>JANFOE010000200.1:0-742545 GCA_025667525.1 Glebionis coronaria | reverse complement strand
GTTTTCTTTAACAGAACCATCATTTTTAAGCAGCTTAACTTCATTTCCACCATTACTAGCAAAAGCCCATTTTCTAGAACCATCATTAATAGTATCTGAGAAACCCCTTTTAGCTCCAGCCATCAAATTCTTGATCACACCACCATGAACCACTTTTTTCCAGGTAACTCAGAACCAGGCAACCCAAGTCTTAGTTCGGTTGCTTATAAGTTCAATATTTTTTATTATTAGTATTCGTTATGTCACAGGCTTTTATCTCCATATTTGCTCCTGACAATCTTATGTAATCATGTTCTTGAATGGAACAAGGCTTTTTGTACATATAAAATGAAATAATGTGTGTTAGTGAGGGATAGAAAGATATTCTATATACTGTTGCAAGATAATAGTGGAACAAGAAACAATATGTTTGGGAAAGGTCACTCTTAGTGCTTTGTTAAATTTTACATTATAGTTATTGTGGTATGTATGCATTATACATTAAAGGTTTTGTTCCTTTTCCTATGCGGCTGGAGCTCTTGTGTGTCGGATATTTTTTATCCATCTTATACGGTTAAGTGACGCTTTAGAAAATGTCTTTGTTTAAGTGCACTCGATCGGAGTGGTGTATCATACTGATTTGGTGTGCCGCCATGTGCATACCAAACTGAAATCCGCACTCCCATCCTATACATATCAAGAATATACATCCCTTAATCACAAATGGGAGAAGAAGTAAAAACTTTTGATACGCATTGGCATAATGACACATATAACAACGTACGTTAACTATAAGCAAGATAACGAGAGAATATCATTTTCTCTTATTATATACTGTATGAATTCATGAGAGCATGTACTTAATTTGTTCCTATTGGATGAATAAGATATATTCGAACATTTGAACAAAAATATTCAAAATATACAAGAAAAGTTGATGGAAGATGAAAAAATGGGACCATGCTTAATTACAGCGTATGTGATCTACTATTCCTACGTCGTAATCTTTTTTTATGCTGAGAAAGACCAAGTGAAAACTAGGGGGATGAGCATATTAATGGTGAGCATATGGACTGATGATCGAACTGGAATCGATCCAACCCGAATCGAATTTGAAACCGCGGTTTGATTCTTAGTTTCATAATATTTTAATTTTTGATTATTGGTTCGGTTCGTTCTCGAACCGTGGTTTTCAGTTCCAAAACCGAAGAAATGCTCAAACCTAAAATTTTGTTACGGTATATAATCACATCATAGGCTTTGTTTTATAAAAGGGAGGTGATTGACACTTTTCACATATTTATTGGCACACTCTAATTTATGTGTGTGGACAATTAAACCCTTATTTAAACTTTAAACATAATTTTTAGTTTCACCCTTAATCTTTGGCTTTGTTCATTTTCCTATGTAATATTTTATTGGCAGCATGTGAGTACATAAATTATAGCAGTGATTCAACCTTCGAACTTTTTTGAAGAAAATATATGTAATGTTTATAAAAATTAAGCAGTGATTCAATCAAAGAAAGCTGGCTTATCACATTGATCATTTAGTTGCAACTTGAATAAACAAGATCATAACTTGTCATATATGATGCCAAAACATCAAATGTGTAATCCAAAAAAATAAGACAGAAAATAGCAAAACTACAGGTTCGGCGGGGTAATTGCATAAAAAAGGGACAAATTTTAGCGTATGGTGCTGCTATAGTTGACGGCGAACTCGCTTTGGAGAAAAACGTATTACTAGCTTATATGCCATGGGAAGATTACAATTTTGAAGTGCAGTACTCATTAGCGAGCGCTTAGTATACAAAGATATTTATACTTCTTTTTCACATACGTAAACAGGAAATTCAAATTAACCAAGGCTCCGAAAGGGTCACTAATGAAATACCACATTTAAAAGTCTATTTACTCCGAAATTTAGACAAAAATAGAATTGTAATGCTGGGATCTTGGGTGGAAACATGTGATATTTTAGTAGGTAAATTAACGCCCCAAATGCTGAAAGAATCATCGTATGCTCCGGAAGATAGATTGTTACGAACCATACTTGGCATGCGGGTATATACTGAAGGTTTATTAACATCATAACAATTATATAAAACCATAAACGAGATCAAAACACACATAGCGGAAGCGATTTAACAAGATTATAATTAACACAATTATAACTAATCGAATTAGGCTTACATACCTTTACGCTAAAGCAATTCTACAAGAGGAAGAACGAATCACCAATTAGGGTTTATAACGAACACCACCAAGATATAGTCTAAAGTAAGACTATATTACGATCTTTTATACACGTAATACAAAGAGCTAACCGTGATTCTAGCACGTGTAAACCGAGCTATAACGCTTGTAGAAAATCTACCCAACAACTTAGAGAGGGGTAGGACTATATTATAAGTAAAATTGACCAAACAAGAAAACCAACCAAAACCCTTGTGTGGGTACTTCTTGAGATCGTAACAAGAGAGAGAGAGAAGGAGAGATTTATGAGTCTTGAATTATGAGGTGAGGGGTTGTTTATATAGGCTTTATTCTTGTAACCTAAAAAAAATAAAAGGAAAGTTTTTCTTTCCCTTCCCTTCCTCCATAACCGAAGGCTAACACCCCCTTTGGGGTGTTCCGGAATCTTCCATCCTTCTTTCTATTTTACTTACTTACTATAAATTTATTTAACGCTTGTTAACACTTAACTCTTAATTATTTAATGATCGTTAAAGTTATGTCTCGGTTTAATTTAATAAATACATAAATATATATTTATTAAATAAATTAATAAATACAATAAATATATTTATTAAATAAATTAACTCTTTACGTGTTTAGTGGAATCCCATAATCTCGAGTTCGATCCAATCACAAGACTATTAAATATTGTTGGAAATACGTTTTACGTATTTATGAAGGATCGGTCGCTCCAACGGTAATTATGTAATGGGCTCGTGATCCATTTAGTTAATGTATAGTCCATATAGCCCACATGTAGGGTGGGCTATATATATCCCCTCCTAGCATGTTAGGAGGGGTTGTTCAGGTTGTTTATTTTCACATTTTCATAATCTATCTTTACTTTCTCTCTCTACTTTTCTCCCTTCTCTCCTTTCTCTCTCTACTCCATCATCTCCCTTCTTCATCTTTCTTTATATTTTCAACCAATCCAATCTATCAAATCCATAAAATCCATCATGTAGAATAGGCCAATGATTACGTAGACCTTCAATTGGTATCAAGAGCCAAGGTTTGATTGGTTTATTCTTGCTTTTATTTTTTATTGATTTTGGTGGGTTTTGATTTAATCAAGCTTTTATATTAAAAAGTTTGTATTTTTTATATATAAAGTTTGTGTTTTTATGTTTTAAATCATAAAAAGTTTGTATTTTTCATATAAAGTTTGTGTTTTATGTTTTAAATCATAAAAAGTTTGTATTTTTCATATAAAGTTTGTGTTTTTATGTTTTAAATCATAATTAAATCGTTGATTTACTTATTTTATATAAAAATCACAAAAATTTTATTCAAATTTTTTTTTTATATAATCAGTTTCTATTTTAATTTGTTATTATTAGTTTTTCTTTTAAGTTTTTATAATCAGTTTTTTATAATCATTTTAAATTTTTTTTACCACTTTTTATATATAATTTTTTTTATTATATCTGGGTTTCGTGATCTGTCCAACTTATAGGTATTTTTCTTTATTTTTTATTCAATTGGGTCTCGCGTTTTATCTAACATTTCTGTCCAGTTGTCTTTCATCGAATCACAGGCTCATCTAGTTCTGAACCAGTTTCTACTGTACCAAAAGTTCCGGATCAACGAAGTTCAGATTCAGTTTCTTCATTCTTAAAGTTCCGGACGAACCAAAAGTTCCGGGTGAACAAAAGTTCCGGGTGAAGAAAAGTTCCGGGTGAAGAAAAGTTCCGGGTGAACGAAAAGTTCCGGATGAAAGAAAAGTTCCGGATGAGCGAAAAGTTCCGGATGAACGAAACTTCCGAATGAATGAAATCTTCTGAATGAAGAAATCTTCCGAATGAACCATTTCAAACATAACGGGACCAGACTCGACTACTCTTCTTTTTGAACACACAATCACACAGCCTCTCACAGACAACCAAACTGACACCCTCACAACACTCTCGACTTCCTCTCGCCTCGAACACCCAACACCTCTCGTATCAACCACCCACCCTCACCCTCGAACAAACCATTCTCACCCCGACTCGACCCTCACACCCACCCACTCTCGACTCTCTCAACCATAACAGACTCTCACCCTAACCGCACCACACCCTCTCGGACACCCTCTTTCGAAACCAACAGACTCGACACACCCTCTTTCCCTCACCCACAACCCACAACACTATAGACTCGATACCCAGACTCCCCCTCACACCCTCTCTCACAACAACACTCAATCTCCCTCGTCACAGTAACACCCTCGATACAACTCTCAACTCTCAACACTCCACTCCCTCACCTTACACCCTCGTCTCCTCTCCCTGACCCTCGCACATCACTCTCAAATTATCTCACATCACTCGAACCTAACAACGACGTGACTTCACCCTCGTCTCACTTAACAACAACTCGACACAATACACTCGACTCTCACAACAGCCTCGACAACACACTCGACACCCTCACACCCTCTCATCTTAACATTACATCTCTCGACTCACGCACACAAAAACTTTACTCATTCACTCCTCTACCCAAGACTCACACTCTTTCTCACAGACTCTATCTAGACACTAGACAGAAGGACTATACAGATGAGAGAGGGACTCAACAAATTAATAGAAAAACAACACCTACCCGAGATCACTTAATTGATCTAGAAGTCGTTATTCATTCGAGTTCTGCAGGGTCTTTGTTAGATTCGAATTATAAAGGGTTGTGTGTTCATGGGATGATCTTAATTCTTATATTTGTTTGAGATTAGCTAGATGATGCGTTTTTTATCTATGTTGAAGAAAGCAGATTAGGAAGTTTTAGGTTGGGGATGGGAGAGAATTGGGGGGCGGATATTTCTAGATTGAGTGGTAACTGGTGAGAGTGATTAGGGTTGCGTATTTTTATTTAGTTTAAGCGGAAAAAACAAGAATGAAGTTGTATATAGGTGGGTTGATAACACGTGTTTGGTGATTTTTCATTACACGATTTGGATTTTAAAGCCTAGTCACGTCTTTCTTTTTCTTTTCCAAAAATTTTCCACGAATTTTGAAAATCTGTTGGGAAGTGTAGATTTGGAATTGTTGGGAATTTTCCACGAATTTTCCAAAAACGTTTTTATATTTCTCTCTTTTCAAGTTATTTTCAGTTTTCTAATTTTATTAGATTTTATTTTATTTTCTATTTTTTAGTTAAATTTATTTTTGTATTTTAGTCTAGTAAATTTTTGGTACATCGTATTGAGGCGGGTATTCCGAAAAAACTAAAGTGGTAAAATATTTGATGGCCCTATTATTATATTTATCGTAGCTTGGTTTTATTTGTTGACGGGTTTTATTTTTGAAGTGAGCCGACTTTGCTTTGATCTCCGATTTATTTTATCATCGCTTGAGCCGACAACATTTTTTGAACCGAGAAAAGATTTATATCATCCATCGTTGATTTTTAAAAGTTATTTACGGATCCTTCGAAGTTCCTTCACGACTTGGTAAATTCCGAAAACAACTACAATCACGATCATTTTTCATCATAATTAAATGGAGTCTTTGAATTCAACGTTTCAAGGGGAGAATCGCATCAAGTGCAAGCCAACGCTAGGGAAAGTGGTATAACTTCATTTCGAATGCTTCAGTATCATCTAGTTAATCTTTCACGGCTTCAAGGAGGGAGCGAATTTATGACAATCTTTGGTCAAGATCGTCATATATTCTTCGACTCTATCTTCACCACTTTGACCCAACTCGCCGAGCAACTCAACCATGGAAACTTTAATCACTCTACATCGACACTTGCATATAAGGCTCTTGTGACACAACTCACGCCTTTCCTCCAATTCAATATCATCAAGCCTGAAAGTTCAGTGATTTGCCAATCCTTTCTTCGAGATACACATACCGAGCTTCGAGTCTTCCGTGATACAATTTTGAAACTCATGACATCAGTCTCGTCTTCGATTTATGAAAGATCTCGACTTCAGCAAGGGTATGATAATGGAGTGCAAGACTCTTCGATGCAAGAGGAAACTGGTCATACGGTTGAAAACTTGGAGCCTATCAATGCCAAGAGCACGGAATCAGGAGGACAACATGATACCAGTGGCACGTCAGGGACTGTTCACGAGATCTCTTTTGCTGACACCGTACCCGTTTATGACGAAGCACCTGCAAACATGGTACAATGTAATGTTGTTTATGATGTATATGCTGATGACATACCGCATATTGAGCATTCTGAACCTAATTATGACAAACATGGGATGGAAAAGAATGATAGAAATACCACTTCTGATTCATCCGATGTGAGTCATAATGGGGGAGAAAGTGTTCAAAATGCTATAGTACATCATGATAAATGCTTTATAACTGCCTCGTTAACTGATTCTGATTCCAAGATTAGAGAGCTCGAAACGATTGTAGCTCAACAATCAAAAGATCTTGAGGATGCCAAACTTGAATATTCTAAGAAAACGGACAAATTTGAAACATACTTTGAAAAACTTGAAAAGTCAAACGTTGTTCTTGAAAGAAAATTGGATCAAAAAGTTTTGGATTCGAAAGCTGAAAAGGATAATCTTTTGAAACAAATTCAGTTACTAGAGTCTAAATTGGCATCCCAAGATAGAGTGCTTAAAGAGAATGAGACATTAAAAGCCCAAGTTCAGGAAAAGGTGTTTGCTATAGCTGCGTTGAAAAACGAGTTAAGGAAAAATAGAGGACCTAGTGTGGACACTAAGCTTGAAAAACCATCAATCTTGGGGAAACCGCCTACAAATCAGTTCGTCAGACAACCGATTGTCAGACAACTTACTGCATTTAGATCCGAGCGACCACAATCCTCGAGACCGCGGTTTGCCTCCCAAGTTGATTTGGTTCAGTTTTCTAGACCAGTCACTCCAGCAACTAGGCCCAATGTGATCAAAACAGCGTTAGCAAGATCTAATCAGATGATTGCCCCTAGTTTCCCTAAAAATACCAAGACCACGTCTAGAACTAGTTCAAATGACGTTTGCCATAAATCTGATCTTAGGGAAGCTACGCAAAAGACACATGTAAGAGATAGGAATTTCAAACCTAGTCAGATACCTTCTAGTTTACCCAACACTGCTAACCGTAGCATGTCCAATCCTAGGAGCATCAATCATTCATCTAGGGATTCTAGTTCTTACTCGGACATTAAATATGCTACTTGTAAAACATGTAGAAAATGTGTCTTTATGACAAATCATGTTTCCTGTATCAAAAAATTGCTTAATGAGGTGAACTCCCGTGCTAGACTTAAATCCCAGTGGGTAGCTAAAATCAAACCCGTTGGCAAAATGTGGCGCCCCACTGGTAGAACTTTCACTCTTGTAGGAAACGAGTGCCCTTTAACTAGGATAGTCTCTGATTCTGCGAAGACTACTAGGGAGGAAATTGCAAAGGATGATATATCACTTAAGCCTGAACTTAAGGTTTTCTATAAAAGGAAACGTTTGCCAACTAAGACAAGTGAATCATCCCCTCAGGCCACCTCTGACACAAGAAAAGAAAACTGTGAACCCCCACGTGCTTCTAAAATAGATATCTCTAACCCAGGCAAAAGTATACAAACTCCTAATGAGAATGCAGGTACCAAAGTTGATGTTCCAAAAGAACGAAGCGGTCCAATCGTTGTATACCGTTCAACTAAGGACACTCTTAGAGTTTGGTTGCTGAAGAAGCAGATATCGGAGAAACAAGTGTCTCACGGGATTCATGGCTAAGCTCGTGTAAAAGGACTTACAGTCACATAACAGACTGTAACTCGCTCTCAAAAGACAGGAAAGTTCATCCCGATGATGACTTATCCTCAAAACGAGAAATTAATTTTTCTCGGACACGAGCTTCCGTTAAAACTATTCAAAGGTTTTAAGCTCGTGTAAAAGGACTTATAGTCACATCACAGACTATAACTCGCTCTTCAAAGAAAGGAAAGTTTATCGCCGATGGTAAACTTATCCTAACAACGAGAAATTAATTTTTCTCGGGCATGAGCTTATATCAAAAACATTCCAAGTTTTTAAGCGCATGCACAATGGTTTATCATTAAATATCAGATGGTAACCCGTGCGTCAAAGAAAGGAAAGTTTATCGTCGATGATAAACTTATCCTAACAACGAGAAATTAAGTTTTCTCGGGCATGAGCTAAAATTAAAAACATTCGAGGTTTTTAAGCTCATGCACAATGACTTACAGTTAAATGTCAGACTGTAACTCGAACTTCAAATAAAGGAAAGATTATCTTTTATGATAACTTATCCTCATAACGAGAAATTAACATTTCTCGGTCATGAGCTTGTATTAAAACATTCGAAAGCTCAGAAAGGAAAGTGTATCTTTTAAATAAGAGAACTTTTCCTCGTAACGAGAAATTAACCTTTCTCGGTCATGAGCTTTCCGTTAAAACAGTCAAAGTTTTCAAGCTCATGAACACGACTTCTAAGTAAATGTCAGCTTAGGACTCGTTCTTCAGATAAAAGGAAAGTTTATCGCCGATGATAAACTTATCCTTAACAACGAGAAGTTTACAACTTCTCGGACTTGAGCTTTCCTAAGATATTCCAAATCTTAAGCTCAAGTAATTGGTTTTCAAAACTTTGAACACAATTTTTCAAGAATTTCTCAAAAGGTTTTTCTAAATCTTTCAAAATTGTGTGTTCAAAAATGTTTTGATAAAAAGAGCATGTCTTCTGGAATCGATAATATTTACGAACCTAGAAATGTCATTAAATAATGACACGGGGTTGTAAATAAAGTTCGAGCAGAAGTTTAAAAGATTTAAAACATGCTCCATATGGTTTGCTATTATTTCCGATAGTAACCCGCTTTTCACTTTGAAGTCAAGCATTTCACCGGAAAGCTTTGACTTCAAAATCCGAAGTTATCATCTCCACCAACCGTAGCAACTTACAATTGATATCTACATACTCGACGATGCGACTACTCAAACGGTGACTACAGCTCTTTCAATAGAACACGGGTCAACAATTGAGGGGGAGCAATTGTCTAGCATTCAGAATCCTTGATGCCGAGAGTGCCAAGTTCACATATTGGTGTTAAGACAACGATATCAATCATACACATGGATTCAAGAGATAACTTCAAAAGTTACGAGGAAGACCAACATTCGTGCACAAGAACCATGTGCTTCTTTCATATGATGTTCTCCATCATTCAGGTCCAACCTCGTAAATTGCTAATATTGTGAATTCATTATCATATATGATCTTTGCACTTGATAAATACCTTACACTTGTGTTTAAAAGGTATTTAATTTACGTTTCAAGTAGACCCTCATTAATTTGAGGGGGAGCTTATGTAACTCATGAAGATAATTGGATTTGCATTTTTCTTCCCAAATTTTCTTAAAACGCTATTAAATCAATTGATATTAAAAACATTGATTGAGTTAATATTTTTAATATGGGGAGAAAATATGATTTAATATGGGAAATGATTAATCACAAATGGTTTGACTTAACGTGCTAGCTCATCCCGACATGTGCGAAATGTTTTCGGATATCGTGGCATATGTTAAGGGGGAGCAAAATGGATTTGCACTTCAAAATGGATTTCATGGTGACATACACTTACCCAAAACATCTCTATTCACGACGGTGAAGATTGTGGTGACATAAGGATGGTAGGATAGGTTAAAGTCCAATGATTTCTCTAGAACCGGAGGAATCTTCCCAAGGACATTCCATAGCTAGAAATAGTAGTCCTTAGGAAAGATGGAGAAAGATTGTGAACGTAGCTGAATGCCGACCAAGTACTTAAGTTAGCACTGGAACAATCACAACAAGGTGCTAGTGATGACGTATTGGTAAGCATTGAAGGGGTTGAAGAATGAAAAAGAATTGTAAAGATAAAGGGTGTAAAGAAAGAAGCCCTCCTTACAACTTAGGCAGAAACCGGGTCAATACATATGCTATTAAGATCATTGTTTAATGATTCTTAATATTGAAGACAGACATCATGGACCCAGTGATGCAATGCACAACCCATCCCAGCTAACTCAGATATCTCTCAAAAGATATTTTTTTTAATCACACGGAGACAACGCATTATCTATTGATTTATTCACTCCGAATAAATTGGTATTGAAAAGGTGGCACTCCTCTCCAGCCTCCGATCACTAAAAATCCAAAATGCACGATCGAGTCTAGAGCCATTTGAGATCATCAAATATCTCATTAGGACACACTTTCATATTTCCTTGCTTCTTCACACACTGTGAAAAGTAAGAAAGATCTTAAGAGCCCTACGCAAAATCTTCATGATCTTGCCTGAACATCCGAGTAATACGAAAGTATTTACAATGAAGATGGAAATCCTTCTTGAGAAAATATCAAAAAGCTCATGGTAGGTGACTTGTGCGATTCTTTATGAATCAAACTTGTGATAACTGGAAAGCAACAGTGGTTTAATTCTTAAATGAATTTAAACACGTTCCAGGCCTCTACGCAATATCTTAGTGATCTTGCCAGAACATTCAGAGTAATACTATTAAGTAGTTACAGTGACGAATGGAAATCCTTCTAGTGTTAACATCAAACAGCACTTGGTAGGTAACTTGCAAGATTCTAAGTGAATCAAGCTAGTGACAACTAGAAAGCAACGACGTTGCGGTTCTTAATTGAACTTCACTTGTTCCAGGAACATGAATTGACGGCTTCAAATCATGCGGATGAGATTATCCAAATGATTCACTCTTTACGTTCGCAGTCAGCTTTGGACGGTCGAGTAAAGAGAAGGGGTTTACCCGCGAAATCTTGTCAAGGAGGTTCTTTATTGAAACTACCTGCCACAAGTACGATATTTAATATCGTCCAACGGTCTTCACCGACCGGAGGTAAAATGCTACCGAATTAGTATGAAATGTTCAAAGCCATTTCATCCGTGTATATTGTTTGTTGCTAACTGTCTTATGCAGCGTAACAAGAGGGTGGCATCGCGGTGTACAATCCAGAAGAAGTCGTCACCACATGCTTATACTACATACAATTAGTACTTCAACAAATTCAAGAAAGCCCGAAGGTCAAGTCTTCCGCTGTATCAAACTCTGAAGCTTTCAAGAATTTAAAAGTATAAGTATGTGGAACATGAAGTCACGAAGAGGCAAATATCACAAGTGAAGAATGCACAAGGTCAAGGCAAGGAAACATGCTCAAGACTAAAGTCAAAGATCACATCAAGCATATTCACAAGAACAAGATCGAAGACTCAAGCATAGATGCTAGGTTTAAGATTTTGTAAAAAGATGTGACCTCCCTTAGGGGGAGATTGTTGGAAATACGTTTTTCCCAATAAAGTCTCGGTCACATCTTAGTTAGCATAGATCACGAGATATAGACTGTTTAGAACTTTGTCTCTTGGAGCGACCTCCCTTAGGGGGAGATTGTTGGAAATACGTTTTACGTATTTATGAAGGATCGGTCGCTCCAACGATAATTATGTAATGGGCTCGTGATCCATTTAGTTAATGTATAGTCCATATAGCCCACATGTAGGGTGGGCTATATATATCCCCTCCTAGCATGTTAGGAGGGGTTGTTCAGGTTGTTCATTTTCACATTTTCTTAATCTATCTTTACTTTCTCTCTCTACTTTTCTCCCTTCTCTCCTTTCTCTCTCTACTCCATCATCTCCCTTCTTCATCTTTCTTTATATTTTCAACCAATCCAATCTATCAAATCCATAAAATCCATCATGTAGAATAGGCCAATGATTACGTAGACCTTCAAATATAAGTCCATAAACTTTTAGCTCCCACTTGGACATATTTCGAATATCGTGATTACATTGACTAGTGTCTAGTTACACTTAGCAATGTCTTTAGTATAACTCGAGTAAGGTCTCTGGATAAAACCTTTTAATTATTCATCATTATTATTATCCATTTATTTCTAATACAACATTAATAAGGATATGGATCTCAATCATTCCTTTCATTAACCATTCTGTTTTTCGTTCACATATTCAACAAGATTACCAAAACAAATTTAGGTGTGGCCACACAAACATCTTACTAATCCCACGAGGGGTCCAGCTGTATTAATCTCAAAAACGAAATTGGAGGAAATAAATCACATATTGACTACGAGCAAAACTTATGAATTTTGCAACACTTCCGAAAATAATCATTATAGCTACCAGTTACGTTTAGCGTTAGATTATTCCACAAAGATGCACTAGACTCATAACAGTTTACTGGTATCTCAAGTCTAAGGATAACTATTTAAGATTTACTTGATGACAAAGATCCACAAGGTATAATCATATAATTGGGATAAGTCCAACATTCGATTCATCGAATATCATCCAAAATCGACCAATATACTTTCAAGTATACTCTATCGTTATTTTGATTTGTTTTAATTTAATAAGATTCCCATATTATTAATCGACAATGAACATTTAGCATAACAATTTATTCATGGATTAAAACATGTAAAACAGGATACAATATTAAATATCTATATTTTATTAAATAATAATGCCATAACATCTTTTATCCAAATACTAATCACAGGTTTGTTGCATGAGTTCGCTAGCTAGTTGCAGCCCAATCGCTTTGGCATGCTTAACTACCTTTGGTCTAGGCAAAGCCTTAGTTAAAGGATCAGCTACGTTATCATCTGTGTAAACTTTTATTAATTTGATTTCATGAGCTTCAACTTGTTCTCGAACGTAGTGATGTCTAGGTTTAAAGTTTATGGCGCCTTTCATGACTCCAGAATCATTGGCGAATATTACTGCGGCAGAATTGTCACAATATATATCAATAGGTTCTTTAATTGAAGGCATCACTCCAAGATCTCCAATAAACTTCCTAATCTAAACAGCTTCCATTACAGCTTCTAAAGCAGCCATGTACTCAGATTAGTAGCATGCATTGCAATCGTTGTCTACTTCTTGCTCTTCCAGTCAACTGCTCCTCTATTGATAACAAAAATATAACCCGTCTGAGACTTGGTATCGTCTTTATCACGTTGCTAGGACGCATCAAACAAACCTGTCACATTCAGTTATGTGTCTGGTTTCCCTCCAAATACCAAAAACATATCTTTCGTACTCCTCAAATACTTTAGAATATGTTTAACAATAGTCCAGTGGAGCTTCCCTGGATTCTGTTGGTATATACTGACCAACTTCTGAGCAAATGTCACATTAGGCCTTGTGCATCTAACAGCATACATAATAGATTCTACAGCCAAAGTGTAAGGCACCTTCTGCATGTAAGCGTCCTCTTCGGAGTTGATGCATCCATCTCATGAATCATATTATGCTTAACTTCCATAGGTTGAAAACCTTTTCTTGGAATTATGCATATTATATTTCTTCAATATATTATCTATAGAAGCATCTTGACTTAGACCAATTAACCGTCTTTTCCTATCCCGATAGATCTTAATTCCCAGAATGTATGTAGCTTCTCCTAAATTCTTCATAGAAAAACATTTACCAAGATAATCCTTAACAACTTTAAGTCTTGGATTGTTACTTCCCATTTTTAATATGTCATCAACATCTAAGACTAGAAATAGTACATCACTCCCACTAGCTTTACGATATACACATGGCTCATCACGATTCTGAATGAATCCAAACTTTTTGATTTCTTCATCAAATCGTTTATTCCATTGACGTGATGCTTTCTCCAAACCATAAATGGATCTTTGAAGTTTGCACACGTGGCCTGGATTATCAGGATCAACATACCCTTCTGGTTGCTGCATATAGATGTCTTCATCTAAGTGACCGTTCAAGAAGGCAGTTTTAACATCCACTTGCCATATCTCACAGTCATAGTATGCTGCTATAGCTATGAGAATCCTAATAGCTCTTAAGTCTGCTACAAGAGAAAATGTCTCCTCGTAGTCTATGCCAAAAGTTTGAGTAAAACCTTTAGCTACTAAACGAGCTTTATAAGATTGTACTTTTCCGTCCATGTCGGTTTTCTTCTTGTATATCCACTTATGTCTCACTACTTTAGCATTTGGTGGTGTATCTACAAGGATCCAAACATCATTTACTTTCATGGATTTCATATCCTCATCCATAGCAACCATCCACTTATCCTTCTCAAGATCAAGTATGGCGGATTTATAATTAGCAGGTTCACCAAGATCCCCTACTTCATCATCATCCTCTATGTTAAGACATATATTGCTATTTGCGTTTTTAATCCTTGTGGATCTACGTAGAAGAACTAATTTCGGTGGAACCGACAGACTTTCTGGTCCTACAGGAATTACTTCGCTAGTGTTTTAAGAAGGTAATGTATCTATATGACTCTCTTCAAGATCATAATTTTCCCACTGAATTCTTGATTTACAAGATCACTTTCAAGGAAGTCTCCATACCTAGCAACAATCACTTTGTTCTTTGGTGGATAATAAAAGTAGTAACCCATAGTTTCCTTAAGGTATCCTACAAAGATAAATTTCACAGATCGTTGTTGGAGTTTGTCACCCGAGTCATGTTTCACATACGCCTCGCAACCCCAGACCTTTAAACAAGACAAATATGGCTTCTTGCCATGCCATAGTTCATATGGTGTCTTATCGACCTTCTTTGTGGGAACCACATTTAAAATGCGAACAACAGATTCTAAAGCATAATCCCAAAAGGATAAAGGTAAAGTTGTAAGATTAAACATACATCGCACCATATATAATAATGTACAATTTCTCCTTTCAGATACACCATTTTTTGTGAAGTAAAGGTAGAAGTAAGATGCTGAATAATTTCATTCTCACTTAGAAAATCTATAAACTCTTGACTTAAATATTCACCACCTCTATCAGAACAAAGAGCTTTAATCTTCTTTCCTAGTTGTAGTTCTACTTCTGCTTTAAACACTTTGAATGTTTCAAATACCTCATGTTTATGTTTAAGCAAATAAACATAACCATAACGGCTATAATCATCTGTAAATGTTAAGAAGTAGCTAGCACCTTTCCTTGACACATGTCTAAGTGTTCCACACACATCAGTATGTATTAATCCAAGTAGATCAGTAGCTCTTTCAATATTGCTATTGAAAGGTTTCTTGGTCATCTTTCTAGAGATACAAGACTCACATTTATCAAATGATTCATCATTGATATTTTCCAAAAGACCTTAACAATGAAGCTTTTGTATACGAATCTTCCTAATATGGGCAAGTCTACAATGCCAAAGATAAGAAGAGTTCTTGTCAAACTTTCTCTTCGTGTTCATGCTAAAGACAGAATTATTATTATTCTTGGATTCATTATCATGCATATCTAATTCAAACACACCACTCACAAAAATTGCATTAAAATAGAAAATACTACCTTTCCAAACAGATATTCCATTATTATCAGTCGTTTGAATGAATCCATTATTTAACAAACAAGAAAAGGAAATAACACCCCTAACAATCAGGGGCGGAGCCAGAGTATAAAGTAATCGGGTGCACAAAATTTTTAATACAAGTATCTATGTAGCACATAATTTTGGAACCGGGTTCATTTTCAAAAAATAGAGATTTTTAGCAAATATATACACTACGCGATAAAGTTTCATCGGGTTCCCGTGCATCCCTGGGAACCCCCTAGCTCCGCCCCAGCTAACAATTGTAGGTGCATAATGACAATCATTTAAAATCAGTACTAAACCCGAAGGTAAAACTAAATTAAATGTTCCTATAGCTTCAACTGCTGCTTGTGCGCCATTGCCCACCTGCAGAAATTGTTCCCCATAGGAAAGCTTCCTTTCCAGATTAAATCCCAGTAGCGTATTACAAATGTTAATACCGTATCCCGTATCATATACCCAGGAATTTAATTTGTATGTTAAATTGAACAATTCAATCATATATAATATACCTGAAGCTGCAACGCTCTGCACAGACTTCTTCTTTATTTCCCGCAACTCTTCGAGGTAAAGAGGGCAATTTCTTCTAGTGACCACTTGCCTTACAATGGTGACAAGTCTCATTCTTCTGAGATCTATTCTTCTTGACAAAGTTCTGCTTAGGTTTTGAATAAGTCGCAACTTGTTTGCCCTTATCACCCTTGCCTTTGCCTTTCTTCTTGTTCGCTTGCGGTTTTTGCTTACTCACTTTACCCTTTTGTATGGTTAGTACAGGAGGCGCAGAAGTAGATGCCTTGTCTTTTAACCCCTTTTTATAGTCAATGAGCATTGCATGCAAATCATTAACTGTCTTCCCCGTGCAATGCATATTATAGTTTTGAACAAAATCATTGAAGTCCTTGTTAAGGGACCTATTGATCAAGTTGATAGCCATATTATGATCATAAGGTTGTCCTAGTGCAATGATTTGTTCCATATAACCCCTCATCTCTAAGTAATGGGCACTAACAGACTTTCAAGGAGCTTGGTTGCAGCCATGCAAAGCATCTACTAAGTCGTAGATCTCCACAGCTTGCGGCTTTTCGAACATAGCCTTGAGCTCATCAAGCATTCGCTTTGGTGAAAATAGCTCATACTTCTGTTGAAGTGGAGGATCCATTTTACCTAGCATTAAGCAAGCCACCTTAGACTACTTCTTAACATTAGCAGCGTGTTCAAGCCTTCGCGCTTCTCCTTCAGCAAGATCCTCCGGATAAGGAGTAGTCAAGATATCAATAGTACCCGCTACTCTCAAGACAATTCTTAGTGTGCGGTACCAATCATTGAAGTTTAGACCAGTAAGTTCAGGACGATCAAAGAATGCTTTAAACGCAGAACTTATAGTGTTATTGTTGGGTTGAGCCATTTCTATAGAAATAAGTTCAAATATTAGTATTTTCGATAACAAAATACTTTCAAGAAAATAAAATTACCCCGGTATATAAACCATATTATTTTATTTGAATCCTTGAGCTATATTGACATAGATCCATAACATCAGTTGGTCTGATAGTAATGAATGTACCCAACATAGAGACTTGTCGAACAATACAATTGAAAAACGATTTTCAATTTCTATATTTTTAAGGGATTTATATTGCCAAAAGAACATTTTTAATTGTAAACATGTTTCATCCCTTCTGAATGCCTTAAGTTTCCAGATCTCACTGAGTAACTTAATTAAGTCGTCTATTCTGAGTAACGTAAAACCATCATACGAATTCTCATTATATGAAAGTTTTCTCTCCGTTACAACATCATCCAAAAATCTCATTTGATGATGTAGCAATTTCAAGTGTTCGTCAATTAGGAGCATTCGACTTAAATTTTAAGGGTATAAATTTGATGTCAAAATCAATGTATGGAGAAACATGCATACAACTCCATTTTAATAAAACATTTATTAAACTTTTTCTAGACACTAAATTTCTACATAAATTATGTTGAGGTATTGGTTAAACCAATTAAAAAATTTACACACAACTATTCACAATGTACTTTTTCTAGAACTCGGCTACGCACAAAGCAATACCCTTATTCATTGTGTTTCGGATGTCCATTTGTGGTAAATCACCCATAAGGTATATATCAGTTAATAATCGTATGTAATTTCAATTTGACGCACAGGCGAGCCGGGAATTTGGTCAGCGACTAATGGCTTAACTCCTCCTTCCTTAACCGGGTACATGACCAGCGGTGCGTTATACCCACTTTATAGTTTGTCAAAAGGAGTTGGCCGTTAGATTATTATTGCAATTCTCCAATCAACGTAATCTTATGTAATTTAGATCTTTAACAAATTATTATTTAAATATGATTTAGTCCATATTATGTCTTTTAAAGAAACCTTGTTTACAACAATTCAAGCAATTTTAATATAAACAAGTAAAAAAACTAAATCATAAACACATAATAACAATTTATATGTGCAATAAATAAATGAATTAGCCACATGCATACGATTTATTCAATAATCATCAAATCTAGGTTTTTATATTCATATAAAAGTCTTCCCCAATTCAAGATTTATTGAATCAAATAATCATGTAGCACATATAATCATATAAACATATAATTTTATAATCCATGAAAACATGCACGTTATCATGGATCCTCCCACAAATCTTAACAATTAAACCTCTACGAATCGTAACCATACATGACATAACAGTTAATCATGCAATTGAATCAAATATTATCCCACATGTAATTTAGGGTTTCAAAACAATTATTTTTTTATATAAAAACTCGGCCAAAACCCTAATTTTTAAAAAACAGAACCCTAATTTTAAGAAAACCTAAAAAAACATGTAGTTTTAACTCAAAACAGTTATTAGTTAAAAAACTTTAGATTTTCGATAATTATAACATTTTAGATTAGCTTTCGATGCCACTGAAGGTTTATTAACATAATAACAATTATATAAAACCCTAAACGAGATCAAAATACACATAGCCGAAGCGATTTAACAAGATCATAATTAACACAATTATAATTAATCGAATTAAGGTTACATAACTTTACGCTAAAGCAAATCTATAAGACGAAGAACGAATCACCAATTAGGGTTTATAACGAACACCACCAAGATATAGTCAAAAGTAAGACTATATTATAATCTTGTACACACGTAATAGAACGAGCTAACCGTGATTCTAGCACGTGTAAAACGAGCTATAACACTTGTAGAAAATCTATCCAACAACCCAAAGAGAGGGGATATGACTAGATTATAAGTAAAAATGATCAAACAATAAAACCAACAAAAACCCTTGTGTGGGTACTTCTTACGATCGCAACAAGAGAGAGAGGAGGGGAGATTTGTGTGTCTTGAATTATAAGGTGAGGGGTTGTTTATATAGGCTTAATTCTTGTAACCCAAAACAAATAAAAAGAAAGTTTTTCTTTCCCTTCCCCTTCCTCCATACCCGACGGTTAACACCCCCTTTGGGGTGTTCCAGAATCTTCCATCCTTCTTTCTATTTTACTTACTTACTATTAATTTATTTAACGCTCGTCATTACTTAACTCTTAATTATTTACCGATCGTTAAAGTTATGTCTCGATTTAATATAATAAATACTTAAATATATATTTATTAAATAAATTAATAAATACAATAAATATATTTATTAAATAAATTAACTCTTTACGTATTGAGTGGATTCTCGTAATCTCTAGTTCGATCCTATCACACGACTATTAAATATAAGTCCATAAATTTTCATATACTTCAAAAGAAACTTGTCTAAAACTACCTATAGACGGTAGGGGTCAGGTTATTGATGTGAGATGGGTCTAGAGTTCTAGGACAGATGAGACAAATACTTGATCCAATAAACCAGAATAATGCTAAAACAAACAGAATATGATATGAAAAATAAGTTTATCCCACCATACATAACTAGTGACGTGTCTAATTCACACTAAGCAACTATGCGCATTTTGATCAATTTTAAACAGCAATGGAGAGTGCTTCTAGAACCTAGATCAATATGCATTATGTTAGTTTGAAGCCTATAAAAAAGTACAACAATGTGCACATGTTTATTTAGAAAGTCACCTGATAATTAATTTTTCAAACTACTCCATTGGCGACATAAATTCGCATGGAAAATTTGGATACACATTCAAATCAGTGAAGTTTTCATGATGTATATAACTACTTTTGTCCATGAACTCATTGTTCCTTTGTGATACACAGTTACTGCTCGAAGGATTGTGTGTTTGAGATGATTCAACATACTCGAATCTTGATGGATCACGTCTTGTAAAAGCTTTCCCTTTCTTATTTTTCGAGGTTGGAGGTCGACGTTTTGGTCGTTGGACACCCGGCTCAAAGAAAATTTCAGATTCATTCAACATGTTAGTTGTCATCAAAGTAGCATATTCTTGCTTACAAAGTGGCCATCCTTGGTACCTGGAAGATAACTCATTAACCAATGTAACAAACTTATTAGCATCTTCATTTCCCACGATAACATCTAAATTTAGAGATAAAGTATCAATCCGCTAATGTGAATTAATAAGATCCAATGGAAGTGACATTCCTTCCCATTGTGTTATCTTGTGAGCACATGGAAGCCCTATAGTTGCTGTATAATGACTGATGCACGGAGTCATGTTCCCTACAAAAACAAAATGAAATAACAACATCGTTAATAAGAGTAAAAACTATAAAATGATATAAAAGTATAATATTTGAAAATATTAATTACCTTCTTTTGCTTTTTGGTATTGTTTATATATCTCCTTTAGTGCAAACTTATAAACATGAGACAAGACCTCTCTAAAAAAAGGAATATTACAGTCGTGAGGAACTTGTATTCTTTTGCTTGCTAGTTTAACATTAAGTTCCTTAAACTCATGCTCAACTGCATGAGAAATTTTCTATTTCACTTTTCGAAACCCACCTGTAGAAGCTTGTAAATATAGTTTGAGTTTAGCATGAGCACCTTCAGCTCTCGATGTCGTGCGATTACCAAAATGTAAACACTTCTCGGTCCAAGCACTAACAAATTCTCTTTGGAAGAAAACCACGTGTTCTTAATGTACTCAATTGCATCTCCTTTCTCTTTATATGTTAACTCAAATTCATCACAGTTTTCCTTGAATATGGCATGTGTTGTTGAATATACCACATTATTCCAACTTGACATGAATATATTGAACTCTTCAGCACATCCAAAAATCTTTTTGCAATGTGAGAACACGTTGTTATTAATATGCCACACACATAAAAGGCTTGTCGTGCTTGGAAATATGGTTTTTATGCCATTAAATAGTGCCAATTCCCGATTAGTCATAACCACAGATTGTCCATTACCCTCTACAAGAATTTTCTTAAACGCCTTCAATGCCCATTTATAATGTTCCTCATCTTCTTTATCGAGAAAGGCAAACCCATAATAAAAGAAAGGTATTCAAACATGTAACGCCTATGATATCAAGAAGCGGCACGTTATTTTTATTTGTTTTGTAAGTGTAATCCATCAAAAATATATTAGGGAATACTTTAGCCAATCTAATTGACAAATGGTGTATAATGAACAAGCGACTTATAAGAACTTGGGTATTATATTTAATATCATATATAAAACCAACATTTTTAAGCTCATCAAATAAGGCACTAACCTCCGTCTGATTTTTCAAACTATCCTTGTTGAGTTTTTCCCTTAGATTGTATATAGTTCTCGAGTTTGCTGGGATATTTTTCTTTTTTTGACGTAAGGAAGAAAGGACTTGTCTTGTCGGTATTCCAGACAAAGTCATTTCTTTGACACTTTCCATGTCATCAAGTGGTAATCAACGAATTGATGGTAGCTCAGACATATTAGTTCGCTCATGATTATGTGTTAAATCAGTTACCTCAAATATCCAAGTACCGTCACTTACCTTTTTACCCACAATTTGGAACGGACAATTCGTTAAACAAGACCCTGTACTCTTTTTCCGTTTAAGTACAATACCACGTGTATCTCGATAAAAACTACTTAGGTGACATCGCAAAGTGATAGACCTGTCTTTTTTGAATCGCGGATAGATAATCTGTATCCTTTCTCAAAATAAAACGCTTTCACACTCCTTAGTAAATCATCAAACGACTAAAATTTGGAGCTTTCAAGATAAAGCTTTTCTTCTTGAATTGTTTCGATTAATCAGTCATTTGTGATTATTTGTTAAAGAATAAATCATCATCATCATCAAATACATTTTTTGCATACAATGAGTAAATATTTAATTCACTAAAATGACCTTAAAGTTCTCAAAATTGAAATAAGCATATTCAATTCGTCATTGACTTCCTTGTCATGTAAATTAGGGTTTAATATATCAAAAAATTAGATTGCAAAATTACCTGTGGATCCATGAGTATGATGATAGAACTACTGTGTGATGGAAACATCAATTAGCAATCGAGAAAAACTAAAGTAGCCATTGATTAAGTTTAATACTGTAAAAGAACTCAAGGAGTGAAAATAGTTGTTGGAAAGATGAGGTAAAATGGATGTATCGAAAAGGTGAAAAGGAATAAACGAGATGTAAGGGTATAATTATCCACACACATAAATTGGAGTGTGACAATAAATATGTCAGTGTGTTAATCACCTCCCTTTATAAAAGCTTCAAATTTTATAATCATTGTTATTGGTTGTAAGTAGCATATATAATATTCATTTTTAACTAGTTGTTTTATTTAAAAAGGAGTAAAATGCATATATCATATATGTAGTTTGTCCATATTACAGATATAATTACCAGTCTTCTGAAAGTGCAGGCAACCTCTCTGGTCTTTAGGTAAGTGTCCGTTTTAATACTTTGACTCTAACCATCGTTATCCTTTAACCGTTAACCTTTGTTGCTACACGGATTGTTTTGTCTTTTTCCTTTAAATACTAACAGGGACTATATCACAATCATCGTTCCTAGAGGGACTATGTCACCACGTTCAGTTGCAACACCATCTTTAATCTTCATTAAAAACAAAATAGTTACAAAATCCACAAAGTCACTACACCTCACATATTCTCGTCATCCACATCCCAGAAACACCTTCAGATCTACTGCTACTTAGATCCATCAAATAAACATCATGATTAGACCATTGAAACAAAACGGTGGTGACAAGAGATCCCCATTGCAATTCAATGGCCAAAATGGAGAGTTGGTCCGAAATAGGAGTAAGGGGTGGGGATCCTAAGAATAATAAATTTGTGTAGGACTTGGATAGAAGGATTAGAGTTGAGGAAAGGGGAATGGGTTGCCACTAATTTGTTGGTGAAGGTAGAAAATTAAGTGTTACCAAAGTTGAGATTCAAATTATGGGTGGGAAACAATTGATCATGAATGGGGTGGTGGGCTTTGGTGGAAATCCGACTATAACTAATAAGATCAACGGAGAAACGCCACCATTTTTGGATCACCGCAGGATTGAGCAGAAACAGAAAATACTTGAAAAAGAAAATGATGATAAACGGGGAGATAAACAGAAACACAAAAATGGAGAGAAACAAAGAGAAAGGAAGGATAAAAAGGATAAAAAGTTAGAAATGAGGAGAAATCAAAAGAAAAAACGAACAAAAGAAAGCCGAGAGGGAAAAGAACAAACATATGAAGAAGAGCGATCCCATTGTCGTTCCTAATACTTTGCCTTTTAGTGTTTAAAAGAAAAAAGACAAAAAAGTCCCTATAGCAACAATGGAATGGTCAAAGGATAACGATGGTTAAGGTCAAAATACTAAAACAAACACTTACCTAAAGACAAGGGAGGTCGCCTGCACTTTAAAAAGACCGATAACTATATTTGAAATTTGAACAAACCACAAATACGATATTTGCCTTTTACTCATTTAAAAAGTGATAGTTTAATTGAAATGATAAAAATATTCACAAAACATTTATATCACTTCTCTTCCATGCTTATAACATACATGCAGGCATCTACATTTTTATCATGCTGCTCAAAATCGTTTAGTAATATTCAGCTATCGTAACATATAGTGACAAATGACATGGCATGCTCCATGAATGGTTTATTCCCGATACGAGTTATACCTTTTAGTAACTAGGACTTATGAAATGTGGACCTGAATGATAAAACAATGTGTAAACAAAATAACATGACAAACAAATGTAACAAAAATAAGGAATTTTACAAAAGTAGGTATATTGATGTATTTTTGTTGGGCCATCTCGTCTCGTGGATTTCGGTGGCCTCGTGCTATCACCGTTAAGAATTCATTTAACATAAAAACAAAATACACGTGTACAGAAGTACATGAAATTTAGAAGCCTTTGTTAAGCGGTGATCCTATGCAATCGCACTTATTACACTCTCTTAAACACGATCTTGCATTTTAAAACTATCTAGTTTTTATAACATTGAGTTTAAACTGGTTTTTTTCCTTTTTTCTTGCTTTTTCTAGTTCAGTCTCGGCTTCTTTAAATTTTTCTTGAAGCCTTGAAACTCTTATCTCTAGCTATTCTATTGTGCCTCTAGTAAACAATGGCTGGTACGGTTTCAAGAAATGTTGCGAATTAATTCTTCTACTCCACAAACCTGTCGAAAACCAAGTTTATTAATATGTTATTTCACATTTTCATTTTGTAGGTCACTTATAAAGTTTAGACATGCAATGAAACCAGGACACATAACCAACTCACTTACCTCAGTTGGCCATCAAAGTTTTACTAAGTGGTTTTCTTGAGAAAGATTTCCTGAAGGTCTTGGGTTCAAGATCTGTCAATGACCCTCTCAGGTGAAGCGGATAAGTAGTTTAACATAACTAAACGAGAGTTAGAAGAAAACATTTTGCCGCTTAGATGTCATTTCACGATTCGACCCACTAACCACTTGAAGGTTTATATAGTTCATAAAAATTATTAAAACTCTAACAAAGATCAAAGCACATATAGCGGAAGCGATTTACGAAGATCATAATAACACAATTATAATTAATCGAATTAGGGTTACATACCGTTTGCAAAGCAATTCCCACGAACAAGAACAAATTCACCGAATTAGGGTTTATATCGAATCACCAAGATATAGTCTAAAGTAAGACTATATTACGTTCTTGTACACACGTATTACGAAGAGTTAACCGTAATGCTAGTACGTGTAAACCGAGCTTCAACGTCTAGTGGAAAATCAACCCAGCAACCCTAGAGAGGGGCTAGAACTTGATTATTGCTAAACCAAAAACCAAACAAAAACTCTTGTGGGTTTCGGTTGCCGATCCCAAAAAGAAAAGAGAAGAGAGGAGAAAGTGTGTGTAGAGTTATGAGGGTTAAGGGGTGTTTATATAGGCCTAAATTTCCTTGTAGACCATGTAAACAAATATAAGGAAATTTTCCTTCTCCCCTCTTTTGTACCTAACCGACGGTCGAAACACCCCCATGGGGTGTTCCGGACCTCTCTTTTCCTCTTCTATTTATTCACAACGCTCGTTAATCTTAATTCGTAATATTTAACGACCGTTAAAGTTATAGCTCGATTTAATTTAATAAACATATAAATATATTTATTAAATAAATTAACTCTATACGTATTGTGTGAAATCCCGTAATCTCGAGTTCGATCCTAACACACGACTATTAAATATAAGTCCATAAACTTTCAGCTCCCACTTGGACATATTTCAAATAGTGTGATCACATCGATTAGCATCTAGATACACACCGATGCCTCTAGTACGACTCGAGTAAGGTCTCCTGGAAAAACCTTTTAATGTTTCATCATTATTATTATCCTTTCATTTCTAATACAACGTTAATAAGGATATGGATCTTAGTCATTCCTTTCATTAACCATTGTGTTTCTCGTTCACGGATTTAGAAAGATTACCAAAACACATTTGGTGCGGCCACACAAACATCTTACTAATCCCACGAGGGGCCCAACTGTATTAAACTTCAAATTAAAGTTGGAGGAAATAAATTCCATATTGATTACAAGCAAAGCCTATGAATTTTGCAACACTTCTGAAAATAACCCTTATAGCTACCAGTTACGTTTAGCGTTAGATTATTTCACAAAGATGCACTAGATCCATGATAGTTTTCTGGTATCTCGGGTCTGAGGATAACTATTTATGATATACTTAACGACAAATATCCATAAATTATAAACATATAGTTGGGATAAGTCCTATATTTGATTCATCGAATATCATCCAAAATCGATCAATATACTTTAAAGTATACTCTATCACAATTTTGATTTGTCTTAATTTAATAATACTCCCATATTATTAATCGACAACGGACATTTAGAATACAATAATATTCATGGATTAAAACATGTAAAATATGATACAAAATTAAATAACAAGAATAAACGTAACTCAAACTCTATTTCATTAAATAATAATGTCTTAAAATCCTTTATCCAAATACTAATCACAGATTTATTGCATAAAATCGCTAGCTAATTGAAGCCCAATGATTTTGGCATGTTCAATAACCTTTCCTCTAGGCAAAGCCTTAGTTAAAGGATCGGCTACGTTATCATCTGTGTGAAATTTTAATAATTTGATTTCACGAGCTTTAACTTGTTCTCGGACGTAGTGATATCTACGCTTAAAGTGTCTGGCGCCATTCATGACTCGAGAATCATTGGCGAATATCATTGTAGCAATTGTCACAATACATATCAATAGGTTCTTTGATTGAAGGCATCACTCCAAGATCTCCAATAAACTTCCTAATCCAAACAACTTCCATTGCAGCTTTTGAAGCAGCCATGTACTCAGATTGAGTCGCAAGCATTGCAATAGTTGTCTGCTTCTTGCTCTTCCAGTCAACTGCTCCTCCATTGATAAAAAAAACACGTAATCTGTTTGACACTTCGTATCATCTTTATCACATTGCCAGGACGCATCATAGAAACCTGTTACATTCAGTTATGTGTCTAGTTTCCCTCCAAATACCAAAATCATATCTTTCATACTCATCAAATACTTTAGAATATCTTTAACAGCAGTCCAGTGGAGCTTCCCTGGATTTTGTTGGTAACGACTGACCAAGTTCTGAGCAAACGTCACATCAGGCCTTGTGCATCTTACAACATACATAATAGATCCTACAACCGAATCATAAGGCACAGTCAACATGTAAGCCACCTCTTCAGATGTAGATGCATACATCTCATGACTTAAATTATACTTAACTTCCATTGGTTGAAAACCTTTTATGTATATTATACTTCTTCAATATTTTGTCAATATAAGCATCTTGACTAAGACCAATTAACCGTCTACTCCTATCTCGATAGATTTTAAATTCCCAGAATGTATGCAGATTCTCCTAAATCCTTCATAGAAAAATATTTACCAAGATAATCCTTAACCTCTTTAAGTCTTGGAATGTTACTTCCCATGATTAATATGTCATCAACATATAAAATTAGGAATACTACATCACTCCTACTAGCTTTGTGATATACACATGGCTCGTCACGATTTTGAATAAATCCAAACTTTTTGATTTCTTCATCAATCTGTTTATTCCATTGACGTAATTCTTGTTCAAACCATAAATAGATCTTTGAAGTTTAAACACGCGTTTTGGATACTTAGGATCAACATACCATTTCGGTTGCTGCATATAGATATCTTCATCTGAGCGACCGTTCAAAAATGCAGTTTTAACATCCATTTTCCATATCTGATAGTCATTGTATGCTTCTATAGCTATGAGAATCCTAATAGCTCTTAAGTCTGCTGTAGGAGAAAATTTCTCCTCGTAGTCTATGCCAAAAGCTTGTGTAAAACCTTTAGCTACTAAACGAGCTTTATAGGATTGTACTTCACCATCCATGTCAGTTTTCTTTTTGTATATCCACTTATGTTTTACTACTTTAGCATTTGGTGGTGGATCTATAAGAATCCAAACATTATTAATCCTCATGGATTTCATTTCCTCATTAATTGCAACCATCCACTTATCCTTTTCAGGATCAATTATGGCGGATTTATAATTAGCAGGTTCTCCAAGATCACCTACTTCATCATCATCATCATCCTCTATGTTAAGACATAGTTTGCTTGGTGAACGTATAGTCCTTTCAGACCTACGTAGAGGAATTATTTCTGGTGGAACTCCTAGACTTTCTAGTTAAACATAGATTATTTCGCTAGTATTTTCAGAAGGCAATGTATCTATATGACTCTCTTCAAGATCATAATTTCTCCCACTGGATTCCTGATTTACAAGATCACTTTCAAGGAAGTATCCATAGCTAGCAACAATAACTTTGTTCTTAGATGGATAATAAAAGTAGTAACCTATAGTTTCCTTAGGGTATCCTACAAAGATACATTTCACAGATCGTTGTTGAAGTTTATCACCCGAGTCACGTTTCACATAAGCCTCGCAACCCAGACCTTTAAATAAGGAAAGTATGGATTTTTTCCATGCCATAGTTCATATCGTGTCTTATTTACCTTCTTCGTGGGAACCATATTAAAAATGCTAACCGCAGATTCTAAGGCATAGTCCCAAAAGGATAATGGAAAATTTGTAAGATTAAACATAGATCGCACTATATCTAATAGTGTATGATTTCTCCTTTCGGATACACCATTTTGTTATGGAGTATAGGGAGAAGTAAGATTCTGAACAATTCCGTTCTCACTTAAATAATCTTTAACTCTTGACTTAAATACTCACCACCTCTATCAAAACGAAGAGATCTAATCTTCTTTCCTAGTTGCAATTCTAATTTCGCTTCAAACACTTTGAATGTTTCAAATACGTCATGTTTATGTTTATGTTTAAGTAAATAAACATAACCATAACGGCTATAATCATCTATAAATGTAAAGAAGTAGCTAGCCCCTTTCCTTGACACATGTCTATGTGCTCCACACACATCAGTGTGTATTAAATCAAGTAGATCAGTAGCCTTTCAACATTATTATTAAAAGGTTTTTGGTCATCTTTCAAGAGATACAAGATTCACATTTATCAAATTATTCATCATTGATATTTTCCAAAATAACTTTACGTTGAAGATTTTGTATGTGAGTCTTCCCAATATAGTCAAGTCTACAATGCAAAAGATAAGAGTTCTTGTCTAACTTTCTCTTCTTATTCATTCTAAAGACAGAATTATTATTATACTTGGAATCATTATCGTGTATGTCAATTTCAAACACACCATTCACAACAATTTCATTAAAATAGAAAATACCATCTTTGAAAACAGAAATTCCATTATTATCAATAGTGTGAATAAATCCAAGATCTAACAAACAAGAAAAGGAAATGACACCTCTAACAATAGTAGGTGCATAATGACAATTATTTTAAATCAGTACTAAACTCGAAGGTAAAACTAAATTAAACGTTCATATAGCTTCAAAAACTGCTTGTGCTCCATTGCCCACTTGCAGATATTGTTCCCCATAAGATGACTTCCTTTCCATCTTAAACCCCTGAAGCGTATTAAAAATGTTAATACTGCATCACGTATCATATACCTAGGAATTTAACTTCTATGTTAGATTAAATAATTCAATCATAAATAAGTTACCTGAAGCTGCAACACTGAGCTCAGACTTCTTTCGCTTAATTTCTCGCAATTCATCGAGGTAAAGAGGGCAATTCCTCTTCCTGTGACCATTGGCGCCACAATGGTGACAAGTCTTATCCTTTTGAGATTGATTCTTCTAAGCAAAGTTCTACTTAGGCTTTTTGATTAGTCGCAACTTCCTTGCCTCTATCACCTTCGCCTTTGCCTTTTATCTTTTTGTTCGCTTGCGGTTTTGACTTACTCACTTTGCCCTTTTGTATGTTAAGTACTTGAGGATTAGAGTTAGACGCCTTGTCCTTTAACCCTTTTTCATAGTCAATGAGCTGTGCATGCAAATCATTAACTGTCTTCCCCGTGCAATGCATATTATAGTTCCTAACAAAATCATTAAAGTCCTTGTTAAGGGACCTATTGATCAAGTTAATAGCCATATCGTAGTCATAGGGTTTCCCAAGTGCAATGAGATGTTCCATGTAACCTCTCATTTCCATATAGTGTGCACTTACGGATTTCCAAGAGGATTGCTTACATCTATGCAAAGCATATGCTAAATCGTAGATGTAACACCCCATTTTGGTAAATGGAATGTCACGCATGATTGTGGCGTGTCATCAAAGCATACAAGGATAATGTATTAAACATCACATGACCATAAAGGAAATACCGGAATCAAACATCGGTACCCCAAAAGTAGAACTCATCACACACAAACATAAGTATAAAGAAATGCATAAAGTAAAGAAGGCTAGGAAGCTTCCAATCCATATGCACGTACGCTTAAAGTCTACGAGCGTCCCTGAGTACCTGCCGTTTTGGGAACATGAAAAGGAAAACGGCTGAGCATAACGCTCAGTGCACGGATGTACAAGTAAAGCATGAATAATATAAGCATATAAGCATGAAGCAGCAGAAAAGACTAAGTCCTGAATAACCTGGCATGTCTTATTAAAACTGGTTTTATAGTTTGAAAAGCCTTATGTTTATATTATAAAAACTGTTTAACATGTTTACCATAGCCAAAATAGGTCAAAAATTATCAACGTGCATGAATACTTGGAGGGGTGACCTCGTGATGCAAAATTAGAGGGGCTGCCTCTAATCTAATATACTGTTTTAGGTAAGAGGGATCAGCTCCTTGTGAAGGATGCAAGGCACACACCACATTCACCTGAATAATCTGCTGAAAGATGTAAACTAGGATGCACCCATACGCCCCACCTGATAATAATAATGTGGCCAAAAGCTGAAGGGACGCCACGAGCTATCACTCCGTCGTGGTGGAGTCATAACACTGGTGCCTCCAGTGTTATGGTTATTGTACCTCTATAACTAGGTGAAACTGGTCATGCATGTATATGGCTTTAGGTATCTAATTAAACATAAGCAATTCAAAAACATATAAAACATATACTGGGAAAACAGTTAGCTGCATACGGGGAATCCTAAATAGGAAGAATGTCCATACTGAAAGGACGGAGAATCCGTACCTTGTGTCTAGTGAACGAAGAAGCCGAACGGAAGAGAGTCCTACTTCGGTATCACTAATGCTACATAAATACATACGTGTATAAGTATCTGATTACTGAGTACGTAATTGGTTTTATATCATGTCTTAGCTTGTTTTATATGTTCATGTCATGTTTTATTGATTAAAGCTTTATACTATGTTTATCATGTATTCAGTCTATTCTGATTAACTATTTCTTGTATTTCTTGTATTATTATACTTGTTGTGTAACAATAAGTACTTTCTAAAAATACCAGGTTTCCTAAAATATAAAGTTTCCAAAAATAGAAAGTTTACAAAAATAGAAAGTTTCCAAAAATAGATTTACTGCTTAAAATAGATAAGTTTCTAAAAATAGAAAGTTTCCATAAATAGATTAGTTGCCTTAATTAAATAAGTTTCTAAAAATAGAAAGTATTTAATTAAATATAAAATGATTTAATTAAATAAAAGTAAAAATACTTAGGTTAAAACATGTATTATTATCTATTAATAATATAACCTAAGTCATGTAAATTAATTAATTATAAGTCATGATTTTAATAATTAATTAATTATATAGTCTAAATAAAATGGTAATTACTTAGATTAAAATTCATGTATTAATAATAATAATATTAATAACCTAAGTCATACATAAATTAAATTAATCACGTACATGTTTTAATTAATTTAATTTAATCTTGTTAAAACAATTAACCTTGTAAAATAATTAACTTGCAAAAATAACCCATGAACCGAACCCGTGTTTTAATATAAACATGTCGTGAACCGAACCGGTTTAACTCATGAACCGGCAAACCAAACACACCCTTAACAGTGGCTAACCGGCTTAGCCGGTTGCCACTGTTTGTGTAAAACAGCCACCGGCTGTGCCGGTGGTGTCCTTGATCTAAGCTAGCCGCCGGCTAGCAAGAGTTCCCACCGGCTAGCCGGTGTTCCCCCTGTTGTCGTATTTTAAGTTCCCCCTGCTTTCCTTATTTAGCCACCGGCTTAAGCCGGTAGTGGTCCTTGTTCTGCCGTGACCCAACCGAACACCAAACATACCCCGACCAAGGTCGGGGTTCCCTTTTCTCCTGCGGCTGAGACACACAACACCGCACCGAGACCTTGAGGTCTCGGTTGGTGCGAAACAAAACAAGCCGAGACCCCCCTGGGCCTCGGTTCCATGCATCGGCCCAAAACAAACACCCCTTAAACCCTAATTAATTTTACCCCCATGATTTATTAACATGTATTTACTTGTTTTAATATCACTCATGATTTCATGTGTTCTTGATTTACATAAAAATGTAAAGAAAAAGGGTTTAAGGATTTTCCGATTACGTGAATCAAAGGAAGATGAACACACTAACAACCTTGCGAGAAATCAATCACCAAAATCAACCAACACACCCTTGTGTGTGTTCTATACCCGGCGGCCAAGAGAGAACCAAAAGAGAGATTAGCGTTTTTCTTGTTTTCTAATTTTTGTAATTATGAAAATAAGTTTTCTCTTTTTCTTTGTTTAGTGAAAATTTAAAATGGGCTTGGCCCTTATCTTATTTTCTAGCCGCAGGTATGATGGGGCCCACAAGGGTAACCCATAGTTTTCTCGTGTCTAATATTAAGTGTGTTCTCGTGTTCGTGTTTGCATGATTTAAATAGTTATCGTTCGTGTCTTATTATATTTATTTATGATCGTAATAAATATACATAAATACGTAATACTAAGCTCGTGATAATTTACGTTCATGATTTCATGTTCGTATGTTCGTGATTATAATTATTATCGAAATAATTATCGTGTCTCAATACGTATTAAATATTTATCGTGTTATAACACGTACGTAATATTCGTAAATCTTGTTCGTGAAACGTAAACATGCTATAAAAGGAAGGTTCTAATCATGTACGTACGATCGTAAGGGTAATATTCATGATAAAAGCATGCGGGTTTTACAACTCTTCCCCCTAAAAAGAATAATTCGTCCCCGAATTATAGATAAAGTAAATTGGAAAAGAAGAACATACCCGAATTCAAAATATGAAATTAGTGTAAGAAGCCCGGATAGACTCCTCTGTTTCCCAAGTGGCTTCCCGCTCGGTATGATCCCTCTAAAGGATTTTGACGAATGGAATCGTCTTCCTTCTCATGACTCGTTCTTGTCTGTCAAGAACTCGTTCGGGTTCTTCTATGAAAGTGAGATCTTCACGAATCTGTTCCAGTGGATACTGAACCATGTGAAGGGGATGATACTTGTACCCTTTGAGTAAGGACACATGGAAAACATCGTGAACATGAGAAAGCTGCGGAGGTAAAGCTAAACGGTAAGATACTTCACCGACTCGTTCAATGACATCAAACGGTCCGATGAATCAAGGATTGAGCTTCCCTTTGATTCTAAAACGTCTAACACCACGTGCCGGTGAAACCTTAAGGAAAACGTGATCTCCTACGTTAAAATGTAAGTCCTTACGATGCTTGTCTGCGTAACTCTTCTGACGTAACTGTGCTTCTTGCATTTTCTTTTTAGCTACTGCGACCTTCTCATTAGTCAGCTTTATCATTTCTGGTCCTTCAAGTGTTCGCTCACCAACCTGATCCCAGCAGATTGGGGCGCGACACTTTCTGCCATACAACATCTCGAAAGGAGCACACTTGATACTTGCGTACCAACAGTTGTTGTATGCAAACTCTACCAAACAGATATAATCGACCCAATCACCCGTCCATTCCAACGCACATGACCTCAACATGTCTTCCAATGTCTGAATCGTTCGCTCCGACTGCCCGTCTGTTTGTCCCACAAGCTTTCTGTAGACTTTGCCAAAATCGCGAAGTGAACCTAGGATCTCTGTCTGAGACGATGTTGGATGGAGCACCGTGAAGTCTCATGATCTCCCTTCTATAAGTATCGGCGAGTTTACTGACCAAATCTTCCTTGCGAATCGGTAAGAAATGAGTTGATTTGGTAAGTCGTCAACGATAACCCAAATCGCATCGTGCTTCTTCTTTGTCTGCGGAAGAGCGGTAACAAAATCCATGGTGATCTTGTCCCACTTCCACTCTGGAATATCTAACGGTTGAAGAAGACCACCAGATCGCTGATGTTCGATCTTAACCTACTGGCAGGTAAGATATTTGGAGACGTAAGTTGCAACATCCTGTTTCATACCACTCCACCAAAAGTACTATCGCATCGAGCCAGGATGGATAGAGAATGGGGAGCTATGAGCCTCAACTAACAATGCTTCCTGGAGTTTTTGATCATCAGGAACACAAAGTCTCGTGCCCTGCAATAAGATAACATCTGCGTCTACTCGAAATTCTGTCTGTTTCTCCAAATTCTGAATTATCGCCCAGATTTCTCCATCATCTTTCTGAGCTTCCTTGATCTTAGAGAGTAACTCGGGTTACACTCTAAGATTAACCCAGTAACCGTGTTGTCCACGTACCATGATCTCTATGTCTAGTCGCTCCAAGTCTCTTATAATGTCCTCCTCAATTTTAATGTCGTTTATCATTCCAGACTTTCTGCTAAGTGCATCTGCCACTACATTCGCCTTGTTGGGATGATACTGCAGATTAATGTCATAATCCTTCAACAACTCTAACCATCTCCTCTGTCTCATGTTCAATTTACGTTGAGTGAAGCTATACTTCAAGCTCTTATGGTCCGTAAAAATGTCGCATGATTCTCCATACAAGTAGTGCCTCCATATCTTCAATGCAAACACGACTGCTGCAAGTTCCAAGTCATGCGTAGGGTAATTTTCCTCATAAGGCTTATGCTGCCGTGAAGCGTACGTGATCACCTTCCCATGTTGCATGAGAACACAGCCAAGTCCCTTTCCCGATGCATCACTGTAGATCTGAATCCACCTGTACCAGTTGGGAGAGTAAGATTCGATGCAGATACTAACTTCTGCTTTAGGTCTTCAAAGCTCTTCTCTCTTTCTTCAATCCAGACGAATTTCTCCCCTTTCCGCATCAGTTTGGTCAATGGTAGTGCTAAACGGGAAAAGTTCTCCACGAATCTACGGTAATAGCCTCAACCTTTGCTGGATCCATCGTGTTTCCTTCTGCTGATACAATGTGATCTAAGAATGCCACCTTGTCTAACCAGAACTCACACTTGGAGAATTTAGCATACAGCTGCTTCTGGCGATGAATCTGTAGTACTGTACAAAGATGGTCTTCGTGTTCCTCCTTGGACTTAGAGAATATCAGGATGTCGTCAATGAAGACAATGACGAACTTGTCTAGAAATTCATGGAAGATTTTGTTCATCAAATCCATGAACACTGCTGGAGCATTGGTAGGGCCAAATGGCATGACTACAAATTCGTAGTGGCCATAGCGTGTACGGAAAGCAGTCTTGGCGATGTCCTGCTCCTTAACTCGTAGTTGATGATAGCCCGACCTTAGATCAATCTTGGAGAAATGTTTGGACCCTTGGAGTTGGTCAAACAGATCGTCTATACGTGGTAGTGGATAACCTAGTGCTGATGGTAATCTTGTTGAGCTCACGATAATCTAAGCAAAGACGCATACTGTCGTCCTTCTTCTTAACGAATAATACCGGTACGCCACATGGAGATGCGCTCGGTCGAATAAAGCCTAATTCTAGAAGTTCTTGTAATTGATCCTTCAGCTCCTTCAACTCTATGGGAGCCATGCGATAAGGAGCCTTGGAAATCGGCTCAGCTCCTGAGATGAGCTCGATATTAAATTCTACTTCACGTGCAGGTGGTATGCCCGGAAGCTCTTCTGGAAATACATCTGGAAATTCTGACACTATCGGCTGATTCTGAATTGATGGAGATTCAACATCCATGTCGTGAACAGTAGCTAGATAACCCTCAAAACCATGTGAAAGTAGTGCACGTGCTTACAGGGTTGATATGATTTGTACAGACCTTCCGAGTATGAACCTGTTGTGAATGTACTCTGGTGCATTAACATCACCGAAGATGACTCGATATGAATGGCAGTCTATGATAGCATGATGCTTGGATAGCCAGTTCATGCCCAAAATCATGTCGAAATCATTCATGTCCAGCGAAAGTGCGTCAACAGGACGAATCTTGTCGTCAAACTCTAGGGGAAGGCTCTTGTACACATGGGTTATGCATACAGAGTCTCTCAAAGGCGTGGAAATACTTAGTATATTCTCTAGTGGCATGGGGAGTATCCTAACATTCTTGGCATAAGCAGTAGAAATGACCGAGTGAGTAGCACCTGTATCAAACTAAACACATGCAGCTTGACCATACATATACAAGATTCTAGTGATGGTACCTATTGGCTTGTTAGCCTGATCGCGAGATGTCGTGTAAACGCATCCACTAATAGGAGGCGGCTTGGTATCAGCATGTCCTGATGTACCCTCCATCTCGCCCTTGCGGCAATCCTTCATGCGATGGCCAGGAAGACCAAACTTGTAGCATGCGTCGCTGTCGCGGCGACATGGCCCTGGGTGCCTACGGTGGCAGGTAGAGCAAAGAGGATGAGTATATCCTCCAGCAGGTGTCCTGACTGGCTGAGAGCCTGATAAGAACAATATACATGAGACATGGTAAAATGTACAAGGACAATGCGAATAAATCGTAAGATGGAATACCAGTGATAGCTGGACGGTTAGGTTGTGAACCTCTCTGGTTCTGGTCCCTCCCGTTACCATGATTCTTGGTAGAAGATTCTCTAATGTGTCAGAATTTAGAATTATAACATGTAATCATAAGAAATGAGTAAGTATAAGGACCTGCTACTGTTGGAGTGTCCAGCGTTGCTACGGTAATTATCGTTACCGCCACCACTGTCCGTAGCAGAACGGTCGTGAGTCTGACTGTTTCCTTTGGGCTGAGTAGGCTGATGTTGAGTAGCCGGCTGAGTAATCGGTGTATTTTGCATACACCTCATAGCATGTTAATTTAGTATAATTGTATATTTTTTTTAGTCGTTATATATGTACTTTGAGTGTGTTTTGTGATTATATAGGTTACGAGCGAAATGGAATAAAATGGCCGCTTTAATTAATTTTTTGGAGAAAAGACATTGTGAGCGCCGATGAATGAAGAAAAAATATTGAAGAAAAAGATTTGAGCGTGTCGCAATATTTTCGGTTATCTTTTATTTGTCCGGGCTTCGTTTGAGCAATTATTGGTGTTGGGTTAATTTTTATTGGGCCAAAGTTATTATATGTCAAAAGAATTAAATTTAAAAAAAAAAAAAAATACTTTTGGCCCACTTGGACCCAATGGCCCAACAGCCCATGACTAACCGACTACCAAGTTATATATATATTGAAGGGGAATCAGCCGCAAAAGGATGGCAAAAGAAAGAAAAAAAATCGATTGATTTTGTTAGACAAAAATAAAAGAATTGAGGCCGCATGATAGCTACGGTGGACGACACATAGTGGATCAAAACAAAAAGAATACCAACAATTTATAAGAAAAAAAAAGACGGCTGGAGGTTTAATAGATAAAAAAAGAGTATGATGGTTGTTACGCAGTTGGCCGAGTGCACCGCGATGTCCGGCTAATTTTGTTGTAGTTCTTTCCGGTAACTTTATTTATGGTTTGATCATTACTTTTGGATTATCATATTTTTATTACATTGATTTATGATTTGTTTATAAATTATTTTTATCGATTTAATATTATGTTTAATTATTTGTGTTAGACAATTTATTGTTAGTTAACGATTCATACTTATTTTATTTAGTAAAAAAAAAGATGGTCGTATAATCAACATAAGTTGTACCTAAATAAATTGTTAAAACATAATTATTGGTTGGATTAATATAAGATTTATTATTGCGAGTCGTTGATGAACATAATAAATGCCGACATTAATTCATTCATATTAAGTCAAAATAATCTTTGTAATCGGTTCTAAAAAGTTTTAATAATCCATAAGTGTGACCAACCATAAATATTAGGAGCTGGAAGGGATTACATTTTTCTTTTAATTGTTTACATCTTTATTTTATTTTTCTAGCTTTACTATTAGTTTAATAATTATTTTAATTTTTAATCAGCATTTTTATTATCAAAAGTATTTTAGTTGTCAGATTTCAAAACCAAAACCTTTATTGATCAGTGATCACCTCAAAACTTAAACTAAAACCACATAGTCCTCGTGGATCGATACCCATTTGCCCTATCTAACATAAGGTAATTAGGTTTATTTTTGACCGGTACTTTGACGTCGATCAAATTTTGGCGCCGCTGCCGGGGACTCAGTGAGCTTTTCGTTTAAGTTTTTGTTAATATTTTTCTTAAATAAAATAAAAAAATACAAAAAGATTTTATTTTTCTTGTTTGTTTGTTTGTTTCTTGTTTTGGTTGTTTCTTGTGACTGTGCAGGTTAGTGTATGCGCACGCGTAGATCGGGACGTACATCACCGTTAGCTTACGATCCCGAGGTTGAGAAAAGTGCGAGGTTGAGAAGGAAGACGTTTCGACAGTTTTCTACTAACCTTGATTTTTCAGGTTTAGCAGAGCTTTTCGCGGAAATGCCAGGTGACGAAGATGCTGGCGGAAGTGCTAGCGGCAGTAGTAGCGGAGGAGAATCTCCACCACGGGGTGTTGATTCTTACTACAGGCCGGGGATCTTTGAGGATCCCTCGCCTATCATTTATCCGGATCCGGTTAAAGGGGTTACAAGTAACTTCAAGATCCAGCCGAACCTCATAGCAATCTTGCCAGTGTTTAGAGGTCGTGAGGAGCCATACGCACATCTGCGAGAATTCTTCTCAATTGCTGACACACATCAGGTTAATAACATTACTAAGGATGAGGTAAGACTTCGCCTTTTTCCTTTTTCTCTTAAAGATCAAGATAAGGACTGGTTCTCATCTCTTGAGCCAGGTAGTATTAACTCATGGTCTGAAATGCAATCCGCTTTTCTTGAGGAATTTTATTCTATAAGTAAAACTGCTGCCATTAGGAATAAGATTAAATCCTTTCGTCAAATCCCAGGCGAGCAGTTTCATGAAGCGTTTAATAGACTTAAGGAGTTATTAAGAACATGCCCTCATCACGATGTTCCAAAATGGGAGCTTGTCAAAGTCTTCTATGATGGGTTGGATTATAACAACCAACAATTTGTGATGGCCACTAGTGGGGGTATGTTTTTCTCGTGACCTATGGAGGAAGAATGGGAGTTTTTTGAAAAACTAAGCAAAGGTTCCAAGACCCAAGCTTCAGTGGATCAAAACAACCACCCATCTTCCGCTAATTATGTGTCTAACCAACGTGGCACAAATTCTGAAATTAGCGAGTTAAGTAAGAAAGTGGATCTTTTGTTGAAAAATATAGGAAAAGGTGTGCCAAATGTGTCTAATGTGTCGCATAGTGGGTGTTCAATGTGTGGTGATCCGAGTCACTCTGTCGATAATTGTCAAAGTTGGGGGGCGCCACCGAATGAGGAGGTAAATGGAGTCTACGGTGGTCGTCCACGAAATGACCCATTCTCCGAAAGTTACAATCCTGGATGGCGCAATCACCCCAATTTCCGTTGGAAAGATGAAGACACTCGCCCTAATAATGCCCAACAACAACACTATGGTTACAAACCAAGGTACGAGGGTGGCGATTCATCTAACTTCCAACAAAATTCTTACAATCATAGGCCACAACAACAATATCCAAATCAGGGTCAAGGGCAAGATGACAACCGTCTCTTGAACCTTGACCGAAAGTTTGATAGGCTTATGGATTCATTGACTACCAACATTCAAGAGATTAATAGAAAATTCGAGGTCACTAATCAAAGACACGAGACCACTACTAAATCTATTGCAGCTCTTGAGAGACAAGTTGGTCAATTAGCGGATCAATTAAGCAAAAGAGATGAGGGAAGGCTACCGAGCTACCCCACCATGAATCCCGCACACAAGAAAAATGGAAATGAGCACGTGAATATGGTGACATCTTTTCGAAACGGTAAAATCTACAACAATGACAAGGGAATTCCAAATTCTCCTGATGTCGAGGATTTCGTTACCGATGACGAAATTATTGTTGAAGGTAAAAATTCTGATAATGTTAAGTCCGGTTCTGAGTTGGTAAATGATTTGTTAAATGATTTTCCTAAACCAACAACACCGAATCCTAAAGCTACTGAATCTCCCGAAGTTAAGGAGGGTGGTGTTTCCAGCACACCTTACCCTACGGCTTTGGAGAAATCGACATCTGCAAAGTTAGCTAAAAAGGGTCCTCATGCTGAGGATATGTGGGAGACTTTCAAGCAAGTTAAAATCAATCTCCCCCTTATTGATGCTATCAAGCAAATTCCTGCTTATGCCAAGTTTTTAAAGGACTTGTGTACTCAGAAGAGGAAGCTGAAGGCGTCTTTGCCTAAAAAGATTGACTTAACTGAGCATGTTAGTGCAGTCTTATCTAGCTCCCTTCCTCCTAAATTCAAAGATCCTGGAGCACCGTTGATTTCAGTGGTGGTCGGAAATATTGCCATTAAGAAGGCGCTCCTTGATCTTAGTGCCAGTATCAACATCCTTCCTGCTAGTTTGGTTGATAAGTATGACTTAGGAACTCTTCGTAAGACAGACACCATTATTTCCTTAGCCGATCGATCTACCAAAATTCCTAGAGGTATTCTAGAGGATGTTATTGTGAAAGTTGATGATTTCTATTACCCTGTTGACTTCTTTGTTATGGACACCGAGTCACAATACAAGGATGTTCAACCAACTATTATCCTTGGCCGCCCATTCTTAGCCACGATAGATGCTAGGATTAATTGTCGGACTGGTGCCATGGATATTGCATTCGGTAATAAGAAGATAAGATTGAATGTGTTTAATTCTATGAATTCTCCTACAATGAATGAATGTTACCAAGTAGATGTGATTGATGAGGAAGTTCAAAAGTATGCATCCCGTATGCTTAAGAATGATCCTTTGGAATTATATCTAACTGGTGATACTGAGGAGATTCTTGATGTTGCTGAAGTTCTAGAGATTCAAGAGTGTTTGGTCAATTCTTTGGACCATCAAAAACCACCTTGGTCTTATAAAGTGGAGCCCTTGCCTTCTACTTTTGACTCGGCTACGAAGCCGTCTTTGGAGGTGCCTCCAACTCTTGAGTTAAAACCTTTGCCATCCAATCTCAAATATGCTTTTCTAGGTCCTAATAATACGTTACCCGTTATTGTTGCTTCTGATCTTTCTGAATCACAAGAGGGAGCACTTCTAAAGGTGCTTTCCAAGTACAAAGCAGCAGTAGGATGGACGATTGCAGACTTGAAAGGAATCAGCCCTTCATTATGTATGCACCGAATTGTTACGGACCCAGATATTAAGCCAGCAAGAGATGCGCAAAGGCGACTGAATCCTAATATGAAAGAGGTAGTTAAGACGGAAGTTCTTAAATGGTTAGATGCCGGTATCATCTATCCCATCTCGGATAGTAAATGGGTAAGTCCTACTCAAACGGTGCCTAAAAAGGCCGGAATCACCGTTGTTGAAACCGAGAATGGGGAAAAGCTCACAACCCGACCAGTTACTGGGTGGAGAGTTTGTATAGATTACCGTAAGCTGAATAATGCCACATCTAAAGATCATTTCCCACTACCTTTCATTGATCAAATAGTTGAGAAGCTTTCGGGTAAAAAGTTCTATTGCTTCTTGGATGGGTACTCCGGTTATAATCAAATACCCATCCATCCTGATGACCAGGCCAAAACTACGTTTACGTGTCCATATGGGACGTTTGCATTTCGAAGAATGCCTTTTGGCCTGTGTAATGCACCTGCTACCTTTCAGCGGTGTATGATGAGTATCTTTTCTGACATGGTTGGAGAATCTGTAGAGATATTTATGGATGATTTCTCCATCTTTGGTCAATCCTTTGAAAGCTGCCTTGATCAGCTTGAAAGTGTGTTAAAAAGATGCACCGAAACTAATTTGGTGCTTAGTTGGGAGAAGAGCCATTTCATGGTTCGAGAGGGAATATTATTAGGGCATGTTGTGTCTGAAAAAGGATTTGAGGTTGACCGTGCCAAAGTTCAAGTAATTTCGACCCTTCCTCCTCCCACTACCGTCAAGGGTGTGCGTTCTTTTCTTGGTCATGCCGGGTTCTATAGGCGATTTATTAAGGATTTTAGTGCAATATCAAAGCCTCTTTGCAATCTACTCTTAAAAGATGCACGTTTTGTCTTTAATGAATCATGTCTTAAAGCATTCAACATGCTTAAGCAAAAGCTTGTAGAAGCCCCTATTCTGCAATCACCTGATTGGTCGAAGCCTTTCGAGATCATGTGTGATGCGAGTGATTATGCCGCTGGGGCGGTTCTAGGACAGCGGGTCGATAAGAAACCCGTTGTAATCTTTTATGCTAGTAAGACTTTTTCAGAAGCTCAAATGAATTACACTACTACTGAAAAAGAGTTGTTAGCTGTGGTTTTTGCTCTTGATAAGTTTAGGTCATATATTTGGGGGCATTCTAAGGTGATAGTATTCTCAGATCATAGTGCCTTAAGACATTTGTTGACTAAGAAAGAGACAAAACCGAGGTTGCTTAGGTGGATTTTGCTTTTACAGGAATTTAATCTAGAAATTCGGGATAAAAAGGGGTCAGAAAATGTAGTTGCCGACCATTTGTCTAGAATTATCCCTCCGCCGTTCAACCCTTCTGATGTGATTAAGGAAAGCTTTCCGGATGAAAGCTTATTTGAGGTTTCTAAGGTTCCTTGGTACGCAAATATAGTTAATTACCTAGCTGTTAAAAAGCTCCCGGATTTTTGGTCCAAACAACAAAGAAAATACTTCTTCTCTCAGTTGAAGCATTATTTTTGGGAGGATCCGGAGCTATATAAGGTATGTGTTGACCAAGTTGTTAGGAGATGTGTTCCAGACCATGAGCATATGGACATATTGGCTCATTGCCATTCTTATGCATGTGGTGGTCACTTTGGTGCTACAAAAACTGGGCATAAAATCTTACAAAGCGGTTTCTTTTGGCCGACTATATTCAAGGATGCCCAGTCTTTTGTAAAAGCGTGTATTCGTTGCCAACAAGTTGGAGGGATTTCAAGGCGTGATCAAATGCCTATGAACCGCATACTTGTTGTTGAGATCTTTGACGTGTGGGGTATTGATTTTATGGGACCATTCCCCACTTCCCATGGCAATGTTTACATTTTAGTGGCAGTGGATTATGTGTCTAAGTGGGTAGAGGCTGAAGCTACTAGAACAAATGATCATAGTGTAGTTCTTAAGTTTGTTAAGAAGAATATCTTTGCTAGACATGGAATTCCTAAGGCTATCATTAGTGATGGGGGTTCTCACTTTAAGAACTTTAAATTTGGGAAATTACTGAAACACTATGGAGTTAATCATAGGATAGCTACCCCTTATCACCCACAGACTAGTGGACAGGTGGAAGTATCTAATAGGGAGATTAAGCGAATTTTGGAAAAGACCCTTCGTAGTGATAGGAAAGATTGGTCCTTGAGGTTAGATGATGCATTATGGGCATATAGGACGGCTTTTAAGACTCCTATTGGTATGTCACCGTATAAGTTGGTATATGGAAAGGCGTGTCATTTACCGGTTGAGATAGAGCATAGGGTTGAATGGGCAATTAAGACTGTTAATCTGGATTTAGAGAAAGCGGGTAGTTCTAGGAAACTTCAATTATCTGAATTGGATGAGATTAGACGTGATGCCTATGAAAGTTCTAGGATTTATAAGGAGAAAACCAAAGCTTTTCATGATCGACACATCACCAAGAAGTCCTTCTTGGTTGGTCAAAAAGTTTGGTTATTCAATGCTAGACTTAAGCTTTTTCCTGGAAAATTGAGAAGTAAATGGACGGGTCCATACATAGTGACTCAAGTCTCTCCATACGGAACCATTGAAATAAAAAATATGGTGGGTGGAGATCCTTTTAAAGTTAATGGACACCGTTTAAAGCCGTATGTTGAGTTAGAGAGTGATCAGATGGAAACGGTGGATGTGGTTTACTTGGAACCAATCCAACCGTCTCAATAGCTCATACGAGTTATGTCTGGCTGAAGACGGTAAACTTAGCGCTTCGCGGGAGGCAACCCGTGGTTTGTGGAACTTTGTGGGTGTGTTCAGTACAAACCCTCACGAGATAAAACTCGTCCAGTCGGGCTACCGAGTGGTTTAAAGGCTTGTTGCATACGCTAAATGCAACCGTGATTCCTACGAAAGTGAGTTAGGTTTTTGTTTTTTTTGTGTGAGTTTGTCAAATTGATTTTTAACCAAAATTTCAATTTAAAGTTTTTGCATTAGGGACAATGCAATGCTTTAAGTTGAGGGGGGTTTGGCACTTGTGTTTAGATGTGGAAGTTTCTTCTACATATATGTTTGTTGAGTGTTTGCAGATTCTGAAGATTAGCTTGTGGATGATTTATTAGAGCAAGCTAGAAGATTTTGCCAAAATTATCAGGTGCACCCGATTTCATTGTATAATTTGGTTATTAAATTGATTTGATTGTTTGCATGTAGTTAGGCATATGTATAATTAGATGATCAAACCACGCCGTTTCAATTCCCTCTACTTACCTTTGCTTAGATCGAGTAAAAAGTTTGAATAAATAATATGAAATATAGTAATGTAATAGTTGGGTTAGGACATTTAGAATTGATCTTATTCGGCTCGCCACCCGCGCACGGTGGCCTTAGAAAAGAGTCGGAGAACTGTCATAATTATTGGTGGTAGTCATATGCTGGGCTTGCCTATCTGATTCGTCACCCGCGCAAGGTGATACTTTAGTTGTTAGCATGGGTCAGACGCCAACTTTTATGATGGATAGCATTGCACTTAGCTGAGACAATTTTATGTGAAATAACCCAATCCTTGTATTGTTGTAATGAAATTAGAAAGATTAGTTTAATTTAGTGCATTGTATAATTATACTATGTGCTAGATAATTCCATCATGTGATGTACCAGTAGGCACGAAGTATAACTGTTCCCATTTAATTAAACAGACTTAATTAACCGGTTCTCGTGTGCCAATGTGTCTTACTATGCACCTATAGGATAGATATTCATTTTTCTGAATAATTGGTCTTTATATCAACCTTAAAAGGAGTGTATAAAGCGTTCGGGATGACTTGTATAAGAAACGGTCCCGAATGGCTAAAAAGATAGAGCTTATGTGTGATGTGAAAAAAAAAAAAAAAAAGTGAAAAAAAATGAAAGAAAAAAAAGAAAAAAAATGTGTGAAAAGAAAAAAAATGATGAGAAAAAAAAAGTGGAAGTATGTAAGCTAAAGTATGATGGCTTATGATGTGCTCTTATGCTATAAAAACTCCAACGTTATAAAAGGTGTAAGATATTCTCACCTTTTGTTTTAGATAATGTTTATATTGATTATAGGTGTGTAATAGGTACGTTGGCCACAAGGTTAATTATATGATATATAAAGTAAATGGAATCAATGGGAATGGTTATGCTAAGTGTTTAAGAAGGACAAAAATATTGGTAATCATTTTTGGATTATTTGTCATATAGGATGGTTATTAATGTATTAGGTTGAATGTGATTTTTTTTGATTAAATTTCAATAGTATGATTAAAAATTATGAAATTAACATGCTTGTATATTTTTATTTTATTTTTACACGAGACGGTAAAAGTTAAAGTTGAGGGGAGTTAATCGGTGTATTTTGCATACACCTCATAGCATGTTAATTTAGTATAATTGTATATTTTTTTTAGTCGTTATATATGTACTTTGAGTGTGTTTTGTGATTATATAGGTTACGAGCGAAATGGAATAAAATGGCCGCTTTAATTAATTTTTTGGAGAAAAGACATTGTGAGCGCCGATGAATGAAGAAAAAATATTGAAGAAAAAGATTTGAGCGTGTCGCAATATTTTCGGTTATCTTTTATTTGTCCGGGCTTCGTTTGAGCAATTATTGGTGTTGGGTTAATTTTTATTGGGCCAAAGTTATTATATGTCAAAAGAATTAAATTTAAAAAAAAAAAAAAATACTTTTGGCCCACTTGGACCCAATGGCCCAACAGCCCATGACTAACCGACTACCAAGTTATATATATATTGAAGGGGAATCAGCCGCAAAAGGATGGCAAAAGAAAGAAAAAAAATCGATTGATTTTGTTAGACAAAAATAAAAGAATTGAGGCCGCATGATAGCTACGGTGGACGACACATAGTGGATCAAAACAAAAAGAATACCAACAATTTATAAGAAAAAAAAAGACGGCTGGAGGTTTAATAGATAAAAAAAGAGTATGATGGTTGTTACGCAGTTGGCCGAGTGCACCGCGATGTCCGGCTAATTTTGTTGTAGTTCTTTCCGGTAACTTTATTTATGGTTTGATCATTACTTTTGGATATCATATTTTTATTACATTGATTTATGATTTGTTTATAAATTATTTTTATCGATTTAATATTATGTTTAACTATTTGTGTTAGACAATTTATTGTTAGTTAACGATTCATACTTATTTTATTTAGTAAAAAAAAAGATGGTCGTATAATCAACATAAGTTGTACCTAAATAAATTGTTAAAACATAATTATTGGTTGGATTAATATAAGATTTATTATTGCGAGTCGTTGATGAACATAATAAATGCCGACATTAATTCATTCATATTAAGTCAAAATAATCTTTGTAATCGGTTCTAAAAAGTTTTAATAATCCATAAGTGTGACCAACCATAAATATTAGGAGCTGGAAGGGATTACATTTTTCTTTTAATTGTTTACATCTTTATTTTATTTTTCTAGCTTTACTATTAGTTTAATAATTATTTTAATTTTTAATCAGCATTTTTATTATCAAAAGTATTTTAGTTGTCAGATTTCAAAACCAAAACCTTTATTGATCAGTGATCACCTCAAAACTTAAACTAAAACCACATAGTCCTCGTGGATCGATACCCATTTGCCCTATCTAACATAAGGTAATTAGGTTTATTTTTGACCGGTACTTTGACGTCGATCACTGAGACCGGTCCCCAGTCTTCTGCCTGGAATATACAGTTTAAATAGATGAAAAATTGACATATACTGAAAGACGGATTGGTCACCGTTGAATACAAATGTTTACCTCTTATCGGGTCTCTCTGCTTCCCCGAACTAATCTCTTTCCTGCAGCATCTTCAGCTTACGTGTTGCATCGGCCACTTGTGCTGCCGTGTTGAACATAGCACACACCAAGTTGTTTGCGACCGATGTACGAAGAGCCCACCTGAAGTGGTGTGCCTGCTCTTCAGGAGTACCTGCTGCTGCACTAAGAAAACCAGCCAAGCGAAGAAAGCATTGCATGAACTCGTTGCTATTCTCCCCAGCTCTATGTCGGATTCCATGGTACTCTCTCTTCAGCTTGTCTTGCTCAGCCTTGGGAAAGAACTGTCCCATCACCAAATCCTTGAACTGAGCCCAAGTCAAACCAGCCACCCAATTATCACCTCTCTCAGACTGCTTAAGTTCCATCCACCATGATAGTACATCACCTTCGAATCTATAGCAAGCCAACCTCGACTTGAAGACGTGGTCACAACCCATAGCATCGAAGATCTTCTTAATGTGAGCCAACCAGCTTTCTGCTTCACTGGGGCTATTTGTTCTCTCGAAAGCTTGAGGGCGGAGCTTATTGAATCTCTCCAGCCATGTGACCAATGTTGCTGGAGGAGGAGGAGGAGGTACTGGGTGTTGCTGCTGGTTGTTGGCAGCCTGAACCTCAGCCCTGATTTCGTTCCTCAGCTGAGGAAGCATAGCTTGCATTGCAGCTTGGATTGCTGCATTGAGTTGTTCTTGCTCGCGTGTGAGAACCATCTGACAGTATAACATAAAATACATGATTAAACTGATTAAAACATAAACTATATACATGAAAAAAAATTATACCAATAAATCATGAGAAAAAATTTATGCAAGAAAATTTATACATGAATGCATGATGTAGTTTTATGAAAACTTTTGTATGCGCGAGAGTGAACGCCTATGGTCAGTTCACTCAAAACAAAAGACATGGCGAGGGGACGCCAATGGGTCGGTCCCAAAATTAAAAGTTTCGATAAAACACATGCGACTAAATAGGGTCAGTCCTGTACCAACCATTACTTAGTCATAAACCTGCGACAATGACATATATATGTATGCATGAAAATGATAAATGCATGAAAATCGACTGTCAGTTCTAGGAAGGCCATAGTGACTACCCACTAATCATAGGTCGTGTTTTGAGAGCCTACAGGTCGAAGCCTTGGCTCTGATACCATAATTGTAACACCCCATCTTGGTAAATGGAATGTCACGCGTGATTATGGCGTGTCATCAAAGCATACAAGGATAATGTATTAAACATCACATGACCATAAAGGAAATACCGGAATCAAACATCGGTACCCCAAAAGTAGAACTCGTCACACACAAACATAAGTACTGTAAATGAAAAGGACTAAACAATGTCCATGGAAATCAGTATCAAAGTATAAAGAAATGCATAAATTAAAGAAGGCTAGGAAGCTTCCAATCCATATGCACGTACGCTTAAAGTCTACGAGCGTCCCTGAGTACCTACCGTTTTGGGAACATGAAAAAGAAAACGGTTGAGCATAACGCTCAGTGCACGGATGTATAAGTAAAGCATGAATGATATAAGCATATAAGCATGAAGCAGCGGAAAATACTAAGTCCTGAATAACGTGGCATGTCTTATTAAAACAGGTTTTATAGTTTGAAAAGCCTTATGTTTATATTATAAAAGCTGTTTAACATGTTTACTATTAGCCAATATAGGTCATGAATAATCAACGTGCATGAATACTTGGAGGGGTGACCTCGTCATGCAAATTAGAGGGGCTGCCTCTAATCTAATATACTGGTTTGGGTAGGAGGGATCAACTCCTTGTGAAGGATGCAAGGCACACACCACATTCACCTGAATAATCTCCTGAAAACATGTAAACTAGGATGCACCCATACGCCCCACCTGATAATACTTGTAACACCCCATTTTGATAAATGGAATGTCACGCGTGATTATGGTATGTCATCAAAGCATACAAGGATAAATGTCTAAACATTACATGACCATAAAGGAAATACCGGAATCAAACATTGCTAGTCCAAAAGTAGAACTCATCACACACAAATATAAGTACTGTAAATGAAAGTACTAAATAATGTCCATGGAGATGAGTATCAAAGTATAGATAAATGCATAAAGTAAAGAAGGCTAGGAAGCTTCCAATCCATATGCACGTACGCTTAAAGTCTACGAGCGTCCCTGAGTACCGCCGTTTTAGGAACATGATAAGGAAAACGGCTGAGCAATACGCTCAATGCACGGATATACAAGTAAAGCATGAATAATATAAGCATATAAGCATGAAACAGCAGAAGAAACTAAGTCCTGAATAACCTTGTTATATCTTAATAAAACTGGTTTTATAGTTTAAAAAGCCTTATGTTTATCTTGTAAAAACTGTTTAACATATTTTACCATTAGCCAATATAGGTCATGAAATATCAACGTGCATGAATACTTGGAGGGGTGACCTCATCATGCAAATTAGAAGGGCTACCTCTAATTTAATATACTGGTTTTGGGTAGGAGGGATCAGCTCCTTGTGAAGGATGCAAGGCACACACCACGTTCACACTGAGTAATCTGCTAAAAACATGTATACTAGGATGTACCCATACGCCCCACCTGATAATATAATAAATGGCCAAAAGCTGAAAGGGACGCCATGAGCTATCACTCAGCCGTGGTGAAGTCATAACACTGGTGCCTCCAGTGTTATGGTTATGGTACCTTCATAACTAGGTGAAACTGGTCATGCATGTATATGGCTTTAGGTATTCTAATTAAACATAAGCAATCAAAACATATAAAACATATAATGGGGAAAACAGTTGGCTGCATACGGGGAATCCTAATAAGGAAAGAATGGCCATACTAAAAGGACGGAGAATCCGTACCTTATGTCCAGTGAACGAAGAAGACGAACAGAAGAAAGTCCTACTTCGGTATCACTAATGCTAAATAAATACATACGTGTATAAGTATCTGATTACTGAATACGTAGCTGGTTTTATATCATGTCTTAGCTTGTTTTATATGTTCATGTCATGTTTTATTGATTTAAGCTTTATACTGTGCTTATCATATATTTTGTCTATTCTGATTAAGTATTACTTGTATTTCATGTATTGTTATACTTGTTGTGTAATAGTAAGTAACTTTCTAAAAATAGCAGGTTTCCTAAAATAGAAAGTTTCCAAAAATAGAAAGTTACCAAAATAAGAAAGTTACCAAAAATAAAAAGTTTCCAAAAATAGAATTACTGCTTAAAATAGATAAGTTTCTAAAAATAGAAAGTTTCCATAAATAGATTAGCTGCCTTAGATAAATAAGTTTCTAAAAATAGAAAGTTTCCATAAATAGATATAAGCTGGATAATTAAGCTAATTATATAAGCTTAAGTGTTTACTGATTATTATTCTAAGTCATGTGATTATATAGTATAGTTTATTAATTATTTCATGTAAATTAAATAAACTATAGGTTAAAGTATTTAATTAAATATAACATGATTTTAATTAAATAAAGGTAAAATACTTAGGTTAAAACATGTATTATTATCTACTAATAATATAACCTAAGTCATGTAAATTAATTAATTATACGTCATGGTTTTTAATAATTAAATAATTATATAGTCTAATTAAAGATAAATACTTAGGTTAAAATTCATGAATTAATAATTAAACTAATAACCTAAGCCATGTAAATTAAATTAATCATGTTCATGCTTTTAATTAATTTAATTTAAGTCTTGAAGAAAAATAATATAACTTGTAAAAATCATAAACCTAAAAAAATGATTCATGAACCAGACCCGTGATTAAAACCCAAAAACCAGACCCGTAACCATCACCATACCCCGGCCGAGGTCGGGGTTTCCATTGCCCTTGCTGGTCTCGGTGGTATGAATTAATCTAAGCCGAGACCTCCTTGGGGCTCGGTTAGGCGTCGGCCAAAACAAAAACACCCCTAAACCCATAATTGATTTCACCCCATGATTTGTAACATGTTTATTTACTTGTTTGTAATTAGTTCATAAAAAAACATGCATGCTTTTATGTGATTATATTAATCAAAACATAAAAAGAAAAGGTTAAAGGTTATACCGATTACGTGAAATCAAGAAGGATGAACACACAACGATCCTTGTAATTTATCTAACACCAAAATCAACCTGAATCACCTCTTGGTGATGCTAAACCCGACGACCAAGAACAAAGAAGGAGGAGGAAAAGCTTTTAGGGTTTTTCTTGTTTTTAATAAATGTGTTAAATGAAAATAACTTTTCCCCTTAACCCCTTGTTTAGTAAAAATTAATGGGCTAGGCCCTTTTCTCTTGTTATAGCCGCGGGTAGGGGCCCACATATGGGTAACCCGAACCTTTCTCGTGTCTACAATAATAGTGTGTTCTCGTGTTCGTAAATTACGTGTTCTAATTAGTTATCGATCGTAACTTAATATATTTATTCGTGTTCGTAATAAATATATATACATACGTAATATTAGCTCGTGATTAATTTACGTTCATGATTTTATGTTCGTATTTTCGTGATTATAATTATTATTGGAATAATTATCGTATGTTCATACGTAATAAATACTTATCGTGTTATAACACGTACGTAATACTTGGAATTCTTGTTCGTGAAACATAAACATGCTATAAAAGGAAAGTCCTAATCATGTACGTACTATTGTAAGGGTACTATTCATGGTAAAAGCATGCGGGTTTTACAACTCTTCCACCCTAAAAAGAATAATTTGTCCCCGAATTATAGATAAAGTAAACTAGAAAAGAAGAACATACCCGAATTCAAAATATGAAATGAGGGTAAGAAGCCCGGATAAACTCCTTTGTTTCCTAAGTGGCTTCCTGCTCGGTATGATCCCTCCAAAGGATTTTGACGAATGGAATCGTCTTCCTTCTCATGACTCATTCTTGTCTGTCAAGAACTCGTTCGGGTTCTTCTGTGAAAGTGAGATCTTCACGAATCTGTTCTAGCGGATACTGAACCATGTGAAGGGGATGATACTAGTACCCTCTGATTAAGGACACATGAAACACATTGTGTATATGCGAGAGCTGCAGAGGTAACGCTAAACGGTAAGATAGTTCACCGACTCGTTCAATGATATAAACCGGTCCGATGTAACGAGGACTGAGCTTCCCTTTAATTCCAAAACGTCTAACACCACGTGCCGGTGAAACCTTAAGAAAAACGTGATCTCCTACGTTAAAATGTATGTCCCTACGATGCTTGTCTGCGTAGCTCTTCTGACGTGATCGTGCTTCTTACAGTTTCTGCTTCGCTACTGCGACCCTCTCATTAGTCAACTCTATGATCTCTGGTCCTTCAAGTGTTCGCTCACCAACCTGATCCTAGCAGATTGGGGCGTGACACTTCCTGCCATACAACATCTCGAAAGGAGCACACTTGATACTTGCGTGCAAACTGTTGTTGTACGCAAACTCCACCAAACAGATATAATCGTCCCAATCACCCGTCTATTCCAACGCACATGACCTCAACATGTCTTCCAATGTCTGAATCGTTTGCTCCGACAGCCCGTCTGTTTGAGGATGAAAAGTCGTGCTAAGCTTAAGTTGTGTACCCCAAGCTTTATGCAGACTTCTCTAGAATCGCGAAGTGAATCGAGGATCTCTGTCTAAGACGATGCTAGATGGAGCACCGTGAAGTCTCATGATCTCCCTTCTATAAGTATCGGCGAGTTTACTGACCGAATCTTCCTTGCGGATCGGTAAGAAGTGAGCTGATTTGGTATGTCAATCTACGATAACCCAAATTACATCGTGCTTCCTCTTGGTTGGCGGAAGACCAGTAACAAAATCCATGGTGATTTGTCCCACTTCCAATCTGGAATATCTAACGGTTGAAGGAGACTGCCAGATCGCTGATGCTCGATCTTAACCTGCTGGCAGGTAAGACAATTGGAGACGTAAGTGGAAACATCCTGTTTCATACCACTCCACCAAAAGTACTGCTTGATGTCATGGTACATCTTAGTCGAACCAGGATGTATAGAAAATGGGGAGCTATGAGCCTCAGCTAACAAGGCTTCCCGGAGTTCTTGATCATCAGGAACACAAAGTCTCGTACCCTGCCATAAGATACCATCTGCATCTACTCTGAATTCTGTCTGCTTCTCCAAATTCTGAATTATCGCCCAAATTTCTCCATCATCTTTCTGAGCTTCCTTGATCTTAGAGAGTAACTTGGGTTCTACTCTAAGATTAGCCCAGTAACCGTGCGGTCTACGTACCATGATCTCTATGTCTATTCGCTCCAAGTCTCGTATGATTTCTTCCTCAATCTCAATGCCGTTGATCATTCCGGACTTCCTGCCAAGTGCATCTGCTACTACATTCGCCTTGCCAGGATGATACTGCAGATTAATGTCATAATCCTTCAACAGCTCTAACCATCTCCTCTGTCTCATGTTCATATCACGATGAGTGAAGATATACTTCAAGCTCTTGTGGTCCGTGAAAATATCACATGATTCTCCATATAAATAGTGCCTCCATATCTTCAATGCAAACACGACTGCAGCAAGTTCCAAGTCATGCGTAGGGTAATTTTCCTCATAAGGCTTATGCTGTCGTGAAGCGTACGCGATCACTTTCCCATGTTGCATGAGAACACAGCCAAGTCCCTTCCCTGATGCATCACTGTAGATTTGAAATCCACTCGTACCAGATGAGAGAGTAAGAATAGGTGCAGATACTAACTTCTGCTTCAGGTCTTCAAAGCTCTTCTCTCGTTCTTCAGTCCAGATGAATTTCTCCCCTTTCCGCATCAGTTTGGTCAATGGTAGTGCTAGGCGGGAAAAGTTCTCCACGAACCTACAGTAAAATCCAGCTAAGCCTAGGAAATTGCGGACTTCAGTCGCTGAAGTCGGCCTCAGCCACTTAGTAATAGCCTCAACCTTCGCTGGATCCATCGTGATTCCTTCTGCTGATACAATGTGACCTAAGAATGCCACCTTGTCTAACCAAAACTCACACTTGGAGAATTTAGCATACAGCTGCTTCTGGCAAAGAATCTGTAGTACTGTACGAAGATGGTCTTCGTGTTCCTCCTTGGACTTAGAGAAAATCAGGATGTCATCGATGAAGACAATGACGAACTTGTCCCGAAATTCATGGAAGATTCTGTTCATCAGATCCATGAACACTGTTGGAGCATTGGTAAGGCCAAATGGCATGACTACAAATTCATAGTGGCCATAGCATGTACAAAAAGCAGTCTTGGCAATGTCTTGTTCCTTAACCCGTAGCTGATGATAGCCTGAACTGAGATCAATCTTGGAGAAGTGTTTGTCCCCTTGGAGTTGGTCAAACAGATCGTCTATACGAGGGAGTGGATACCTATTCCTGATGGTAATCTTGTTGAGCTCGCTATAATCTATGCAAAGACGCATACTGCCGTCCTTCTTCTTAACGAACAAGACCGGTGCGCCCCATGGAGATGCGCTCGGTCGAATAAAACCTCGTTCTAGAAGTTCTTGCAGTTGATCCTTCAGCTCCTTTAACTCTATGGGAGCCATGCGATAAGGAGCCTTGGAAATCGGCTCAGCTCCTGGGATGAGATCGATATTAAATTCCACTTCACGTGCAGGTGGTATGCCCGGAAATTCTTCTGGAAATACATCTGGAAATTCTGACACTATCGGCTGATCCTGAATTGATGGGGATTCAGCATCCATGTCATGAACAATAGCTAGATAACCCTCGCACCCATGTGACAGTAGTGCACGTGCTTGCAGGGTTGATATGATTTGTACCGATCTGCTGGGTATGAACCCATTGTAAATGTACTCTGGCGCATTAACATCACCGAAGATGACTCGATACGAATGGCAGTCTATGGTAGCATGATGCTTGGATAGCCAATCCATGCCCAAAATCATGTCAAAATCATTCATGTCCAGCGGAAGTGCGTCAACAGGACGAACCTTGTCGTCAAACTATAGGGGAAGGCTCTTGAACACATGAGTTATAAGTACAGAGTCCCTCAAAGGTGTGGAAATACTGAGTCTATTCTCTAGTGGCATGGGGAGTATCCTAACACTCTTGGCATATGCAGTAGAAATGACCGAGTGAGTAGCACCCGTATCAAACAGAACACATGCATCTTGATCATACATATACAAGATTCCAGTGATGCTACCTGTAGACTTGTTGGCCTGATCGTGAGATATTGTATAAACGCGTCCAATGGTAGGAGGCGGCTTGGTATCAGCATGTCCTGATGTTCCCTCCATCTCGCCCTTGCGACAGTCCTTCATGCGATGTCCAGGAAGACCACACTTGAAGCATGCGTCACTATCACGGCGACATGGCCCTGGGTGCCTACGGTGGCTAGTAGAGCAAAGAGGATGAGTAAATCCTCCAGCATGTGTCCTGACTGGCTGAGAACCTACTAAGAACACTTATACATGAGACATGAAAATAGGGTACAAAGAACAATGCGGATAATCGTAAGGTTGAATACCAGTGATAGCTGGACGGTTAGGCTGCGAACCTCTCTGGTTCTGGTCCCTACCGTTTCCATGGTTCCTGGTAGAAGATTTGCTAATGTGTCAGAATTAAGAGTTATAACATGTAATCATAAGAAAATGCGTAAGTATAAGGACCTGCTGCTGTTGGAGTGTCTAGCGTTGTTACGATAATTATCATTACCGCCACGCCTATCCGTAGCAGAATGGTCGTTAGTCAGACCGTTTCCCTTGGGCTGATTAGGCTGCTGCTGAGTAGCCGGCTGAGACCGATCCCCACTCTTCTGCCTGGAAGATACAATTTAAAGAGATGAAATATTGACATATACTAAAAGAATACGGATTGGTCACCGCTAGAATACGAATGTTTACCTCTTATCGGGTCTCTCTGCTTCCCCGAACTCATCTCTCTCCTGTAGCATCTCCAACTTACATGCTGCATCGGCCACTTGTGCTACCCTATCCAACGGAGCACCTTCTAAGTTATTGGCAATCATTAGAGAAAGGGCCCAACGAAAATGTTGTGCCTGTTCTTCAGTGGTGCCCGCAGCTGCTCTCATGATACTGGCAAATCAAAGGAAACGCTGCATGAAGTCATTGCTGTTTTCCTCAGGTCGGTGTCTAATGGTGTAGTACTCTCTCATGAGCCTATTCCTTCTTTCCGTGGGGAAAATGCTAGGTGGGGGAGGATAGTTGTCGTTCTGATGAAGGATGTCTTGCAAATCTGCATTGGCAGCTGCAACCATCTCCCGGATATTGTTTGAGTTTGCCATCTGACAGTATGACATAAAATACATAAATAAACTGATCAAAACATAAAATATATAAATGAAAAAAATTTATACCAATAAATCATGAGAAAAAATTTATGCAGGAAAATTTTGTACATGAATGCATGATGCAGTTATAAGAAAACTTTTGTATGCTCGAGAGTGAACGCCTATGGTCAGTTCACCCAAAATAAAAGACATGGAGAGGGGACGCCTATGGGTCGGTCCCAAATTTGAAAGTTTCGATAAAATACATGTGACTAAATAGGGCCATTCCTGTACCAACCATTACTTAGTCATAAACTTGCGAAAATGACATATATATGTATGCATGAAAATGATGAATGCATGAAAACCGACTGTCAATTCTAGGAAGACCATAGTGACTACCCACTAATCACAGGTCATGTTTTGAGAGTCTACAGGTCGAAGCCTTGTCTCTGATACCATAATTGTAACACCCCATTTTGATAAATGGAATGTCACGCGTGATTACGGCGTGTCATCAAAGCATACAAAGATAAATTTCTAAACATTACATGACCATAAACGAAATACTGGAATCAAACATCGGTAGTCCAAAAGTAGAACTCATCACACACAAACATAAGTACTGTAAATGAAAGGACTAAACAATGTCCATGGAAATGAGTATCAAAGTATAGATAAATGCAAAAAGTACAGAAGGCAAGGAAGCTTCCAATCCATATGCACGTACGCTTAAAGTCTACGACCGTCCCTGAGTACCTGCCGTTTTGGGAACATGAAAAGGAAAACGACTGAGCAATACGCTCAGTGCACGGATATACAAGTAAAGCATGAATAATATAAGCATATAAGCATGAAACAACGGAAGAAACTAAGTCCTGAATAACCCGGTTATATCTTAATAAAACTGGTTTTATAGTTTGAAAGGCCTTATGTTTATCTAGTAAAAAATGTTTAACATATTTTACCATTAGCCAATATAGGTCATGAAATATCAGCGTGCATGAATACTTGGAGGGTTGACCTCGTCATGCAAATTAGAGGGGCTTCCTCTAATTTAATATACTAGTTTTGGGTAGGAGGGATCAGCTCCTTGTGAAGGATGCAAGGCACACACCACATTCACACTGAGTAATCTGCTGAAAACATGTATACTAGGATTCACCCATACGCCCCGCCTGATAATATAATAATTGGCCAAAAGCTGAAAGGGACGCCACGAGCTATCACTCCGCCGTGGTGAAGTCATAACATTGGTGCCTCCAGTGTTATGGTTATGGTACCTCTATAACTAGGTGAAACTAGTCATGCATGTATATGGCTTTAGGTATTCAAATTAAACATAAGCAATCAAAACATATAAAACATATAATGGGGAAAACAGTTGGCTACATACGGGGAATTCTAATAAGGAAAGAATGTCCATACTGAAAGGATAAAGAATCCGTACCTTATGTCCAGTGAACGAAGAAGACGAACGGAAGAGAGTCCTACTTCGGTATCACTAATGCTACATAAATACATACGTGTATAAGTATCTGATTACTGAATACGTAGCTGGTTTTATATCATGTCTTAGCTTGTTTTATATGTTCATGTCATGTTTTACTGATTTAAGCTTTACTGTGTTTATCATATATTCTGTCTATTCTGATTAAGTATTACTTGTATTTCATGTATTATTATACTAGTTGTGTAATGATAAGTAACTTTATGAAAATAGCAGGTTTCCTAAAATAGAAAGTTTCCAAAAGTAGAAAGTTACCAAAAACAGAAAGTTTCCAAAAATAGTGAGTTTCCAAAAATAGAATTACTGCTTAAAATAGATAAGTTTCTAAAAATAGAAAGTTTCCATAAATAGATTAGCTGCCTTAAATAAATAAGTTTCTAAAAATAGAAAGTTTCCATAAATAGATATAAGCTGGATAATAAAGCTAATTATATAAGCTTAAGTGTTTTTGATCATTATTCTAAGTCATGTGATTATATAGTATAGTTTATTAATTATTTCATGTAAATTAAATAAACTATAGGTTAAAGTATTTAATTAAATATAACATGATTTTAATTAAATAAAGGTATAATACTTAGGATAAAACATGTATTATTATCTACTATAATATAACCAAAGTCATGTAAATTAATCAATTATACGTCATGGTTTTTAATAATTAATTGATTATATAGTCTAATTAAAGATAAATACTTAGGTTAAAATTCATGAATTAATAATTAAATTAATAACCTAAGCCATGTAAATTAAATTAATCATGTTCATGCTTTTAATTAATTTAATTTAAGTCTTGAATAAAAATAATATAACTTGTAAAAATCATAAACCTAAAAAAATTATTCATGAACCGGACCCGTGATTAAAACCCATGAACCAGACCCGTAACCATCACCATACCCCGACCGAGGTCGGGGTTTCCCTTTCCTTTGCTGCTGCCGTGACACCATCACCACCATACCGAGACCATATGGTATCGGTGGTGCGAAATAAGCCAAGCCGAGACCCCCTTGGGGCTCGGTTAGGCGTCGGCCAAAACAAAAACACCCCTAAACCCATAGTTGATTTCACCCCATGATTTGTAACATGTTTAGTTACTTGTTTTTAATTAGTTTATAAAAAACATGCATGATTTTATGTGATTATATATATCAAAACATAAAAAGAAAAGGTTAAAGGTTATACCGATTACGTGAAATCAAGAAGGATGAACACACAACGATCCTTGTAATTTATCTAACACCAAAATTAACCCGAATCACCTCTTGGTGATGCTAAACCCGGCGGCCAAGAATAAAGAAGGAGGATGAAAAGCTTTTAGGGTTTTTCTTGTTTTTAATAAATGTGTTAAATGAAAATAACTTTTCCCCTTAACCCCTTGTTTAGTAAAAATTAATGGGCTAGGCCCTTTTCTCTTGTTATAGCCGCGGGTAGGGGCCCACATATGGGTAACCCGAACCTTTCTCGTGTCTACAATAATAGTGTGTTCTCGTGTTCGTGACTTACTATATTTATTAGTTATCGATCGTGACTTAATATATTTATTCGTGTTCGTAATAAATATATATACATACGTAATATTAGCTCGTGATTAATTTACGTTCATGATTTCATGTTCGTATGTTCATGATTATAATTATTATTAGAATAATTATAGTGTGTTCATACGTAATAAATACTTATCGTGTTATAACACGTACGTAATACTTGGAATTCTTGTTCGTGAAACGTAAACATGCTATAAAAGGAAATTCCTAATCATGTACGTACTATTGTAAGGTTAATATTCATGGTAAAAGCATGCGGGTTTTACAATAATAATGTGGCCAAAAGTTGAAGGGACGCCACGAGCTATCACTCCATCGTGGTGGAGTCATAACACTGGTGCCTCCAGTGTTATGGTTATGGTACCTCCATAACTAGGTGAAACTGGTCATGCATGTATATGGCTTTAGGTATATAATTAAACATAAGCAATTCAAAAACATATAAAACATGTACTGGGAAAATAGTTGGCTGCATACGGGGAATCTTAAATAGGAAGAATGTCCATACTAAAAGGACGGAGAATCCGTACCTTGTGTCCAGTGAACGAAAAAGACGAACGGAAGAGAATCCTACTTCGGTATCATTAATGCTACATAAATACATACGTGTATAAGTATCTGATTACTGAGTACGTAACTGGTTTTATATCATGTCTTAGTTTCTTTTATATGTTCATGTCATGTTTTACTGATTAAAGCTTTATACTGTGTTTATCATGTATTCTGTCTATTCTTATTAAGTATTTCTTGTATTTCTTGTATTATTATACTTGTTGTGTAATAATAAGTACTTTCTAAAAATAGCAGGTTTCCTAAAACAGAAAGTTTCCAAAAATAGAAAGTTTCCAAAAATAGATTTACTGCTTAAAATAGATAAGTTTCTAAAAATAGAAAGTTTCCATAAATAGGTTAGCTGCCTTAATTAAGTAAGTTTCTAAAAATAGAAAGTTTCCATAAATAGAAATAACCTGGATTATTAAACTAATTATATAAGCTTAAGTGTTTACTGATTAATATTCTAAGTCATGTAATTAAATAGTATAGTTTATTAATTATTTCATGTAAATTAAATAAACTATAGGTTAAAGTATTTAATTAAATATAACATGATTTAATTAAATAAAGGTAAAAATACTTAGGTTAAAACATGTATTATTATCTATTAATAATATAACCTAAGTCATGTAAATTAATTAATTATAAGTCATGATTTTAATAATTAATTGATTATATAGTCTAAATAAAATGGTAATTACTTAGGTTAAAATTCATGTATTAATAATAATATTAATAACCTAAGTCATGCATAAATTAAATTAATCACGTACATGTTTTAATTAATTTAATTTAATCTTGTTAAAATAATTAACCTTGTAAAATAATTAACTTGAAAAAATAACCCATGAACCGAACCCGTGTTTTAATCTAAACATGTCGTGAACCGGACCGGTTTAACCCATGAACCGGCCAACCAAAAGCACCCTTAACAATGGCTAACCGGCTTAGCCGGTTGCCACTATTTGTGTAAAACAGCCATCGGCTGTGCCGGTGGTGTCCTTGGTATAAGCTAGCCGCCGGCTAGCAAGAGTTCCCACCGGCTAGCCGGTGTTCCCCCTGTTGCCGCAGTCTAAGTTCCCCCTGCTTTCCTTATTTAGCCACCGGCTTAAGCCGGTGGTGGTTCTTGTTCTGCCGTGACCCAACCGAACACCAAACATACCCCGACCAAGGTCGGGGTTCCCTTTTCTTCTGCGGCTGAGATACACAACACCGCATAGAGACCTTGAGGTCTCGGTTGGTGTGAAACAAAACAACCCGAGACCCCCTGGTCTCGGTTCCATGCGTCGGCCCAAAACAAACACCCCTTAAACCCTAATTAATTTTACCCCCATGATTTGTTAACATGTATTTACTTTTTTTAATATCACTCATGATTTCATGTGTTCTTGATTTACATAAAAACATAAAGAAAAAGGATTTAAGGATTTACCGATTACGTGAAACAAAGGAAGATGAACACACTAACAACCTTGCAAGAAATCAATCACCAAAATCAACCAACACACCCTTTTGTGTATTCTATACCCGGCGGCCAAGAGGGAACCAAAAGAGATTAGGTTTTTCTTGTTTTCTAATTTTTGTTATTATGAAAATAAGTTTTCCCTTTTTCTTTGTTTAGTAAAAATTAAAATGGGCTTGGCCCTTGTCTTGTTTTCTAGTCGCGGGTATGATGGGGCCCACAAGGGTAACCCATAGTTTTCTCGTGTCTAATATTAAGTGTGTTCTCGTGTTTCTGTTTACATGATTTAAATAGTTATCGTTCGTGTCTTATTATATTTATTCATGATCGTAATTGTAACACCCCATTTTGATAAATGGAATGTCACGCGTGATTATGGCGTGTCATCAAAGCATACAAGGATAAATGTCTAAACATTACATGCCCATAAAGGAAATACCGGAATCAAACATCGGTAGTCCAAAAGTGGAACTCATCACAAACAAACATAAGTACTATAAATGAAAGGACTAAACAATGTCCATGGAAATGAGTATCAAATTATAGATAAATGCATAAAGTAAAGGAGACTAGAAAGCTTCCAGTCCATATGCACGTACGCTTAAAGTCTACGAGCGTCCCTGAGTACCTGCCGTTTTGGGAACATGAAAAGGAAAACGGCTGAGAAATACGCTCAGTGCACGAATATACAAATAGATCATGAATAATATAAGCATATAAGCATGAAACAGCGGAAGAAACTAAGTACTGGATAACCCGGTTATATCTTAGTAAAACTGGTTTTTATAGTTTGAAAAGCCTTAATTTTATCTTGTAAAAACTGTTTAACATATTTTACCATTAGCCAATATATGTCATGAAATATCAACGTGTATGAATACTTTGAGGGGTGACCTCGTCATGCAAATTAGAGGGGCTGCCTCTAATTTAATATACTGGTTTTGGGTAGGAGGGATCAGCTCCTTGTGAAGGATGCAAGGCACACACCACATTCACGCTGAGTAATCTGCTTAAACATGTATACTAGGATGCACCCATACGCCCCACCTGATAATATAATAAATGGCCAAAAGCTGAAAGGGACGCCACGAACTATCACTCCGTCGTGGTGAAGTCGTAACACTGGTGCCTCCAGTGTTATGGTTATGGTACATCCATAACTAGGTGAAACTGGTCATGCATGTATATGGCTTTAGGTATTCTAATTAAACATAAGCAATCAAAACATATAAAACATATACTGGGAAACAGCTGGCTGTATACGGGAAATCCTAATAAGGAAAGAATATCCATTACTGAAAGGACGGAGAATCTGTACCTTATGTCCAGTGAACGAAGAAGACGAACGGAAGAGAGTCCTACTTCGGTATCACTAATGCTACATAAATACATACGTGTATATGTAAAACCTGCATGCTTTTACCATGAATAGTACCCTTTAGATCGTACGTACAAGATTAGAACTTTCCTTTTATAGCACTTTTACATTCACGTATAAGAATTTTAAGTATTACGTACGTGTTAGAACACGATAAGTATTTGTTACGTATGAACACACAATAATTATTCCAATAATAATTATAATCCCGAACATGCGATCAAGATATCATGAACGTAAATTTATCACGAGAGAATATTAATTACGTATATATATTTATTACGAACACGAATAAATATATTAAGTTACGATCAATAATTATTTAGAACACATAAAACACGAACACGTTAAAACACGAACACACTAAAATATTTAGACTCGAGAAAGGTACGGGTTACCCCATGTGCGGCCCCCTACCCGCGGCTACACCAAGAAGAATGGGCCAAGCCCATTTTAATTTTTACTAACAAGGGGGGGTTAAGGTAAAAAGTTGTTTCACTTTTCATAAAATCAAGAAATTAACAAAACCCTAAAAGTTTTTCTCCTTCTCCTTTGTTCTCTTTTGGCCGCCGGTTATACATCATCACAAGGGGGTGTTCGGTTGATTTTTGATCTTGGAAATTGTGCAAGCATACGTGTGTGTTCATCCTTAATTGATCTACGTAATCGGTATAACCTTTTTAACCCTTTTCTTTTATGTTTTGATTCATGATGTTTTTAAAAACTAATTAAAAACAGTTATTAAAACATGTCTATAATTATGGGGTAAATCAAAACAAGGGTTTTTAGGGGTGTTTGTTCTAGCTGACGCCTAACCGAACCCCTATGGGGTCTCAGCTTGGCTTATTAACCACCACCGAGACCATATGGTCTCGGTATGGTGATGGTGGTCCCACGACAGCAGCAAACAAGGGGAACCCCGACCTTGGTTCGGGGTATGATGTTGATTAAGGGTCCGGTTCATGGTTCCTAGTCACGGGTCCGGTCCATGGATCATTTTTTTAAGGTTTATGATTTTACTAGTATGTGTTAAAAATTAAATTAATAAAACACGACATGATTAATTTAATTAACATGACTTAGGTCATAAATTTAATTATTAGATCATGAATTTTAACCTAAGTATTTATATTTTACTAGACTTTATAATTAATTAATTATTAAAAACCATGACTATAATTAATTAATTAACATGACTTAGGTTATATTATTAATAATTAATAATACATGTTTTAACCTAAGTATTTTACTTTATTTAATTAAAATCATGATATATTTAATTAAATACTTTTAACCTATAGTTTATTTAATTTACATGTAATAATTAATAAACTATACTTTATAACAACATGACTTAGAATAATAATCAAAAAACACTTAAGCTTATATAATTAGCTTATTTAACCAGGTTATATCTAGTTATGGAAACTTTCTATTTTTAGAAAATTATTTAATTAAGGCAGCTAATCTATTCATGGAAACTTTCTATTTTTAGAAACTTATCTATTTTAAGCAGTAAATCTATTTATGGAAACTTTCTATTTTTGGAAACTTGTTTTTTTGGTAACTTTCTATTTTTGGAAACTTTCTATTTTAGGAAACCTGCTATTTTTAGAAAGTTACTTTTTATTACGCAACAAGCATTATAATGCATGAAATACAAGAAATACTTAATCAGAATAGACAGAATATAAGATAAACACAGTATAAAGCTTAAAGCAGTAAAACAGGACATGAACGTATAAAATAAGCTAAGACATGATATAAAACCAGTTATGTATTCAGTAATCAGATACTTATACACGAATGTATTTATGTAGCATTAGTGATACCGAAGTAGGACTCTCTTCCATTCGTCTTCTTCGTTCACTGGACATAAGGTACGGATTCCCGTCCTTTCAGTATGGACATTCTTTCCTTATTAGGATTCCCCGTATGCAGCCAACTGTTTTTCCATAGTATAAGTATATATGTTTGATTGCTTATGTTTAATTAGAATACCTATAGCCATATACATGCATGACCAGTTTCACCTAGTTATGGAGGTACCATAACCATAACACTAGAGGCACTGGTGTTATGATTTCCCACGGCAGAGTGATTGCTTGTGGCGTCCCTTCAGCTTTTGGCCATATTATTATATTTATCATGTGGGGCGTATGGGTGCAACCTAGTTACATGTTTTTCAACAGATTACTCAGTGTGAATGTGGTGTGTGCCATGCATCCTTCACAAGGAGCTGATCCCTCCTACCTAAAACCAGTATATTAAATTAGAGGCAGCCCCTTTAATTTGCATGATGAGGTCACACCTCCAAGTATTCATGCACGGTGGACTTTCATGACCTATATTGGCTAATGGTAAAATATGTTAAACAGTTATTATAAGATAAACATAAGGCTTTTTAAACTATAAAACCAGTTTTACTAAGGCTTAATCGGGTTCTTCGGGACTTAGTTTCTTCCGCTGTTATATGCTTATATGCTTATATTATTCATGCTTTATTGTATATCCATGCACTGAGCGTGCTCAGCCGTTTTCCTTTTCATGTTCCCAAAACGGCAGGTACTCAGGGACGCTCGTAGACTTTAAGCGTACGTGCATATGGACTGGAAGCTTTCTAGCCTTTCTTTAATATATGCATTATCTATACTTTGATACTCTTTCTACGGATTCCCGTCCTTTCAGTTTGGACTACCGATGTTTGATTCCGGTATTTCCTTTTTATGGTCATGTAATGTTTTAGACATTTATCCTTGTATGCTTTGATGACACGTCATAATTACGCGTGACATTCCATTAATCAAAATGGGGTGTTACAATTATGGTATCAGAGCCAAGGCTTCGAGCTGTAGGCTCTCAAAACATGACCTGTGATTAGTGGGTAGTCACTATGGTCTTCCTTGAACTGACAGTCGTTTTCATGCATTCATCTTTTTTATGCATACATATATATGTCATTGTCGCAGGTTTATGACTAAGTAATGGTTGGTACAGGACTGGCCCTATTTAGTCGCATGTGTTTTATCGAAACTTTTAAATTTGGGACCGACCCATAGGCGTCCCATCGCCATGTCTTTTATTTTGGGTGAACTGACCATAGGCGTTCACTCTCGAGCATACAAAAGTTTTCATAAAACTGCATCATGCATTCATATACAAATTTTCTTGCATAAAATTTTTCTCTTGATTTATTGGTACAAATTTTATTTCATGTATGGATATTTTATGTTTTGATCTGTTTAATCATATGTTTATGTTATACTGTCAGATGGTTCTCACACGCGAGCAGGAACAACTCAATGCAGCAATCCAAGCTGCAATGCAAGCTTTGCTTCCTCAACTGAGGAATGACATCAGGGCTGAGGTTCAGGCTGCCAACAATCAGTAGCAAAACCAAGCACCTCCTCCTCCTCCTCCTCCGGTGACATTGGCAATATGGCTGGAGAGATTCAACAAGCTCCGTCCTCGAGCTTTCGAGAGAACAGATAGCCCTAGTGAAGCTGAAAGCTGGTTGGCTCACATCGAGAAGATCTTCGATGCTATGGTTGTGACCCCGTGTTCAAGGTGAGGTTGGCATGTTACCGGTTCGAAGGCGATGTGTTAAATTGGTGGTAAGCGTTGAAGCAGTCTGAGGGAGGTGATAATTGGGTGGCTGGTTTGAAATGGGCTCAGTTCAGAGATAGGGTGATGGAGCCGTTCTTTCCCAAGGCTGAGCAAGACAAGCTTAAGAGGGAGTACCATGGGATCCGACAAAGAGCTGGGGAGAATAGCAATGAGTTTATGCAGCGCTTTCTTCGCTTAGCTGGTTTCCTTGGTGCAGCGGCAGGTACTCCTAAAGAGCAGGCACACCACTTTAGGTGGTCTCTTTGCACATCAGTCGCAAACAACCTGGTGTGTGATATGTTCAACACAGTAGCACAAGTGGCCGATGCGGCACGTAAGCTGGAGATGCTGCATGAGTGAGATGAGTTCGGGGAAGCTGAGAAACCCGACAAGAGGTAAACATTGGTATTCAAGCGGTGACCAATCCTTATTCTTCTATATATGTCAATTATTCATCTCTTTAAATTGTATCTTCCAGGCAGAAAACTGAGGACCGGTCTCAGCCGGCTACTCAGCAGCAGCCTAATCAGCCCAAGGGAAACGGTCAGACTAACGACCATTCTGTTACGGATAGGCGTGGCGGTAATGATAATTACCATAACAACGCTGGACACTCCAACGGCAGCAGGTCCTAATACTTACGCATTTTCTTATGATTTCATGTTATAACTCATAATTCTGACACATTAGGAAATCTTCTACCAGGAACCATGGAAACAATAGGGACCAGAACCAGAGAGGTTCACAGCCTAGCCGTCCAACTATCACTGGTATTCAATTTTACGATTATTCTCATTGTCCTTTGTACCCTATTATCATGTCTCATGTAAAATGTTTTATCAGGACCTCAGCCAGCCAGAGCACCTGCTGGAGGATATACTCATCCACTTTGCTCTACTTGCCACCGTAGGCACCCAGGGCCATGTCGTCGTAATACTAACGCATGCTTCAAGTGTGGTCTTCCTGGCCATCTCATGAACGACTGCCGTAAGGGCGAGATGGAGGGCACATCGGGACATGCTGATACCAAGCCGCCTCCTACCACTGGACGTGTCTATACGACATCTCGAGATCAGGCCAACAAGTCTACAGGTACCATCACTGGAATCTTGTATATGTATGGTCAGGCTGCGTGTGTGCTATTTGATACGGGTGCTACTCACTCGGTCATTTCTACTGCTTATGCCAAGAACATTAGGATGATTCCCATGCCATTAGATAATATACTGAGTATTTCCATGCCTTTGAGAGACTCTGTACGCATAACCCATGTATACAAGAGTCTTCCCCTAGAATTTGACGATAAGGTTCGTCCTGTTGACGCACTTCCGCTGGACATGAATTACTTTGACATGATTTTGGGCATGGATTGGCTATCCAAGCGTCATGCTACCATAGACTGCCATTCATATCGAGTCATCTTCGATGATGTTAATGCACCAGAGTACATTCACAACGGGTTCGTACCCAGAAGGTCTGTACAAATCATATCTACCCTGCAAGCGCGTGCACTACTGTCACATGGCTGCGAGGGTTACCTAGCTACGGTTTACGACATGGATGCTGAATCTCCATCAATTCAGGATCAGCCAATAGTGTCGGAATTCCAAGATGTATTTCCAGAAGAACTTCCGGGCATACCACCTGTACGAGAAGTGGAATTCAATATCGAGCTTACCCCAGGAGCTGAACCGATTTCCAAAGCTCCTTATCGCATGGCTCTCATAGAGTTAAAGGAGCAGAAGGATCAACTGCAAGAACTTCTTGAACGAGGTTTTATTCGACCGAGCACATCTCCATGGGGCGCACCGGTCTTCTTTGTTAAGAAGAAGGACGACAGTATGCGTCTTTGCATAGACTATCGCGAGCTCAACAAGATTACTATCCGGAATAGGTATCCACTGTCGCGAATAGACGATCTGTTTGACCAACTCCAAGGGGCTAAACACTTCTCTAAGATTGATCTTAGGTCAGGCTATCATCAACTACGGGTTAGGGAGCAGGACATCGCCAAGACTGCTTTTCGTACCCGCTATGGCCACTACGAATTTGTAGTCATGCCATTCGGCCTGACCAATGCTCCAGCAGTGTTCATGGATTTGATGAACATAATCTTTAATGAATTTCTGGACAAGTTCGTCATTGTCTTCATCGATGACATCCTGATTTTCTCATAGTCCAAGGAGGAACACGAAGACCATCTTCGTACAGTACTACAGATTCTTCGCCAGAAGCAGCTGTATGCTAAATTCTCCAAATGTGAGTTCTGGTTAGACAAGGTGGCATTCTTAGGTCACATTGTATCAGCAAAAGGAATCACTATGGATCCAGAGAAGGTTGAGGCTATTACTAAGTGGCCGAGGCCGACATCAGCGACTGAAGTCCGCAGTTTCTTAGGCTTAGCTGGCTATTACCGTAGGTTCGTGGAGAACTTTTCCCTCTTAGCACTACCATTGACCAAACTGATGCGGAAAGGGGAGAAATTCGTCTGGACTGAAGAACGAGAGAAGAGCTTTGAAGACCTGAAGCAGAAACTAGTATCTGCACCTATTCTTACTCTCCCATCTGGTACAGGTGGATTTCAAATCTATAGTGATGCATCGGGGAGGGAACTTGGCTGTGTTCTCATGCAACATGGGAAAGTGATCGCGTACGCTTCACGGCAGCTTAAGCCTTATGAAGAAAATTACCCTAAGCATGACTTGGAACTTGCTGCAGTCGTGTTTGCATTGAAGATATGGAGGCACTACTTATAGGGAGAATCATGTGACATTTTCACGGACCACAAGAGATTGAAGTATATCTTTACTCAACGTGAATTGAACATGAGGCAGAGGAGATGGTTAGAGTTGTTGAAGGATTATGACATTAATCTACAGTATCATCCCAGAAAGGCTAATGTAGTAGCAGATGCACTTAGCAGGAAGTCTGGAATGATCAACGGCATAAAGATTGAGGAGGAAATCATAAGAGACTTGGAGCGACTAGACATAGAGATCATGGTACATGGACAGCACGGTTACTGGGCTAATCTTAGAGTAGAACCCAAGTTACTCTCTAAGATCAAGAAAGCGCAGAAAGATGATGGAGAACTCTGGGAGATAGTTCAGAATTTGGATAAGCAGACGAAATTCAGAGTGGATGCAGATGGTATCGTATGGCAGGGTACGAGACTTTGTGTTCCTGATGATCAAGAACTCCGGGAAGCCTTATTAGCTGAAGCTCGTAGCTCCCCATTCTCTATACATCCTGGTTCGACTAAGATGTACCATGACATCAAGTAGTACTTTTGGTGGAGTGGTATGAAACAGGATGTAGCCACTTACGTCTCCAAATGTCTTACCTGCCAGCAGGTTAAGATCGAGCATCAGTGATCTGGCGGTCTCCTTCAACCGTTAGATATCCCAGAGTGGAAGTGGGACAACATCACCATGGATTTTGTTACTGGTCTTCCGCCAACCAAGAGGAAGCATGATGCAATTTGGGTTATCGTAGATCGACTTACCAAATCAGCTCATTTCTTACCAATCTGCAAGGAAGATTCGGTTAGTAAACTCGCCGATACGTATAGAAGAGAGATCATGAGACTCCACGGTGCTCCATTTTGCATCGTCTCAGACAGACATCCTCGATTCACTTCGCGATTTTGGAAGAGTCTGCAGAAAGCTTGGGGTACACAACTTAAGCTTAGCACGGCTTTTCATCCTTAAATAGACGGGCAGTCGGAGCGAACGATTCAGACATTGGATGATATGTTGAGGTCATGTGCGTTGGAATGGACGGGTGATTGGGACGATTATATCTGTTTGGTTGAGTTTGAATACAACAACAGTTGGCACGCAAGTATCAAGTGTGCTCCTTTCGAGATGTTGTATGGCAGAAAGTGTCGCGCCCCAATCTGCTGGGATCAGGTTGGTGATAGAACACTTGAAGGACCATAGATCATAGAGATGACGAATGAGAGGGTCGCAGTAGCTAAGCAGAAACTTCAAGAAGCACGGTCACGTCAGAAGAATTACGCCGATAAACATCGTAGGGACATACATTTTAATGTAGGAGATCACGTCTTTCTTAAGGTTTCGCCGGCACGTGGTGTTAGACTCTTCGGGATTAAAGGGAAGCTCAGTCCTTGTTTCATCGGACCGTTTGATATCGTTGAACGAGTCGGTGAAGTATCTTACCGGTTAGCGTTACCTCCGCAGCTTTCGCATGTACACAATGTGTTTCATGTGTCCTTACTCAGAGGGTACCAGTATCATCCCCTTCACATGGTTCAGTATCCACTAGAACAGATACGTGAAGATCTCACTTTCATAGAAGAACCCGAACGAGTTCTTGACATACAAGAACGAGTCATGAGAAGGAAGACGATTCCATTCGTCAAAATCCTTTGGAGGGATCATACCGAGCGGGAAGCGACTTGGGAAACAGAGGAGTCTATCCGGGCTTCTTACCCTCATTTCATATTTTGAATTTGGGTATGTTCTTCTTTTCCGGATTACTTTATCTATAATTCGGGGACGAATTATTCTTTTTAGGGGGGAAGAGTTGTAAAACCCGCATGCTTTTACCATGAATAGTACCCTTTAGATCGTACCTACAAGATTAGAACTTTCCTTTTATAGCATGTTTACATTCACGTATAATAATTTTAAGTATTACGTACGTGTTATAACACGATAAGTATTTGTTACATATGAACACACAATAATTATTCCAATAATAATTATAATCACGAACATGCGATCATGAAATCATGAACGTAAATTTATCACGAGAGAATATTAATTACGTATATATATTTATTACGAACACGAATAAATATATTAAGTTACGATCAATAATTATTTAGAACACATAAAACACGAACACGTTAAAACACGAACACACTAAAATATTTAGACTCGAGAAAGGTACGGGTTACCCCATGTGGGGCCCCTTACCCACGGCTACACCAAGAAGAATGGGCCAAGCCCATTTTAATTTTTACTAACAAGGGGGGGTTAAGGTAAAAAATTGTTTCACTTTTCATAAAATCAAGAAATTAACAAAACCCTAAAAGTTTTTCTCCTTCTCCTTTGTTCTCTTTTGGCCGTCGGTTATACATCATCACAAGGGGGTGTTCAGTTGATTTTCGATCTTGGAAATTATGCAAGCATTCATGTGTGTTCATCCTTAATTGATCCACGTATTCGGTATAACCTTTTTAACCCTTTTCTTTTATGTTTTGATTTAATGGGGTAAATCAAAACAAGGGTTTTTATGGGTGTTTGTTCTAGCCGACGCCTAACCGAACCCCTATGGGGTCTCGGCTTGGCTTATTAACCACCACCGAGACCATATGGTCTCGGTATGGTGATGGTGGTCCCACGGAAGCAGCAAACAAGGGGAACCCCGACCTTGGTTCGGGGTATGATGTTGATTACGGGTCCGGTTCATGGTTCCTAGTCACGGGTCCGGTTCATAGATCATTTTTTTAAGGTTTATGATTTTACTAGTATGTGTTAAAAATTAAATTAATAAAACATGACATGATTAATTTAATTAACATGACTTAGGTTATCAATTTGATTATTAGATCATGAATTTTAACCTAAGTATTTATATTTAACTAGACTTTATAATTAATTAATTATTAAAAACCATGACTATAATTAATTAGTTAACATGACTTACGTTATATTATTAATAATTAATAATACACGTTTTAACCTAAGTATTTTACTTTATTTAATTAAAATCATGATATATTTAATTAAATACTTTTAACCTATAGTTTATTTAATTTACATGTAATAATTAATAAACTATACTTTATAACAACATGACTTAGAATAATAATCAGAAAACACTTAAGCTTATATAATTAGCTTATTTAACCAGCTTATATCTAATTATGGAAAGTTTCTATTTTTAGAAACTTATTTAATTAAGGCAGCTAATCTATTTATGGAAACTTTCTATTTTTAGAAACTCATCTGTTTTAAGCAGTAATTCTATTTTTGGAAACTTTCTATTTTTGGAAACTTTCTATTTTTGGAAACTTTCTATTTTTGGAAACTTTCTATTTTTGGTAACTTTCTATTTTTGGAAACTTTCTTTTTTAGGAAACCTGCTATTTTTAGAAAGTTACTTATTATTACGCAACAAGCATTATAGTGCATGAAATACAAGAAATACTTAATCAGAATAGACAGAATATAAGATAAACACAGTATAAAGCTTAAAGCAGTAAAACAAGACATGAACGTATAAAATAAGCTAAGACATGATATAACACCAGTTACGTATTCAGTAATCAGATACTTATACACGTATGTATTTATGTAGCATTAGTGATACCGAAGTAGGACTCTCTTCCGTTCGTCTTCTTCGTTCACTGGACATAAGGTACAGATTCCCGTCCTTTCAGTATGGACATTCTTTCCTTATTAGGATTCCCTGTATGCAGCCAACTGTTTTTCCATAGTATAAGTTTATATGTTTGATTGCTTATGTTTAATTAGAATACCTATAGCCATATACATGCATGACCAGTTTCACCTAGTTATGGAGGTACCATAACCATAACACTAGAGGCACTAGTTTATGACTTCCCCACGGTGGAGTGATTGCTCGTGGCGTCCCCTTAGCTTTTGGCCATATTATTATATTTATCATGTGGGGCATATGGGTTCATCCTAGTTACATGCTTTTCAGCAGATTACTCAGTGTGAATGTGGTGTGTGCCTTGCATCCTTCACAAGGACCTGATCCCTCCTACCTAAAACCAGTATATTAAATTAGAGACAACCCCTCTAATTTGCATGATGAGGTTACCCTCCAAGTATTCATGCACGGTGGATTTTCATGACCTATATTGGCTAATGGTAAAATATGTTAAACAGTTTTTATAAGATAAACATAAGGCTTTTAAAACTATAAAACCAGTTTTACTAAGGCTTAACCGGGTTATTCGGGACTTAGTTTCTTCCGATGTTATATGCTTATATGCTTATATTATTCATGCTTTATTGTAAATCCATGCACTGAGCGTATTGCTCAGCCGTTTTCCTTTTCGTGTTCCCAAAACGGCAGGTACTCAGGGACGCTCGTAGACTTTAAGCGTACGTGCATATGGACTGGAAGCTTTCTAGCCTTTCTTTACTATATGCATTATCTATACTTTGATACTCTTTCTATGGACATTGTTTAGTCCTTTCATTTACAGTGCTTATGTTTGTGTGTGATGAGCTTTACTTTTGGACTACCGATGTTTGATTCCGGTATTTCCTTTTTATGGTCATGTAATATTTTAGACATTTATCCTTGTATTCTTTGATGATACGCCATAATTACGCGTGACATTCCATTTATCAAAATGGGGTGTTACAGTATAAGTATCTGATTACTGAGTACGTAACTGGTTTTATATCATGTCTTAGCTTGTTTATATGTTCATGTCATGTTTTACTGATTTAAGCTTTATACCGTGTTTATCATATATTCTGTCTATTCTAATTAAGTATTACTTGTATTTCATGTATTATTATACTTGTTGTGTAATAATAAGTAACTTTCTAAAAATGGCAGGTTTCCTAAAATAGAAAGTTTCCAAAAATAGAAAGTTACCAAAAATAGAAAGTTTCCAAAAATAGAAAGTTTCCAAAAATAGAAAGTTTCCAAAAATAGACTTAATGCTTAAAATAGATAAGTTTCTAAAAATATAAAGTTTCCATAAATAGATTAGCTGCCTTAAATAAATAAGTTTCTAAAAATAGAAAGTTTCCATAATTAGATATAAGCTGGATAATTAAGCTAATTATATAAGCTTAAGTGTTTACTGATTAACATTCTAAGTCATGTGATTATATACTATAGTTTATTAATTATTTCATGTAAATTAAATAAACTATAGGTTTTAAGTATTTAATTAAATATAACATGATTTAACTAAATAAAGGTAAAATAAATACTTAGGTTAAAACATGTATTATTATCTATAAATAATATAACCTAAGTCATGTAAATTAATTAGTTATAAGTCATGGTTTTAATAATTAATTAATTATCTAGTCTAATTAAAGATAAAAATACTTAGGTTAAAATTCATGTGTTAATAATAAAATTAATAACCTAATTCATGTAAATTAAAATAATCATGTTCATGCCTTTAATTAATTTAATTTAAATCTTGTAAAATAATATAACTTGTAAAAATAATAAACCTTAGAAAATAACTCATCACCCGGACCGTGTTTTAAATCTAACATGTGTCAACCGGACCCGTGATTAAAATCCATGAACCGGACCCGTAACCATCACCATACCCCGACCTAAGTCGGGGTTTCCCTTGTCCTTGTTGCTGCCGTGACCCGAGACCACCCAAACCACCACCAAGCCGAGACCAAGTGGTCTCAGTGGTGCGAGTAAACCGAAGCCTAGACCCCCTTGGGGCTCGGTTAGGCGTCGGCCACAACAAACAAACACCCCTTAACCCTAACTTGATCAAAAACCCCATGATTACAACATGTTTATATTTGTTTTTAATTAGTTTATTAAAAACATCATGATTTTATGTGATTAAATAAATCAACACATAAAAAGAAAAAGGTTAAAGGTTATACCAATCACGTGAAATCAAGAAGGATGAACACACACGATTCCTTGCAATAAATCAACACCAAAATCAAACCGAATCACCCTTGTGGTGAAGCTAAACCCGGCGGCCAAAAAGAACAAAGAAAAGAAAAACTAGGGTTTTTCTTATTTTCTAAATTTTGTGATAAAACATGTTTTCCTCTTATTCCATGTTTAGTAAATTTTTAATGGGCTAGGCCCTTTTGTCTTGGTGTAGCCGCTGGTAGGGGCCCACATAAGCTAACCCGAACCTTTCTCGTGTCTAAAATATTAGTGTATTCTCGTGTTCGTAAATTACGTGATCTAGTTAGTTATCGATTGTGACTTAATATATTTATTCTCGTTCGCAATAAATATATATACATACGTAATATTAGCTAGTGATTAATTTACGTTCATGATTTCATGTTCGTATATTCGTGATTATAACAATTATTGGAATAATTATCGTGTGTTCATACGTAATAAATACTTATCGTGCTATAACACGTACGTAATACTTGTAATTCTTGTTCGTGAAACGTAATCGTGCTATAAAAGGAAAGTTCTAATCATGTACGTACTATCATAAGGGTACTATTCATGGTAAAAGCATGCGGGTTTTACAGTAATAAATATACATAAATACGTAATACTAAGCTCGTGATTATTTACGTTTATGATTTCATGTTCGTATGTTCGTGATTATAATTATTATCGAAATAATTATCGTGTCTCAATACCTATTAAATACTTATCGTGTTATAACACGTACGTAATATTTGTAAATCTTGTTCGTGAAAAGTAAACGTGCTATAAAAGGAAGGTTCTAATCATGTACGTACGATCGTAAGGGTACTATTCATGGTAAAAGCATGCGGGTTTTACAGTAGATCTCTACAACTTGGGGCTTCTCAAACATAGCCTTGAGTTCTTCAAGCATGCGAATGGGAGGATAAAGGTCAAACTTCTTTTGTAGAGAAGGTGACATTTTCCCAAGCATTAAACAAGCCACATCAAAGTGCTTCTTTAATTCCGCACGGTGGCGAGCCTTTCGGCATCCGAAGCACCTTCAGCAAGGTCGCCTGGTACGGCCGTGGAGAAGATACCAATAGTACCCACCACTCTCAGAACAATTTTTAGGGAGCGATACCAATCATTGAAGTGTGGGCCAATAAGTTCTGGATGATCAAAAAACGTTTTGAACACAAAACTTAAAGCGTTATTGTCGGGTTGAGCCATTTCTACATAAATAAGTTTAAATATTAGTATTTTCGATAAATACTTTCAAGAAAATATATATACCCCGGTAAATAAATTAACCATAGTATTTTCCTTGAACATAACATATATTGACATAAATATAATTACATCAATTGATCTGCTAGTAATGAACATATTCAACATAGTAACTTGTTGAATAATTTATTGACAAACAATTTGCAATTGCTAGATATTTTAGGGATTTACATTGCCAAAAGAATGTTTTTGCATTGTAAACATGTTTCATCCCCTCTGAAGGTCTTAAGTTTCCAGATCTCACTGAGTAACTTAATTAAGTCGTCTAATCTAAAGAACGTAAAACTTATCATGCGAATTCTCATTCTATGAAAAGTTTTCTCTCCATCACAACATCTTCCAAAATCTCATATGACGACATTGTAACTTCAAGTGTTCGTCAATTAGATGGCATTCAACTTAAATTTTAAGGGTATAAATTTGATGTCAAAATCAATATATGGAGAAGCATGCATACAACTCCACAACATAAGTTTAATAAAATATTTAGTAAACTTTTTCACGAGATTAAATTTCTACATATATTATGTTGAGGTATTGGTTAAACCAATCAAAGAATTACCCACAACTATTCACAACGTACTTTTTCTAGAACTCGGCTAAAGCACAAAGCAATAACCCTATTCATTGTGTTTCAGATGTGAATTTGCAGCAAATCAACCTTAAGGTATAATGCGAATAATAATCATAGGTAATTTCAAGTTGACGCAAAGGCGAGCCGGGAATTTGATCAGCGACAATGGCGTAACCTCCTTCCTTAGCCGGGTATATGACCATCATCACGTTATACCCACTTTATAGTTTTTCAAAAGGAGTAAGCCGTTAAATTATTATTGCAAATCACCTATCAACGTAATTCTATGTAATTTAGATCTCATAACAAATCTTAATTTTTACGTGATTTAGTCCATATTATTTTTCTTAAAAAATTACCTTTGTTCACAACATACAATTAAAAACGCATGAAAACAATAAGGTACAAAAAAACTAAATCATAAACACATAATAACAATTAATATGTGCAATAAATAAATCAAATAGCCGCATGCATGCGATTTTATTCAATAAGTTTAAAATATAGGATTTTTATGTTCATAAAAAGTCTCCGCTAATTCTAGATTTATTGAAACAAAATAAAACACGTAGCACATTCAAATTTTATGATTCATGAAAAAACCTGCATGTTCATCGTGGATCCACCCACATCACTTAACAACTAAATCTCTATGGATCGTAACCAATAATCTACATGACATAACAATTAATCATGCAATTTTATCTAAAATCATACAACATGTAATTTAGGTTTTCAATTTTTTTTTAATTAAAAAAATTCGACCAAACCGAATATTAAAAAACAAAACCCTAAAATTTTAAGAAAACCAAAAAAACATGTAGTTTTAACTCAAAACAATTATTAGTTAAAAAGTTTAGATTTTCGATAATTATTGTTGGGAATAAATGTATGAGTATTAGTTCCCCCTGTTGGTTGGTCAGAGTTTCCCCTGCTACAGTAAGTTCCCCCTGCTGAATAACAAAGGGAGGGGGATTGGTCCCCCTGCTGGAAGTCAAAGACCCTGCTACTAAGATAAACTTGGAAGAGATTATGACGCGTTTCAGTTACTACTCCAAGATAATTTCCTAGTTTGTTAGTAGTGATCTTGTACGTGAGTCCTTGTGCTATAAAAGGACTCACTAGGTTGTCATGTAATACACATCTCTTTCTCTGTTCATTTCATTTCACACTTTAAGGTTGTATAACCCTAATACAACTATTGGGTATTCGTATATCTTTGATATATTAAAGTTTAACGTTTGACCTTAATATTTTTTATTGTGCTAAACACTATATTTCGCATCTTGTTTAGCTACTTTGTATTGCAAAGTTTCTCTAGTGTTAGATTGAATTTATTCTTTCTATCACAACCCTTAAACAAGCTAAGGTTTAAGATCTGGGTTTGGGATCAACAAGTTGTATCAGAGTTTGTTGAGAAACTTTGATTAAACCAAGAACAAAACATCTATTACAACCAACATCAACCATGTCCTCAGATTCTCACTTATCCTCAAACAACAACAACTCTCTCAAACTACCTATTCTGGATCCTGAAAACTTTGAACTATGGGAATTCAGGATTCAACAATATCTCAAGATGGAACACTATGTTCTATGGAGATCAAAGAGTTTGGTGATCAATTCACCAAAACAATAGCAGTTGAAGAAAAAGATAAGGGAGAGGATGGTGGTGAAAGCTCCAAAGGTGACAACAAAAAGAAATATGCTGCTCTTGCTGACAAAGAGATAATAGCAAGAAGGCATGATGTCAGAGCTCACAGTTCTTTGCTGTTGGCTCTACCTGATAGACATCAACTAATGTTAAGGAAGTACAAGACTGCTAAGGAACTTTGGGATGCAATAGGCAAAACATTGGAGGGAATGAGGCTACAAATAAGAAGAAAAAGAATCATATGCTTGATCAATTTGCTTCTTTCAAAGCAATTGGTGATGAAGCAATTGGTGCTATCTATAATAGGCTTCAAGATATGGTTGCTCAACTGGAGTTCTTTGAAATAGAAGTTTCAAGAGAACAGGTGAATACAAGATTCCTCAACAGTCTACAGAAAGAATGGTTTTTCTACAAAGCCATTTGGCAAAATAGAGACGCCATTGATGATAAAAACATTGATGACATCTACAATAACCTGAAAGTTTTTAAGCCAGTGGTCAATAAAATGAAGTCATCAGTAACCATCCTCACTAATTCAAGTGGCTCTGTTGATTCCCCTGCTAATATGACATTTATATCTCACAGCAGTGGAATCTCCAAAGGCAGTGGGATTGAAGTTTCCCCTCCTACCCATTCCCCTACTGCAAGATCTGGATCATCTTATGATGAAGAAAGGCCTACAACATTCAGCCTTGACACTGCTTGTACTCTCATAGCATCTCAAGGATCTCAAGGATCTACTGTGTTGCATGAAGATCTGAAACAAATCAGTAAGCAAGGACTGAAGGAGATGGACATCAACTGGAACATGGCTCTACTCGGCATGAGGGCCAACAGATTTTACAAGAAGTATGGGAAGAAGATTTCCATCAATCCTTCTGATGTAGCTGGACAAATTTGTAGAATTGAGATAATCTTGGATTTCAAGAGGCTTGATGTTTTTTTAGAGAGAGAAACAAGAGAGAGAAGTGAAAGAAAAACTATATGTATTACTTGATAAAATAAAACAACCAACACCCCTTTCCATGGTGGAAAGGGGTTTATATATACCAAAGTCCTTAAGTGGACTTGGGCCTCCGGCCCATGAACATGCTCATGGGTCGGGCTAAACATAAACATAACTTAAACAATACTACGAGCCTATAACTATATTGTTGGAGTGACCGAGACTTTCTTTATACAAAAAACGTATCTCCAACAATCTCTCCCCCAAAGGGAGGTCACTCCAAATTTACAAAGTCCTAATCTAGCATGTTAGATCTTGTTCTTGAGCTCGTAGTCCACTTTCTCTTTTTCTTCTTTAACTTTTTCTTCTTTTTGTGAATATGTGTTGAATAATATCAGGCTTTTGCTTGGAACATGTTCTTTTGGCCTTTCACGTGCAATCTTTATCTTCTTGTGATGTTCGCCTCTTTGCGACTTCATGTCCCACACACCTATCCTTTGTTGAATTCTTGAAAGTTTCAGAGTTGATATAGCCAAAGACTTTTTAGGTTATACTTTCTTGAATTTGCAGAAATATTTGATGCATAAGAAATAAGTATGTGAGGACGACTTCTACTGGTTCACCGCAAAGCCACCGTCTTCAAATGCCGCAACATAACAAGACACATATGAAATGTCTTAGAACATTTCATTCTATATCGGTAGCATTTTACCTCCGGTCTGTGAAGATCATTGGAAGATATTAGATATCGTACCTGTGACGGATAGTTTCAATTAAGTAACTTCCTGACAGGATTTCGTGGGTAAACCCGTTCTCTTTATTCGACGATCACTAAGCCTGACTGTGAACATAAGGAGTGAATCACTTGGATAAATTATCCTTGTGATTGAAGCCGTCAATTCATGAACCTGGAACAAGTGAATTTCAATTAAGATTTTCACCATTGTTGCTTTCCAGTTGTCACGAGCTTGATTCATATAGAATCTTGCACGTCACCTACCAAGTGCTGTTTGATGTTAACACTAGAAGGATTTCCACTCGTCACTGTGAACACTAAAGAGTGTCACTCTGAGTGTTCTGGGAAGATCATACGATAATGCGTAGAGGCCTCGAACAAGTTTAAGTTCAATTAAGAATTAAACTACTGTTTCTTTCCAGTTTTCACAAGATTGGTTCTTAAAGAACCGCACGTGTCACCTACCATGAGCTTGTTTGATGTTGGCTCAAGCAGGATTTACATCTTCATTGTAATACTTGCATATCACTCGGATGTTCTGGTAATATTACAAGAATACTGCGTAGGACTCATAAAGATCTCTTACTTTTCACAATGTGTGAAGAAGCAAGGAATAAATGGAAAGTGTCCTAATGATACTTCTGATGATCTCGTGGCTCTAGACTCGATAGTGCGTTTTGATTTAGTGAGCGATGGTTGGAAAGGATTGCCACCTATTCAATATCAGTCTATTTAGAGTGAATAAACCAATAGATAACATGTTGAACTCCGTGTGATTAAAACAAACATCTTTTGAGAGATATTTGAGTTAGCTGGGAGGGGTTGTGCATGACATCACTGGGTCCATGATATCTTGTCTTTAATATTGAGAATCATTTAAAAATGATCCCAATAATAGATGTGTTGACCCGGTTTCTGTCCTAAGTTGTAAGGATGGCTTCTTTCTTTACACCCTTTATCTTTACATTTCTTTTTTATTCTTCAACCCCTTCAGTACTTACCAATACATCATCACTAGCACCTTGTTGTGATTGTTCCAGTGCTAGCATCAGTAATTAGTCGGTACTCTTCTACGTTCATAATCATCTCCAACTTTCCTTGGACTTCTAGTTCTATCTAGGGAATTGTCCTTGGGAAGATTCCATCGGCTCTGATGAATCATTGGACTAATACCTAATCCTACCACCCTTTTGTCACCACATCCGTCGTAAATTAAGTGTGTTTTGGGTAAGTATTGTCACCATGAAAAAATCCTTGAAAATCACTTAAAGCACTTGTGATATTATAATCAAAGTTTTTGTGCCTTAAGTGTTTCGTTCATCAAAAACGCTCCCCCTTAACATGTGCATTACACATATTAAGTTGGTTTATCTTTTAAGCCTTTTTCATTGTTTAGCCAAATATCATTAAGTCTCCTTAATCCCATTTTCTCCCCTTATCCAAAATGTTAACCATTAATATTTGGGATATTGAAAGGATTAACCGGTCTTTGGGTAATAAAATGAAATTAGATGCTGGCCAAAGAACATATCAATGCTCCCCCTCAAATTAATGAGGTTTAGTTGTAGTGCTCGAGTACGATATGTTTGAAAGATTTAGAATTTCGAGAGAAACTCTTGAAAAAATATCATACTTTCACACTACAACATGCCACAAAAGCTGAGTATACATAAATTAACAGATTCACAGTAATAGACATATGGAGTTGACCTGATAGTAGACGATCCATAATTAAATAGATCGTTCCGTGAACCTATGGTGAGATCTATATGGTCTTCCACCTACGAATCGTTCCACACTTCGTAGCAACCAGCGCTTCCTTAAGAGTTCCTCGATCTTTTTAATCGCGTACTTAGTTCCTTTTTTGCACTGGCTCGTCCAGGTGTATTTGACTGCTGGAAGCGGTAGGTCGGCATTGAGAACAGTCAGATCATCACGAACATGTTTGAGCGTACCATCGCTGAATTTGTGTAGTTCGGAGAATCGCATAAACTGTAGACGCCAGTCTCATTCGGATAAAATATCCCTGCTTCCGGTGTCGTGGTTCCCATGTAAGGCTTCTTGTTCTTGTGGAAATTGTTGAGCGGAGTTGTATGGGGACGTTGCAAGTTTAGCTGCTTTGATAGCTCTCCACTCCAAGTTGAAAATCTTCCACTCGGTTTTGGATGACGATTTTTCTTGCATATTGACGAAGGTTGGAGCTCAACACAATGATTATCTCCGGTAGTAAATGGTCGACTTTTTCCTGAGCCAATAACAACAGAAGATCTTCGATGTCTTCAAGGCGAAGGTATTGGAGATCACTTTCGTGAATTCGGTATTCTTTTTCATCAGTACGTTTGAACACGATTACATTCAAGTAATCATAACCGAATACAGTCTGAGTAGTTGCTCCTTGTATGCTTTTATTTCTATGAGCTGAATCAATAGAAGAACCTCTCTTTGGACGATGGAAGTGATTGTAAGCTAACCTTTTCTTTGCATTCCAGTGAGAGATGCCAAGTGATGCAAAAGTATCATAAAACTTGAGCAATTTCCTTCTCCATAACGCATCAGGTACTTTATCTTAGATCCATGGTACGTTCTCCAGATTAATAGCCTTGACCATAGTAAGTGATGTGGCATATTTCTTCGCGCCTTTTTCAAGATACTCGAGATCATGAGATACGAAGTGCTCTATTGGAATCGTTGCAGAACCGGCGATGACTGTGGGTGTAAGTGATCGTAACATTGGAGTCTGAATTCCCATAGTCGTCACCCTCATGGCCTTTGTCAGCTCATTTAAGTGATATTCAGCCTCATTATGGCTGATCTTCAAAGTATTAAAGAAGTCCACATATGCGGCTGCCATTTTGATAAGGTCCGGAGTCATTGTTGGTTTCCCATGATGATACCTTAGAAAGGCCGAGAAATCAATTAGATTGTTTAGGTATTGAGTGAGCTCCATTTCAGTTGCGGTGGCGAAAGGATGCTGTGGTGCTGCATTTGTAAGCCAGAGTTGCTCCTGTACCGTGTCATCGATGATAAGAGATTCAGCGAACGTCGGTTCGGGTACATTTAAGTGTTCGACTTCCATATCGGAATTGTGCTGATCTTCAGATGGTGTTGAAGGTTGTTCTTGTGTCATCGGTATATCATCATTAGGCATAGAGACTGGAATTTCGTCTTCTAGCATTGACCCTGTGGGTTCTTCTTCATGCGTAGACATAGGAATTTTGTCTTCTTGCATAGGTTCTACAAATTCTTTGTGAGAAACAGTAATAGAAACTGGTTCAGAAGATATACCTGTGTCAGTGTGTTGAGATTCTGGTACTGTAGTCTCCACCGTCTTTTATGCAGTTTCAGCAACGCTTTCTTCGGCTTCCTCAATACCTTTCTCAATTTCCTTATCACCTTCACCCTTATTTGACTCGTCGTCATTCGTACCTGTTTTGTCATTCTTATCACCCTTTCTTGTTCCATTCCCGTCGTCATTATCATCATCATCATCGTCTTCCCCATCTGTATCCTCGTCCTCGTCTTCACTTTCATCCTTATCCTTATCCTCTTCTTCCTCGTTCTCTTGTTCATCGTCATCCTTACTTTTATCCTCTTCTTCCTCATCCTCTTCTTCAGCATCATCTTCCTTATTTTGATCATCGTTGCCATCATCCTCATCACCATCATCCTCAGACTCAGAGTCTTCAGTGTCTGCTGGTGTATCTTTAATGATTGCTTTGTTGAGATATTGCAGAACTTTTCGTTTATATTTCAATTTACGAGGCCCCATTTCTTTCAGTCGTGTTTGCAACAAGTTCATTAGTTGAAGGGTAGATAAACCAGTACTGAAAAGAGTTGGTAGCTCCTGATCAACATATGACTTTACTTCTCGTCGAATGATGTTGGTCATCTTCTCATTAATTGACCCAAGAAAGGCAGCATTCTCTTTGTCACGAGTTTTCTTCTCTCCAAGAAATGTTTTATGTTGTTCTTTAAGTTTAGACACGCTGTTGGATATTTTATTAAGTGTAGGCTCATCAGGTTGCGGTTCCTTGAGAGGTTGTGTGTCAGGAGTGGTGAATCTTTCAGTCAATGCGGCTATTTGTTTAGCTTGAGCCTCCAGCTGTTGTTGAAGAGACTGAATCAGTGGATCACTGACTGTGAGGAATGGGTTGGAGGTGGATGATACTTGTTGTACTGATGGTGGAGGTGTAACCACGAGTGTTAGAGTGGTGGTGGATGATACAGGTTGTTCAAGGATAGGTGATGGTGTTGGTTTCGTCATTGGGGCGGTGGTTGATACAGATTGTTCAATGATTGATGACGGTGTAGATTCAGTCGTTGGGGCGGTAGTTGATACAGGTTGTTCAACAGGTATGGGTGTGACAGTTGGTGTGATGACATTAGTGATGACCGGGGTGGATAGTGGTGGAATGGTAGTTGAAGTAACAGAAGTTATAGGAACATCCACCATATTTTCATTTGTCGATGGATTAGTGTTTGTAACCTTGACACCCTCCCCTTCAAAATTAAGATATTTCATAACATCATCAGAGCCGTAAGTAAACTTACTTTGAAGTAGAGTTCCTGGAATGAGAGTTGTGTGAGCATCGTCGTTAATCATAGTGTTATTTGGTTTCGGTAAAGATGTGGTGATATTGACATCATGATACATCAAATTTGTATATGTGTTTTCACTGCTAGCACCCTCTTCACTCTGCTCACGACTTTTAAAATGGAAGTTATCAAAATCTTCATCGTTAGGATCTTCATAAAAGGCAATATCGGCATCAGGATTACCAAATTCCTCTAAGTCCTCCAACAGTGTTGAACCTAATCCTTTGGATGTTGCAAAAGCCTCCTCTCTGCTTTGCTGAAGAGTAATGCGCAGCCGTTTGGCTTCAGAAATGTGTTGTTGAGCTGGTTCATCTGAAGCAACAAGTACTTATTTACCTTTGGTTTGCTTTGCTTTCTTTGGCCTTCTTAGTGGTACTTCTTCCTGTTCATCCTCAGTGTGGATCATCTCATCTTCATCATTATCTTCATCAACTAATTTCTCTTTCCATGTGCCTTTATCTTTTGAGGAAGTGGTCGATTGGCGCTTGGAAATTCTTTTCTTTCGTTTACCTTTTTGGTTCTCTAAGGGAAGTGAATTTGCTCGTCGAAACTGTGTGTCAATATCCTGGAGCATCTCTTGATATTTATCACTTTCCTTGATTCCTTCATTGATCATTGCATCAGGTACTAGAGCTGGACGTAATGAATACTTTGTGGATTGAGTATCCGCATTCATTTGTAGAATCACATAGTCATTATCTTTTGTGTGGTAGAAGAAATTCCCGCGAGTATCAATGTTTGGGTCATTCTTCATAAAGTGATTGATAATGAGCTCAGTGAACCTTAGGAATGGAAGATGCACGGATTTCTTCTTGGTTCCAGTAAATTGAAAACAAAATTCTTGCCAGATAAGTAGTGCATAGTCCACTTCAGATCCCGTGTAAAGTCCCCAAAATATGTGAGCCCGAGGTGGTCTCATTACGTCGGAGCCCCGAGTCTTTGGAGTAAGACATTTGACAATGATGGTGATTAGTGCTTTCCAAGGTTGCCCTATGTGTGATGTATTAAACTGGGATAGGTTGTGGATTTCACCTTCATAATTCATAGCACAAATAACTCGAATCACTTCATCGGTGTTTGGGTTAGCCACAAAGTGTTCTCCTTTTGCTAACTTAGGAAAGTTAAATAATAGCCTAAATATGCTCAAGTTAAGTACCATTGGCGTTTTGTTAAGTTCAAATGAGACAAACTTTTTAGACAGTTGACCCTGTGAAGTGTTGAAGTGGTCCAGAACTCGTGCATGTAGACTTCGGGAATAGAAGCAGTAAGTCTGAATGCATCTTTGATCGGTGAGATATCAAGGATATCCGTGGCGATTTTGAAAGCTACTAAAGACGGATCAAAATCCACTTGCAAACGAGAGTTGTTCTCAGCATATGGTAGCCTGTTGCTGAGTGAAACAAGTTCGAGATCACGTTGCTGCTGTTGTTCTTCTGTGATCGACATCTTCCTACTTAGATGACATAAACACAAATGATATACACAAACATATATATCTTAAATCCATGTCAAGCTGTAGCATTATCAGTAACACACGACAAGCATTAGTGCATTACATTTATTGAACAACTATAACTTGATCACGACACATGTCTATAGGTGCCACCTATCGTAATACTAGCATGACAATCCTATTACTCATCACAATCTTATAGTGTTAACATAATACTATAAGCTATCACAATGTTTACCAAGACTACTCATCGCAATCTTTCAAGTCATCAGAATTATAACTTCATCACAATCCAAAATCCATCGCAATCTAACCATCCATCGTAATCCTACAACCATCGCAATGTTTAACCATCGCAATCCTATCGCAGTCCTGTCCTATCAGAATCACACAATCATCACAGTATTTTTGTTTCCATCGTAATGTTGAAAGAATTATCGCAATATGTCCCCATCGCAATACCATTACGATGCCATCGCAATGATGCCTTGGAGTGCACCATCGTAATATGCCATCGCAATGTGTCGTCGTAATGACCCATCGTAATGAGCCGTCGCAATGAGCCATCGGAATGACCCATCGCAATAACCCATCGCAATGAGCCATCGGAATGACACATCGCAATGACCATGCATCGCAATGCAGTTGTCGCAATCCGAGACATGGATTCGATTTGAAGTTTGACTTCGCGGTTACGGGAGATTGGAAGTGTTTAAGGAAAAAATAGGTAAAACCTATGTATATCTAAGCACTAGCAACAAATTCCACCACTCAATTGACATTTTTATCGCAAAAAGTTTAAAACCCTAATATTGATTAAAGCATGATTTAGAGGTTTGTGTATAATGTTAAGATGAGAATCATAATAAACATAGAGTTAAATAACAGATACCTAGATGGATGGACGAATTGCAAGCAAAAAATCAAGGATGAAGGATTGTTAATGGCGGAGAGGGTTTTATGTCTGTGTTTTGTGATAGAAATGAAAGAGACGGGGAGGGGGTGGGGGTGTAGCAGTTGACTTGGTCAACATTGTGCCAAAATAACACATGAGACCGCCCAAATTGCAAATATTGCAATAGCAGTCCCCCGGTTAGTAAGGTTTGTTAAGAACACTAGGATTAACCGAATGACTTAACGAGGTACTAACCCATACAAAAACACGAACACTTACACTTAACGCTTAATTGCAAACAACCTATACCTCAAACCATATACCACATAAAGCACACAAAGCATATAATGATGAAAAAGATCGGATTATATTTTCTGAAAACCCTTTTTGAAGATCAATTTTAACTCCAAAGCATTTAATATTTTCTCCCCCTTAAACAAGGATCCGTTTTCTATTTAAAGAGCTGTAGTCATTGTTTTTAAAAAAGAAAATATCCATGAAGACTTTTCCCGGTTTAGTGATTGGTTGGAAACGATTCTTGTGGCAATAAGATTTCTCTTATTTTGACAAAATAAGTGCACTAACACGTACACTAATTTGTTTTGGACCAAATTATGAAGTAAACTCGATCCCTTGTATGTTTTTAAAGTAAACCATACCCGAGAAAATTAATTCCCGTTATGAGCCAACGCTTTCGTAAGAAATACGTGACTTTAATGCGAAAAGCGGGTTGCACTCTGAAATAACTACAAGCCATATGGGCATGTTTTAAAATATGTACAACTTTTATACGGACTCTATTTATGGCGCCGTGTCAATTTTAATCGATATTTCTAAGGCCGTAAATATTACCGTACTAAAAGACATGCTCGTTTTAAAATGAAAATTATTTTTGTATTTTCTTGATTTTATATTTTTTATGGTTTTGTATGATTTATATTTTTGTATTTTTCTTTTGGTGGTTTAAATATATACGATAACACGATCAAAGGATACTCTAGAATAGTTTACCACCACTATTCTGCAGATTCTTCTGCCAACTCCTTAAGTGTCGCTGGTGAGAATGATTTCATGCCTAGCTTTTCGATCAAAAACTTGATACATCCCCGATCTAAGGCCTTTGTGAATATATCTGCCAGCTGATACTCAGTGTTGACAAAATACAGTTCGATCACTCCATTTTCCACTTGCTCTTTGATGAAGTGGTAGCGTATGTCAATGTGCTTCCCCCGGGAATGTTGAACGTAGTTGCAGCACAGAGCAATTGCACTTTTGTTATCACAGTACATCGAGATTTTGTTGAATCCAAGACCGTAGTCAGTTAATTGTGATCTCATCCAAAGAACTTGAGAACAACAACCGGACATAGCAATGTATTCATCCTCTGTACTTGATATCGCAGCGCTTTTCTGCCTTTTAGATGCCCAACTAACAAGTCTATCTCCAAGAAGTTGCACACTGCCAGAAGTGCTACGTCTAGTATCTTGACACCGAGCATAATCAACATCTACATATGAGATTAGTGCAATAGAGGAATCCTTCGGATACCACAGACCATGATTAAGTGTTCCTTTAAGATACCGAAAGATTCTTTTCACAACATGTAAGTGCTTTTCGTTAGGCCGAGCCTGATACCGGGCACACATGCATAAGCAAATTGCAAATCAGGCCTGCTAGCAATCAGATAGAGAAGGGTGTCGATCAATCCACGGTAAAGTTTAGGATCGACAACTATCCCTTCCTTATCTTCATCTAACTTGGATCTCTCCACCATTGGAGTATCCACCGGGTCACAATTTTCAAAGTGATACTTCTTTAGTGATTCAAGAGCAAATTTGGATTGATTAATGAAGATGCCTCTGGGATTTTGAGAAATTTGTAACCCTAAGAAAAATGAGATTTTTCCCATCATTGACATCTTAAAACGTGTGGACATAATTTTTTCAAAATGGTCAGACAGTCTTTGAGTAGTGGCAGCAAATATTATATCGTCAACATAAATTTGTACCAGTATCATGTCGTTGTCCTCCTTGAGAATAAATAATGTTGGGTCCACTTTGCCTTTGGAGAAGCCTTTAGAGATGAGATACGACGATAGGAGATCGTACCACGCGCGTGGAGCTTGTTTCAACCCATAAAGAGCCTTCTTGAGCTTGTACACGTGATTAGGATACTCCGAGTTGACGAATCCATTCGGCTGGCTTACGTAGACATCTTCCCTTAATTCACCATTAAGAAATGCCGTCTTAACATCCATTTGGTAGACGGTCATGTTCATGTGAGCAACATAAGCAAGGAATAGTCTAATTTCCTCTAATCGTGCCACAGGAGCAAAGGATTCTTCAAAGTCAATACCCATAGCTTGTTTGTAACCTCTAGCAACCAATCTAGCTTTGTTCTTCAGCACTCCACCTAACTCATCGAGTTTAACCTTATATACCCACAACAATGTAAGGATTTCAACGTTGTTGGGTAAAGGAACTAATTCCCACACTTCAAGACGTTGAAATTCATTAAGTTCCTCTTGCATGGATTCAATCCAAGATGATTTTGTCATGGCTTGTTGCCAATTTTTAGGTTTAGTATCGGAAATAAAGGCATCAAAGTAGCAATATAATGCATGTTCTTGGAGTTGGTGGCATGTTAAGACTGGTCGATTGATGTCACCAATAATATTGCGGATTGGGTGATCCTTTGTCCATTTTGTGTTGTGAGTTTCAATCCGTGGTGATTGGGAGTCAACGATTGTAGGAGCTTCCTCTGAGGTAGACGCACCGTTAGGGTCTTCAGGTATTTGTGAACCAAATAAAGGAAACTCTTGTAAGTGACCAAATTCCAAATCGTGATCATAGTGATCCTCTTCAACATCATTAGGAACAAGTGAGGGTGATGACTCAGGTGTAGTTTGTGAATTGGTGGGGGATGGGACATCTGGTTCAATAGTAACAGTAGATGTCTCGGACTGATTTCCATTATCTTGAGCAACAACTTCGAGAATCAGAGCTACTGTTGTAGGTGCTGGAGAATCATTACTAGGTAGATCAAAGAATTCATCAAACATAGGTTGAAATAACTCATCCCACTCGAGACTTGTAGGTGGTATAAATGATGGAGAAGTAGGATTGTTGGGAGTTAATCCGGAACTAATCGTACCGGTTCCCATCTCATGTAATGCGGGTTCAGAGTTGTGTTGCTCAAAAGCCATCGTTGTCAGCTCATCAAAATAGGCATCCAAAGTTTCTACTATCTTTCCAAGACGACGGTTATAAATTTGGTAAGCTTTCTTTGCGGGTGAGTAACCAATGAAAATTCTAATATCAGCCTTCGGTTGATGTTTGCTCAAATTCTCACTATTAGTATTCGGATAACACAGTGCACCAAACGCATGAAGAAATGAAATATCAGGTTTATGTCGATAAAGTAGCTCATATAGAGTTTTTACATGGTGCTTACGAATGATGAAGCGGTTTTGGGTATAACATGTTGTTGCCACTGCTTCAGCCCATAAGAATAAATGAGCATTCGCATAAATCAACATAGTTCTAGCAGCTTCCATAAGTGTACGGTTGCGTCTTTTAACGACGCCATTTTGTTGTGGAGTGCGAGCCACTGAAGTTTCATGAGAAATACCAACCTCTTCACAATAATTTCGTAGAGTCTGATTAACAAACTCAGTTCTGTTGGCAGTCCTAATGAGGCGAACAGTAGCATTAAGGCGTACTTGGATCATCTTAAGAAAAGTAATGAAATAGTTTGGTACTTGATCCTTGGTTGCTAAGAACTTTACCCATGTAAACCTGGAGAAATCATCCACCATGACGAGGATGTACTTTCTACCACTCACACTAGCCGTACGCATTGGCCCACAAAGATCCATGTGAAAAAGATATAGTAGTTCTTGGTTGGTGTCTTCAGCTTTAGGTTTGTATGATTTCTTGGTGCTTTTCCCCAAAGAACACGCGGAACATAAATGATCCTTGTCAAACTTAAGTTTTGGAAGACCACGAACAAGTTCGTTTTTAGCTAAATGGTTAATAGCATCAAAGTTAAGATGAGATAACCGGCGATGCCACAACCATGACTTAGTCTTAGATGCTTTGGATAGAAGGCAAACATGAGAGGCGGCCATCATGTTTTGAATGGACAGTGTGTAGAGATTATCCCCTCGAGAACCTTTTAACAAATAATTTCCTGCAAGATCGCAAATAAAGCAAGTATGTTGTCGAAAAGCCACCTCAAGGTTTGAATCGCAAAATTGTCCCACTGAAAATAAATTATGACCAAGTCCCTCCACATAATATACCCTTGAAATCGTAACATTCCCAATTTGATATTCACCGTACACCATGATCTTCGCAATATGGTCGTTGCCAAATTTCACCGTTCCTAGAAACTTGCTGACGAAATTTCTGAGCATCGAGCGGTCTCCAGTCATATGTTTGGAGCACCCCGAGTCCAAATACCAAAGAATAATTTAGACGACCTGAAAATATCACCAAACAAAGACAATGTATCGGAATTTAATTGTTCCTCTGTGTTAGCAGGTACAGATGTAATTATCTTATATTTGCTATCAGAAGAGTTTTTAGGCTTCCAAATTATCTTACTAGTTGGTGGCTTGGATTCTAGTTGTCTAGTATTCTGAGGTACTTTTTGACTGGGGACTTCATCAATGGTAGGCACAATAGTGGAGGCAGACCTAGTGAAAGGGCGTTTTTTTCCATTTTTAGTGCTTGTGTTCCTTTTTAAAGGACGCTGAGACATAACTTCAGTGGATGTGATCCTAGTTAAAGGGCACTTAGTTCCATTTGTAGTAAAGGTCCTACCAGTGGGTAACCATTGCCATCCAACCTGGTTGAATTTCTTCCCCGTTGGTTTCCATTCAAGATTGTTTCTAATGGCATTCATTTCATTAACATGGTCAACAAGGCATAAATCATGACGCTGAGAAAACATGTATTCATTACAATTCCAACATTTCAAATTAGAATTCACATTTTGCTTAGGTTTCCACCCAGAGGGAGAACCTTTTGTCTTAGCTACATGATTCTTTTTATTTAAAACTGAAATAACATTCCTAGGGTGAACTTCTACTTTCTTCTTCTCAGTCCTACTAGTGGAAGGCTTAATCCTATCTTTCTTGTCTTGAGACCCTTTAGCCTTAGTAGACATAATTACTCCTGTAGAAGCCAAGGGAACATTAGTTACAGATTTTGACTTAGCCTTGATGGGTGTGTTTAAAACAGGCTTAGCTCCTAGGGTCTTATTGAATGGAGTAATGGCAATGGTGGGGGCTTGTTGTTTAAGTGGTGCAGAACCCGGTTGTCCTATGTACTTCAAGTTCTCTAAGAATTGTTGTACCCTCTCAATGAAAGCATGAGCATGGTAATAGTGACTATTCCTAGGTTCAAGTTCATAGAGATCATCTAACTCTTCCCTAGCAGGATTCGCGTACTCAACTGCATGCTATATATAGGACTTATATGATAGTGGATTGTTCTTATGGTACGGGTTCTCAGTGATCACCACCTTGTTGGTTTTTGGAGCACTAGAGGACGGGGCAGAGACTGTAGCTGGATTATCAACACCTTCTCGTCCTTTGAGTTGAAGTGTCTCCTTTAATTCAACTATAACCATGTTTTTGTCTATGAGTTGAATATTTAGGTCAGAGATTTCCTCACATTTCTTGTTCAGTTGGTATATTAATGACTTTTTCTGTGTCGTATTAAAAGCGAGGTGTTCTTCTATTGAACCAGAATTTTGTGTGTCACCCTTTTTAGGACCATTGGAATAGTTAATTGTAATAGGTAGACTAGGAGGTATGTAGTTCCTCCTGGTTATAGTAGTAGTAGGAGCAAGTCGTGCTCCTGGTCTTAGTTAAAGTCAAACTTTATTATTTAGTAATTATTCTGTTAGGATATGCATGAGATATTTTAGGAAAGGATATGCATATCAGTTTTACACGTTTTGTTTAATGATGTATTAGGGTTTCCTTGTAGTATAAAAGGAACCTTAGGCAGAAGGGTTAGACACATATCATTAATATCAGAAATCCTTAGAAAAGGATCAAGTCATTATAGTTATTTTGTTCTTCTTTATAGTATTTGTATTCCTCACTTATATTGTGTATAGAGTCTCTCTGTGAATAGACTTGTGATTAAATAAGTCGTTCACCATTCCTGACAGGCTGCAAGATCCTCATCTAGTGGACCCAACAAGTGGTATCAGAGCCTGGGAGAGTCTCTGTACAAGAAGAATCAATTTTTCTCATTACTAACATTTTTGTTTAATCATGTCTGCCTCAAGTTCTACTCAAACATGAGAAGATAGTACTCCTAAAACTCTACAACCTCAGCAAATCGTTGCTACGGTTTCCAACACCAATGGTAAGTTTCCTCTTCTGAAAAAGGACGAGTATGATAGCTGGGCAATGAAGATGGAATGGTGGATCACCAACACTGATCAAGACCTTTGGAAGATCATTCTGAATGGGAACAGCAGGAAGTTGACTGGAAGAGACAAGAATGGTAATATTACTCTTCTTGACCCCAAAACTCATGAAGAAATCACAGCCATTCAGAAGAAGGTCAAAGCAAAAACTATTTTGCTTCAATCTCTTCCTGATGATCACATGGGTGACTTCTACCATTTGGATGATGCTAGAGAGATCTGGAATGGCATAAAATCAAGGTTTGGTGGGAATGAGGAGTCAAAGAAAATGCGAAGATCCATGTTGAGAGATGAATTCACAGAATTCAAGATCTCAGAAACTGAAGGTATTCATCAAGGGTATGACAGGTTCTAAAAGATATTGAGCCAATTAAATCAACTTCGGTCGAAACCTGACGATGGTGATATCAATGCAAGATTTCTTAAAGCCTTACCCTACTCATGGAATCAGGTGGTAATCTCTCTCAAAGCAAAAGGTGGGCTTGACTATCTTAATTTTGATGACTTATTTCATAAGCTCAAAACTTTTGAGCCTCATGTGAGGGGATATTCAAGTGATTCTTTTCCCACTCCTGCTAACTCTGCCTTTGTGAGTTCTATGGGATCCAGTCCCATGTCTTATGCTAGTAGCCCAAGCAATATTGTGTCTTCTCAACATACTTTTCAGCATACTTCTACTCCTGAACCAACAGCCAAGTCTGGATGCATGGTAGAAGCTGCTCTTCACTCTCTTGTTGCTGACGTTGATGCTCAACAACAACTTGCTTTTGATGACTTCAAACAGGTTGATAAACTTGATCTGGATGAAATGGATCTCAAATGGCAGATGGCCATGCTCACTCTTAGGGTTCACAAGTTTGAGAAGAAAGCCGGTCGAAAATTTAATTACAACCCAAGAGATCCAGCAAGGTTTGACAGAAGCAAGGTTCGATGCTATAACTGCCAGCAGCAAGGTCACTTTGCAAGGGAATGCCCTAACAAGAATGACCAGGAGAAGAGCAGATACTCAGCTTTTAAGATTCAGGAGGTGAAGGATGACAAGAAGGCATTGGTGTCTGTTGATTCTATGGTCAACTGGAATGATCATCAGACTACTACACTGGAAACAGTTGAGTCCTCTACTGACGTGTTTGCAATGATTGCTGGGAATCTATCTAATGCAGAAGAAGCAGAAGAGTTTGCTCTTATGGGCATCTCATCACAGGTACAACATTGTCCTCTTGGTTGTCACGATAAATATTCAGAATTGTTGTCCCAATATAATGACTTAAATGATCAAAATGATAAGTATTTTTTAGAGGTTCAAGCCTATAAGGCTTCTTTAAAAACATTGCAACAACAAAAGAGGTGGCTTCAAGATACTCAACGTGAGTATGAGGATAAAATTAGGATATTGAACATTGATTTAGAAAACACAACAAATATGCTTAAATATACAGAAAAGGTAAAAGATGACAGTATCAAAGAAAAACAAGAGATGAAAGAAAGATTAGATGCTACACTTTTGAGATTTGAAAAATGGCAAAAGGCACCTAAAAATCTTTCAAAATTAATCAATATTAGCATGTCTGGTAGGACTAAAAGAGGGTTAGGATTTGATAAATATATTGATTCAGAAGATGTGTTTGATTTATCTTTTTCGAGTGTCTTTGATCCCGACAAAGAGGAAGAGGGAGAACCTAGTTACAATAGATTTAAAACAGCCGCAGAAATGCATGCTGTCCCTCCACCTCTTACTGGAACTTTCATGCCCACTTTTAGGCATAATGACTTGGATGGATCACAGATGCATGAGTCCCCAAAAAGTTCTACTAATTCTAATGACTTTGTCTCGTGTACTTTCAGTGACAAAGCCAGTGACTCTGCATCAAGTGGTTCAAGTGAAGAGTCGAGACCTACAAGTTCCAAGTCGAATGATCATGTTGCTACTGGTGCTAGGAAGTGTGAAGAGAGAGTTGCTTTTAATTCAACAGTGTCTAGTCCTGGTTTATTGAATCCTAGGAAGATTGATTCTCCTAGAATTGTGTGTAATAAAGTTAGCAGTATGAAACAATGTCATTCTAATAAAAGGTCGTTTAAAACATGTTTTGTTTGTGGGAGTGCATTTCATTTGATTAAAGATTGTGATTTTTATGACAAACATTCTTCTGTTCATCAAGCATTTCCTACTCCTGGTCCACCAGGAGTTGTTCCATATTCTACTAGAAGACTAAACCCAAGTGCTCATTCGTTTTCTTCTTCTAGAAGGACCTCTCCATTAGCTTCTGATCATTGGAGAAACATTGGATTAACATCAAATAGACCTACCAGTAACTATTTTCAGAATTTTAATCCAAATTATGCACATAATTTTGACCACATGTATTTTGGATTGGGAAATTTAGGAACTGCTGTTAAGCCCTCAGCAGGTTGTTCTTGGTCAAATAATAATACCAATATGATGAATAGGCAACCAAAGAACAACGGTGGATCTCATCAATCTTCTTGGCTATCTACTAAAGATCCACAAGGCAGGCTCAAACCTGAAAAGGTTTGGGTTCCCTTAAGACACTAACTTTTACATCTTTATTATCTTGTTGTTGTAGGTTACTCCATACTAAGATCCTACTCTAGGAATTGTTGATAGTGGATGCTCTAGGAGCATGACAGGAAATAAAGTCTTCTATCTAACTTTGTACCATTTTAAGGCGGAAAGGTCTATTTTGGAGGAGGTGAAGGCAGGATCACTGGCAAAGGAACGATTCAGACGCCCAATCTTAATTTTGAGCAGGTCTACTATGTGGAAGAACTTCAACACTTCAACTTGATATATGTCTCTCAGATTTGTGACAAGAAGCAGTTTGTCCTCTTTACGGATACTGATGCACTTGTGCTATCCAAAGACTTTAAACTTTCGGATGACTTACAGGTTCTACTCAGAATCCCTAGATGACACAATCTCTATAGTATCAAGCTGAATGAAGTCAACCCTACTGGTCAACTAGCATGTTTGGTTGCTAAAGCCTCAGAAGATGAAGCCACTCAATGGTACAGAAGGATGGGACATGTTAACTTCAAGACCATTCACAAACTAGCAAATATGAACCTGGTCTCTGGTTTACCTCCCAAGTCATTTAGAAATGATATTAATTGTCTTGCTTGCAGCAAAGACAAACAACATAAATCATCCTTCAAGGCCATTACTGCTCTCAGCCTTATAACTGAACCATTGCAGCTACTACACATGGATTTATTTGGTCCTACCTCTATTAGGAGCATTGACCACAAACAATTCTGTCTGGTGGTAACTGATGGATATAGCAGGTTTACGTGGGTTTTCTTCATGGCTGCCAAGAGTGAGACCTACTCAATTCTAAAAGATTTTATTACACTTATAGTGAATCAGTTGTCCAAGAAGGTTAAAGGTATTCAATGTGATAATGGAACCGAATTCAAAAATGCAGACCTCATAGCACTTTGTAATTCTAAAGGCATCAAAAGAGATTATAGTGCAGCAAGAACTCCTCAACAGAATGGCGTGGCAGAAAGAAAGAACAGGACTCTAATAGAAGCAGCAAGAACAATGCTTGCCGATTCCAAGCTTCCAACCATGTTCTAGACAGAAGCTGTTAATACTCCAAGCTATGTTTTGAACAGAGTTTCTATTACAAATCCTCACAAGAAGACTCCATATGAGCTACTAACAGCCAAAATACCAAATATTGCTCATTTGAAGCCATTTAGGTGTCCTGTCACCATTCTGAATACTAGTGACTATTTGGGGAAATTTGATGGCAAGGCAGATGAAGGATACATTGTGGGATATTCAGCTCACTCTCGGGCTTATCGTGTCTACAATCTCCACGCCAAGCGAGTCATTGAAACTATAAATCTCAAGTATTTTGAGGAGAAGTCAAACATCCAAGGCAAGGGTCCTGAATGGTATTTTGATCTTGATTATCTTAGTGATTCATTACGATATTTTCGTTTCAAAACTAACCATGATGCAGGTCCACAAGTGTTTGCAACTTCTAGTACAGGTGCTCATTCTAGTCTTTCCGACTCAGATGACGAGGATGATATTTTTGTAGTTCCATCCTATTCCACCACACTCTCTCCTACTCCTCCTAGTGATGCAACTCCATTGGATGTATTGGATTCACAAGTAGCTCAGCTCTTGACACATTACTCAAACAACAACAAGAAGCTAATACAACAGCTGCTCAAGGTGGCTTTGAGTTTCCCTTGAATACGCCTGCTGACAAAGCTGCTCCTAGTACTCCAACTGTTACTCCTAGTGCTAGTTTAACACCTATTGGTAGTTCGGCTAGTGATTCTACTTCCCATACTAGATTCTCTAGTCCTTCTGACCTGGGTAACCATCAAAAGAAATGCTCTACCAAGCTGGATGATATTCATAAGCAACCAATAGATGGCATTTTCAACTCTGCTTCATATGATGCTGACTTTGTTGGGGATCTTACTAACTTGGCACCAGAAGTGGAAGTAGCTTCCAATCCAGTGCTGCAATCACATAAAGATCACCCTACTACTCAAATCATTGGAGATCCTGGTTCTACTGTCAAGACTCACAGAATGCATAAGAAGGCCTCGTCTGATCATCATGCTCTTGTGAGCTATATTGAAGATCATAAGCGTAATAATCATAAGGACTTTCAACATTGTTTGTTTGCTTGTTTTCTTTCACAGGTGGAACCTAGATCAGTCTCTCATGCTCTTGAGGATCAAAGTTGGGTGGAGGCTATGCAGGAGGAAATGCAGCAATTCTTGTTTCAGAATGTTTGGATCCTAGTTGACTTACCGGATGGAAAGACAGCAATTGGTACCAAATAGATTCTCAAAAACAAGAAGGATGCACGGGGTATTGTGGTGAGAATAAGGCGAGGTTGGTTGCACAGGGTCATACACAACTTGAAGGCATTGACTACACTGAAGTTTTTGCTCCTGTTGCTAGGATTGAGGCCATTCGTCTGTTTTTGGCTTTTGCTTCCTATATGGGCTTTCTAGTTTTTCAGATGGATGTCAAGAGTGCATTTCTCTACGGCAAGATTGATGAGGAAGTTTATGTCGCTCAACCTAAGGGCTTTGTAGATCCACTTCATCCCAAGAAAGTTTACAAGGTGGTCAAAGCTCTTTATGGACTTCATCAGGCTCCTAGAGCTTGGTATGAGCGTCTCTCAACTTTCTTGTTGAAACATGGCTATAGAAGAGGTACCATTGACAAAACACTATTCCTTAAAAGGAATACCAAGGACATTATCCTTGTTCAGGTGTATGTGGACGATATTATTTTTGGTTCTACTAAAAAGGAATGGTGTGATGAGTTTGAACAACTAATGAAGGGCGAATTTCAGATGAGTGCTATGGGAGAACTTACATTTTTCCTTGGTCTTCAAGTTAAGCAACAGTCGGATGGAATCTTCATAAGTCAAGATAAGTATGTTCATGAGATCCTTCAGAAGTTTGATATGGATCCTCTTAGACCATCAGCAACACCTTATGAAGTTGCTAAAGTCAAACTCAAGAATGAGCCAGATCCTCCGGTAAATTTTCACATGTACAGGTCTATGATTGGCTCACTCATGTATTTGACTTCCTCACGTCCGGATATCATGTTTGTAGTAAGTGCTTGTTCTAGACATCAGGTGGTTCCAACGGTTTCTAACTTGAATGCAGTCAAGAAGATTTTCAAGTACATCAAGGCTCAACCCAAGCTAGGCTTGTGGTATCCTAGAGAATCACCTTTTGTTCTTGAAGCATATAGTGATAGTGACTATGCAGGTGCTAATAATGACAGAAAATCTACTACGTGGTTGTCAGTTTTTGGGTCGAAGACTTATTTCATGACAATGCAAGAAACAGACGATCGTAGCTACTTCTTCAACAGAGGCTGAATACGTTGCTGCTGCTACCTGTTGTGGACAAGTTTTGTGGATCCAAAATCAGATGCTGGATTATGGGTTCAATTTTATGAACACCAAATTTTTCATTGACAACCAAAGCACTATCTGCATTGTGAAGAATCCTATTTTTCATCAACGTACAAAACATATTGAAATTCAGCACCATTTTATACGGGATGCCAATGAGAAGAAGTTGATACAGGTTCTTAAGGTTCATACGGATGATAATGTTGCTGATCTGTTGACTAAAGCCTTTGATGGTCCTCGGTTCAACCACTTGGTGGTTCACATTGGGATGGTCAATCCTTGAGACCTAGGATTAAGGGGAGGCTAAGCTTAAGGGGAGGCTTAGTGTACATATTTACTTGCACAGACTAATATATTGGTAGATTTTAAGAACATATTGAATGGGTTCTTGTGGTGTGTGTTACTCCTAGTGGAGGATTTTGCTCACTTCTGATGGTTGTCTTCATTAATGGTTGGCTTCTAGTCATTACTGGTTAGCTTCTAGTCATTCATAGTTGGCTTCTAGTGGATAAAAATCCTTCTTTGTCAAGTGTTGGTTGGCTTCTAGTCTGGGTATGGGTCACTGTTCACTTCGTTGACTTCTGTTGACTACATTTTGCTTCTAGTGTTGACCGTTATGCGTGTTGACTTTCAGTCAACGCATGCACATTCTGGTATATATCCTCTTATTTAACTTTGGTAAATTGGGATTTGCAGATAATGTTATAAGGGGCAAGTGGTTACTTTGCATTAACTGCCTAATTTGAAAGGGCAAACCACATTATTAGGGGTCAATGAACAGTTACTAGACCATTATTTATGGTCAATTACCCCCTTTCACTCATTCATTATAATCATAACACACACACACACACGCTCCTACTCTCTCAAACCCTAACAAATCAACTTCCATCACTTCTAATCAACATCAATGGCTGCTTTGGTATACCAACCCGCTCACAACAAGGTCACTTATCTAGGAGATGGTCCTAAACGTGATGAATTCACAGACATTCTGGAGTTTATTGAGGCTTCTAACCTGAGGTATGCTTTTACTGTGTGCCCCATTGTTTATGATAGTGTGATCCGTCAGTTTTGGGATTCTGCTACACTTGTGGTTGTGGTTGGTCGTCCACGTGAACTCCATGCTACCATTGATGGACGTTCTTATGTGGTTATTGAAGCTTCTATTAGGAGTTCCCTTCATCTTCAAGATGAAGGTGGTGTTGTTTCCATCCCCAATGCTGAGGTTTTGGAGGGGATGGCTGCTATTGGGTATAATCATGAGGGGAAGTTTATCTTCCAAAAGAATAGGTTTTCCCCCTAGTGGAAGCTTCTAGTGCACTTTTTGTTTCATTGTTTAAGCCCCAAGTCTGGGAGTTGGGATGCTTTTCCTACTCCTTTGGCTACTGGTCTAATCTGCATAGCACAGGGTAGGGTGTTTAATTCCTCTCGCTATTTGTTTGATGGGATGGTTAGCAATCTGTCTATTACCGGTTCTAGGAAGAAGTTTTTAATGTATCCTAGGTTTTTACAGCAGATACTTGTGTGTTTACCTCGTGATAGGGAGGAGTATGAGACCCCCAAGCTTACTGCTAAGGTTTACTACAATATGGCTCATGGGTTTAGTGGGGTTTGGAGGCCCCTTACTGATGCGATTCTGGGCCTTGCCTAAGGTCCTCCTGATGTTGGTCCTCCGGTTGTCCTAGCCGAGGAGGAACCTCAATTAGGTGATGACCCAATGGAAGAGGAGCATCCTGCTGGTGGTGCACCGAATGTGGTTGTGGAAGAGCCGGTTGAGGAAGTGGTGGTTGAAAGGCCATCCACCTCCACGGCTGCCCCCTCTTCGATGCCACATTTGTCTCCATTTATGGATACCCCCCTCCTAGCCCTGTTCCTCACTCTTCTGATAAGCCTTCTGGTTCTCGTGCTCATAATTATGACCCCTTTATTGCTTCTGGTTCCAATGAAGCCTTCCCAGACCCAAGTCCTCTTGGTGGGAAAGCGGAGGAGCCTATTACACTTACTTCTTTGCTTGATCTCATGCACAGGTACCATGAAAGGATTCTTTCTTTGGAGGCGGATTTGAATCAACATCGTAAGCTTACTAGGAAATTTGTTCTTCCCATGGCTGATCGGATTAAAGCCTTGGAGACACAGCAGAGGCGAAGGAAGAAGCATGTGGTTCAGTCTGATTCTGATGCGGAGGTTGAAGATCTTGTGGAGGATGGCTTGAATTTGTTGGCGAAGGCTGCGTTTGCTGATAAGTTATATGATGATCTGCCGATTCCTCCTACATCTTTCAAGCATCCCTCCTGCTGCTGCTACCCCTACACCAAAGGAAGATGTTGCTGGTACTACTGCTGGTTCTACTGCTGGACCATCTTCTGATCCTAAGGGGAAAGCCCCCATGCCTGCTGCTCCCTCACCCCCTCGCAAGCGTACTCGCAGACAACTTGAGGAGGATAGGTTGGGTGAGGAGGCTGCACAAAGGATGCAAGCGGAGATTGACCAAGCTGCTCGGGCTGAGGAGGAAGCTCTTCAGAAACAAAGGCGTGAACAGTTGCAGCATGATGCTATGCATTGGGACAATAACGATTGGATGAGGGTGCTTACTATTCTTACCTCGGATTATTCGCAGTTTACTGATCTCTTGGGTTCTGATGTGAATGAGCAGAATTATATTCCTCGAGCTATGGTGTTAATGCGTAAGCAACAGTTAGCGCTTGCTGCTCAACTGCGTGAAAAACGTAAGGACAGGCCTTTGACGAAAACCGAAGAGAAAAAGTTGATGCAGAGGTATGTCAAGTATCAGTCGGCTGCTCATTTCACTGTTGGTTGGACATGGGAACGGGTTCGGGCATTGTCTTTTGATGAGCTTAAGGATCTTTATGAACGAATGATCAAGCATCAGAGCACACCTGTTCCGGAGCGTTTCATCTATCGTCCTCCTCCACGAGTGGTTCCTACTTCTCAACCTGTTGTTGCTCCTGGCTCTACATCTGGTGCTCATCTTGGTTCTGCTGGTATTCGATCGGTTGTTGATGTTACTACTGCTGGTCCTACACCTATACCCTCGGTTGATCCTCCTGTTTCATCTCCAGGTCCTACCACCACCACCACCTTTGCTACCACTACCACCACCACTGCTACTCTGGCTATGGCACCACCATCATCACCCGTGACTGGTCCTCAACCTATTCCTTCTTCTGGTGCAGCTAATCCTTTGGTTGGGCAAGGTATTGATTCTACTTCTGTTGATCCTACTCCTGCTGCAAAGGTAAAGGTTGAACCCTCGTCTGGTGCTCCCACTCCTCGCCGTTCCATCCACAAGCAGTTGGCTAGACGTACTAGACGTGGCAAGTCTGTTCCCTATGAGAAGCGTGCTCCCGAAAATCTTATTGATGCAACTTCCGATAGTGACTCAGAATTGCCAATGGATAATGGATCTCTTACTGGTTGGACGGTTAAGCCTTCCACGACTCTACCTGGTACTGTCTCCCATAGGATTACCATTAGCGATGGTTATGTTCGGTATGCTTCGAGTTTGCAAGGTATTTTGTCTTGGGCGGATCGTAAAGATCTTATGGCATTGTATGGGTTTGTGGATGCTGGTATGCCTGTTCATCCTAGTGAAGTGCCCTCCTGGCATGGTCTGAGAATGTGGGCTGATTTGAAAATGATGCTTGATTCCCCTCCCCATGCTCCCCTTTCTGGTGTCTGGAAAGACCAACCAACATGGGTTATCACGAGATGGAAGTTATATGCTGGCTGTGGTGTGCATGTCTTGGATTTGGAGTCTGGTGCTATGGTATTCATGCTCACGGATTTGGACTATCCGTTGACTATTGCTTCGATGGAGGCCATGCTTGCTTGTCACTTGCAGATTTCCAATGCCCCTTCCGGGAATGAGTCTTCTATGGCAACTACACTGGTGGAAGGGATCCAAGCTCGCCTGCAAGCTGAGAAGGTGGCTGCGTCTGGTATGTGATGTGGTTGGTTTGTAAGTTTTTATGTTTTGTGTTTTATGTTCATCTGTTAATACTACAATTCTTTTCACCAATATGTAAAGTGATTGGTGACTTTCATTCATTATAGTTAAAAAATATACTTTTTATATAATATCTGCTTATACTTTAACCAAGTCATGGATTTTACACTTGTGAATAATATACCATCTGCTTATACTGTTTCAATAAATTGGGTTCCTGTTGCTGATTCACACTTGTGCTGGTTGGTTGTTTCATCTGGTGTTGGACTTGGTCCTCACAACAAATGGTCCTCAACTCACCATGTCTAACCGACAAGAAAGAGTTGATTCACCTTGAGGGTACGGCTCCTGGTGTGATTCTCATATCCGTTGATGGTTGCCAGGTTACCCAAAACTTGATGGTTTTCACTTGCCATGGTCCTAGACTGAAAAGTGGCTAATCCAAGGGGGTACGGCTCTTGGTAAAGATTTTATCAAATCCATTGATAGCTATAATAGCTTGCTTAAAGCTATAGGGTTTTCAACTCACCGATGCTTCATTGCTAAGAGTTGGCGAGTCCAGAAGGGTACGGCTTCTGGTAAAGACATATCAAATCTGTTGACGGCTGTGATGGTTTGCCTAAAATCATCAGGGTACCCCCACTCACCATTGATTCACGTTCTAAGAGTTTGGCTGGGTTCTGGTCTCCCAGGGTGATGCTTATTCCACCAGAAAGACTGGCTAGCCCAAGAGCGAGCAGCTACTTGGTAAAGGCTAATCAAATCTGCTCATGTTGCTGTAAAGATTCAACACGATGTTGATTTGTTTCAAGCTTTAGAGAAGCTTCTAGTGTTCCATGTTGCGGCGGTTCTTATGTTTCTTATCTTGCTGATGCTGCTGTTTCTTTTTCTATTTCAATCCTCAAGCTTTATTGCACGTTTTACCAGGAAACTTGAACTCAACAGGTCAAATTCAAGTTTAGGGGAGGATTGTTAGGACCATTGGAATAGTTAATTGTAATAGGTAGACTAGGAGGTATGTAGTTCCTCCTGGTCATAGTAGTAGTAGGAGCAAGTCGTGCTCCTGGTCTTAGTTAAAGTCAAACTTTATTATTTAGTTATTATTCTGTTAGGATATGCATGAGATATGTTAGGAAAGGATATGCATATCAGTTTTACACGTTTTGTTTAATGATGTATTAGGGTTTCCTTGTAGTATAAAAGGAACCTTAGGCAGAAGGGTTAGACACACCTTCCTCAAACGTAATTCTAGTTATCATTAATATTAGAAATCCTTATAAAAGGATCAAGTCATTATAGTTATTCTGTTCTTCTTTATAGTATTTGTATTCCGCACTTATATTGTGTATAGAGTCTCTCTATGAATAGACTTGTGATTACAGAAGTCGTTCACCGTTCCTGACAGGCTGCAAGATCCACATCTAGTGGACCCAACAACCCTGCCTTACTTTTTCACGCTCTCCTAGCATAGAAGTAATTCTAGTTTCTAGGACATGATTTTTAGTCTCTGCAGCCTCAAGTTCCGTTTTCGTTGCTAGTAATTCTCTCTTAAGTCTCGTCACATCTTCCTCTAATGATTGCATCACCTGAATCATCTTGTCACTTGTCTCAACGTTGTTTTCACAAACATTTGTTTTTGAAAGAGTTTCATTTTTAGATTGATTTTCAATTTCAAGAGATATACAGTGTTGTTGAAGCTCATCAAAACGTTTTGAAAGTGAGTTATAAGAATCTTGAAGCTTTAAAAATTCAGCGTTAGATTCATGACAAGAATGATTATCTACAATATTCACAGGTTCAACAATATTCACAGATATATCATGCACATCATCACATTTAATCATAGCAGATGTCATTACAAAATTAAATTCAATAGTAACAACTTGCATCACTTCGAGAGACACTATATGTTCTAAGAATCAGTTATATTCGGACAAAATCTTTTCTTTCTCAATCAAATGTTGTTCATAAGCATCATCCTTTTCATAAAAAACTTTTCGAACTTCACCCATTTCGAAACTAAGATTTTCCGTGAGATCGATAAAACCATCTAAAATATTGTCTACAAACGGAACGATCTCTTTATCAAACACCGTTTTCATGTGTTCAAAAGCCCATTCTCCAGCGGTTTGAGCCGTTGAAGTCGTACATTCCTTGATGACCTTGTAAATCCGGTTAGATATCGCTCAATCTCTTCCAAGCTTAGCAATATCGTACTTACCGGTGGAAGATTCTTAGGAATTTCCTTAGGTTCGTCCGAATTAACAAGTGTAGGAAGTATACTAAGGCTTTATCTAGTAGGAATGTAAGCTGGTGTATAGATAAATTCCTTTTGCATATTAAAGCGAGTTCTAAGATCTATTTTTACATACGTTGCATTAAGTTGTGCATAATCATACTCAGGTATGTAAACATTACTTTTGACCGATTCTCTTCATGTAGTGACATACTCTTAGATTCATTTGAAAACACAATCGGATCTAAGACCAATCCTAACTTTGTTGCATCATAAATTCGTGGGTTGTGGTTAAATGCTTGCTTTGCATACCCCGGGTTAGGTGGTAGGTCTATTAGACGCGATAGAGTGAATTCTTTAAAAGAAGAATGAAACAAGTGTACTAAGTGTGAAGCAGAGTATTGTTTTAAAAGCAAAACTTCAGTCTTTTTAACTTTCTCAGACGCCTTAATTTCCGTTTCAACCCTTTTAGACTCGAGAATTTCGAAATCCGTTTGTTGTTTTTGAAAATTATTAACGAATGACTCTTTTTCTTTAAGTTCTTTTGAAAGATTTGCCCTTAAACTCTCAATTTCTATCAAATTATCCATTTGGACTTTCCTAAACCTATCAAATTCTGGATTGGTTAAGGTAGTGGTCACTGGAGTTAATTCCAAGGTTTTAGCCTTTTCCTTATACAAAGCAAGCTCGGCACATAAAGTTTGATTAACACTGAGGGTTTCAAGGACCGCATTATTCATTTGGCCAAGCATAGATGCCGACACCATAACCAAATCGGGTTGAGCAAACGAATTTGTAGTCGTAATAGCTCCCGGTTGTGGTTCACTCAAAGTCTGGGGACTTGCATTGATATTGCTATCATTGTTTGTCTCCTCGTTTGAGTTACTAACCACCGGAGGCTTTTCCGGATACTCAGACACTTGCTCAACTTGATAAGGTACATTACTAGTATCCATGGCAGTAGTTGGTACCTCAGAAATTATGTCAGCTCCATAAAGTGAAAGATTTGCCATGAGAGCTGCCTTGGCGGTATTGAGATCATCACAGTCAGAGTCGTATGTATCCAGATCATCACATTGATATGCGACATTGTTTGTGATGGCTGCTGTGAGACCGTCAGTGTCCGCAACTCCTGGATCTGTGAGAAATGCTAACTCTTCTTCATCGAGCTCACGTCCTTGGGCTTGAGCATTCACCAAGTAGATCTTCTCCTGAAACCATGTGCTATCCCTTTTCCTCTTAGGTTGCTTACACTCTCGAGCCATGTGCCCTTCCCCTTTGTAGTTATAACATATTATCATCTTCATTTTGCCAGTTTTATTACCCCTTGTAGCAGTAGTGTTAGATGGGCGTGTACCAGCATTAGATGAACTTGGTCTCTCCTGAAGTGGTTGCACCATTACTCTGCCATCTTGAATTGTAGCTTGTTGTCGAGAGTTAGAAGAGTTCCTTAACTGATTGGTTGTTGGAGCTGGTCCTCTGTAACCTCGTTTGTTTAATGTTTGAGTGAGGTAAGCAGACATTTGAGCAAGTATATCAGTAGGATTATCCCCTTGTCTAAACTCAGGGACAGGAATCTCATCATCATAATAGAATGCTGGTGCTGATTGAGCTACAAGCTTATTTGAGGGAACACTAACATGTTGTGAGTAATGAGGTTGAGGAGCCTCAAGTTGTTGATAGGTGATGGCAGGGTTTGTTGGAGGTTGATAAGGTGAATACTGTTGTGCAACGTAAGGTAACTGATGTGAGTCTCCTTGTGATGATGTTGCTGGTTGCTTGTATTGTTGGTGATAAGATGTAGGCGGTTGTGGAAAGATCGAATACTGTGGGAAGCTTGGTGTTTGATACAATGGTTGATAGGAAGATTGGTGTCCCAAAGCAAACGAAGAGTTGTGATATGACAATGTTGGTTGATTTGCCATTAATGCCAATGGTTCTTGATAAGATCCCTGAGAGATGCGTTTTTAGATCACGTGCTTCTCGTGTTGCTGCAAGAAAGCATAGAGTTGATCTAAATTTGACTTGTGCAAATCTCGAATCATCTTGACATCGGTGACATATTGACTCCACTCTTGGGGTAGCGTGTTCAAGAACTTGGTGTTTAGTTGAAACTGAGCAATCCTTAGATTATACACGTTCATATCATTCATCAAAGTAGTGAAACGCCAGTAGTAATCGTGAAGAGTTTCCCCTGGAATGTATGTAAACCTATCAAACAAGTCATACAATTGACACTCTCGTTCTTGCTTAGTGAGAGAAGTCCCTTGTAACAAAACAGTTAATCGATCCCAAAGATCCTTTGCCACTGTGTGTTCACTTACCATTCTATAGATATCGGGTGGAAGGGCTTGAAGTATTGTCTGAACGGCCCTTTAATCTGCATCGGCAATGAGTTTGTTAGCATCCGGTAACTCAAGGTACAACCTTGTCGACGTCACATTGTTGACAGTAACTTCTCCCCAGTCTAGTGGACCGTTTTCAATGGATTGAAGCATAAGTCTACCATTGGGTTTACCCATGATATAGGTTTTCATGCGACCTTGACATGCTTCAAATAAGTCTTTGATGAGCAACGGTGGGCGAGTGTCGGTACCCGAGATGATTGAAATATCGGTAAGCGATGTCATTGTTGGCATATATGAATTTGAAATCATTTTATGATCCCTTGAATAAAGATTATCAAAAATGATCGAGCAATGAAATAAGGTTATGTGTTTTTGTATTGTTGAATGAAAGATGTTGTTATCTTTTTGTTGTGTGTATTTTTGAAAATTACCAAATTAGTGCACAATAGAAAAATCCTCTAAGTTATGCAACTTTTTATCCCAAAAATCAAATTCTATCGGAATGTCTCAAGTATCGGAATGTCAGGTCTGTCGGAATACCCCTTCTATAGCAATGAGTACCATGTGGGAATCTAAGGTCTGTCGGAATACCCCTTCTATCGCAATGCGTCCACTGTCTAAATATGAGATCTGTCGGAATGCTACAAGTATCGGAATGAGACACTATCAGAATCCACGATCGCAATATGGCCAATAAAATTTTGACAGAGTGACGTTTCAATAAACCTTACAGCCGTCGCAATCCACATCGCAATGAGCGATCGCAATATACGTTGGAATAAGGGTATCGCAATACCAGTGATCGCAAAGTAAAACCCTAGGGTTACTGCGATCGAGGCGTACTTACCTGTGCGATTCCGATGAAGGCAGTTGCAATGGAAAGATGAATTTCGCAAAGTTGAAGCAAATAAATTCCTAACTTTGAGCCAAAAGATTTGTGATTTAACCGAAACCAAGATACCCAAATCACTAATACAACTATGAAGAAGGTATTCGACAATGAAGAACACTAAAAACACGAAAAAAAATTTGAAGCTTTGGTAAAAAAAAATCAAACACCTACGAAATGCTTAAATAAGCATGAACAACACAAATATTAACCTATATTTCATCCCATAGCTCTTGATACCAATTGTAGAATTGAGATAATCTTTTATTTCAAGAGGGTTGATGTTTTTCTAGAGAGAGAAACAAGATAGAGAAGTGAAAGAAAAACTATGTGTATTACTTGATAAAATAAAACAACCAACACCCCTTTCCATGGTGGAAAGGGGTTTATATATACCCAAGTCCTTAAGTGGACTTGGGCCTCCGGCCCATGAACATGCTCATGGGTCGGGCTAAACATAAACATTACTTAAACAATACTACGAGCCTATAACTATATTGTTGGAGTGACCGAGACTTTCTTTATACGAAAAACGTATTTCCAACAAAATCAAAGGTGGAGTTCTACAACTATGGAAAGAAAGGTCACTTTGCTAGGGAGTGCAGAGGACCAAAGAATGGAAGCAGCTATAGGAAGGAGAGCGGGGATGAAGATTCTGGTGCTAAGGCTATGGTAGCCATGCAAGGGATAGATGGAGCAGGTGGATGGGACTGGAGTGCTATGACAGAGAGTGTTGAAAAGAATCAAGCCCTAGTTGCTGAAGAGAAAGAGAAAGAGTTTGCTCTTATGGCCATGTCAACATCTAGTTCAGACAATGAGGTATATGATGATTCATATTGTACTAAAGCTTGTAGAAAAAATACTGAGTCATTGAATGATCAAATAAGAAAGTTTAAAGTTGATTACATTAATTGTGATAATGACTTAGATAACTACAAACGTGCTTTAGAACAGTTAGAGTCCACCATAAGAGAATATAAACAAAGAGAAAATGATTACAGAGATAATATTGTCATATTAGAGAGAGATGCTAAAGAAAATGATGATTCCATTAAGGAATTAACTACTGCATTAGAAGTTTTTAGATCTAACAATAAGATAGGTGAACAAACTGTTGAAAATTTTGGAAAATCTTCTAAAGATCTAACTAAGGCAGTTGAAATTGGGCAGTCTCCAAGGGACAAAACAGGTTTTGGTGTCAAAAATGAACATGCTACCATTCCACCATCACCTGCTAATATACATGCTCCCATGCCTAGGAAAGATTTGTCTTGGACTGGTCTTTCTTGTTTCAAAAAGCAGGAAGATATTGAGTTTAACTTAAATGCCTACATACCAAAGAATCTAGAAACAGAAGAACCTCTAGTGAAAACTAGTGCTGTTAGGGATTTTGAAAAGGAACAAATTGCTTTAAACAGTGGAAAATAGATAACGCTATTCTCTTTTCAAGAGAAGGATTGTTTGGAAGTGATTCTAGTTCTAAGAGTAGTTCATCTAGAACCTGTAGCAGATCTGAATCAGGACCAAAGCTCCCTAAGACTACTGTTAAATATGTTGGCATGTATAGACCCATTAGAGGAAATTAGAGGAATTGAAACAACCAAAAGTCTCATCAATTAGGAGAGGACTTTGTGAAAAACGCCAAACCTTGTTTCACATGTGATAGTTTTGATCACATCTATCAAGACTGTCAAGCACCAATGGAAATGGTGGCTGCAATTCCTTTAATGGAAATGCAACCAAAATCCATTCTATTGAATGCAGGGGCAATAAGGTGTCTGAAAAGTATGTAGTTCCTACACTGAGAAAGGTGAATGATGGATGTCCCAAATCTAGTACTTATGTGAATAAACCAGAACCTCATACTACATACAAAGCTGCCTCTAGACCCTACCAACACGCCAATAGAGGACAAAACAAGAGATGGGTTCCATCTGCTAAGCATAGGGGATTCCCCTGCTAAGTCCAGGGTATCTCCTGCTGGCAAAGTTTTGCCCTCTAGAACCATGGGAAGATGGGGAAAAGATGTGAAAGCCTCAGCTCGTTGGATTTGGGTGCCCAAAAGGGGTACTCAATCTAATGGTGTATCTCTAGTATTTGAAAAATATCTTACATTGATACACGAGTTAGATCCAAGTCAGTAATGGCTTGGGTCCCCAAGAGAAACTAAATTGTTTTTCTTTTTGCACGTGACAAAGCAGACAAGGAATGATAAAGCCTACTGGGATAGTGGATGTTCAAGGAGTATGACTGGACATAAATCCTATATGTCTAACTTTGTTCCCCTGCATGACAATCATGGTTTTTCTTTTGGAGATGGGCATGGTACAATCACATGAAAAGGGACTGATTGTGGTAAAATTACACCTTTTAGGAAAAAGGCGTAAAAGCGGAAAGTATTAAGTGATGATTTAGGAAAATCAAGCACTAATGACCCAAATAAGTTCGTTTCCCAAGGAGGTATATGTGTGTGATTAAGATGTAAATATTTTTTATTAATATTTGAGAAAGAAGGGGATGAGAGAATATAATGACGGAAACATGAAAATTATTACTACGACGTCTAAATTAAAAACCGTAAAAAGTGCTAAAATAAAAATTAATTCTAAAAATTCCCAAAAAATTACCAAAAATCAAATTAAATAAACTAATATTTTACAAATGATCAAAACTTTTTCAAGCCTTTTAATTAATTAATTAATAATTTTTAAATGCTAATTAAAGCCCTAAAAATCCAATTAATTATCAAAAAGCCCAAATAAAGATTTTTCACTTTGTAAACCTCTAAAATGACTTAAAAAGAATAAAAACTAGTTTTGTTTTTATTTTAAAACTAACTAAAACTATTTAAAATGATTAAAAACTAATTAAACCTTAAAATAATTCTAAAAATTAAGAAAATGATGCTAAAATTAATCTAAGAATTTTAAAAATCATATTTTAATGTTTTAGACCTAAGAAAAATATAAAAAGTACAAAAATGTGAAAATTGAAATTTAATAATAATATAATATTAAAATATTATTAAAAATCTAAAAAATCATAAAAAATTCTAAAAACTTGCAAACTAGTTTATTTTAACCTAAATAAACAGAAAATGAAAGTGAAATTACCAAGATACCCCTAATGGGCCCCCAAATGGGCTAAAAACTAAAACAGTCCACTTAAATGGGCTTTTTGGCCCCAATTCAAACTTGTCCAAATAAGCTGAAAAAGCCCTATCTGGCTCAAAATTTGATTCTGAACAAAAAAGTCTGAAGGCCCAAAAGCTGGTTTTGAGCTTATCACAGCTTAATGGTAAAACAGTTTATCCTTATTGGGCCAATAAGTCCATTAAGCAATAAGCCAATGCCATGAGCTCAGGTTTGACACACAACCTTTTTTTGAGATGCCTAAGAGATCTATGAAAAGAAATTTTGATAAAGCAACCCCAATAAGCCAGAAATAAGCAAAGTAGAATATCACTAAAAGACAAAATAGTCGGGTTAGAGTTTTAGGACGTTTCAGAAGCTGATTCTTCTTGCAAAAGCTCACAATTAGCTTAACTAAGAATAATCAACAAGAAAATTCACAAAAATCCAAGTATAATAAGTTGTGGAAGCAAATAATCTGGCTGAAAAAGCAAAATAAGCTAGTTTCCTAGCAAAAGCTTAACCAAAAGACTTGTAACTTCTCAAATATGATATTAAGCTGAGAAAAATGACACCTATCACAAAAACCAAGTTGTTGCATGTACTAATAAGCAGTTCTGAAAAATAAGCAAAATTGTGCTTATTTGACCAAAAGTCAAAGTCCACCCAAAGTTACCAAATGATCGGGGATTGATTATAAGCTTGTTTTAAGCAACTTTTGTGAAGAACTCAAGGTTGAGCCCTTGTGAATCAAGTGGTCAGTTGACCAAACCTTGACAGATTTTGGCAAAATTAAGCCAATAAGCCAGTTAGCTTATAAGCCAGCAATTAAGCAAACCAAATAGCAAGAAGCACTCACAAGCAACACAATAAGAAGATTAGAGCAGTTGCACAATAAAGCATACACTATAATAACAAATGCAAGCCTATATTGAGGTGGTCACTTTGCTGATGCAAATGACCACTTCAACCAACTTTGATAAGCTCTAGTACCCACAATAAGCCACCAAATTCAACAAACAGATATTGCACAGATAGCTTAACACCTAAACTCTTCCCAAACCAAATTTTCGACCCTAGATCCAACAAACACAGATTTTATTAGATCTGATGTGTTTGACCAATTTCAAACCAATATTTTTAGATTTTTCCAAAACTTTGAAATTCTTTTCCAAACCACTTGAGACTTAACCAAGGACCAAAACCAGTTACAATTGACTTGTTTAGACTATCCAAACCCTAAGAACCAAGGGCACAAGGCCACAAGGCCTTATGATCCCAAAAACCAAACAACCTTGTTTTAGACCCTTTTCAAACAAACATTTGATTCCAACACATAACCTATTGATTTTATGGTTCAAATACCTTACCTAGGTGACAACTAACAGAAACAAACAATAAAACACAAAGCACAAACACAAGAACACCAAATCACATGGCAAAATTCATAACAAACATGAACATGAAATTTTTTAGAGGAAACTTAAAGAGAGCTTATACCTATCCCCCACAACTTCCTAGGGAGATCAGCTATGCTCCTTGGACCACTCTCAACAGCTAGAGATTGACCAAGGTCCTTGAACAAAGGAGATGATATGAGGCCTTGACTGATGGTTCAAAGCAGAACCTCAAGGACTTGATTTCTTCAACACAAAAAGCAAACAGACAAACCAAAGGCTTAAATCCCTTCACAAGCTTGGTGTCAACAAGCTTGCAAGAGCTTTAGGCAAATGGATGGGGTTAGTACAATCAAATTCAACCAAACAGGAACAAGGTTTTCAAATTTTTTCAAACTTGAAAACTTGTTCAAATCAAAACGTGTTTCAATCCAAAGATCAAAACACCTTTATAACATAAAATGGAACTCAACTTCACTCTTAAACAACACCAACTTTCAAAAACATAAAAAGGAATTACAATTTTTTCAAAATACCAAACTTTTATAAATTTTAAAAAGGAATCACAATGTTTAAAGAGTAAAACTAGAACAAGGCTCTCTCACAGGTTGAGGAGTCCTTATATAGGCCACAAGGGCTGAGATTACAATGAAAACCCTAGCTAAGAGGTCCCAAAAAATCCCTTGAATCCTTCTAGACGTTTGTTGTTGTTGAGCTGTCTAAATGCATCCAAGTCGTTCATTTTAGCTTTCTAACCAAGCAAGGAGTGTGGGCTGTTGATTTGGCCACGTGTCATTCCTTGGACAGGAAGTTGGATTTTGATTGGTGGACAGGTTGATTGGTGGGGTCCTTTGGTGAGTGGGATTGAGGGTTTTTGGTGTGGGATGGGTTTCAGGGCGTGTGAATTAAGCATGTGCCAAGGTAATTGGAATTAACCCCTTGTTTTAAGTGAAGGTAATTTTGGGTTCATATGGTAAACAGTAACAAGTTTTGATCCGAAAAAGGTGGAAGGTAATTGTTTGGCGCGTGTTTGTGGTTTGAACTTTGGGAAATGACATTATGAGTCCTTGTTCTTTGGAAAAATGTCTAAAATAAGTATTTCAGTCATATTAAACCCATTCCCTTTGTTAATAAACTTCCAAACTTCACACTTTTGCCCCAAAACATTGACAAAAGGAATTCAAGGGTTATTTTTACAACTTTTAAATAGTTTAAGGACTGATCTTGGACATTTCTCATCTTTGAAGGTCTTCATAGGATCTTTGAATTCATGAGGGACCATTGTTGACAATTTAGAATTGTTGAGGGACTACACTTGCCAAATCTTCAAAGTTGAAGGACCTTTTGTATTTTTGACAAACTTAAGGGACCAAACTTGTAATTATGAATATACAAGGGTATTAAGTGTCAATTCTGCATAAATGAGGGATCAATCTTGTACATCTTCAAGTTTTCAAGGGTTTTTCTTTGAGAAATCATGAACTAGGGCCCGGTTCATTGTGCGGCTTCGTTTCTCATGTTCGTTTTTCCTTGTTTCTTGATATCTTTTGTCTTTTTCACGATATCCATACCTAAAATACACAAGTAAACAAACACACGCATATATATGGTATTTTTATGACATTTTATGCAATTGAAGCCCGAAAAGAACGATGAGATCATGTATAAATGCCATCTCATCACTCCCCATACTAAGCCATTGCCGTGCCCTCACGCAATGCTAGAATAAATTATCTAAGCATTACTAAAATTCAATTTTATTACCCTTTATTGAAAAGTAAAAGACTTGCAACAATACTACGATGATGTGTAAAGACATAATGTATGATTTTCATCACGTGTGTGACTTTTAGGGTCAATGAATAGAAACAAGTGAATGTTCCATAGAGTAAAGTTCGTCATCCTTGATTGTCATACATTCCATGCTAAGTGCAAAAACGAGATCATTGTTGGTACAAGTCACAATGCTAACACTACTCATACGTCTAAATTGTGTAGTACTTTTTCTCCCCGCAATCCTAGTTATTATGAAAGAAAAGGTTTCTATAATTTTTTAACTATTGGTCATGGATCACAAGTGATTCATATTGACTTATTTGAGTATTTATTAGTCCGAAAGTAAAGTAGCACGATTTAATCGATAGTTAGCCGAAGGACAAAATCTTTTAAAACGGCTTCTCGTGTATCTCCTTAAGTTCATATCTTGGCATAACTCGTTTCACGATTTGAGACCTTTCTCGGACCGATATTTGGCATGTACTTCATATATCAAATCTTGGGAAGATGTTCTTGAAATTATGGTCTTCTCTTCATATTTTGTAATTTATTCACTTGATGTTTTTGAGAGATTCTTCATACTTGGACCACGAATTCATCATTTTTCTTCAATCCTTATTTTAGATTTTGATATACAACGATCCGCCTCCTTTTAGGACTTGGATATATTTATCCTCATACCTTGTAAGGGTCTTTTTGGATAGACTTTGTCCATGATCTTTAGGGGAGTAATTGCTTTTCATCGTGTGTCTCGATCCTTCATATTGATTTAGGAATAATGATACTTCACATCATCTTGGATCTTTAGCAAAAAATAGAGCTCCTCATGCCTTGTTAGGGCCTTTTTGGATCTTCACCAATCTTCGCATCCCGCTTCAATAAGTTAGGCCTTGGCTATGAACTCTATTCAACCCCGAGCAACTTTAAAACGATCTTGTGCTAGAAGCTAAGTAACCTTTCAAATTGTACGACCTTACTTATTGCAATTATTTTTTATTCCTAATGCATTGATCTTATGGGACAAAAAGCCACAATTAAAAACATATGAGTTTTTGAAAGAACATTTTCATGTTCTACGTTAGCATGATCACTTGTCTAACTCTATCATTTCTCGTTCTTCACTATTTAAAGACCTCTAATTAAAGAGACTCGTGAATACTTAGCCATGCAAGTCAAAATTAAGCCAAATTTTTTTGGATTAGCTTTCATTAAGACTATATCAAATTGAAGTTTTGGTTTTTCAAGCCACCTATAGGATCTTGTACTTTCTTGGACTTTTTCATGTTTACAGAATGCATTTTATAGTTCCCTTGATAAGTGACTTTCTAGGATCTATAATAGGAACTTGCGAAAAGTTCTTGTTCTTAACCCGAATGAGCTAAGACTTTCTCATTTTAAAGTTCCCTATATAAAAGTCTAGCAAAACTTGATTCGAGTGGGTTAAGGAATGTAAAGGGCTCCAAATTCCCATCAAGTAAAAAATTAGCTCTTATTCTACCCATCGGAAAATATACATTCGTGTCTTAAAAATACTTATGAAAACTAAGAAAAAGTTTAAAATTTGGCCATTTTTAGCCTTATTAGCAACAAAATAAAACAAAACGTTGAAAGTTGGAAAACGTGAGGGCGTAGCAAAGCAAGTATCTATTCACCCCCCATACTAAAATTAAACATTGTCCTCAATGTTTCGAGTCTAAAGGTGGAGCACCCCCATACTAGATACGAAAAGTCGAATGCTTAGGATCTAGCATGGAAAGGGTGATCAACAATATATCTAAAGCCGTTTATAAATTATGCTAAAAGATAGTTGTTAGAACAATAAAGGATATGTCATGGATTCGTGAAAAACTCTTCAAGCAAACGATCGAGGCTCACGTAAACGAACACAGAGTCTTCAATCGTAGTGATGATAACGATCTAGATAACACATTCACAAACAACCACGAGACAACGAGTTGGAAGGGCACAAATCCCCTCTCATTATTTTATTAGAAAGCATTAAAAAGGATAAGCATGGGATCTCCCCCACGAGGCACCTCGTTTTTTATTACCGAGTCATGAGCTTGACTCGATCCCCTCAAGGCTAATTATCATTGGGGAAGGTGACTTGGTCAAGGTCGTCTAATGAAGGAACTTCCCCACCAAAGTAGTGCTTAAGCCTATGTCCATTCACCTTGAAATTAGGACCATCGTTTTGAGCTAGCTCGATGGTCCCATAAGGAAACACTTGTGTTATGGGGAAAGGACCCGACCAACGAGATTTTAATTTCCCGGAAAATATCTTTAATTGAGAGTTAAAAAGTAACACTTGATCACCAACGTTAAAAACCCGGTTTTTAATCTTTGAAAATCAACTTATTTTCATAAGCATTATCTCTTAATTCATCTGATTCATTCAATTGTATTTTCTAGTGATCTTCCGCGATCTTTAAATCAAAATTTGCATGCTTAAGGGCCCAATATGCCTTATGCTCCAATTCAATGGGCAGATGACAATTTTTTCCATAAACCAACTTATATGGAGTACAACCGATAGATGTCTTATAAGCGGTCCTAAAGGCCCATAAAGCATCATCGAGTTTGTCGGACCATGAAGCACGGTTTTCTCCAATCGACCTCTCTAAAATCCTCTTCAAAGCTCGGTTTGAAACCTCGACTTTCCCACTCGTTTGCGGGTGATAAGCCGTAGAAAGACGAGGAGTAACTCCATATTTATTTAATACCTTATCGAATTGATCATTACAAAAATGGGTTCCACGATCGCTTATAATAGCACGAGGGGTTCCAAACCGAGAGAATAGTTGCTTCAAAAACTTCACTACCACACGAGCATCTTTAGTAGGTAAAGCCTTAGCTTCTACCCACTTAGAAAGGTAGTCGACGGCGACGAGGATATACTTGTTTCCATGAGACGATGGGAACGGCCCCATAAAGTCTATGCCCCAAATGTCGAAAATCTCACACACTTGAATTATATTTTGCGGCATTTCATCATGTTGAGACGATTTTCCTTGACGTTGGCACGAATCACACGACTTCACAAGTGCGTGTGCATCACGATAGATCGTAGGCCAAAAGAAGCCGGCATCGAACACTTTCTTAGCCGTGAGATTAGCACCGTGGTGACCACCCGTGGGTCCCTCGTGACAAGCTCTAAGGATGTTAGAAGCTTCAGCACAAAAAACACAACGTCGAATGAGTTGATCCGAACAAACCCGAAAGAGATAAGGGTCGTCCCAAAAATAGAACTTGACGTCACGAAAGAATTTTCTCTTTTGTTGTGTCGTCATACCCTTGATTATGAAATTCCCCGCATGGTAACTTGCAATGTCGGCAAACAATGGGGTGGTGTCTTTAGAATTCACTACACCGAGAGTCTCGAGAGGAAATGTTTCGGTGATTTCCTTGTTCTCAAAAACATCTTTGTGAGGATCTTCTAGACGAGAGAGATGATCGGCCGCTAGATTCTCGGCTCCTTTTTTGTCAAGCACGGTGACATCAACTTCTTGGAGGAGGAGCATCCAACGAATCAATATCGGCTTAGCATCTTGCTTAGCTAAGAGATACTTGATAGCCGAATGGTCGGTATACACGATGCTTTTAGTCAAGACGAGATAAGGTCAGAATTTCTCAAAAGCATAGACCACGGCAAGGAATTCCTTTTCCGTTGTGGTGTACTTTAATTGAGCCTCGGTCATCGTCTTACTAGCATAATGGATAGGACGGAAATGCTTTTCATAATGTTGCCCTAAAACGGACCCTATAGCATAATTACTTGCATCGCACATGATTTTAAAGGGTAATTCCCAATTAGGAGAAACAAGAATGGGAGCTTCGGTAAGTTTCCTATTAAGAGTTTCGAAAGCTCTAACATAATCCTCATTGAAATTAAAAGGAGCATCCTTCTCGAGAAGGTGTGTCATAGGTCGAGAGATTTTCGAAAAGTCTTTGATGAAACGAAGATAAAAGCCCGTGTGGCCTAGGAAACTCCTAACTCCCTTGACGGTTTTGGGATGAGGTAACTTGGCGATGACGTCTACCTTAACTTTATCTACCCCAATCCTCGCTTTCGAGACCTTGTGCCCTAAGACGATTCCTTGTTTACACATAAAATGACATTTTTCCCACTTAAGCACAAGGTTGGTTTCTTTACAACGTTTTAACATTTGCTCGAGATTAGATAAACACGACGTGAGCGAATTTCCAAACACCGAAAAGTCATCCATAAATACTTCCATCGACTTCTCGATCATATCATGAAAAATAGCCATCATACACCGTTGAAACGTACCCACTGCATTACAAAGTCTGAAACGCATCCTACGATAAGCAAACGTTCCATAAGGACACGTGAACGTAGTTTTCTCTTGATCACGAGGGTCGATAGGGATTTGAAAGTAACCGGAAAAACCATCTAAAAATCAATAGAATTCATTTCCCGCAAGTCGCTCCAACATTTGGTCCATGAAGGGCAAAGGAAAGTGGTCTTTACGAGTGGCGTCATTTAACTTTCGGTAGTCAATAAACACCCTCCAACTGGTCACAACATGAGTGGGAATTAACTCGTTGTTTTCATTGGGCACAACGGTCTTTCCTCCCTTTTTAGGGACACAATGGATTTGGCTCACCCATGGGCTATCGGAGATAGGATAAATCATTCTCGCGTCAAGGAGTTTTAAAAATTCCTTTTTTATGACATCGTGAATTTTGGGGTTTACCCTTTTTTGACTTTGAATTGCGGGTTTGTAGTCCTCCTCCATTAAAATCTTGTGAGTACAAAATTTTGGGTCAATACCCTTAATGTCGGAAATTTTCCACGCAATTGCCCCTTTATGAGCTATAAGAATTTTCAAAAGTGCGATTTTTTCATCATTAGCAAGACCTTTTTCAATAATAACCAGAAACTTGTCATCACCTTCAAGAATGCGTATTCAAGGTGAGATGGAAGATATTTCAATTCAAGGATAGGCGGTTCCTTGATTGAAGATTTTTGCTCAACACTCATAACTTCCATCGGCGGAAGAAATGGTGGAATAGAAGTATCATTACCAATAATCACCTCATCTTCATTGTCGATTTCACTTGAAGTAAAATCGCCTCCTTGGAATGGAGTGAGATTTGGTGTAGAATTAGCAAGAATCGGATCCAAAATAGTAGGATTGCCACTTGACGAGCTATTGGAAAAACCTAACACTTCTTGTGAAAACTCATCGCAAACCACATCAACTAAGTCGATGTGATTGATGGTAGCGATTGCATAAACATTAGAAGGTGTCGAGTTTTGAGTAGCGTTTATAACAAGTTCCTCTTCGTTGAATCTCAAAGTAATAGTTCTTGCATGAACGTCGATAAGCGATCTCGAGGTGTCTAAAAATGGACGACCTAAAATTAGAGGAACTTGAGGATCCGCGGGGATGTCAACTATTATAAAATCAACGGGATAGTAGAACTTCCCCACTTTCACGAAAATATCCTCGGATACTCCACATGCTAAAATCATAGAATGATCGGCCATCTCGATAGACATGTTCGAAGGAGTAAGAGCCGGAAGCGAAAGCGATTTCCAAATGCAAAATGGCATCAAATTAATGCTTGCACCAAGATCGGCCAAGGCGAGGCATTCTTTCATATATTGTATATCACAAGGAATGAGAAACTTCCCGGGGTCACCAAATTTTTCCGGTATGCGGTTAAGATAAACCGAAGAACAATTAGCAAGCTTTGAAAGCTTTTCCTTATCATTCATCATACTTTTAAAAGTGGAAGCGAAACGAGGCATATATAACAACGCGTCGGCTAAACTTACATCAAAATGAACTTGTTGAAACATTTTTATAAAAAGCTCAATTTGTTGTTTGTTACGTTCTTGCAATTTCTCTTTGTTTCGTCTCGAAGGGTAAGGTAAGGGTGGTGTGGGTTGGACATTAGGCAACGGCCTTGGAATCTCGAGTTCCATGATTGGTATTGGTTCAACCGTAGTTGTGGTATGAGCGGTACTTCGTGGGCTTGTGATATGCTCCTTTTCGACCATCACCTCGGGCTCTTTCTCGATTTCCTTCTCCGTAGAAGTACTTGGACGAGAGATTGAGTCCTTGAAAGTGTTACCACTACGTGTAGTAATAACCTTCATTTCTCCCTTCGGGTTTGCAATGGTATCACTAGGAAGACCACCCGAGGAAAAGGGTTTACACATGATTGCTTCAAACATTTTTGCCATTCGTTCTTCAAATTTTGATTGCCTAGCATCCGCTTTTAACAATTCTTGCTTAATCTCATGTTGTCCTTGTTCCATCTTTTGTTGATTTTGTTGAAGACGTTGAACGTTTCCTTCCATTTTATTAGCATGAGTCTTAAGTTCATTAGCAAGTTTTTTTTTTAGCTCGTTTTCAACTCGGATCTTAAGCTAATCATCTCAAGTTGCATGTTATCAAACTTAGCATCATTTACTTTAGCATAATTCAAAAATTCTCCCTGAAGATTTTTGGTGTGATCATTTTGAAAACCTTGTGTAGTAGTTTGAAAATCACGGTTTTGGTTTTGATTTGAAACTTTTCCATTCCCACTTTGATAATTCCCTTTGTTGTAATTACGTGAATTGCCTTGATAACCACCATTTTGATTGTTGTTTCGATAGTTGTTATGTTAACCTATAAGATTTAAGAGTGTGATCCGGAGATCGGGGAGGATAAAAGAAGTATTTAGACATTTTTAGAGAGAGAAAGATAAAGCTTGAAATGAGTGTGTGTATTTAGAGAGAGAAGTGAAATACACAATAAGAAGAATCCTCACCCCTCCATGGAAGTATGGAGGGGTATATATAGGCTAGACATGGAGTGACTTTGACAACTTAGCAAAAGTAGTCCCTCCATGTTTTGCCCATATGAAACTAATGTAATTCCATAAATGGCGCTCACATTTTAGGGCTAACAATCTTCCCCCAATGTGGAGACATACGGAATTACTTACAATGTTCCTAACAAGTAAAAATACAACAAAATAAAATCTTCCAAGGCGCTTCCAATGACGAGGATGTCTTTTAATTCTTCTTGTCTTCATAACTTGTACCTCAGCTTGAATCCTCTTTGTCTTTGCTTGTTGTGGAACAATTATAATATGCATGATTTGGATTAACTTCCCCCCAATTCATGCAGCATGTATTTAAAAAACTTTCTTCATAGACTTCTTTTTTACGAAGTTTCTGAATCAGCTTCCCCCCAAACCAATATCTATATCTTAAGCAGATTCTGACACTTTGATGTAGTTTGAACAATCTTCTAGCTCATCGGTTTAAGTGCACAGCGGAAATTTCTAGAAGAACCACACCAAATAACACTGCTTCTATACTGTTTCATGTCGTTTAGGTTTTGGTGATAATCCGTTTGGGGTAACATGTAGGAAATCATCAACAATTCTTCTCACGCATGCAGAATACTTCATAAAAATCATATAAAGTAAGTAGATTTCCATGTACACTACTTCCCCCTGAAAGTTGATCCGATTACTTCAAAGTACACGATCTTCCCCCATGATGATTTCGAACTCTCGAAAGCATCATTATCGTGGACGTCCATATACTCGAGAAGTTCTTAGTCTTAAGAAAATGTCTTGAAAAGTTTTGAAAGTCATTGAGAAACTTTGAAAAATTTTGCTTAGACTATGAAGTACCATTGTCGTTGTGAAGCTCATTAATATCCCGTGAGAATTGATTGCTGATTCCATCTCTCTCTGTCTAACTTACCAACCTCGAATTCATTCGGCTATTTGTTGTGACAACATGTGAAGTAAACCTGATATTCCAAACTTGAAACTGGAGTACAATCCCCCAAATTTGTTACTAAACTAATTATAGCCCGCCACCCCCCCCCCCCCCCCCCCCGGTTGTTACTTAAGCTTGCACTTGTGTCGATTGAAGAACGGTGCAGAAACAAGTTTCTTATACCTCTTGAAGTTATCCACACGAGCAACTGCGTGTGACACCCAAAAATTATAGTTATCCATGTCGTCGACCATCCACCCCTTGACATTGGAAACTAAATAATTCAAGTCCCAATCATAAATTTTATCGCCCAAGCAAGTCATCAATCGATAGACTGAGTTTGAAGAAAGGGGTAGAAAAATAGAAGGAAGGCTCGATGATGAAATAAGTAGACGCCTTCATAAAATCCCACTTCAAATTCAAATAAAGTATACCAAATCCACTTCGTGATCACTTGTCTTTGTAGAATCAAAACTAGCCGTTGTCGTTTAAGTGAATCTTATATCGGATCGTTTTAGCTTTAAGTGTTTTGTTTGCTTTGGTTTTGTGTTTGATAATGTCATTATCTAGAACAAATGGCAAAACATCATTAAAGGATAATTTGTCTAGATAACTTCTCGTTAAAGCCCAACGCCAATTATATGCCCAACTGATGCGCATCGTCGAAAATTTTTCGAAAATGTGGGTTTTAAACCAATAATTTTCTTTGTCAATTAAGCACTTTCGATCGAGACATACCGAATACCCGAAATTAAAAGTAATGTCATCATAGCCTGATAAATGCTCGTCTGGTCCAAAATCAATATCCAATCAATATAACCCAAAACCTCAACATTTTACTCATAATCCTTTTAGTACCAAAACCTTGTATTAATTAAAGGTATACGTTAGAAACATGCATGGCCCAATATCATATAAAATATGTCACAGCCCAATAACGATTGATGGATCATAGCCATGTGACCCGCATATACCAAGACATCAAATTCAGCCCAACTCTTGACCCACTTGTAGGAATTCTTTTTTTATTTGAATCTTTGTTAGCCCATGTCAATCCAAATACCCTAATCAGTCGGATATAATCTCGTACTAATCCCCACTAACCCTAAAATATCTCACATAGTTAACCCTAAACCTATCAACCTCATTTTCTCCGCCCCCACATCTTATTTCTCAGACCGTCATCAAAGAAAACCCATAAGTAGATCCCATCTATCATTTTACAAATCATTAAATCTCCATTATAATATAATCACTGCATCCTTATAATCATGTGACAAACCTTCATACTTTGTCAAACCCATAAAAACTAATCAACGAACACATTCATCATAGCTTTTTGACATACGACTCGTTCACCAGACTCAAATCACGAATATCTTATCTTTCAATTAGCATATGAACGAATCTACACAAGTGGCATCCGTAGCACATCTAATCTTCAAGATCTCGTCGAGTAGGTCTCTGGTAGGTCTGTTTGTTAATTGCATGTCGATTTTATTTAAGTTTTAATTAAACCAATGTTTATCAATCGAATCAAAGGATGAACGAAACATGTTTGTGTATGTTCAATCTTTAAAGTTCGAATAATAAAAACAATGGTTAAACCATTACAGGATCTGTGATGAAATGAGTCGAGTGTATAGATCTTTTAAGGTCTCGATACAATATTGTTTGTATACACTCGAGGCAAATCTGAGATCATCTATTTAAATTGATTCGAGTCTGATTAACATTGTGATGTATTGGAGATGGGTTTAGGTTTAGATGTTGTGGGCGGAGTGGAGTTTAGTGACGATGGGAATAGATAGAGTCGGAGTTTGTTGGTTTATGGTTGGTGTTGTTATGGTTCATGGTTAGGCAATGTTTTTCACAAGTCTGTCGGAATGTTTTTCTCACAAAAATGCATCTTGCAAATTTTTATTTTTTTTATCGCAATGTTATGCACTCTATTGGAATAATACCATCGGAATAACGTCATCGGAATAATCACCATCGGAATAATCACCATCGGAATAATCACCACCGGAATAATCGCCATCGGAATAATCACCATCAGAATAGTCACCATCGGAATAGTGACCATCGGAATAGTATCGGAAAAGGGTTTTGAGTTTTTCTTGATATCCCCGAAAATGGTGGATCTGTTGAATTTTTCAGATATGACTTTTGTTTTAGATAATAGAATAATAGAGAGAAAAAAAAGGAACATATATGACACGTAAATAATGATAAAACCAATGATACCACCATTAAAAAATTACGACTTTTGGACAGATTGGACATAAAAATAGATGCGAGGACAGAATAACCAAACATGACTTTTCACAGCTTACAACATAAGCAGAAAATAAGCATGAATAGGCCATGAACACAATAATATAAGCAAACATAAACACAAAACACCCCCGGTTAGCTCTGATACCAATTGTTAACCTATAAGATTTAAGAGTGTGATCCGGAGGTCGGGGAGGATAAAAGAAGTATTTAGACATTTTTAGAGAGAGAAAGATAAAGCTTGAAATGAGTGTGTGTATTTAGAGAGAAATGAAATACACAATAAAAAGAATCCTCACCCCTCCATGGAAGTATGGAGGGGTATATATAGGCTAGACATGGAGTGACTTTGACAACTTAGCAAAAGTAGTCCCTCCATGTTTTGCCCATATGAAACTAATGTAATTCCATAAATGGCGCTCACATTTTAGGGCTAACATGTTAGCATTTTGATTTGGTGGAGCTTGATTTGGGCGGGAACCTTGGCCGTTTTGGTTGTAAGTTCCCATTGCTACATAAGAACTCGAAGTGTTACACCGGCGGTAATGCACTCGGAAAGATCATGAGCTCCACCACAAGATAAACAACCCTTTTCAACCGCTTTAAATGATGCGGAATTCAAAGCATCTTGTGCTTTCCAATGTGTCATAAGCGTCGAAAACCTATCGAAAAACCAATTTTCCTCATTTGCTTCGTCATGTAAAGTATTCATGTTACGAGACGATGATGACGATGACGAACCCATATTGGCAACACTCGGTGTGTTACGAGGGTTATAAACCTTATATCTATTCTCGATAATCTTTAAAGCTTCATCGGTCGTTTTGCACAAAAAATTACCACCCGCAGCGGCATTCAAATAATCTCGTTCATGATCATTAAGCCCATTATAAAAAGTATCAATTTGATGCAATTCCGAAAAATCATGGTGTGGACATTCATGTAACATTTCCTTAAATCATTCCTATGCCATAGAAAAACTTTCATTATTACATTGTGTAAACCTTTAAATCTCATTTTTCAAATGTGTTATTTTAGATGGTGGAAAACATTGGTTCACAAACTTAGAAACGAGATCACCCCATCTCAAAATCAAATTTGGCGGTTCTTTCTCGAGCTAAATTTTAGCGAGTCCATCTAACGAGTATGGAAACAACATCATCTTAATGGCGTCATGTGGAACATCCTTAAACTTGCTTGTTGCGGTAAGACGATTAAAATTCCTTTTGTGGTAGTGCGGGTTGTCTTTCTAATGACCTCTAAACTTATTCGCTTGCAACATCGACATTAAACCCGTCTTAATCTAGAAATTCTCCGCAAGGATGGCGGGAATCACAATAGCTTCTCCAAAACCCTCGGTGGGTGCTTGAAGCAACTCCATCATAGTACGATTAGCCATGGCGACAATTGGTTCTACAACGGGTTCGACAATTGGATTTTGTTCTTCAATTCAAAGGCTCTTGATTTCCTTGACTTTCATGACGCTTACGAGCTCGTTTTGCTTGATTACGAGTTAGCATAAACTTGACGAAGAATGGGAGGTGAGCAAAGAAGATTCTTTTTGGGTGTTTTGTGGATTTTCAATTTTTTTTTTGTGTTTTTTATTGTTTTTAATTTTTATTTTTTTTGGATTTTGTGTATCTTCGTAGACAACAAACTACCAAATCTCTCCTCGAATCAAACTCTTGATTAAAGAAGCCTCAAAAGAATGAAAACGATCACGTAGAGTGAACATCTTCGAATGACTTTAGAACTTTGGTGAAAACCAAATTGTTCAAGAGGGTTTAATCACAAAGAAACCAAGCAAATATATATGATACGTAATAATACTTTAGGCGGCAAAACCCTCGATTAGCTTTCAATCTCAAAATACTCACAAGAAACGGGAAACGAGGCGACGCGAAGCACTTAAGAGCCTTTTTCTTTAGGGTATATTTTATAATACCCGCCTTATACCCACCTTATAGTTTGTATTCTTTAAAATCGAACTTCACGAAAGTATTTATCTATTTTTGCCTTTTTCTTTTTGTTTGAGATTCGAATACAATAATTAGGAGATCAAATCCCAATTAAGGTTGTGTTTTCACACTTTTGGAGATATTTTGTATTTGTTTTGATACTTAATACAATATAGTAATAATAATTTAAAAAAAAACAGAAAAGCCGATAATACGTATTAGTAGAGTTATACTAATACAAATACTATTTATGGCTAATATTAAAAACAAAATGACAAATTAATCACGACACACCTCCCCGGCAGCGGCGCCAAAGTGATTGTGGTAATATTACACCTTTTAGGAAAAAGGCGTAAAAGCGGAAAGTATTAAGTGACGATTTAGGAAAATCAAGCACTAATGACCCAAATAAGTTCGTTTCCCAAGGAGGTATATGTGTGTGATTAGGATGTAAATATTTTGGATTAATATTTGAGAAAGAAGGGGATGAGAGAATAGAATGACGGAAACGTGAAAATTATTACTACGACGTCTAAATTAAAAACCGTAAAAAGTGCTAAAATAAAAATTAATTCTAAAAATTTCCAAAAAATTCCCAAAAATAAAATTAAATAAGAAGAGTTTATAAATGATCAAAACTTTTTCAAACCTTTTAATTAATTAGTTAATAATTTTTAAATGCTAATTAAAGCCCTAAAAATCCAATTAATTATCAAAAAGCCCAAATAAATATTTTTCACTTTTTAAACCTCTAAAATGACTTAAACAAAATAGAAACTATTTTTTTTAATTATAGACTAATTAAAACTATTTAAAATGATTAAAAATTATTAAAACCTTAAAATAATTCTAAAAATTAAGAAAATGATGCTACAATTAATCAAAGAGTTTTAAAATTCCTATTTTAATGTTTTAGACCTAAGAAAAATATAAAAAGTGCAAAAATGTGAAAATTGAAATTTAATAATAAAATAATATTAAAATATTATTGAAAATCCAAAAATCATAAAAAATTCTAAAAACTTGCAAACTAGTTTATTTTAACCTAAATAAATAGAAAATGAAAGTGAAATTACCAAGATACCCCTAATGGGCCCCTAAATGGGCTAAAAACTAAAACAGTCCACTTAAATGGGCTTTTTGGCCCAAAAATTTCAAACTTGTCCAAATAAGCTGAAAAAGCCCTATCTGACTCAAAATTTGATTCTGAACACAAAAGTCTGAAGGCCCAAAAGCTGGTTTTGAGCTTATCACAGCTTAATGGTATAACAGCTTATCCTTATTGGGCCAATAAGCCCATTAAGTAATAAGCCAATGCCATAAGCTCAGATTTGACACACAACCTTCTTTTGAGATGCCTAAGATATCTGTGAAAAGGAATTTTGAAAAAGCAAACCCAATAAGCCAGAAATAAGCAAAGTAGAATTTCACTAAAAGACAAAATAGTCGGGTTAGAATTCTAGGACGTTTCAGAAGCTGATTCTTTTTGCAAAAGCTCACAATTAGCTTAACTAAGAATAATCAACAAGAAAATTCACAAAAAGCCAAGTAGAATAAGTTGTGGAAGCAAATAAGCTGGCTGAAAAAGCAAAATAAGCTAGTTTCCTAGCAAAAGCTTAACCAAAAGACTTGTAACTTCTCAAATATGATATTAAGCTGAGAAAAATGACACCTATCACAAAAACCAAGTTGTTGCATGTACCAATAAGCAGTTCTAAAAAATAAGCAAAATTGTGCTTATTTGACCAAAAGTCAAAGTCCACCAAAAGTTACCAAATGATCAGGGATTGATTATAAGCTTGTTTTAAGCAACTTTTTTGAAGAACTCAAGGTTGAGCCCTTGTGAATCAAGTGGTCAGTTGACCAAACCTTGACAGATTTTGGCAAAATTAAGCCAATAAGCCAGTTAGCTTATAAGCCAGTAATTAAGCAAACCAAATAGCAAGAAGCACTCACAAGCAGCACAATAACAAGATTCAAGCAGTTGCACAACAAAGCATACACTAGAATAACAAATGCAAGCCTATATTGAGGTGGTCACTTTGCTGATGCAAATGACCACTTCAACCAACTTTGATAAGCTCTAGTACCCACAATAAGCCACCAAATTCAACAAACAGATATTGCATAGATAGCTTAACACCTAAACTCTTCCCAAACCAAATTTCAGACCCTAGATCCAACAAACAAAGATTTTATTGGATCTGATGTGTTTGACCAATTTCAAACCAAGATTTTCAGATTTTTCCAAAACTTTGAAATTCTTTTCCAAACCACTTGAGACTTAACCAAGGACCAAAGCCAGTTACCAATGACTTGTTTAGACTATCCAAACCCTAAGAACCAAGGGCACAAGGCCACATGGCCTTATGATCCCAAAAACCAAACAACCTTGTTTTAGCCCTTTTTCAAACAAACTTTTGATTCCAACACACAACCTACTGATTTTATGGTTCAAATACCTTACCTAGGTGACAACTAACAGAAACAAACAATAAAACACAAAGCACAAACACAAAAACACCAAATCACATGGCAAAATTCATAACAAACATGAACATGAAAATTTTTAGAGGAAACTTAAAGAGAGCTTATACCTATCCCCCACAACTTCCTAGTGAGATCAGCTATGCTCCTTGGACCACTCTCAACAGCTAGAGATTGACCAAGGTCCTTGAACAAATGAGATGATATGAGGCCTTGACTGATGGTTCAAAGCAGAACCTCAAGGACTTGATTTCTTCAACACAAAAAGCAAACAGACCAACCAAGGGCTTAAATCCCTTCACAAGCTTGGTGTCAACAAGCTTGCAAGAGCTTTAGGAAAATGGATGGGGTTAGTACAATCAAATTCAGCCAAACAGGAACAAGGTTTTCAATTTTTTTCAAACTTGAAAACTTGTTCAAATCAAAACATGTTTCAATCCAAAGATCAAAACACCTTTATAACATAAAATAGAACTCAGCTTCACTCTTAAACAACACCAACTTTCAAAAACATAAAAAGTAATTACAATTTTTTCAAAATACCAAACTTTTATAAATTTTAAAAAGGAATTACAATGTTTAAAGAGTAAAACTGGAACAAGGCTCTCTCACAGGTTGAGGAGTCCTTATATAGGCCACAAGGGCTGAGATTACAATGAAAATCCTAGCTAAGAAGTCCCTAATATTCCCTTGAATCCTTCTAGACGTTTGTTGTTGTTGATCTGTCCAAATGCATCCAAGTCGTTAATTTTAGCTTTGTAACCAAGCAAGGAGTGTGGGTTGTTGATTTGGCCACGTGTCATTCCTTGGAGAGGAAGTTGGATTTTGATTGGTGGACGGGTTGATTGGTGGGGTCCTTTGGTGAGTGGGATTGAGGGTTTTTGGTGTGGGATGGGTTTCTGGGCGTGTGAATTAAGCATGTGCCAAGGTAATTGGAATTAACCCCTTGTTTTAAGTGAAGGTAATTCTGGGTTCATATGGTAAACAGTAACAAGTTTTGATCCGAAAAAGGTGGAAGGTAATTGTTTGGCGCGTGTTTGTGGTTTGAACTTTGGGAAATGACATTATGAGTCCTTGTTCTTTGGAAAATGTGTAAAACAAGTATTTCAGTCATAATAAACACATTCCCTTTGTTAATAAACTTCCAAACTTCACACTGTTGCCCCAAAACATTGACAAAAGGAATTCAAGGGTTATTTTTGCCACTTTTGAATAGTTCAAGGACGGATCTTGGAAATTTCTCATCTTTGAAGGTCTTCAAAGGATCTTTGACTTCATGAGGGACCATTGTTGACAATTTAGAATTGTTGAGGGACTACACTTGCCAAATCTTCAAAGTTGATGGACCTTTTTGTAATTTTGACAAACTTAAGGGACCAAACTTGTAATTATGAATATACAAGGGTATTATGTGTCATTTCTTCATAAATAAGGGATCAATCTTGTACATCTTCAAGTTATCAAGGATTTTTCTTTGAGAAATCATGAACTAGGGCCCGGTTCATTGTGCGTCTTCGTTTCTCGTGTTCGTTTATCCTTGTTTCTTGATATCTTTTGTCTTTTTCACGATATCCATACCTAAAATAAACAAGTAAACAAAAACACGCATATATATGGTATTTTTATGACATTTTATGCAATTAAAGCCCGAAAAGAAAGATGAGATCATGTATAAATACCATCTCATCACTCCCCCATACTAAGCCATTGTCGTGCCCTCACGCAATGCTAGAATAAAGTATCTAAGCATTACTAAAATTTAAGTTTATTACCCTTTATTGAAAAGTAAAAGACTTGCAACAATACTACGACGATGTGTAAACACATAATGTATGATTTTCATCACGTGTGTGACTTTTAGGGTCAATGAATAGAAACAAGTGAATGTTCCATAGAGTAAAGTTCGTCATCCTTGATTTTCATACATTCCATGCTAAGTGCAAAAATGAGATCATTGTTGGTACAAGTCACAATGCAAACACTACTCATACGTCCAAATTGTGTAGTACTTTTTCTCCCCGCAATCCTAGTTATTATGAAAGAAAAGGTTTCTAGAATTTTTTAACTATTTGTCATGGATCACAAGTGATTCATATTGAATTATTTGAGTATTTATTAGTCCAAAAGTAAAGTAGCACGATTTAATAGATAGTTAGCCGAAGGACAAAATCTTTTAAAACGGCTTCTCGTGTATCTCCTTAAGTTCATATCTTGGCATAACTCGTTTCACGATTTGAGACCTTTCTCGGACCGATATTTGGCATGTACTTCATACTTCAAATCTTGGGAAGACGTTCTTGAAATTATGGTCTTCTCTTCATATTTTGGAATTTATTCACTTGACGTTTTTGAGAGATTCTTCATACTTGGACCACGACTTCATCATTTTTCTTCAATCCTTATTTTAGATTTTGATATACAACGATCCGCCTCCTTTTAGGACTTGGATATATTTATCCTCATACCTTGTAAGGGTCTTTTTGGATAGACTTTCTCCATGATCTTTTGGGGAGTAACTGCTTTTCGTCGTGTGTCTCGATCCTTCATATTGATTTAGGAATAATCATACTTCACATCATCTTGGATCTTTAGCAAAAAATAGAGCTCCTCATGCCTTGTTAGGGCCTTTTTGGATCTTCACCAATCTTCACATCCCGCTTCATTAAGTTATGCCTTGGCTATGAACTCTATTCAACCCCGAGCAACTTTTAAACAATCTTGTGCTAGAAGCTAAGTAACCTTTCAAATCGTACGACCTTACTTATTGCAATTATTTTTTATTCCTGATGCATTGATCTTATGGGACAAAAAGCCACAATTAAAAACATATGAGTTTTTGAAAGAACATTTTCATGTTCTACGTTTTGCATGATCACTTGTCTAACTCTATCATTTCTCGTTCTTCACTATTTAAAGACCTCTAATAAAAAGAGACTAGTGAATACTTAGCCATGCAAGTCAAAATTAAGCCAAATTTGGATTAGCTTTCATTAAGACTATATCAAATTGAAGTTTTGGGTTTTCAAGCCACCTATAGGATCTTGCACTTTCTTGGACTTTTTCAAGTTTAGAGAATGCATTTTATAGTTCCCTTGATAAGTGATTTTCTAGTATCAATAATAGGAACTTGCGAAAAGTTCTTGTTCTTATCCCGAATGAGCTAAGACTTTCGCGTTGTAAAGTTCCCTATATAAAATTCCAGCAAAACTTGATTCGAGCGGGTTAAGGAATGTAAAGGGCTCCAAATTCCCATCAAGTAAAAAATTAGCTCTTATTCTACCCATCGGAAAATATACATTTATGTCTTAAAAACACTTATGAAAACTAAGAAAAAGTTTAAAATTTGGCCATTTTTAGCCTTATTAGCAACAAAATAAAACAAAACGTTGAAAGTTGGAAAATGTGAGGGCGTAGCAAAGCAAGTATCTATTCACTCCCCATACTAAAATTAAACATTGTCCTCAATGTTTCGAGTCTAAAGGTGGAGCACCCCCATACTAGATACGAAAAGTCGAATGCTTAGGATCTAACATGGAAAGGGTGATCAACAATATATCTAAATCCGTTTGGTGAGTGGGATTGAGGGTTTTTGGTGTGGGATGGGTTTCTGGGCGTGTAAATTAAGCATGTGCCAAGGTAATTGGAATTAACCCCTTGTTTTAAGTGAAGGTAATTATGGGTTCATATGGAAAACAGTTACAAGTTTTGATCCGAAAAAGGTGGAAGGTAATTGTTTGGCGCGTGTTTGTGGTTTGAACTTTGTTAAATGACATTATGAGTCCTTGTTCTTTGGAAAAATGTGTAAAACAAGTATTTCAGTCATATTAAATGCATTCCCTTTGTTAATAAACTTCCAAACTTCACACTTTTGCCCCAAAACATTGACAAAAGGATTTTAAGGGTTATTTTTGCCACTTTTGAATAGTTCAAGGACTGATCTTGGACATTTCTCATCTTTGAAGGTCTTCATAGGATCTTTGACTTCATGAGGGACCATTGTTGACAATTTAGAATTGTTGAGGGACTACACTTGCCAAATCTTCAAAGTTGAAGGACCTGTTTGTAATTTTGACAAACTTAAGGGGCCAAACTTGTAATTATGAATATACAAGGGTATTAAGTGTCATTTCTTCATAAATGAGGGATCAGTCTTGTACATCTTCAAGTTTTCAAGGGTTTTTCTTTGAGAAATCATGAACTAGGGCCCGGTTCATTGTGCGGCTTCATTTCTCGTGTTCGTTTTTCCTTGTTTCTTGATATCTTTTGTCTTTTTCACGATATCCATACCTAAAATACACAAGTAAACAAACACAAGCATATATATGGTATTTTTATGACATTTTATGTAATTGAAGCCCGAAAAGAACGATTAGATCATGTATAAATGCCATCTCATCAGGGACCATTGTTACAAATCGCATGACATTTGATAATGTCTACTTGGTGAAAGAGCTTAAGTACAATCTTTTCAGTGTGTCCCAGATGACTGATAACAAGAATTTTGTCCTTTTTACTGATACTGAATGTCTTGTGCTAGGAATGGAGTTTGTTTTACCACCAAACACTCCCATTATGCTCAGAACCCCAAGACAGAAGAACATGTACACCATTGATTTAAAGGACATCACTCTTCAAGACAATGAAAACTGTTTCATTGCCAAAGCATCAGTTGATGACAGCAAGAAATGGCATAGAAGACTTGGTCATCTTAACTTCAAGACCATGACCAAGCTGGTCAAGTTTAATCTTGTTCATGGCCTTCCTTCCAAGACCTTTGTCAATGATCATACTTGTGTTGATTGCCTGAAAGGGAAGCAACACAGAGCCTCTTGCAAATTAAAAACAAGTCTGTCCACCACCAAGCCATTGGAATTGCTGCACATGGACCTGTTTGGTCCTACTTTTATGGCAAGCATAATGGAGAAATGGTACTGCCTAGTGATTACTGATGACTTTTCAAGGTTCACATGAACATTCTTCCTGTTTGAAAAGAGTGACACAGCAGATGTACTCATCGGTTTTATTAATCAGATTGAACTTTCCAAAAGTATGAAGGTGGTAACCATTAGATCAGACAATGGTGGTGAGTTCAGAAACAAGAAGCTGGACACTTTCTACACAAACAAAGGAATAAGGAAGGAATACAGTATAGCAAGAACACCTCAACAAAATGGAGTTGCAAAAAGAAGAAACATGACACTTATTGAAGCTACAAGGACAATGTTGTCTGATTCCAAGCTTCCAGTTATCTTTTGGGCTGAAGTTATAGCCACTGCTTGTTATGTTCAAAACAGGGCCTTGGTGGTAAAGGCACATAACAAGACCCCTTATCAGCTGTTCAATGGCAGACCCCCTTTGATTGACTTTTTCAGACCATTTGGATGTCATGTGATCATTCTGAACATAATTGACACTTTAGGTAAATTTAATGAAAAGGGGGATGATGGGTACTTTATAGGTTATTCATTAAACAGCAAGGGATATAGGGTTTTCAACAAGAAGACAAGCAAAGTGACAGAAAATCTCCATGTAGATTTTGTTGAAGACAAGCCTGAAGATGTAAAAACAGGTCCTGATTGGTTCTTTAACATTGAAGTACGTTCTAAATCAATGAATTATGTGCTTGTTGCTTTGCAGAATACTAACATTTCAGGTACAAAAGAACCAACTGCTGTGGTGAAGCCACCAGTGAGGTACATGACTGTACCCTTATTATTTCTAATTGATGATGCTGCTACAAAAACAGATGAAGAAGATGACACATCTCAAAGGAAAGATCAATCAATCCCTTCCCCTTCTAAGTCAACTCCTGAAAGCAGAGGAATGGTTGAAAGAAGTGGAATCCAGAATTCCCTTGTTGGACCAAATGTTTCCCCTGCTACTAAAGAACCAGTTGTCAATGATGTAAATGATGAAGAAAGAGAATCCCCACTTATTTCCTCATTTTCACCAATCACTCTCTCTAGCAGTGGAAGTAGAATAATTAGGAACGAAGGTCCAAGTTATTCAGAGTTGAATTCAGCTCACCAGCATCCATCCCTCAGTCATGCAGTATCATTTGGAAGCTCTTTTGAGGATTTCTTTCCCAATCAATATAGTACTATAGATCATGATTTGGAAAAGGATGAAACAGAGGTAATCATGAGCATGCAGCCTACCTACAGAATCAACAAAGATCGCCCCCAATCACAAATCATAGGTGATCTTGATACTCCTAGACAAACAAGGTATTCAGCAAAGGAACACAGCTTCATTGCCAACATTACTATGAAGTTTAACCATGAAAATATGCAATGTTGTTTATGCCTTTTTGTCACAAGAAGAGCCAAAGAAGATTTTTCAGGCTCTCAATGATCCAAGTTAGGTTGAAGCCATGCAGGAAGAACTTTTGCAATTTGACATCCAAGAAGTATGGATTCTGGTAGATTGTCCAAAATGGGCAAGGCCCATTAGGACAAAATGGGTGCTCAGAAACAAAAAGGATGAAAGGGGTATTGTAGTCAGAAACAAAGCAAGACTGGTAGCACATGGATATACTCAGGAAGAAGGTATTGATTATGAAGAGGTCTTTGCTCTAGTTGCCAAGATTGAAGCCATCATATTGTTTCTGGCTTATGCTTCCTTCATGGACTTCATAGTATATCAATGGTTGTTAAGAGTGCCTTTTTATATGGCACCATTGATGAAGAAGTTTATGTGATGCAACCTCCAGGGTTTGAAGACCCAGAACACCCAGACAAAGTTTACAAGGTGAAGAAGGCTATGTTTGGACTTCATCAAGCTCCTAGGGCCTGGTATGGAACTCTCTCTAAATACCTGTTGGATAATGGCTTCAACAGGGAGAAAATTGACCAGACCCTGTTTATTAAGAAACAGAAGGGTGACTTTCTTTTGGTACAAGTATATGTGGATGACATCATCTTTGGATCCACAAACTCTATGCTTAGCAAAGAGTTTGCCAAGTTGATGCAAGATAAATTTCAAATGAGTGCAATGGGTAAACTCAACTTCTTTTTGGGGTTACAAGTTCAGCAGAGGAAAGATGGGATCTTTATATCACAAGACAAGTATGTTGCTGAAATTGTAAAGAAGTTTGGAATGTGTGAAGGAAAGAAAGTCTCCACTCTAATGGATAAGGAGCATCCTTGGAAAAAAGATGGCCCAGGGAAGCATATTGATGTCAGGAACTACAGGTCTATGATTGGATCTCTCATGTACCTTACAGCTTCAAGACCTGACATCATGTTTGCAGTCTGCTTATGTGCAAGATACCAAGTGACACCCACAGAGTGTCATCTGTTTGTTGTGAAGAGAATTTTTAGGTATCTGAAGTGTCATCCAACTTTAGGACTTTGGTATCCCAAGGAGTCACCATTTGAGCTGGTATCATATTCAGATAGTGATTATGCTGGTGACAACAATGATAGGAAGTCTACAACAGGTGGATGTCAGTTTTTGGGAAGCAGGCTTATATCTTGGAAGTGTGAAAAGGAGACTATTCTAGCCACATCCATAACTGAAGTAGAATATGTAGTAGCTGCTGCATGCTGTGGACAAGTTCTTTGGGTTCAGAACCAACTACTTGATTATGTGTACAATTTTCTCAAAACCAAGATTTTTATTGACAATGATACCACCATTTGCATTATTAAAGATCCTGTTTTTCATAGCAAGACTAAACATATTGAAATCAGACATCATTTCATTAGAGATTGTTTTGAAAAAGGATTGATTGTCCCAGAGGAAATTGATACAGAACTTAATGTTGTTGATCTTTTGACAAAAGCTTTTGATGTAGGGAGGTTTCAGTACTTGGTTGGAAGTATTGGAATGGTCACTCCCTAAAATTCGATGTCTAATTTGTCTTGTGTATTCAGGATTATATTATTGCTGTTGTTGTACATATGTTAGTCACTTTTCCATTATTCTTCATTCCACTGCTTTTGAACAAAGATTTTACCCTGCTGGGATTCATCCCCCTGTTGAGGCATTTTCCCTGCAAAGAGTTTTTCTCTTAAGATGGGTTTGTTCTTTTTAAAGTGGTTATATGTGGTTTTTAGACTAACAATTCAGAGATCCAAATGGAGCATACCATGTTATGGGAAGATCAGGTATGTGCTCTATGTTTTAGGGGAGGTTAGGTCACACCTTTAGGACTTAGGGTATCCTTAGGATACTCATATATGACTCTAGATCATATCCACTGGTGAGTAGGGGTTTGGGACAATGAAGACTTGCTGCAAAGCCTGTTGGAGTCCTGAAACCTTGAGGCACTGTAATGTGTACTTCAAATTCTTTATTGAGCAGCTTGCTGCCTAATTTAAAATTTGTAGTGCATATTGCCAAGACCAACTAACCATAGCAAGGAAATGGTAGGGATGGAGTCTGAGGTATGCTTATTTCATTGGGTTGACTATGTGTAGGGTTACTTATGTGTTAACTTTTCTGGTTGGAACTTTGCTGAATGGAGGACTCTTGAGTTTCTATGTATCTAACTTGTTTTTACAAGGGTGTGCATTAGAGCAGAGCTGTTTAGCATTGATCTATTCAGAATAAGTCTAATACCCTTAGGAAAGCTTCCCCTGCTTTAATTCTTAATCCCCCTGCTAATACAACTTTCCTCTGCTTTATAAAACATTCACCTATTTGACCGTTGACCGACAATATCGTTGCCCTGCTTATAGCCGTTGGGCCTGCTTGCTAACTTTTTGGTTAGGAATATTTTGTTATTTTCAAAAGATATTTAAGGCGCTTTCTTCGCTGATTGTTAACCTTTTTATTATTATTTCAAAAAAATTGCTTCCTTATCAAGATTTATTTCTGTTCTTTTTGCAAATTGATAATTTGGTCTAATCACAACTCTTCAATTCGCCAATATTGTTGATCCCAAACTTAGATCGATTAACTTTGTGTTAACGAGATTAGATCAAGTTAAACACTTAGAGAACTTTGTTGTATGAACAATTCAAGTATTATGCGGAATTAAAACTTGAATGAAGAACAAGAAAAACAAGTAAACCAAACTTTCACTTTTGATTGATGATAAAACTTGCGTACAATGAAAGTGTAAAACGTATATTAAACTAAAACCTAAAGGCCTCCTTTTATAGATTAAGGAGCCTTGCGCAAGAGTCTACGTATCAACTATTTTAGGTAAAGATAAACGCAGGAAATACAATGGCGAACATATCTTTACTAGAAATACAAAACGTGTAGACTAAGTATTCTATCAGTGCTTGGACTTCTTCTTATCAGCGCTTGGATACTTCTTGTCAACGCTTGATCTGTCAGCGCTTGATTTCTTCCTATCAACGTCCAAATAACTCTTGTCAGCGTCTAAGTGTCTTGGCTCATTTTATTCCTAACAATCCTCCCCTAAACTTGATATCTACTATAGTAATCAAGTTTCTGAATAAAAACTAAGTACAAGGAGGATTCTCACAAATACAAATCACTTGTTAATTAGGAAATAAATAAACCTAATTAAATCTTTGCCAACATCACTTGCATAATCCTTTTCTAGCTGTGTTGACACCATTTTCTTCAAAACTTCCTTGGACATGGTGTCACACTCCCAAAATATCAGAGTATAATGGCAACAAGGGAGTGGTGACGTCATGATTATCATACACACACAGTTACAAAGAACGACCTCTAAATGAGACTTTCGGAAAGTTGATCACTTGCATTTGATATAATAAATAGTTTTAACATAGTGTGGAAGCATAAAACTGGTCACAGTTACAAAACATAGTTTCCAAATAGTACAAATGATCTTTTGTTTTCAATAGAAATGACGGCAGTGCATGAGACCTCACATAGCATCTTCCTTTTTAATACCTGAGAAAAACATTGCTAAAGCGTCAACATAAAGTTGGTGAGTTCATAGGTTTAGTTAATTTGAAGAGTTTAATGAACCAAAAGATTTTCCCAAAAGTGATGACAATATAACAAATACAAAGTCATCATAAAAGCATTTATTACAGTCTAAGCTCGTGACACCGAAGCGTTAACAACACCGGTAGTATAATCATATAAATGTAGCCCAACTGGATGCCTAAACCCACGACATCCTATCTCAGACTCAAATGAAACTGTGCCCACTTGTCCCTTGTTGGACCAAGACAGACAGGGGCGTCAGCCCCGATAGATCTATCTATAACATTCGCGCTTACACAAAGTAATTAACGGTTCCCGGGACAAAGCAACTGGGTTTTTAGTGGGACTTAGACTAGTATATAAATCAGTAAATGCACTTGTGTTCATACGTTAAATCAACCAATGTCTCACCCCAAAAAGCAGTAAAAGCAGTTAAAAGTGGGGCTATAAACTCACCTCGTTAAATCAGCAAGGTGATGAAATGTAAATGTAGCTCGAGAATACGGTTACGCTACCCGCGACCTATTTGAATATAAAGACCGTGTTACGACATCTAAAATTACACCAATAAAAACATGACATCCTAGTTGTGCTTGACGACATTTTTCGTTTACGGAATACACGACACTAAAAACTTGTTTAGTTTATTAAACGGGCTTTGTATTACACTTATATTAAAAATTCAGTTTTGGGCTTATATAAACCCAACACAATCTGAATAGCCCAAAATAAATACCCCATATCACCCTAAATAAGTTTCGACCCACACCTATGCTACCCAACCCGTGACCCAACCCAGGCCCAACCTAGGGGCGATATAAACAAGGAAAAGGGGTTAAGTTATATTCATTTGTTTTCCCCAAAACACACAGACACAAACCCTCCCTCGATAATAACTCCAGTCGCCTCAACTCTCTCTCTCTCCTCTCAAATCCGGATCTAATAATACTTGGTTTTTACCCCTAGTATCAAAATTCGTAGTCCCAAGTCTTTTCGAATTGAAAACCGGTCTAAAGTGCGACTCAATCGTCTTTTGGTGAATCAAGAGAATGGTTTAGTTGATTTGTCTAATTTTAAACTATTAGCAAGTAATTAAAGTGTCGTTGAGTAAAATGGAAGAATAGAGATTAATATTAAAATGACAAGTAGAAATAAATGCTCGCAAATTTAAAGGTAACAATGGAAAAGTACTAGAACTCTAAATAAAACTAACACTTGGAAAATTTACTAAAAATAAGGGCTTAATTGAAAAGTACTAAAAGAAAGTAAGATCGGAATAAACCAAGGTAACTCAATCGGAATAAGCGAAAAGGAACCCAGATCGGAATGTATTCCGATCTGGTGGTCGGAATATGGGTGGAAGTGCAATCGGAATATCCACAAAGGAGGTCAATCGGAATTTTACTAATGGGTGCCAATCGGAATGTTTAATAACACCCTCAATCGGAATATGCAAAAGATTGCTAGATCGGAATATGCGGAAGACTTCCCGTCGGAATAACTGAAACTTTGACACAATCGGAATATCACAAAAATGGCCAGATCGGAATACTGGGAAGAACCTCAATCGGAATATCAACAAACGCTACCGTCGGAAAGTGAAAGACCTAATCCGATCGTAACAATCGGAATAACAAGTGGGCAAATCGGAATAAGGAGAAACCCTTTTCCGATTGGCAAATCGGAAAAGGGGTGGCTGCTCGGAATGGGACAATCGGAAAGGGGAGTTGTACCCTTTCCGAAATTTTAGGAATTCGGTTAAGCTAGGTAATAAGCTAAATTCAATAAGCTAATACCCGAAACTAAACAATCCAATAATAAACCGAATCAAATAAGCACTTACTCAACTTATTCGACTCGAAAATAAGCAAACTTTTTGGATCAAACAATAAAAACATAAACTTTTTAAGAAAACTTTTTATAAAGTAAATAAGCTAATCATAAAAGTAAGCCAATAAGCACAAAAGTCTTAAAGCTTAATCAAATGAAAACTTATGAAATGATCAAAAGATTAACTTTTCAAGCACGAAATCAATTAGAACAACACGGATCATATGATAATTGCACCAAAATCAATTTAAAATCAAAGAAAAGTAGAATGAGAATAAGGATTAAAAGCTTAAAATGGAACTTGATTAATGAAAATAAGCAATACAAAGTGTTTAATCTTGAAAGATTAAATGAAAAGATGAAATTTAGTGAGAGAAAGTTTAAGACTTTCTCTCTCTAAAACTAGAGAAAACTAAGAAAAAGTGAAAGCTAACTAAAAAATCTAACTACCCTCCTAATGACTATTAGGAGGGTATTTATAGGGAAGGTGGAAGGAGTGCATGTGTTGCATCTTCTTTCTTGCTTTCTTTACGTTTTCTCGACTCGACTTTAATTCTTTGTCTTTGTCGTCTCGGGATTTGAACTTGTGTTTGAATTTTCTTCTTCTATTAGACTTAAGTTCTTCGTCTTCGTTAAACTTCCGTCTTTAGACTTTTTCTTCGATAAATCTTCAGAATAGGCCTTGGACTTCCGTTCTTTTTGCACTCTTGATCTTTTGACTTCGTCTTTTCCCGTTTTCTTCGATAAAAGCCCGTGAAAACCCCGTGTTTTCTTCCTTTTTCATATTTTGGTCCTAAAATACAATAAAAACACAAACCACGCATAATTCTGACTTTTACGACATAAATCACACGTTTTGGTCTTGTTATTATTGGAAATAAGTGGTAAAATGATAAGTGTTTTCACACTTATTAAATCCCCTACACTTGACCATTGCAATGCCCTCATGCAATGCATTAATTTTAAAGCACGGTTTACATTCTCCATCATAAATAACCCATTTTGGCCTTTATTAAATACTAAACATAAAAGATAGAAATAAGTAAAGAAATTAAAAACTTACATTGGGTTTTGGCGGCCATGAACGTTTATCATCCTCAAGTTTCACGTTCCCTATACCAAGCTTAAAAACGAGATCATTGTTATTATAAGTTAGCAAACTATCACGAACTCATGTGGGCCAATTATTCACTTAGACTCCCTTATTCCTAGGTGTATCTCTTATATTTTATTTTTGTCTTGAATGATCACGAGGATGCATTGTTTGACTTATTTCGATAGTTATTTAGTCTGAAAATAAGGTGAACGATTTAATCAATAGTTAGCTAAAGGACCAAATCTTTTAAAACTGCTTCTCGGGACCTCATAAAGTTCATATCTTGGCATAACTCGCTTCACGATTTGAGACCTTTCTCGGACCGATATTTGGCAGTGACTTCATACTTCGAATCTTTGAGAGACGTTCTTGAAATTATGGTCTTCTCTTCATAATAGGAATTTCTTCACTTGAAGTTTTGAGAGATTCTTCATCTTTGGACCACGACTTCTTCATTTTTCTCCAGTCTTTATTTTGGACTTCGATATACAACGATCCGCCTCCTTTTAGGACTTGGATCTATTTATCCTCATACCTTGTTAGGGTCTTTTCGGATAGACTTCTCCATGACTTTTGGGGAGTTCTTGCTTTTCGTCGTGTGTCTCGGTCCTTCATATTGATTTTCGATAAATGATTCTTCACATCACTTTTGGATCTTTAGCAACAAAATGTAGCCCTCATGCCTTGTTAGGGCCTTTTCGGACTCGCCAATCTTCGCATCCCGCTTCAATAAGTTATGCCTTGGCTATGAACTTTAATCCGTACCGAGCAACTTTTAAACGATCTGGGGCTAGAAGCTAAGTAACCTTTTAAATCGTACAACCTTATTTATTAGCAGATAAATTTATTAACAAGCGGAGGGAGAATAGGCTCATAATTAACTCACATAAATTCACGAAAGAATACCGACCTTATAATTGGCTCTATCATCTCTCGTTCTCCACAGTTTAAAATCTCAAGGAATGAGACTCGTGGATGCTTAGCCTATCAAATCAAAGTTTTGGGTTTTCGAGTCATCTATAGGATCTTGCAAATTCTTAGACTTTTTCAAGTTTAGAAATCGCGTTTTAAAGTTCCCTTGATAAACGACTCTCTAGGATCAATTATAGGAACTTGCGAAAAGTTCTTGTTCTTAACCCATGAGAGTTAAGACTTTCGCGTTTTATAGCTCCCTATATAAAAGCCTAGCAAAACTTGACTTAAACACGTTAAGGATACTAGCTAGAGTAGACTTAGGTAAGTAAACTCGGGTTGAGTCAAAATGTTCACGACTAAGAAAAATCTAAAACACTTTATTGAAAAACTATTCTAGCAATGGAGAGAAAATAAACATAACAAAGGCAAATACAACTATACAACTAGGCCAAAATAGATTAAAAAATTTGAAAAATGTCGAAAAATCAAATGTTCCGGTTAAAATGAGGGCAAATTCATGGAAAAGACCACTTACTTCGATAGAAGTCCCCCCTACACTTGAGATAAACATTTTCCTCAATGTTTAAGCATGTGGGAGTAAACTCCCCTACACTTATGACATTGTGCACTTTGTTTAAATCTTGCTAAGGAGAGGACAACTAAAGTGAATTCAATGTGAACATATAAAATATGAAATATTGAATCACAAGAGTTTAGGATAGAACCAGGAAGATGGAAACACGGTATCACGGTCCGTCAAAAGTCATCAAGGTGGATCTTTGAAGCTTTAATCCCTGCACAGCACAAGAAACAAGACAACAAACATATGCGGGGCTCCCCCTACACTTATTATGAAAGCAGTAAAGGATAGAACACGGGTTGCCTCCCGAGAAGCGCTTGTTTTTGTTCACCGAGTCATGAGCCTGACTCGACCCAATTTTAGTTCATGGGGAACGTGGTGAGGGATGGAATCATCTCTTGAGAGATGTCCTCACCAAAGTACAGCTTCAGACGCTGGCCATTCACCTTGAAATTGGGCCCATGCGGCTGAGAAAGCTCAATGGTCCCATAAGGAAAGACGTTGGCGACGGTGAATGGACCAGACCAGCGGCTCTTCAACTTGCCAGAAAAGATCTTCAACCGAGAGTTAAAGAGTAAGACTTGATCACCAACGTGGAACTCTCGGTTCTTGATTTTAGCGTCATGAATGATCTTGGTCTTCTCCTTGTAGATCAGCGAGTTCTCATAAGCTCCATTCCTTAGTTCATTGAGCTCGTTGAGTTGAACCTTGCGATGATCACCGGCTTTGTTGATGTCGAAGTTAGCCCACTTCAAGGCCCAGTGCGCCTTATGTTCCAGCTCGATGGGTAGGTGGCAGGCTTTCCCGTACACAAGACGATAAGGTGTACAACCGATCGGGGTCTTGTAAGAAGTACGGAAAGCCCACAGAGCATCATCTAACTTATCGGCCCACGCGGCGCGATGCTCTCCCACAGTACGCTCCAAAATTCTCTTCAAGCCACGGTTGGAAATTTCGGCTTGCCCATTGGTCTGGGGATGATAGGCGGTGGAAAGACGGTGATTGACACCATACTTAGCCATGACTCGTGCAAACTGATCGTTGCAAAAATGAGTCCCGCGGTCACTGATAATAGCACGAGGAACGCCAAATCGAGCGAAAAGCTGCTTCAAAAAGTTCACAACCACCCTCGCATCATTCGTAGGAAGAGCCTTAGCTTCAACCCATTTAGAAACGTAGTCGACGGCGACGAGGATGTACTTGTTCCCTTTGGATGATGGAAATGGCCCCATAAAGTTGATGCCCCATACGTCAAAGATTTCACATTCCTGTATGAAATTTTGAGGCATCTCATCCTTATGTGTGATCTTGCCTTGACGTTGGCAAGCATCACAATGCTTAACCATTTCGTGAGTGTCACGATAAATGGTGGGCCAATAGAATCCAGAATCAAACACTTTTTTAGCGGTGTAGTTGGGACCAAAGTGACCACCGGTAGGTCCTTTGTGGCAAGCTTGGAGAATGTCAAAAGCTGCCGGTCCGTCAACACATCGCCGAATAATCAGATCAGCACATTGTTTGAATAGATAAGGGTCATCCCAAAAGTAAGTCTTAACATCATTCAAGAACTTCTTCTTCTGTTGGGATGTTAACCCTTTGATGAGAATACCACCCGCTAAGTAGTTTGCAATGTCCGCAAACCACGGGGTGCCATCAAGATTGAGGTTTATAGACATTAAGGTCTTAAGGGGGAAAGAGTCATTGATCTCTTTGTTCGGATGATCCCCTTGATATGGATCCTCAAGTCGACTCAGATGATCCGCGGCCAGGTTTTCGGCTCCCTTCTTGTCACGAATTTCAATGTTGAATTCTTGAAGGAGTAAAACCCAGCGAAGAAGTCTTGGCTTAGAATCATGCTTTGTCATCAAGTACTTCAACGTGGAATGGTCCGTGTATACGATGGTGGGGGATAAAACAAGATAGGGGCAAATTTCTCAAAAGCATAGACAACAGCTAAAAGCTCTTTTTCGGTTGTCGTATAATGCAATTGAGCCCCCGTCATTGTTTTGCTAGCGTAGTGGATTGGTTGGAAGTGTTTATTCACTCGCTGGCCCAAAACCGCACCAATAGCAAAGTCGCTAGCATCGCATATCAATTCAAAAGGCAGCTCCCAATTAGGGGTAACCAAGACCGGTGCCTTAGTTAGCTTATCCTTAAGAAGATTGAAGGCTTCGAGACACTCTTTAGAAAAGATAAAAGGAGTACCTTTTTCCAAGAGGTGGGTCATCGGGCGAGCGATTTTAGAGAAATCTTAAATGAATCGACGATAGAAGCCCGCATGACCCAGAAAACTTCTCACACCCTTCACGGTTGAAGGTGGAGGTAATTTGGCTATGACATCAACTTTAGCACGGTCGACTTCAAGACCGGTTTTGAAATTTTGTGTCCTAGCACAATGCCTTCTTTTACCATAAAATGGCATTTTTCCCAATTCAGAACAAGGCGAGTGTCTTCGCACCGCTTAAGCATACGTTCCACATTGGCAAGGCAAGAAGAGAAGGAGTCCCCGAAGACCGAGAAATCATCCATGCAGACTTCCATGGTTTGCTCAACCATATCATGGAAGATAGCCAACATGCACCTTTGGAATGTCCCAGGGGCGTTGCATAAGCCAAAAGGCATTTGTTTATAAGCAAATGTGCCATAGGGACAAGTGAATGTTGTCTTCTCTTGATCTTGGGGATCGATGGGTATTTGAAAATAACCCGAGAAACCATCAAGAAAGCAGTAATATTCATTACCCGCTAAACGTTCAAGCATTTGGTCCATAAAAGGTAGAGGGAAATGATCCTTTCTCGTGGCATCATTGAGTTTGCGGTAGTCTATACAAACTCTCCACCCAGTAACGAGACGGGTAGGAATCAACTCGTTGTTGGCATTGGGCACAACGGTGATACCGCCTTTCTTAGGCACACAATGGACTGGACTAACCCATGGTGAATCCGAAATAGGGTAAATCATACCCGCATCAAGAAGTTTGATAACCTCTTTTTTGATGACTTCATGGATTTTAGGATTCACCCTTCGTTGGTTTTGAATTGTGGGCTTAAAGTCGTCCTCCATGAGAATTTTATGTGTGCAGAAGTGAGGATCAATTCCACGGATGTCGGAGATTTTCCAAGCGATAGCTCTTTTATGCTTCTTCAACACAGCGACAAGTCGGGCTTTTTCGTCTTCTTTCAGATCCTTTGCGATGATGACCGGTAACTTCTCGTTGTCTTCCAGGAAAACGTACTCAAGATGAGGGGGTAGGTCCTTAAGCTCAAGAGTAGGAGGATCTTCAATAGATGGTGAAACTAACGATGGATCATCATTAATCACCTCTTTAGGAGCAGGAGGAGAGAACGGGTCCTCATTGAGAAGTCTCTCAATAGTACTAATGTCTTCATCCCAATTGGTGGACAAATTATCATACTTAATATCGAGAGGACCCAAGCTAGCTTCGAAGTCATCCAAGTCACTTTCTCTAAAAGGAGTCAATGCTGGAGCAATTGAGGCAACGGTCTCAACATTGGGTAGAGAAGAAAGAGTACTTTTGCAAGCATCATGAAAATGTTCTTCACAAGCCTCATCGAGAACATCAATAGCATTAACACTCTCATATGAATAAGGTTGCTTAGAAATCTTACCCATGTTGAAGACAATTTGATCGTCACCAACTCTCATGATTAATTCGCCTGCGGCTACATCAATGAGAGTGCGACCGGTCCTCAGGAATGGACGTCCGATGATTAATGGAACACGGAGATCCATCTCGTAGTCAACGACGACAAAATCCGCCGGGAAGGTGAATTTGTCAACGCCAACAAAGACATCTTCGGCTATCCCCACTGGATAAGCAACCGTACGGTTGGCTAATTCCAAAGTCATTTTGGTGGGGACTAGCTCGGGGAGAGATAATTGCTTCCAAACACTTAAAGGCATTAAGTTTATACTGGCACCTAAATCGGCTAGGGCCATGCAATTCTCTACTCCGAGAAGTTGCAAGGAATCAAGAAGCGACCCGGATCACCAAGTTTGGTAGGCAATTTCCTTAAGAGCACTGCGGAGCAGTTCTTATTAAGTTGGGTATGAGCGATGTCAAGAAGCTTTTCCTTATCACTTAGAAGATCTTTAAACATCTTAGCGTATTTGGGCATGTGAGCGAGAGCCTCGGCAAAGGAGATGTTAAAATCCAATTGTTTAAACATTTTTAGAAAGTTTGAAACCTGAATATCATCCTTGCTCTTTTTCTTCTCTTTCCTCAACCTTGAAGGATAAGGTATATTGGATGAAGAAGAAGGCTTTAAGGGAGTAGGATCACTCACAACCACGGGTGGTGGGGAAATGGGGATAGAAGGTGAAGGAGGTGGGGAAAGTTTCTCTTTTTCCTTGTTCACAATCACGGGTGGAGGTGTAGGAAGCTCGGGTTCCATATAACCTTTTCCACTACGAGTGGTGATTGCTTTCATCTCCCCTCTTGGATTCGCAACGGTATTACTCGGAAGAGTACCCGAAGAAGAGGGTTGATTACCTTGGATGAGCGAACCAATCATATCACGAAGGTGAACCGCTTGATTATTAAAAGAGTTTTGCATGTTGGCATTAATTGCATCGTTGTGTTTGGCCATATCATTCCTTAGCTCAGATCGAATATCGCTCCCTTGTTTTGCCATTTATCCCTTCAAGTTGCGGACTTGACTCTGAAGATTCGTCACCAACTCCTGATTAGTCTTCATGAATGTCTCGACTTCTGGATTCACTGCCATTGGTTGATTGAGAAGTGGGGCTTGGTAAGCTTGAGAATTTCCTTGAGGTGGGTATGGGTTTCGTTGGGATTGATATGGATTGTTTGCACGAGGTTGGGATTGGTTGTAGCTTTGTTGTTGGTTTTGGTTTGCAAGAGGGAAGCCAGGTGGAACAAGATAATTGTTGGAACAATAACTTAGCAAGCCACAGTCTCCTTGAGGGCGGGCTTGATAACCTCCCGTGGAATAAGTACCATATGCTGCGTTAACGTCTTCAGAAAAATTTCTGTGAGTAGACGGACACTCATTGTAGGAATGAGGACCACCACATGTGTCACAAGAAATAGCAACGGCTTTAGCTTGTTAAGTTTGGTTAGAAGTCAAAATTTGGAGACTTTTGTTAATATCAAGAATAGCACGTTCCACAACAGACATGTTGGTGGTGGAAGAAGTAGATGAAACATTGACTCTCTGATTAGATCTTGAGGATGCGGATGAATCCCAATTCTTATGGTGAGTAGTCATGTTTTCAATCAACTCTCGGCACTCCTCCGGTCTCCTTTTCATAAAGGTACCACCGGCGGCGGCATTGATCGTGTCACGATCACGAAAAGTGAGACCATTGTAGAAAGTGTCAATGAGAGTGACGGGGAGCATGTTGTGATTAGGACAGCGGTCAATCAAATCATTGTAGCGTTCCCAAGCATCAAAAAGCGATTCATCATTCTCTTGCATAAATCCACTGATTTGGTTACGAAGGCTTGTGACCATGGATGGGGGAAGTAGCGTGATAAAAAGCGTTGAGTCATGTCATTCCACGTATGAATAGAATTCTTAGGAAGACGGTCAAACCATTTTTCGGCATGGTGAGAAAGAGAGTGGGGAAAAAGTTGGAGGCGAAGGTCATCCATAGAAACACCGGAGCACTTCATGCTTTGGGTCATGGTAATGAATTTGTCGAGGTGTTTGTTGGCATCATCATCCGGAATTCCACGAAACGGGTTCGTTTGCACTTGCTGGATCATGTGATGCTTCAACGAAAACTCCTGAGCCGTGACGTGCATTGGCGCAATCGGGCCTCCGCGTCCGTTCATGGTGGGTTGGCACAATTCCTCCATGGTTCGTAAATCAGGTAGAAGGACATTGTTGTTGTTGTTGTTATTCAAATTGGGTTGAGGTGGGTGATTATTGTTGTTATTAACACCAGCCATATCTAAATCTTCACGAGTCTCGGGCTCAGAATAGTTGGAAGATCTAGTACGCATACACCTGCAGAAGAAAAATATACACAAAGAGAATATCTATATAATCTTTTTGGTGCAAAACCTTTGGAAAAGAATTGTTTTTTATGATTTTTAATGTTTTTGTATTTTTGAATAGTTTTATATTTTTTTGGATTTTTGAAAATTTTTAAAGCAAGGAAAATAACGTTCAAAGAACGGATCCCAAATTCAATGCGTCTCTCGCTGGAAACCGTTTATCGTAACGAAAAGAGCCGGCAGCGACGCCATTTAATACTTGGTTTTTACCCCTAGTATCAAAATTCGTAGTCCCAAGTCTTTTCGAATTGAAAACCGGTCTAAAGTACGACTCAATCGTCTTTTGGTGAATCAAGAGAATGGTTTGGTTGATTTGTCTAATTTTAAACTATTAGCAAGTAATTAAAGTGTCGTTGAGTAAAATGGAAGAATAGAGATTAATATTAAAATGACAAGTAGAAATAAATGCTCGCAAATTTAAAGGTAACAATGGAAAAGTACTAGAACTCTAAATAAAACTAACACTTGGAAAATTTACTAAAAATAAGGGCTTAATTGAAAAGTACTAAAAGAAAGTAAGATCGGAATAAACCAAGGTAACTCAATCGGAATAAGCGAAAAGGAACCCAGATCGGAATGTATTCCGATCTGGTGGTCGGAATATGGGTGGAAGTGCAATCGGAATATCCACAAAGGAGGTCAATCGGAATGTTACTAATGGGTGCCAATCGGAATGTTTAATAACACCCTCAATCGGAATATGCAAAAGATTGCTAGATCGGAATATGCGGAAGACTTCCCGTCAGAATAACTGAAACTTTGACACAATCGGAATATCACAAAAATGGCCAGATCGGAATATTGGGAAGAACCTCAATCGGAATATCAACAAACGCTACCGTCGGAAAGTGAAAGACCTAATCCGATCGTAACAATCGGAATAACAAGTGGGCAAATCGGAATAAGGAGAAACCATTTTCTGATTGGCAAATCGGAAAAGGGGTGGCTGCTCGGAATGGGACAATCGGAAAGGGGAGTTGTACCCTTTCCGAAATTTTAGGAATTCGGTTAAGCTAGGTAATAAGCTAAATTCAATAAGCTAATACCCGAAACTAAACAATCCAATAATAAACCTAATCAAATAAGCACTTACTCAACTTATTCGACTCGAAAATAAGCAAACTTTTTGGATCAAACAATAAAAATATAAACTTTTTAAGAAAACTTTTTATAAAGTAAATAAGCTAATCATAAAAGTAAGCCAATAAGCACAAAAGTCTTAAAGCTTAATCAAATGAAAACTTATGAAATGATCAAAAGATTAACTTTTTAAGCACGAAATCAATTAGAACAACACGGATCATATGATAATCGCACCAAAATCAATTTAAAATCAAAGAAAAGTAGAATGAGAATAAGGATTAAAAGCTTAAAATGGAACTTGATTAATGAAAATAAGCAATACAAAGTGTTTAATCTTGAAAGATTAAATGAAAAGATGAAATTTAGTGAGAGAAAGTTTAAGACTTTCTCTCTCTAAAACTAGAGAAAACTAAGAAAAAGTGAAAGCTAACTAAAAAATCTAACTACCCTCCTAATGACTATTAGGAGGGTATTTATAGGGAAGGTGGAAGGAGTGCATGTGTTGCATCTTCTTTCTTGCTTTCTTCAGGTTTTCTCGACTCGACTTTAATTCTTTGTCTTTGTCATCTCGGGATTTGAACTTGTCTTTGAATTTTCTTCTTCTATTAGACTTAAGTTCTTCGTCTTCGTTAAACTTCCGTCTTTAGACTTTTTCTTCGATAAATCTTCAGAATAGGCCTTGGACTTCCGTTCTTTTTGCACTCTTGATCTTTTGACTTCGTCTTTTCCCGTTTTCTTCGGTAAAAGCCCGTGAAAAACCCGTGTTTTCTTCCTTTTTCATATTTTGGTCCTAAAATACAATAAAAACACAAACCACGCATAATTCCGACTTTTACGACATAAATCACACGTTTTGGTCTTGTTATTATTGGAAATAAGTGGTAAAAGGATAAGTGTTTTCACACTTATTATCTAACACTCCTCCCATGGCCAAAATAACTTCTTAGATTTATAAACATGAAATCTTAGGGTGAAAAACATACGTGGGATGTGGGGTTTCATCCCCACATCAAAACTAATCCATTTTCGAGGTGTTTTTCCCAGGGAGATTCGATGGTGTTTTCGTCACAAAAGATAAGTTTTCATCTCCTTTCCTTCCAAATAATTGGTTCAAACTGCTTTTTATTTTATACATTCGGAAATAAAAAGGGATTCGTTAGATTGAAATCATTTGTCTTTTCATAATATGAATAAAAGATTTTCGGATTAAATAAAACCAAATTAGGGTTTTCGAAATAATGTGGGTTTTCCAAATCTAGGGTTTCATTACAATTAATTAATGTTTTCATAAGTCTCTTGATGTTAACTAGTAAATTAAAATGAGTTTTCGAAAATTAGGGTTTCGAATAATTAGGGGTTTTGATAAATCTGATGTTTAATAATAAATAATTAGTGTTTTCTAACATAAAAACTTATCAATTTCATCAAATGATCCGATTTGTAAAATTAGGGTTTCGGTCAAATTGGGGGTTTGTTCATATTTCGGTTTTAATCTAATTAACTAGTTAATTCGTGTTTAGATTAGGTCTAATTAGTGTTTAAATCAATATGTTAAAAATTAGGGTTTTGAAATAATTTGGGGGTTTTTATACCCGTGGGTTTAATTGTGGTTAAGTAATGTTTCTGTAAAAAGAATTGTGTAAATTCTATATTATGGTTAATTTTTGAGTAATTAGGGTTTCGGCAGGAATGTAAATCATTCGAGTGGTGTTGTTGGCTACTGTTATCATTACTAGTTTCTGATAATATTATACCAAATAGCAACAAAGAAAAAAAATGTAAAAGGGGGTCTCGGTATGGTCACGGCAGAAACAATGAGGGGTTGCGGTTTGTGGGTCAAAGTCCAAGTTGATAGTGCTATCTTATATCATTACATTTTTTTGCTTAATCCGACAGTTTAAAAAAAAGACTAATCAGTTTGTTTTATTTTCGCAGGTTATTTTTAAGATTGACGAGCACAACTAAGACGTATGCAGAAAATAAAAGAAGGTGGTTAAAAGACTCACAATAAAGGTTTTGTTTCGGCTTGTGGGTTCGGACGAGAAGGGGATGGATCGGCTGGTTCAATGCCTTGACACTACTTTTTATACTTTTTACCCAGAACTTGTAATTAAAACTGCTCAGCAGGAACAACTTGTAATATTTGGACTGTGGATGTGTTTAGTGTTGTGTTTGGACAGTGAACAAATTGGGATAGTATTTAACTTTGTAATACTTGCTTAGGGTTAGTCCAAATCTGGAAATGGAGGTCTTGTGATGTACCCATTTTGGGTAAACTAGGCATGTGTGTTGGACTTTTGTGGTGAGTGGGAAAACATAAAATAACTTAGTTTATTGTGGGTGTGACTTAGGTTGACTGAGTTTAGCAAGTTTGAAATTTCTGAATAAAAGTTACTAAGTTTGATATTTATATTCACTCTTTGTGTTAGTTTAGTTTGTAGTAATTGACCCAGCAAGGGTTTATCAAATTACATAGTTTAGACGCGGATACTTAACCACAAGGAAAACATAATACAATCTCGACACACAACTTAAACAAGGATAGATACGTGTATTCTCGAAGGGTTTAGCAAACATGCATAACCGGCGTAAACAGTTAATGCATAAACGTTTAATAACGAACACGTTTCTATCATAATATATAAGACGCAAAAACTCGAGTTGTTACATTCGCTCTTCCTAAAGAGGGCTTTATCCGCAAAGCAAAACAAACAATACACTTACGTCGACACCACATTGGTAAACAATAAGGATACTTCATAAATATGAGATAACTTCTCAATTCGTTAAATCCACAAGGTTCAAAGCTCACATAAAATAGATACATGGAGAATTAAAGATGAAGAATTTTGACGGATGTCACAGTATTCCCATGTTTTTGAGATTTCGTCACGAAATCAAGACGTTGTTGTAGTAGGGTGATTAGCGAAAAGATGAGGATACTTGCTCTTGAATTGGTCTTCACGTTCCCACGTGTATTCTGGACCTCTACGCGCATTCCAACTGATTTTTACGATAGGTATACGACTTTGCTTGAGCTGTTTGACCTGACGGTCCATGACCTCCACCGGTTCTTCTACGAAGTTGAGTTTGTCGTCGAGTTGGATCTCTTCTAAAGGAATAACGAGTGTCTCGTCGGCTAAGCATTTCTTCAGATTGCAAATGTGGAACACGTTATGCACTCGGCTAAGTTCTTGACGAAACTCCAAACGATAGGCTACGGGGCCAATCCTCTCTATGATCTTGAATGGTCCAATGTAACGAGGATTCAACTTTCCACGCTTTCTAAAGCGAATCACACCCTTCCAAGGTGAGACCTTCAACATGACTCTATCGCCAACCTCAAACTCAAGAGGTTTGCGCCTCATGTCACCATAACTTTTTTGTCGATCTCTTGCGGCTTGAATACGGCTCTTGATCTTAATGATCTTCTCAGTAGTCTCGTGTATGATTTCGGGTCCAGTGAGTTGGGCCTCACCAATCTCTGCCCAACACACGGGTGAACGACACTTTCTACCATACAATGCTTCGAACGGTGATGCCTTAATGCTAGTGTGATAACTATTGTTGTATGAGAACTCCACCAGAGGCAGGTGTCTATCCCATCTATTTCCAAAGTCGATCACACAAGCTCTCAGCATATCTTCTAGGGTTTGAATGGTCCTTTCACTTTGACCGTCAGTTTGGGGATGATACGCGGTGTTCATATCCAACTGCGTTCCCAATGCTTTCTGCAGCGACTTCCAAAACTGTGAAGTAAATCGGCTATCTCGGTCAGAGATTATAGATACAGGCACACCATGCCTCGTGACTACCTCCTCCAAGTATGTTCTTGCTAACTTATCCATTCCGTCAGTCTCCTTGATTGGTATGAAATGAGCCGATTTGGTGAGTCAGTCGACGATGACCCAAATAGTGTCAAACCCAGCTGAGGTTTTAGGTAGCTTTGTAATGAAATCCATAGTGATCCTTTCCCACTTCCATTCTGGCAGTTCGGGTTGGACCAATAATCCTGATGGTTTCATATGTTCGGCCTTGACCTTGGCACAAGTCAAGCACTTGATAACATATGTAGCAATGTCCGCCTTCATGTTCGGCCACCAATACAACATCTTAAGATCATGATACATCTTGTCAGATCCCGGATGTATGGAGTATTTTGACTTATGCGACTCATGCATAATCAAAGGTCGTAGGTCACCATGGCACGGTAACCAACTCCTATTATCAAGGCATATTGTCCCATCCGAGCGAGCTTCTAACTTCTTTATCATGCCTTCAACATCTTCGGTCTTGAGAATTTCTTCCTCGACTGCCTTCTTCTGAGCCTTGAGAATTAAGGATGGAAGGTCTATGTCAATGGTCATCACCAAGGCTTTCACCCTAAGAACTCTCTCCTTTCGACTCAAAGCGTCAGCCACGACATTTGCCTTGCCCGGGTGATAACGGATCTCGCAATCGTAATCACTGAGCAACTCTAGCCAACGTCGTTGTCTCATGTTGAGTTCTTTTTGATTCAAAATGTGTTGTAGACTCTTATGATCAGTGAATACAACACACTTTGTGCCATAAAGGTAGTGTCTCCAAATCTTCAGGGCAAACACCACTGCTCCTAACTCTAGATCATGAGTTGTGTAGTTCTTCTCGTGCACTTTTAGTTGTCTTGATGCATAAGCAATGACCTTAGTCCTTTGCATCAATACCGCACCTAACCCTTTTATGGATGCATCACAATACACCACAAAGTCTTCATTACCCTCGGGTAGGGCTAGTATAGGTGCTTCACACAACATCTGCTTCAATGTCTGGAATGCCAAATCTTGGTCCTCTTTCCACTCAAACTTCTTGTCCTTTTGAGTTAACTCCGCCATTGGTTTAGCTATCTTGGAGAAACCCTCAATGAATCTCCTATAGTAACCAGCAAGACCTAAAAATTGGCGGATCTCCGTGGGTGTTGTAGGAGTCGCCCAATCTTTCACAGCCACGATCTTAGCAGGGTCAACGTGAATACCACTGCTATCGATTACATGCCCAAGGAATTGCACCGTGTTTATCCAAAACTCACATTTGGAAAACTTTGCATATAATTTCTCCTTCCTTAGCAGCTCTAGTATGGTCTTCAAATGCTCTTTATGTTCTTCTTCATTAAGAGAGTAGATGAGAATATCATCGATAAATACAATCACAAACTTGTCCAAGTATGGTTTGCAAACTCGGTTCATGAGATCCATGAATACCGCGGGTGCGTTTGTCAAACCAAAAGGCATAACTTGGAACTCGTAGTGTCCGTATCGGGTTCTAAAAGCCGTCTTGTGGACGTCTTCTTCTCTAACCATTAGCTGATGATATCCCGATCTTAAATCAATCTTCGAGTATATGCTAGATCCTTGCAGTTGGTCGAAAAGATCGTCAATTCTTGGCAATGGGTAGCGGTTCTTTATCGTCAGCTTATTCAACTCTCGGTAATCAATACACATCCTAAAGGATCCATCTTTCTTTTTGACAAATAGGACCGGTGCTCCCCAAGGTGAGGAACTCGGCCTAATGAAACCTTTGCCAGAAAGTTCCTTTAGTTGTTCAGCTAACTCTGTCATCTCTGCTGGTGCTAAGCGGTATGGGGCTCTAGCAACAGGTGCGGCTCCTGGTGTAAGCTCTATGTGAAACTCCACTTGCCGTGCTGGTGGTAATCCCGGCAAGTCTTCTGGGAATACGTCCGGAAAATCTCTAACGATCGGTACATCTTTAACTTTCTTCTCATGATCTTCTTCTTCCTCCTTTCGCGTTACTTGAACCAAGAACACTGGACATCCCTTCTCAATGTATCTTTGGGTCCTAATACATGAGATGAATTCCAGTCTCGATCCATTCTTCACTCCACTTCTTTCGCCTTGTATGATTAGTACATCGTTTCCATAAGGAACACGGACGCACTTCTCATGACATACAATTTCCGCGTGATGCTTCGACATCCAATCCATTCCAATGATGACATCAAAACCTCCCAAGTCTATGGGGAGTAAGTCGATACTGAACGAACGATCTTGTAACCTTATACTACATCCTTTCAGAATAGCATCGGTGGTTACTGACTTCCCATCGGCTAGTTCTACATTATACTTAATATCTAACGCAGTAGGGGTAATATTTAGGCGTTCACTAAATGCAGATGACACAAAACTCCTATCCGCACCAGAATCAAATAGTACTGAAGCATAGTTGTTATTGACTAGGAACGTACCAGTCACAACATTGTTGTCTTGCACCGCAGCCTCGGCACACAAATGATACACCTTGCTAGGTGCCGTGAATCCTCCAGGAGTACTAGTTGTGGCTCGGTTATTTCCTCCCCGGTTCCCTTGGTTCTGCTTCTGGTTCCCTTGGTTGTGATTCTGGTTGCCTCAAATCTGATTACCACGACCTTGGTTCCTACTGCTTGGACACTTATTCTTGTAGTGACCTTTCTCTCCACATCCAAAGCAAGTGACATTTGCTCCTTGGCCACCTTGAGTTCCCGGTCCTCTTTGGTTAGCAGGACGGGGTGGTGCTCGACATTCCTTTGCCTTATGTCCAGCCTTTCCATAGTTGTAGCATGTAGGGGGACATGCTCCCTCGTGGTGTCGGCCACACTTTCCACAGAAAGGAAGTCTTCCAGCATAGTTTCCAGCATTACTTTGCCCAGCAGTAAACACTCTAGCCACCTTTTGTCGCTTGTTCTGATTGTAGTTATTAGTGTTGTTGCTGTTGTTGCTATTGTTGTTATAGTGATTGCCAGACCACTTCCTCTTATCTCCAGTATTTTCTCCCAACTCTTGTACCACTTGGTACATCAAACTCTGAGCCATATCGATTGCCTCATGCAAATCAGTTGGCTTTGATGAAGTCACATTCCCCTTGATGCTCAAAGGTAATCCTTCAATGTATCGCTCCAACAATCGGTCGTCGTTGGGTGATAGGTGTGTAAACACCCATCTTTTCTACCACTTAATTACAATAATAACCGGACCAAAACGTGTATTTTATGTCTTTTATGTCGGAATTATGTGTGGTTTGTGTTTTTGTTGTGATTTAGGATGAAAAGGTGAAAAGTGGAGAAAACACGGACATTCACGGGCATTTACGGGCTTTCATTGAAGAAAAGGATGAAAGACGAAGTCAAGAAGTCAAGAGTGCAAAAAGAACGGAAGTCCACGACCAATTCTGAAGATTTATCGAAGAAAAAGTCAAAAGACGGAAGTTTATCAAAAGCTGAAGAATTCAGGTCTATTTTATTGAAGAATTCAAAGACGAGTTCGAAGAAATCCCGAAGCCAAAAGTCCCTTAAGTCCAAGTTTAAAGAAGATTAGAAGAAAAGGACTAATGACGCAATTAATGAAGATTAATAAAAGAAGGGACTTAAGCTTGCAATTAAGAGAAAAGGAAAGAGGGGAGGAAGCTTCCTAATCCTCCCCTATAAATAGTCATTAGATGTAAACATTTCATTTTTGTTGGCTAGGGGTGACACTAGTTCTTCCACCATTTAAATACTTGTTCATTTACTTTTCATGTCATTTAAATTCATGCTATGCACCTTAATTACCATTTAATTCCAAGTAAGTTTTCATTTAATTATTGTCTATCTTTACTTTATCTTGTCAATCTCTTACCTTCCTTTCTTAATCTTTGATTTGTTGTGTTTATGTTTATGTTCATGCTTTTATTTTGATCCAAAGTGTTTTTGATTATTGTGGTAAAAGTTGTTTGATTTCGAGTTTTTGATTGTTTGTTGATGCTATTTGTTGATTCGTTACTGTTTTTATTAATTCGTTGTGTTAATTTTGCTTGATTTGTGTTTATATCTGCTGTTACTCATCTTCCTTGTTCTTCGGAAGAGTTTGCCTTGTTTCTGTGTTTCCAGAAAAAGTTCCGAACCAAGGAAAGGATAGAAGGTTTCATTCGGAAGTCCAAAGTTCCGATCCAAGGTGCTTCATTCGGAAGTCTGAAACTTCCGAACCAAGTCTGTTCATTCGGAACTTCAAAAGTTCCGAATCAAGGAAACTCATTCGGAACTTCAAAAGTTCCGAATAAAGGAACTTCATTCGGAACTTCAAAAGTTCCGAACCAAACTTACTCATTCGGAAGTCAAAACTTCCGAACCAAGGGCCTTCATTCGGAAGTTCTAAACTTCCGAATCAAAGAGCTTCATTCGGAAACTTCCGAATCAAGGGGTGACCAGAAACTTCCGAATCAAGGAAGAATTTACAAGTTCCGAATCAGGAAGTTCCGAACGAAGCATTGTTTTGGATAAGTGACATATTCAGACCAATTTGTTCCGGATCAAGGATTTTGGTAATATTCCAAGTGAAGAAGAATCATTTCAACCAAAGGTGACATTTAGGACGAGTGATTGTTCCAAACGAAGGTTTATTCCGAATGAGCTGTATTCAGATTCTTATTAGCTTTTATCTTTGATTTTTATTTTCAAGCTTTATTTTTCTTGCCTTTTTATTTAATTGTACTTTTAGATTATTTGCCTTAGTTTTAGTCGCACTTTAAATTTGCCTTAGATAGATTTTAGAGCCTTTAATTTCAGCCACTTTATTTTAAATTACTCGCACTTTACTTTAATTAGACTTAGATTTATTTAAAAAGCACTTTTACTTTTAAGTCTTTGCATTTAAATTTAAAATCACCCAAAAATATTCTTTTTCACCAAAGATCAACTAAGTCACACATAGAAGCCTAGATCAATTCGTTAAGATTCCGAGAACACGAACTTAATCTTTTAATTTTTATACGGGCAAAAGCCTTGTATCAAATGGCGCCGCTGCCGGCTCTTTTCGTTAAGATCAACAGTTTTCTGTGCTAGACACGTTGCTTTTTTGGATCCGTTCACTTGTGAACGTTAATTTTCTTGCCTAAAAAATTCAAAAATCATAAAAATTAAAAATTGATAAAAAACCATAAAAATTAAAATTTTCAAAAATACAAAAAGATTTTATCTTTCTTGTGTATATATATTGTCTTTGTGTTTGGTTTCTTTTTCTTTTGCATTTTCAGGTGTATGCGTACTAGATCTTCTAATTATCAAGAGCCCGAGCCTCAAGAAGATTTAGATATGGCAGGTGTTAACAACAACAACATTCCACCGAACCTGAATAATAATAATAACAACAATGCTCTTCCACAGCCCGATCTTCGGACCATGGAGGAACTTTGTCAACCAACAATGTTTGGATGAGGAGGACCGATTGCGCCGATGCAAATCAACGCTCCTGAGTTTTCGTTGAAGCACCACATGATTCAGCAAGTACAAACAAACCCATTTAGAGGATTGCCTGATGATGATGCCAACAAACACCTCGACAAGTTCATTACAATCACCCAAAGCATGAAGTTGCCTGGGGCCACAATGGATGTACTCCGCCTACAACTCTTCCCACATACTTTATCCCATCATGCCGAGAAATGGTTTGATCGTCTCCCAAAGAATTCTATTCACACTTGGGATGATATGACTCAACGCTTTCTTTCGCGCTACTTTCCACCATCCATGGTCACAAGCCTTCGCAATCAGATCAGCGGTTTCATGCAAGACCCTGATGAATCTCTTTTCGACGCTTGGGAGAGATATAATGTCTTGATCGACCGTTGTCCAAACCACAACATGCTTCCGGTCACCTTGATCGATACTTTCTACAACGGATTGACTTTTCGAGATTGTGATACGATTAATGCAGCCGCCGGTGGCACATTCATGAAAAGGAGACCCGAGGAGTGTAGAGAGTTAATAGAGAACATGACTACTCATCATAAGAACTGGGATTCCTCTGCTTCTTCTAGAAACAACACGAGAGTCAATGTTTCTTCTACCTCAGCAAACCCTGAGATGACCGAACTCACCCGCATGATGGCTGAAATGAGCAAAAGTATTACGCTTCTCGCTTCAAACCAACAACAACAAGTTAAAGCGGTTGCTAATCCTTGTGAAACATGTGGCGGTCCTCACTCATACACCGATTGTCCTTCGACATAAGGAAATCCGGAAAATGTGTATGCAGCTTACGGTAATTATTCACCGGAAAATTACCAAGCTAGACAACAAGGGGATAGAAATCTGCTGAGCTACCGTTCCAACAATTACCTTTCACCCGGTTTTTCTCCTCAAAACCAAAACCCCGCCAACAACTACAATAGAAGCAACCAAATCCCACCTCGTGCTTCTAACCCTTATCAACCACCCACCCAACAACACCCACCCATTAACCCCGATGTTGACACAATCATGAGAACTCAAGGTGAGCAAATCAAGAATCTACAGAGCCAAATAATCAATTTGAAAGGAGATATCTTGAAGCAAGGTAATGACATCAGAACCGAGGTTCGTGAAAACCTTCAATCCTCCTTCATCACTCAAACAACTGAATTAAAGAATCTATTGGCTAGTTTCTTGCCCGAAGCTCAACCTTCTTCTTCCTCGGGTTCTCTACCTTCAAACACCGTCACTAATCCGCGAGCTAATGTGAGTGCTATAACTACGCGTAGTGGAATTACCATTGTCAATCCACCTGACTCACCACCATCATCTACAACTCCTCCACCACCATGTATCCCTATTTCTCTTCCACCTAGTAGTAGTACACCATTACCGTCTCCGCCTCGTCATGACGATGTATCTCGGAAGGACCCTTCAACATCACAACCTTCACCAACTACACCTCCACCTAACCCTTATCAGCCCAGAATCCCATACCCTTCTCGCATAGGCAAAACCAACGAGCTAACCAAGAATGACTGTAATGTAATGAAATATGTGGATATGCTATCTAAAATGACCATCAACATTAGCCTTGTTGAAGCACTTTGCCACATGCCGAAATTTGTCAAAGCATTCAAGGAATTGCTTAGCAAGAAGGAGAAGCTGATTGAACTCGCCAACACACGATTAAATGAAAACTACTCTGCAGTCCTTCTTAGAGAACTTCCGGAAAAGCTTGGCGATCCCGGTCGTTTTGTGTTGCCTTGCGTGTTCAACAAAACTGAAGAATTTACTGCCCTTGCTGATCTCGGGGCTAGTATTAATTTGATGCCTTTGAGTGTTTGGAGAACACTATCATTACCCGACCTCATTCCAACAAAGATGACTCTCGAACTTGCAAACCGCACTCTCGCTTACCCCGTTGGTATAGCCGAAGATGTGTTTCTTAAAGTTGGCACATTTACTTTCCCGGTCGATTTTGTCGTAGTTGATTATGAAATGGACCCTCGTATTCCTCTAATACTTGGTCGGCCATTCTTGAGAACCGGACGTGCTTTAATAGATGTGGTCGAAGGTGAGTTAATCTTACGAGTCGGGGATAATTCTAAAGTTTTTAAAATGGGAAAGCTTACAGGCAAATCCTTTGGAGGACGAGAATCAGTGAATATGATAAATGTGCTCGATGACTTTACCGTCTATGACAATCCTCTATTCGAGTCTTCCACTGATAATCCACTTTTTAATGATGATGTGGATGATTCTCACTCTACTTTGGACGCTTCTCCCATTTATGATTCTCAACCGGTCTTCGATGCTTATGATGATGATGATTCTAGCTCAGATTCGGATGATTTTGACTGTACCTCTGAGTATCCCGAGCTGCCCACATTCGATGATTTTGATGAGGCTGATACTCTCTCGAGCGATTCTTCACATGATGAAGATCCTCCGCCATCACTCGATCCTACTTTGGACGATTACTCATTCGAGGAAGATTTCTCTGAATTTCTCAACACATACTTCCCTCATGAGAGTGATGCACCTCCTTATGACTTTGAAGATTATCGTCTTGATCCTACTTTGGATTTGAAGAGCATTTTGTCTAAGGAGAAGAAACCGGTCGACACCGAAATCCGTTGCACGTATGATTTGACACCTCTTTGTCCCACTTCTGAGGACGAGGTTGTGCGTCTTTGCGGATCTTCTTCACACTCGGCTGAGCCGGAGTGCTATTTTCCCCTGAAGGAAAAGGTGTTCGATCCCGGTATTGAAGTCTTTAAGCCATCTCAGTATCCACATGATGCAATAAAAGGAAAAATCTTTGGAAATCTTGAAAACATGCTTGCACCACTTCATCCTTGCTTCTACTGTGCTCCTTCACTGCTTAAGGGAACCTTGCCACTTCTCTTTTGGCTTGTCTTGTTCGCCTTAAGCTTATGTTATTTGATGGATGAAAACTATGTCTTCGATCCTGGTGGATATGTTTCATGCTACTTCCGTTGATGATCAAGGTCGAGTCAGGCTCACGACTCGGTTAACAAAAAAACCAAGCGCTTCTTGGGAGGCAACCCATGCATCTATCTTTCCGCTTTCTTTACCATAAGTGTAGGGGGGACCCCTTTGGATTGCTATTTCCTCTCCTCACTTCTTAATCAGGGATTCGAGCTTCAATGATCCACTCTTGATGATTCTTGACGACCCGTGATTGTGTTCTATTTCTTCCCGGTTCTATCCTAAACTCTTTTCGATTCACTATTTTATATATTTTCTCAAATATTTAAATAGGAATCTCTTTAGTTATCCTTTCCTTAGCAAGATTTAAACAACGTGCACAATGTCCTAAGTGTAGGGGAGCTTACTCCCACATGCTTAAACATTGAGGACAATGTTTATCTTAAGTGTAGGGGGGACTTCTATCGAAGTTAAGTGGTCTTTTCCTTGTTTTTGTCCTCATTTTAACCGGAAAATCAATTTTTCGACATTTTTCAAAATTTTTGATCTATTTTGGCCTATTAGTTGTTATCTTTGTATAGTTATTTTATTTCTCCGCTAGAATAAATTTTAATAAAGTGGTTTTAAATTTCAAACGTTGTGAATCTTTTGACTCAATCCGAGTTTACTCTAGCTAGTATCCTTAACGTGTTAAAGTCAAGTTTTGCTAGGCTTTTATATAGGGAGCTATAAAACGCGAAAGTCTTAACTCTCACGGGTTAAGAACAAGAACTTTTCGCAAGTTCCTATAATTGATCCTAGAGAGTCGTTTATCAAGGGAACTTTAAGATGCGATTTCTAAACTTGAAAGAGTCTAAGAATTTGCAAGATCCTATAGGCGACTCGAAAAACCAAAACTTCGATTTAATAGGCTAAGTATCCACGAGTCTCATTACTTGAGATTTTAAACTGTGGAGAACGAGAGATGATAGAGCCAATTATAAGTCTGGTATTCTTTCGTGAATTTATGTGAGTTAATTATAAGCCTATTCTCCCATCGCTTGCTAATAAATTTATCTGCTAATAAATAAGGTTGTACGATTTGAAAAGTTACTTAGCCTCTAGCCCCAGATCGTTTAAAAGTTGCTCGGTAATGACGAGAGTTCATAGCCAAGGCATAACTTATGAAGCGGGGCGCGAAGATTGGCGAGTCCGAAAAGGCCCTAACAAGGCATGAGGGCTATGTTTTGTTGCTAAAGATCCAAAAGTGATGTGAAGAATCATTTATCGAAAATCAATATGAAGGATCGAGACACACGACGAAAAGCAAAAACTCCCAAAAAGTCATGGAGAAGTGTATCCGAAAAGACCCTAACAAGGTATGAGGATAAATAGATCCAAGTCAATAAAGGAGGCGGATCGTTGTATATCAAAATCCAAAAATAAAGATTGGAGAAAAATGAAGAAGTCGTGGTCCATATATGAAGAATCTCTCAAAAATTCCAAGTGAAGAAATTCCAATTATGAAGAGAAGACCATTATTTCATGAACGTCTCTCAAGATTTGAAGTATGAAGTCGCTGCCAAATATCGGCCCGAGAAAGGTCTCAAATCGCGAACCAAGTTATGCCAAGATATGAACTTTCTGATATCCCGAGAAGCAGTTTTAAAAGATTTGGTCCTTTAGCTAACTATTGATTAAATCGTGCACTTTATTTTCAGACTAAATAACTATCGAAATAAGTCAAACAATGCATCTTCATGATCATTCAAGACAAATAATAAAATATAATAGATACACCTAGGAATAAGGGAGTCTAAGTGAGTAATTGGCCCACATGAGTTCGTGTTAGTTTACTAACTTATAATAACAATGATCTCGTTTTTAAGCTTGGTTTGGAGAAAGTGAAAACTTGAGGATGATGATTATTCATAACATTTTCAAAACCCAAGGTATGCTTTTGATTTCTTTATTTTGTATGTTTTTAATTTTCTATCTCTTTAATAAAGGCCAACGTGGATTGATTACGATGAAAAGTGTAATCTTGCTTTGTAACTAATGCATTGCATGAGGACATTGCAATGGTCAAGTGTAGGGGATTTGATAGGTGTGTAAACACCCATCTTTTCTACCACTTAATTACAATAATAACCGGACCAAAACGTGTATTTTATGTCTTTTATGTCGGAATTATGCGTGGTTTGTGTTTTTGTTGTGATTTAGGATGAAAAGGTGAAAAGTGGAGAAAACACGGACATTCACGGGCATTTACGGGCTTTCATTGAAGAAAAGGATGAAAGACGAAGTCAAGAAGTCAAGAGTGCAAAAAGAACGGAAGTCCACGACCAATTCTGAAGATTTATCAAAGAAAAAGTCAAAAGACGGAAGTTTATCAAAAGCTGAAGAATTCAGGTCTATTTTATTGAAGAATTCAAAGACGAGTTCGAAGAAATCCCGAAGCCAAAAGTCCCTTAAGTCCAAGTTTAAAGAAGATTAGAAGAAAAGGACTAATGACACAATTAATGAAGATTAATAAAAGAAGGGACTTAAGCTTGCAATTAAGAGAAAAGGAAAGAGGGGAGGAAGCTTCCTAATCCTCCCCTATAAATAGTCATTAGATGTAAACATTTCATTTTTGTTGGCTAGGGGTGACACTAGTTCTTCCACCATTTAAATACTTGTTCATTTACTTTTCATGTCATTTAAATTCATGTTATGCACCTTAATTACCATTTAATTCCAAGTAAGTTTTCATTTAATTATTGTCTATCTTTACTTTATCTTGTCAATCTTTTACCTTCCTTTCTTAATCTTTGATTTGTTGTGTTTATGTTTATGTTCATGCTTTTATTTTGATCCAAAGTGTTTTTGATTATTGTGGTAAAAGTTGTTTGATTTCGAGTTTTTGATTGTTTGTTGATGCTATTTGTTGATTCGTTACTGTTTTTATTAATTCGTTGTGTTGATTTTGCTTGATTTGTGTTTATATCTGTTGTTACTCATCTTCCTTGTTCTTCGGAAGAGTTTGCCTTGTTTCTGTGTTTCCAGAAAAAGTTCCGAACCAAGGAAAGGATAGAAGGTTTCATTCGGAAGTCCAAAGTTCCGATCCAAGGTGCTTCATTCGGAAGTCTGAAACTTCCGAACCAAGTCTGTTCATTCGGAACTTCAAAAGTTCCGAATCAAGGAAACTCATTCGGAACTTCAAAAGTTCCGAATAAAGGAACTTCATTCGGAACTTCAAAAGTTCCGAACCAAACTTACTCATTCGGAAGTCAAAACTTCCGAACCAAGGGCCTTCATTCGGAAGTTCTAAACTTCCGAATCAAAGAGCTTCATTCGGAAACTTCCGAATCAAGGGGTGACCAGAAACTTCCGAATCAAGGAAGAATTTACAAGTTCCGAATCAGCAAGTTCCGAACGAAGCATTGTTTTGGATAAGTGACATATTCAGACCAATTTGTTCCGGATCAAGGATTTTGGTAATATTCCAAGTGAAGAAGAATCATTTCAACCAAAGGTGACATTTAGGACGAGTGATTGTTCCAAACGAAGGTTTATTCCGAATGAGCTGTATTCAGGTTCTTATTAGCTTTTATCTTTGATTTTTATTTTCAAGCTTTATTTTTCTTGCCTTTTTATTTAATTGCACTTTTAGATTATTTGCCTTAGTTTTAGTCGCACTTTAAATTTGCCTTAGATAGATTTTAGAGCCTTTAATTTCAGCCACTTTATTTTAAATTACTCGCACTTTACTTTAATTAGACTTAGATTTATTTAAAAAGCACTTTTACTTTTAAGTCTTTGCATTTAAATTTAAAATCACCCAAAAATATTCTTTTTCACCAAAGATCAACTAAGTCACACATAGAAGCCTAGATCAATTCGTTAAGATTCCGAGAACACGAACTTAATCTTTTAATTTTTATACGGGCAAAAGCCTTGTATCATTGGGCACCATTTCGGGACATAGTAGGATTAGCTCTTGAAAGCGCTGATTGTAAGCAGTAAGAGCGGTACCCTTGACCTTCAAGTTCCATAGCTCAACCTCCATCTGCTTGACTTCATTTCGTGGGCAGTATTTTCTAACAAACATAGCTTTGAACTCACTCCAAGGTGTCGCTTGGGCAACATCAATGGTCACTGCACGAGCATAGACGTTCCACCAAGTCAAAGCACCATCCACTAATGTGCTTGACGCAAACTTTACCTTATCAGCTTCAGCAACATTGCTAATCCCAAATTGGGATTCCAACTTCTCAAACCATCTAGTCAAACCTACTGCACCTTCAGTACCGCGGAAACTCACTTGTGTAACCGCACGGAATTCCTTGTAGGTGCAGGTCCGCGCAATGGCAACAGTGGCTCCTTGGTTTGTCTCCTCTTGCGTGCTCGCTGTACGATTCGCTTCAGCTGCTGCGAGTGCCTCAGCCACCCGTTCCACGATCATTTGACTGAGCATGACAGGGTCAATCCCACCGGTAGCAGCTGGTGGATTCTGTGTCTCAGATCTTCTAACTGGCGCCATAATCTAAAAAGGTAACAAGACAATGAGTTTTGCCAGTCATAACATGCATGGCACGCACAATACAATTATGAAATGCTCAACGGTATAATAAACAATATATGATGATCGTACAAATTTTGTAACCCAAATAAAATAATGTCATTCATAGAAATGTTTTGCAATACATCACAATTCGTCATACATAATAAGGAAAAGGAAAATGCCAACTAGCTGAGATAAACCTCATAGCTAAGTGGTCGTACAACAATAAGTCAACAGTACATGATAAGTCTAACTAGTGCTCTCGCGGCGCTGGTGAAGCTCTCTCTCTAACTCTGCCAACCTCCTCTCAACCACGATCTCACGAGCCTGGGAATCCCTAAGTCTGACATCGGTATCATAACAAGCGGCCCTAAACCTCTTATCCAAGTCAGCAATAGGGTCCTCCACAGGAGCCTCTAGTCCACCTGTCTCAACCAATGGCTCTACTCCCCAACGGGTCATCAGGCTCTCGATCTCCTCAAGGCGAGCATTCGGCATGGTATCCATCTGGTCGAGAACAGTATGGAGCTGTCCTCGTAGACGGGTTACACAAACCGTCAATGTCGTCTCATCCTCCACTGGGCTCTTCTTCGTCAATGCCTCTAGCTTATCCTGCACCTCATTATACTCCTCACCCAAAGTCTCCACAGCATCCTCCAACCTGTTCAAACGGGTCGTCACACATCCATTCGCTGCTCCAAGCATCACAACTGTCGACGTAGCTCTCCTAGGAAGAGGGATCGTAGCTCTCAGTCCAGTAGAGATGCCAACATCGGCAGGCATCTCCTGATACACAGCAGGTACAGTCTCTGGTGGTGGTGGTGGTAGTGACGCCTCTGGGGCAGGACTGGCAGGTGTGCGGGTTGCATGCCTGTCAGTGGCAGAGAAAGTTATGAGGGGTCGGTAAGGTGAAGGTGGTGGTCGGGCGGCTCTCCCCCGAAGACGTCTCCTAACATAGTAGAAAGGCAGAGTGCCAGGTGCTGGAGTAGGGATGTCTGTCCTTTCCCCTTCGTCTTCAGACGAAGACGAGGAGATGTGTGCGATGGAAACCTCAGGAGTAGCAGCATATGTAGCAGGGGGGTCCTCAGTTTCTGTGACCTTCATGGGTTCACCTTCTCCATCGGTGAACTCCATGTCATCATCCTCTGTATCCTCCATTGACTCATCCCTAGTGACTGATGCCTGTCCTGGTGACTGCACCACATCAGCGGCTAGGTCGTCCTCTCCTCCGCCTTCTAGGCTAAGTACGTCATCTGTTGATGCATCAGGGATATGGATCGGTGAACGGTAAACCTCCTCAGTCTCTCTCTCAGTCTCATCATCTGAAGTCATCCGGTACCACGGATATCCTGATGGTGATCCTCTAGGTAATCCTACCGATGAACTGATAGTCGACTGTGAACTGCGGTTGTAGTATGCCCCTGTAGACGTGGAATCATCAGATGAAGACATCGTTGTAACATAAACAGAATAGATGTGTGTAAATATCTCATATAATTAGTCCGTAAAAGGGACATCGACATAAAATATAGCAATCATTGTTCAAACCACATGTATCCCATATAACATAACTCAGATTTTGTTGTTGCACATGTACCCCATGTAAATATATCTCGTAATTGTTAAATCACATGTATCCCATTTATTACATATATATATATCCATGTATATATATACTTAATACTTACAATCCGTATGATAATCAACTAAACACATAACAGTTATAGTCTAGAGTTACTAAATGCAACCTAGTTCTCTATAGCCATGTCTCTGATACCAATCTGTCACACTCCCAAAATATCAGAGTATAATGGCAACAAGGGAGTGGTGACGTCATGATTATCATACACACACAGTTACAAAGAACGACCTCTAAATGAGACGTTCGGAAAGTTGATCACTTGCATTTGATAAAATAAATAGTTTTAACATAGTGCGGAAGCATAAAACTGGTCATAGTTACAAAACATAGTTTCCAAATAGTACAAATGATCTTTTGTTTTCAATAGAAATGACGGCAGTGCATGAGACCTCACATAGCATCTTCCTTCTTAATACCTAAGAAAAACATTGCTAAAGCGTCAACATAAAGTTGGTGAGTTCATAGGTTTAGTTAATTTGAAGAGTTTAATGAACCACAAGATTTTCCCAAAAGTGATGACAATATAACAAATACAAAGTCATCATAAAATCATTTATTACAGTCTAAGCTCGTGACACCGAAGCGTTAACAACACCGGTAGTATAATCATATAAATGTAGCCCAACTGGATGCCTAAACCCACGACATCCTATCTCAGACTCAAATGAAACTGTGCCCACTTGTCCCTTGTTGGACCAAGACAGACAGGGGCGTCAACCCCGATAGATCTATCCATAACATTCGCGCTTACACAAAGTAATTAACGGTTCACGATTCACGGGCCAAAGCAACTGGGTTTTTAGTGGGACTTAGACTAGTATATAAATCAGTAAATGCACTTGTGTTCATACGTTAAATCAAGCAATGTCTCACCCCAAAAAGCAGTAAAAACAGTTAAAAGTGGGGCTATAAACTCACCTCGTTAAATCAGCAAGGTGATGAAATGTAAATGTAGCTCGAGAATACGGTTACGCTACCCGCGACATATTTGAATATAAAGACCGTGTTACGACATCTAAAATTACACCAATAAAAACATGACATCCTAGTTGTGCTTGACGACATTTTTCGTTTACGGAATACACGACACTAAAAACTTGGTTAGTTTATTAAACGGGCTTTGTATTACACTTATATTAAAAATTCAGTTTTGGGCTTATATAAACCCAACACTATCCGAATAGCCCAAAATAAATACCCCATATCACCCTAAATAAGTTTCGGCCCACACCTATGCTACCCAACCCGTGACCCAACCCAGGCCCAACCTAGGGGCGATATAAACAAGGAAAAGGGGTTAAGTTATATTCATTTGTTTTCCCCAAAACACACAGACACAAACCCTCCCTCGATAATAACTCCAGTCGCCTCAACTCTCTCTCTCTCCTCTCAAATCCGGATCTAACACTCCTCCCATGGCCAAAATAACTTCTCAGATTTATAAACATGAAATCTTAGGGTGAAAAACATGCGTGGGATGTGGGGTTTCATCCCCACATCAAAACTAATCCATTTTCGAGGTGTTTTTCCCAGGGAGATTCGATGGTGTTTTCCTCATAAAAGATAAGTTTTCATCTCCTTTCCTTCTAAATAATTGGTTCAAACTGCTTTTTATTTTATACATTCGGAAATAAAAAGGGATTCATTAGATTGAAATCATTTGTCTTTTCACAATATGAATAAAAGATTTTCGGATTAAATAAAACCAAATTAGGGTTTTCGAAATATTGGGGGTTTTCCAAATCTAGGGTTTCATTACAATTAAATAATGTTTTCATAAGTCTCTTGATGTTAATTAGTAAATTAAAATGAGTTTTCGAAAATTGGGGTTTCGAATAATTAGGGGTTTTGATAAATCTGATGTTTAATAATAAATAATTAGTGTTTTCTAACATAAAAACTTATCAATTTCATCAAATGATCCGATTTGTAAAATTAGGGTTTCGGTCAAATTGGGGGTTTGTTCATATTTCGGTTTTAATCTAATTAACTAGTTAATTCGTGTTTAGATTAGGTCTAATTAGTGTTTAAATCAATATGTTAAAAATTAGGGTTTTGAAATAATTTGGGGGTTTTTATACCGCCGGGTTTAATTGTGGTTAAGTAATGTTTCTGTAAAAGAATTGTGTAAATTTTATATTATGGTTAATTTTTGAGTAATTAGGGTTTCGGCAGGAATGTAAATCATTTGAGTGGTGTTGTTGGCTACTGTTATCATTACTAGTTTCTGATAATATTATACCAAATAGCAACAAAGAAAAAAAATGTAAAAGGGGGTCTCGGTATGGTCACGGCAGAAACAATGAGGGTTTGCGGTTTGTGGGTCAAAGTCCAAGTTGATAGTGCTATCTTATATCATAACATTTTTTTGCTTAATCCGACAGTTTAAAAAAAAGACTAATCAGTTTGTTTTATTTTCGTAGGTTATTTTTAAGATTGACGAGCACAACTAAGACGTATGCAGAAAATAAAAGAAGGTGGTTAAAAGACTCACAATAAAGGTTTTGTTTCGGCTTGTGGGTTCGGACGAGAAGGGGATGGATCGGCTGGTTCAATGCCTTGACACTACTTTTTATACTTTTTACCCAGAACTTGTAATTAAAACTGCTCAGCAGGAACAACTTGTAATATTTGGACTGTGGATGTGTTTAGTGTTGTGTTTGGACAGTGAACAAATTGGGATAGTATTTAACTTTGTAATACTTGCTTAGGGTTAGTCCAAATCTTGAAATGAAGGTCTTGTGATGTAGCCATTTTGGGTAAACTAGGCATGTGTGCTGGACTTTTGTGGTGAGTGGGAAAACATAAAATAACTTAGTTTATTGTGGGTTTGACTTAGGTTGACTGAGTTTAGCAAGTTTGAAATTTCTGAATAAAAGTTACTAAGTTTGATATTTATATTCACTCTTTGTGTTAGTTTAGTTTGTAGTAATTAACCCAGCAAGGGTTTATCAAATTACATAGTTTAGACGGGGATACTTAACCACAAGGAAAACATAATACAATCTCGACACACAACTTAAACAAGGATAGATACGTGTATTCTCGAAGGGTTTAGCAAACATGCATAACCGGCGTAAACAGTTAATGCATAAACGTTTAATAACGAACACGTTTCTATCATAATATATAAGACGCGAAAACTCGAGTTGTTACATTCGCTCTTCCTAAAGAGGGCTTTGTCCACAAAGCAAAACAAACAATACACTTACGTCGACACCACATTGGTAAACAATAAGGATACTTCATAAATATGAGATAACTTCTCAATTCGTTAAATCCACAAGGTTCAAAGCTCACATAAAATAGATACATGGAGAATTAAAGATGAAGAATTTTGACGGATGTCACACATGGGATATTCAGCATCCACAATAAGATATTCTGAAAACTTTGTAGTACTCAAATGATAAACACCAGCTGCTGAATGTAGATGCCATTGGAGTCCACTGATATCATCCAAATCCAACCATATTGGATCTGCATCATTTGGCTCACACATTCTCTTGAATGTGGACCAAATCTTTATTCCATTGACTGAAGTAGGTGCTTCAGCCTCATACTTGGCCTTCATCAATACCCAAAGATCTACCAAGTCTTCTCTATCCAGGCTTGCAAACAAAGAGATGAAAGAAGTAAAAGTATGTACATTCTTTCTATATCTGGTAATCATCCGGAAACCACTTGCATCTTCTTCATAGTGAACTATAAGGTTTTTGAAATCAAAAGGTAATTCCTCATTATCTTATGAAGACGAAGAATGTGCCATGAGAGCAAAGTGAACATGCTCTTCTTCTTCCTTCTCTGCAATTAAGGCCTTGTTCTCTTCCACCTCCTTTGCCATAAAGCTCTAGTCCCATCCAACAACATCAATTTCTTGCATGGCAACCATAGCCTTTGTGTCTTCAACCTTAATGATTTGGCTTGAAGGCTTTCCAGCATCAGATCTTCTTGGAGATTTGCATTCCCTCATAAAGTGACCCATCCTATGGAAATTGTAACACTTAACCTTGGATTTATCAAACCCAGCAGTGTCTTTAGCATTATAGGTCATCTTCTTCCTGAATCTCCTATTCCATTTGTTGGCCCTTATGCTTGCAAGTGCCATATTCCACTTAATATCCATCTCCTCCAAATTCTCCTCACTGATTTGATCAAGGTCCTCATATGTAATCACTGAACCATTGGGCAATGCAAAAATGTATGCACACACTGTGTCTAGATCAATGCCAACAGGTTTAATCCTTGGTGAGTCAACATTATATGTGTCAGCGTCTGAATGTGAAGCGCTGACAAAGGTTGATCCACCGCTGACACAAGGTGATCCAGTAACAGGATGCACGTATGATTCTCTCTTAGCAACTTGGGCTTCACTATGTAAGATGAAGGCCATGTTTCCAGAGATAGATTTGATTCCATGATCCAAGAGGATTTCATTCTATACAATCTTTAGCTTATTGTAGACGTCATCAAAAGTAGAACTCTTGTGTGCATTTGTAGCAATAATGGACCTAGCTTCAATCTTCCAGGAATCACCAAGACTTTTAAGGAAAGTGGTAATGATATCAGCATCATTATATATTATTCCCATAAAGGACAATTTGCTTGTGATGTCTAGAAGCCTGCTTCTTACCCCACTTAGCTTCTCATTGGGAAGAGCCTTGAACACAGCATACTCATACAAGAGTTGCTTCTTCTTCTCTGAGGCAGTATCATCATTACCACCATAGTTGACTTGAAGAGCTTCCCAAAGTTCTTTGGCAGACTCAAAACCTCTATACTTGTGTTGATTGCTTGGTCCCAAAGATAGTTTGAGAATGCTTAAAGTTTTCATGTCATTCCTTCTCTTTGTAATGTCCTTAGTTGAGACAGCTCTCCCATCTGAAGGTAATTCTTTTCGATCCTCTTTTGTTGAGCCCACAACTGATCTTGAAGTAATAGCAGTAGCAATCTTAGCAGCCTTATCTAATGTGTTTCCATATTCAATAATTTCCCAGAGAGTGTGATAATAAATTTGGAGGTACTGTTCAAAATTGAACTTCCATAGCTTAAAGTTGTCAGGCTCTAGCATGGGGATTTTTAGATTGTGACTTGAGGGGGAGGTCATCTCTAGAGTAGACATCTTGTCTTGTTTTTAGGGTTTCTTGAAAAATTAGGGTTTTGGCGATTTAGGGTTTTTATGGTTTCGTGTTCTTTAGATCAAAGTTCCTCAACAAGCTCTGATACCACTTGTTGATCCCAAACTTGGATCGATTAGCTTTGTGTTAACGAGATTAGATCAAGTTAAACACTTAGAGAAACTTTGTTGTATGAACAATTCAAGTATTATGCGGAATTAATACTTGAATGAAGAACAAGCAAAACAAGTAAACCAAACTTTCACTTTTGATTGATGATCAAACTTGCGTAAAATGAAAGTGTAAAACGTATATTAAACTAAAACCTTGAGGCCTCCTTTTATAGATTAAGGAGCCTTGCACAAGAGTCTACGTATCAACTGTTTTAGGTAAATATAAACATAGGAAATACAATTTCGAACATATCTTTACTAGAAATATAAAACGTGTAGACTAAGTATTCTATCAGTGCTTGGACTTCTTCTTATCAGCGCTTGGATACTTCTTGTCAACGCTTGATCTGTCAGCGTTTTGTTGATCCCAAACTTAGATCGATTAGCTTTGTGTTAACGAGATTATATCAAGTTAAACACTTAGAGAAACTTTGGTGTATGAACAATTCAAGTATTATGCGGAATTAATACTTGAATGAAGAGCAAGCAAAACAATTATACCAAACTTTCACTTTTGATTGATGATAAAACTTGCGTACAATGAAAGTGTAAAACGTATATTAAACTAAAACCTAAAGGCCTCCTTTTTTAGATTAAGGAGCCTTGCACAAGAGTCTACGTATCAACTGTTTTAGGTAAAGATAAACATAGGAAATACAATATCGAACATATCTTTACTAGAAATACAAAACGTGTAGACTAAGTATTCTATCAGTGCCTGGACTTCTTCTTATCAGCGCTTGGATACTTCTTGTCAACGCTTGATCTGTCAGCGCTTGATTTCTTCCTATCAACGTCCAAATAACTCTTATCAGCGTCTAAGTGTCTTGGCTCATTTTGCTCCCAACATATATAAACTCAATTCCCTTAACTAGCAGGCCTAACTCACTCTCTCAATCAAATCCCACTAATTTTCACAAACATAAACCTTTTCACTCTTAAAATGTCTTCCACGACTCTCAAAGTTGTTGCTAACCATAATCAGATTGCTCTTTTATCCCAAGAGTCTGTTGAATTCACTGATGTTGTTGCTTACCTAAAATCTTGCTATTTCAGGTTAGCTCTTGTCATCAATCCTAGAATCTACACCTCACACATCCGACAGTTTTGGTCTAATGCCAAGGTTGAAACATTGGATGTAGAGGTAACAATTAAAAGCCTGGTTGATGGCCATCCCAAGGTGGTTACACTTGCCTCCATTCGAGACAAGTTAGTCTTGGATGATGAGGGTGGGATGGTTTCTTTCAAAGAGGCTGAAATTTTTTAGGGTCTTACAAACTTGGGGTACAACATTTATGCTAATCAAAAGTGTAAATTTACTAAAGGTCAGTTTGCATCCCATTGGAAGTTTTTAATTCACACTATTTTGCAATGCTTATCATCAAAAACTACAGCTTTTAATGAATTTGAGAGTCAAGTTGCTTCTGCCCTGATTTGCTTGGCAACAGGGAGAAAATATTGTTTTTCTCAAATGATTTTTGAGGGTATGGTCAAAAATGTTACAAGTCACTCAAAATTTTGTATGTATCCAAGGTTTGTTGAAATTTTGTTGGATATGAGGCAACATGGTAAAATTCTTCACAAGGACTATTTTGAAGCTAACCCCCAAACTATTCACCACTCTTGCAGCACCTACCCTACAATTTTCTGGCAGGGCAGTTCCTCTTACACCAATCATGATGGACCATATCAGAAGAGAAGCTGCTTCCAAACCAAGAGCAGCCCAAACCCATCATGCTGATGCCCCTGCTAGAGATACCCCTGCCAGTCAACTTCCCCCTGTCAACCCACAACAAGAAAGAAGATCCAAAACCAGGTTTGCTATGTCTCCCTTGCCTGGTGAATCTTCAAAAGTAGTAGAGAGGAGAGTCTCCAAAAGGTTGGAGCACACTGGGGGTTTGGCTGCCACTACTGTCTCATCCCCAAGGGATGAGCAGGATAGTGACACCATAAGTAAGTCATCTCCCTCACTCAGTGATACCCAAATAGGGGAGCAATCTCCTCCTAGGGTTGATAGCAGAATGCAACCACTACCCATCTTGGAATTGACGAATATGTGCATTAGCCTGAAAGAGCAAAATGCACAACTGGTACAAACTGTCAAAAAACAAGGTCTGGTTATTATTAATTTGGAAACCAGACTTGCTACACTTGAGGGGAGGAGAATACCAAAGCTTATTGTCTCTATAGATGAGGATGCTTCCAAAGGGTAGGAAGTTCCTCAAACAGATGAGTCTACTCAGTGGTATGCATTTCCTAGTGGTCAGGATCTAGGACAAGAAAAGGTGGCAAGTGATGAGAAAGGGAGTGACAAGGAGAGTGCCACCAAAGATATTGCCCAAGCCTTGTTGAATATGGGTAATCAAGAAGAAGCCCCTGTTTCTACAAAAGTTTCACCTGCTACAATTGATCCCCCTGCTGTAAGTCCTTCCCCTGTTAAACCCATTACTCAAACATTTGTTAGGAAGAACATAAGACAACCAGCTCAGAAGGGGATAAAAATTGGAGAAGCTGCACCCAAAGCAAAACCAGCAGTGGATCCAAAAGACAAAAGAAAGGGGAAGATGATTGAACAGCCCAAGAGAAAGTACAAACACAATACGCCTGAACAACTAAGGGCTCAAGAGGAACATGATGAACAGGTAGCTCTTAGAATTCAAGAAGAAGAGCTACATATGCAAGAACAGAGAATGAAACAAATGAGGCCCAGAGAAATGCTTAAATAGGTTGAAATCATGCATAGGGAGCTGGATGACAGGGTACCTCATGTTCAAGAATTTCTAGACCAATGGGATAAGGAGTTGGTGAATGCTCCTTTGGAAGACAGGTATGAACTGACTCTTTTGGTCTTCAATTATCAAAAGGATTATTTGGAAAGAAGAATGAGTCAGATTCAGAAGGAAAAGTATTTGAGGTCTGAGAAGGGGAGGCTGGCACATTACAAGGTTATGCTTAAAAGACACAAGAGGTGGACTGATGCTCACTTCAAAGACATGACTTTTGAGGAGATAGAGAGAGCAGCTAGGCCAGTACTAAGGGAGAAAAATGTGGATGACTTCATAGGCATAGGTACTCCTAAAGAGGTTGAGTATCTCAGGAGGAAAGAAGAGGTAATACAGAAAGCTAGGGAGTCTAGAAAGATAAAGGTTGAAGGAGTGGTAGTGGAAACAACACAAGCAGGTGCATCAACACAAGCAGGTGCATCAACACAAGCAGGTGCATCAACACAAGCAGGTGCATCATCCCAAGCAGCAGGTGAAAGATGTGTCCTCAACCTACAAATAGCAGCAAAAAGATTAAAGAGGATGGAGAAGATTGGTCCAGTTACTAAAGAAACTCAACATCCTTCCAATGAAGAAATAGAGCAGCATTTGATTTTGGAAGAGAATGATGAAATTGCACCAAGTGAGTTTGGAAAGAAATACACCATTGTAGAGTATGTAGTTTATGAGCACAACGGGACATCTTGGTGGAAGCTTACTAGAGCTGACAACACAGCACAGATCTTTCTAAGGCTGGATCTGTTATTTCAAATATTGGACAGAGAAGACCTAGATGATCTTTGGAGGATTTTGAAGGGGATGTTTGCTGCAGATCCTCCTACTTTAGAAGGTGTAGAGAAAGACTGGGTAATTTGGGACTGCATGCACAGAATGTATGCACATGAGTTGAGTGATCCTCTCTTTGATGCAGTAAATGGGGCAGAGATGTTGTACTGGAAGTTATTTACCAATTCCGGTGTTTATGAGGTGGCCATGGAAGGTGTAAGTGTTTATTTGCTTAATAATCGTTATTATCCCTTCACTCAAGCGACTTTGAAGAAGCTGGCACAGGCTGATTTAATTGTAGATGCCACAGAACCTGTTGCTTATGATTTGGTAAGATTTATTCATAGTCAACTTTGGCCATGAACTTTGTAAGCATCCTCATTAACTAACATTTATTCAGAAACTTGTCTTTAGGCTAAAGCACAAGTTTGTGGGAGGATTGTTTGGAATAAATGTATGAGTATTAGTTCCCCCTGCTGGTTGGTCAAAGTTTCCCCTACTATAGTAAGTTCTCCCTGCTAAATAACAAAGGCAGGGGGATTGATCCCCCTGTTGGAAGTCAAAGACCCTGCTACTAAGATAACTTTGGAAGAGATTATGACGCGTTTCAGTTACTACTCCAAGATAATTTCCTAGTTTGTTAGTAGTGATCTTGTACGTGAGTCCTTGTGCTATAAAAGGACTCACTAGGTTGTCATGTAATACACATCTCTTTCTCTGTTCATTTCATTTCACACTTTAAGGTTGCATAACCCTAATACCATTATTGGGTATTCGTATATCTTTGATATATTAAAGTTTAACGTTTGACCTTAATATTTGTTCTTGTGCTAAACACTATATTCCGCATCTTGTTTAGTTACTTTGTATTACAAAGTTTCTCTAGTGTTAGATTAAATTTATTCTTTCTATCACAACCCTTAAACAAGCTAAGGTTTAAGATCTGAGTTTGGGATCAACAATTATAACATGTTAAAACGGCTCTCGATGCCACTGAAGGTTTATATAGTTCATAACAATTATTAAAACCCTAACAAAGATCAAAGCACATATAGCGGAAGCGATTTTAAAAGATCATAATAACACAGTTAGAATTAATCGAATTAGGGTTACATACCTTTTGTAAAGCAATTCCCACAAACAAGAACAAATTTACCGAATTAGGGTTTATATCAAATCACCAAGATATAGTCTAAAGTAAGACTATATTACGTTCTTGTACACACGTATTACGACGAGTTAACCATAATGCTAGTACGTGTAAACCGAGCTTCAACGTCTAGTGGAAAATCAACCCAACAACTTTAGAGAGGGGATAGGACTTGATTATTGCTAAACCAAAACCAAAAGAAAACCCTTGTGGTTTTCGGTTGACGATCGCAAAAAGAAAAGAGAAGAGAGGAGAAAGTGTGTGTAGAATTATGAGGGTTAAGGGGTGTTTATATAGGCCTAAATTTCCTTGTAGCCCAAGTTAATAAATATAAGAAAATTTTCCTTCTCCCCCCTTTTGTTTCTAACCGACGGTCGAAACACCTCCATGGGGAGTTCCAGACCTCTCTTTTCCTCTTCTATTTTATTCTACCATGCTCGTTAATCTTAACTTTTAATATTTAACGACCGTTAAAGTTATAGCTCGATTTAATTTAATAAACATATAAATATATTTATTAAATAAATTAAATATATATGTATTATATGCAATCCCGTAATCTCGAGTTCGATTCTAACACACAACTATTAAATATAAGTCCATAAACTTTCACCACTAACATTCATCATTCTAAAAAAAAATGAAACCATGACACATATATAAACCATTTCTTAAGTTGTATCAACTTTATTAAGCCTGTGCAACGTTTTCTCTTCTCGTATTATATTGTTGCCGAACTTAATTTAGTTGTTAAGTCAACAATATAAAACTTTTCATGAATGTGTATAAATTTCGGTTCCAATCGGGTAGGAACCGAAATACTCTAACCCAATTCGAAAACCGAAGCGGAATCGAAAACGTACTTCGGTTCAGTTTTTAGTTTTTAAAATATGCATTTTTGGGTTTTCGGTTCCGATTTGATTCTATGCAGTTTTGGAACCGCGCTCACCCCTAATTCAAAGACAACACTTCACGACGTAACAACCCGTAATAATTACGCCGTAATCACTAAAAAGATTCGGAAGAAATTTGGGGTAGGAAGATGTTCATGTGACAGGGGAGTAAATTGAAAGTAATTGAGCTTGATGGTATGTTATCATCTATCTATAAATAAATTATAAAACATTTTGATCTTTTTAAGATAACTAGATTAGTTTTCAGTCAATTTTATTTAATAAATATAACAAGTTGTTGATATTCTTTACCATATGATCTTTTATAACAATTTTTATAACAAAATTTTATAACAATTTATTAAATTACTATTTTTTATTCTAAATTAAAATATTTATTTATTTATTTATTATTTTAATAATTTAAATTCACCATATTTCTAAATTTTTGTGCTTTTTAATTCGGTATCCATTTCGATAAATTTTATTAACTTTTAATTTTTACTTTTTATTTTTAGCTGCTTATTTTGATTTCATCTTTTTACCCGTTTAACATCAATATGATTACGAACTTGATATATAAGATAAATAAAATTTATTCATTTTAAAAATTATTATCGAATATCCTCCGTCGTATTACGCGGATTTCATTCTGTTGGATTAAACATAAGGCATGATTATGAGCTGGGCTTTTCGCGACAGATTTAGCATACGTGAAGGGGGGGGGGTATGATATGGGCTAATAAGTTCTTCTTGGAATGTTATTGTAGCTATTTTGAGTATTTTCCAGTAGATTTTAGAGAAAAGTTCGACAGACCTGATATTTAAGAAAACATTTCATGAATCTGTCAATACTAATTATATTTGTCCAAATTTTTTTTACTAATTATTCAATTATAAATTCAGATACTCAATTTTATCGTTTGAAAAAAATAAATGTTTATAAAAAGAGAAAACGTTAATCGCTACTCAAAAGAAAATGTACAATCTTAACGAGAATTAAATAATCTTTTCATAAAGAAACACACACACATATTCATATATATATATATATATATATACTAGTTGCAAAACCCGTCCGATGGACGGGTATGACTTATGATTCTTGTTTACTTGTTTTTATCGGGTAAATGTTTGTTTAGTAATTGTTTTTGTTTTAACTTTGCGCTTTTGTAGTTACATGGTTCGGCCGCTTGACATGTATATTTTTATATATCGTTTAATAAAATTAAACAAAGTTAATTAATTATAAAGATATCATATTATTTAACAAAATGCATTAAAAAAATAAAAGAAATGAATATTTAAGAAAATAAAATTAATGTATGAGAAAATGAAAGTTACTAAAGTATCAGCAAGGACAAAGTATATGTTGTCAGTCACATAAGAAATAAAGTTTCTTTGTATATAATGTTTTTTGTTAGTAACTATGATTTTTGACATATAATTTAAATCACCATCACACTAACTCAAACCAGATAAAGCATTCACTTTTCAGAAGATTAATGTTTATCTATCTTACAATTAAAAGAATCTTCGGTCCTTTTATTATATCGGCACAATGGCATATCCATATCAATTTCTACAATATGTATAAACAATGAAGAATGAACCGATCATGGTTTTTAAAATTCAATATTTAAACGCACAAATTTTCGATGATATCGGCAGTATTAGCATTTTAACCAACATGCACTTAAACTTGATAAAAAAATCTTCATTCCTAATATATATAAATAGTTTATCAAATGCTTTGGAATTTCAACATTTCATTCAACATTTTTTACGCAATATTATTGCGACACCACGTTAATTTGGACGAGTCACCGAGTGAGAGGATCGACTATCAGGTCAACCTGATTGAGTCACCAGGTAACGGGTTCGACCATCGGGTTAACTTGATCGAGTCAACGATTCATTGATTTGAACACCAGGCCAACTCGAATGAGTCACCGGATCATGGGATCGCCCACTTGGTCAACCCGAGGGAGTCACCCGATCATGAGTTCGACCACATGATCAATCCGGTCGAGTCACCAGTATACTAACCCGGTCGAGTCACTGGGTTACCAGTTCGACCACTTAATCAATTAATATATTGTTAATTGTTTGCCATTAGATAACTTTCGCAATTATGTGTAAATAGACGTCGAATTACATATTGTATCTTGATTAGTTTATTTTAAAGTATCCATAATTGAAGAAGGTTTTATAACTACATAAAAGCAATGCTAATTTATTAACTATTAAGATCAAATATACAATTATTGATAAACAATTACAACGACAAATAATAGAGTGATATGATTTTTGTGTGCAAAATTTTTACCACTTATTATGCGACATGTCTTTTGCCTCTTTCAAATCTTTTTTATTAAATTGATTTGTTCCAATGATATGAAATCGTTGTTTTTCGAGAAAAATTCTCATCGGGATTCATAGGCTATATTTTGAAGAATAATCTCTTTAACATGATTGGAGATATAACCCAAGTTGAGAAACTTTTACACCTAATCACATTTTTCTCAAACCGATATTTTGATGTTACTTGTCCATAATTTAAAACATTAGGTGCACCAAGATTATTTTCTAAAATTATTCAATTTGAAATAGAAATATGTATAGTCGGGCGACTTTGAACCCATTTGAGTATATTGTTAACTGTTTTATAGATCTAGAAGTACAGTCAAAGATGCTAAGGACAATATTATTGGGCAGTTAAGATAAAATTGCAACCCCAATCACTGGTGGTGAATCTGCCAAACACGCACCCTTTTTGTTTCTTACTTGAAAGCATTAGATGCTTATTTACTTCACTCAACTTGACGTAAATCGAAGAACTCTAAAATTGACAGCACTTGTGAGCTACTTGTGGAAATGGACTCCAAGTATATGATGTATAATAAAAGCAAATTAGACACAAAAAAACATCAATATTTAATCAATTAGTTGACTGTTATCACTATATACTAATATCAATGTATACCGTGAACATATATACACAATGTTTTAGAGTAATAATATGTTAAGAGATATATTAATAAATTGGTTGGTATTAGTAAAAATATAGGACATCTTAAGCTCAAAAGGATTACAGCCCGACATAACTAATCCCATAATCACTTCCCGAACATATACAAAGTTTCGATATTATAGCCAATATGTTTTAGAGTAATAATAGATTTAAATTGGTTGGCATATGAGTCCCACTAAACACTTTACCATCATTCACACAACTTTTCCATAAAACTGAAAGATGCATCTCTTTCCCTCAAGTGTAGTGATCGAACAAATTTGTGCATTCTTTGATGGCAATGGTCTTAAGCTATCTCTCTAGGAACTTTATGCGACTTGGACCTCAAAACCAATGTGCAACACTTCCTGCACATATAGCATGTGTTGTAGAGAAAAAACGTGTCATTATTACTAAACAAAAATATAAAAAAATTATGGTATCAAAGTTTATACTTGTAATCATAATTTACCTCTTAAATGTTTAGAATAGATTGAGTTGTAATGCACATCAGCAAAAAGCTCACGTGCATGACTGCAATAAATAAACAGCTTGTTAGAAGAAGTATAAAAAAGGTTAACCAACAGTTAGGCCGCGTGTCAAACACAATTGTGACAAACTATCAAAAATATTTATTATTTTCACAGTTGAAGATCTGAACGGTACCTGTTTTGACTCCTGCACTTTCGACAGAAGCTCAATTGAAACAATATCTGTTAGAACAAAAATTGACACCACACTTCATAAAATCATCAAACAAATCTGTTAAGTCAAGTTTGGACTTCAAATATAAAACTCCTTTATCCACTCTGGTAATTAGAATTGTGTATCTTACGTTAAACATGAAAAAACTCAGAATAAATAAAAAAAAGAATATAAAATTGAATACATGAAAATCTGTTTAAATACTCACTGTAAGCCATGGGACATATCCTTCATACGTTTCAGGATGCGATTTCAGCTAACATTACAATCATTAGATTCGGTCATTGTCTTGCAAAGGCGTAGACAGATTTGCAGCAAGAGATTGAATGACAAGTGCGAAGATTAGCCTATTCAAAATAACCCAAAGTAGCTGAAACATATATACTATACATTACATATTAATAAAGGAGTGAGGCACTGAAGTTTATATGACTGATAGGTCTTACTTCTTAACATTGATCCAACTTGTAAATAAGTTTCCACTGCATACCAAGCAACGATAAGTTGATGTGGTTTACAGTTAGCTATAAATAATTTTTTAGATATATCAGATTCAGTAACTTGCAAAAATGAACAACGAAATAATAACAATCAACTGGTAACAAAATCAATTAAATTGTAGAATTGACAGAGAAATTAATACCATGAATGCACAACGCAGAGGGTTCCTTTTCTTCTGCAAAAAGTACCCGATCCTATTTATGTTCATTTGACGGTGGCAGCATATCGAATGAAATCATAAGTTCTTGTTTATCTAAACATCAGGTAAACCTTGCCATCTGAACATCATTTAAACCTTGAACACATAGTTCGTGATAATTAGTTTTAGAAAACAAATACAAACATCCCTTAATCTACAATTCTACATGTATTATAACCCTTGCAAACTATAATTAATTAGACCAAAGACTGTCAATCTAAGCAATATACTCGCAACCTACAACCAAACGAAACTGAGCCAACAACCACACCGACCTAAAATGTTTCGGATTTAAACTTTTATTTATGTATGTTTAGCTGGCTCGTGAGCAGGCTGAGAAGAAGCTCTTAATTGGACTCAATCTCCAGTCACTTTATCCCTCTGCAAGGTCAGCTAACAATATTTCTTCAATCCTTGCAGCACTTATACCTGTCAACCCAGTTTGTAATGCTCCCCCTAATTTGGCATATGAGTCATCTTTTGCAAGTCCTCTTATTCCTACAGTTGGTGGTGCATCTATGGTTTCTCCTAACATGCATTCTTCTCTATTGTAATTTTTCCGGAACTAATAGAATGGTAAATTGTATTTTGTGCTGTTTTTTTAAATGGAGTAAGATGTATGCATATATTGTTTTGTTAAATGGTATGATTTCTGTTTTACGCTGTTTTCATACAAAAAAGGTAGGTAAGTAGAAACAGATCAAATGGTTTTAATAGGTCGAAAGTCATAAAATGTTTAAATCTCCAGGGATTTCACACTGAGCTTAACTTAGTCTAAAGTTGCATACAATGTTCAAAACACCTGTGAACATGTTGTCCGAACTTTTAGAAATATGTGATATTGTTTTATTCTGATCAGTCTAGTGGTGAGGGTGTAACCTCAAGACTGGGATTACTCAGATTGATCTTTGCAATAAGTGAATAAATTTTTTACTTGTGTGCTCAAGTAAAACTAAACATATCGGATTTCCAAAATAAAAAATCTATCATATGCTGTTTAAGGGTGTTTGAAGAGTGAAGTTTAACTTTAAAGGGTGTTCAATTAAAAGACTTGATTGTGCCTAAAAGCCAATTTGTAGTTTATGAAGTTATACTAATAAGTTTATGCTATCATTCTTTTCTCCTACTGAAGTTGATGAGTGGGAAATTAAGCGACAACATTTACAAAGCAGAACTTGCCGCGACGCTGTAAGTGTGAGTGGATACAATGTGTCTGACTAATTTTATTTCATGGTTTGAAACCAACCGAGCTGGCTTTGGCTCATGAGCACTTTCTGTCCATATATTTTTTCTTTAAAAATGCTTAATTTGTATCTTCAAAATGAAATAATTTAGGAGGTTGTATGCAAACTAGACTTTTGGTAGTTTTCTACCTGCTATACATGTTCAATCGAATTGGTATTAGCTAATTCAACCCATCCAACATGTACTAATGTACATTCTCACCAGTACATGAATGAAAATAATCTAGATAACTTTTATAATTAGAAGTGTTACTCACAACAATATATGATTCTCGGTTCAGATTGCAACTCTTTATGAAGCTTCAGGGCTTGTCTAGGGAGGATCTTAAGAACATCGCCAGTTTCATACTCGATGATCTAGAAAAGGAAAACAATAACTTCATTACATCAACTCATTTTGAACAGTTAGAAGAATAAATAATAAGTAAACCAACTCTACTTCAACTATGACACTTTTACAAGTACGTTGAGCTCTTAACTGAAAACTTTTAGAAAGTGATAAAAGGATCCTATAAACATCGTTTGAATACAGCAAGTTACAGATTAATTTACTAATTTAGTACTTATAGATGAAAAGGCATCAGATTCAAATTGACGCACATCTTTGTGCAACCTACTGCTCTGCTATTGGGATGATTTACTTGAGTTAAATTGTGGGCTGTATTTGATGATCAGGTTGATGCTTATCGGAAGAATTTAATACGTAAAATTTCAGGACTTTTTTGTGCTTCAATGAACTTTCTAAAGCCTTATACTACCTAAGCCGCTCCTTATTGGAGCTTTGGGTCAGTTTCAGACAACTTATGTTATGGCTCATTGCCTCGAGAGTCAGTGGGCACTAAAACTTTACACCCTAGTTGAAGCTACTTACATGCCGTGACAAAGCTGAACTTTATTCTATGATTGATAGACCTCCAATTTAAAGAGGGTTTTATCATTCTCAATGGTTACATTTAACTTCCAGTAAATTTGATCTCATGGGTAATGGAATAGTGCTTAAACAAACCCTTATAATTTTTCTTCAACCTGATGTAGTAAGAACCATATTCCTAGTTTAGTTTCCTTAGATGCTCCAAACCGTGTGATGATCTCTTGGAGGTGAACACCTGGGAGGGCTTCAAGATCTAATGGAATTAAGGATATCTTCTGAGTGTCGTGGGTTCTTGCACCATTGGGTAGCTCTGGTAACACGAAATAAAACGCATGGTATGTTGGTGCCCCTTCATGTCAAAATCCTTATTGCAGCGGTCACATTGCCATGTTCAGCATTAAAACAGGTTACACGTATTTCCCCATGACTTGAATCAAGAAGGTCAAAAGAAATCTCCTGCATTGTTGTAGCGACAAAGATCTCTGGATTTTATACATTGGAAGTGGTTGCTATGTAGGTTGAATCCATGGCTTTTGATTTCACATTCAGGGATTATAATTTCCATGTTTAGAACCACAATAGTCATGCAGAGAGTGAACAAAGACCATCAGATATAAAGAGACAAACCACTTGTCTATCTAGAAGGAAGAACAAAACTATTAAGCCAAACACATATTAGATATAAGTTTTATTTATACAGAAATATAAACCAATCATATTCTATAGTAACACATTGCTTCATATTTAACTTGGTTATAGAAAAACATAAAATTACATTGCTGCAACCATGAATTGCTGACAATTAGATCAAGCAGGCGACGTGAAAGTGTAATCTCAGGTATTTTTTAGTAGATGAGGTGTAATCGTTGCTTCCGTCTTCATAACTTGGACTGATCATCTCACTAATCACTATTTCCAGCAATCAATATAACTATTAGAAATTATATCCACTCCTAAAGTCCTAATACAATAATAGCTAATTAAAATCCAAAAACGAACTGATCTTAAAGAAATATCCACCGCTTAATCTGATATATAGCATACATAATTATATCCTCACACACCACCAAAAGGAACAGAAGTTATCTGAAAGGCTGCATAATTTACACTTAGATGGTGAAAGTGATTGCAGAAATTGACCTAATAATAGTGGATCACTGTACTTAGTATACTGAATTCCTAACTATGATTCCAACTTGCAACTCTTCCCGGTGATCATTTTCAACTATCTGAAGTTTGTTTACTTTTGATACAGCAACCAAATTTGAAGCCAAACACGAACTGATTTTGAGATAAAGATACTACCTGTTAATCGAATAAGGTAGAATATTTCAACTATATCGTCAAAGAGCACTAAAACTAATTATCATTACATAAATAAGTTAGATTACACTATTATTAATATATAGATAAACTCAAACAGGCGCCATGAAAATGAAATTATATTATCAAGTGCTTGTTGAATAGACATCATGAACTCGTACGCAAAAAAAGAATCGATTCGGATTTCCTAACTTTGACTATTCAGACTATACATTGGTTTCTAGTGAGCAGACTAATCTACATGATATTGAACTTAATTCTAATAACACAACGAAGTGATTCAAAGACGAAACAAACTTATTCTCATCCGAGTATGCTACGGATTAATCCAATTAAAGTGAATACACACTGACAGTATACTCAAGGTGAGCTTAATATATTCTAAATAGCAAATATGTCCACCAGACTAAGTATCTCCAAATGCTACAATGAGCTTGTTACTAAATAAAAGAATAAACTTGGCATGATGACTTACATTGATATTTGCCTCCTTCATTTTATTCAATAACTCTTGCAACCAATTCGGCTTTAGCTATACATCCTTTTATTTATTCAGCTCCAATTTGATTTTAGACTCATGGTAATTGAATTATAATCTGCATGATAGTTTGCACGATCCAATTTCACTCGATCATGAGAACAACAAGTAAAAAACGGTTGCTCACCTCCAACACTACAACGTTCTAACCCACATCGTCAGGTACATGACCTGGAAAAGGGCCTTTTCCAACACAAACCTTGTGTTTGTAGACTTCTTCTTTACTGACCAACAGAGGATGGTGTCATTCGAGCTGCATAAACAAGAGACCCCCGAATGTTAAGCAAATCATCTCTAATGGCGAACAAAGGGAAGACAACGAAGCAACAAATTATCGGAGCATAAAAAGCTTTCGTTTTGCTTACCCTGAGTTTCGGCGGCCCTAGATTCTAGGAAAGACTGCAGCAGCCAGCATCCCGAGTAGAATCACATACTCCATCTGTAAAACATAGATGTTGTAAAATGAATGGCATCTAATAGGTTTGTTAACACGGGTAAGTTTATAGCACAAGTAAAAAACATGTATGATAATTATGATTATAAGGGTTATACCAACAATACATAACAATTGCCCAACTTTTCAATACATACATCTATAATGCAAATCATCTTACAAAAAGTGGCAATAATGGGTCAAATTGGATACAGATTGAATAATGGAAATTGGAATCCCTATAACCTATGTGATCAATCATCTTCTCATGATTGCATATAACTAAAAAAACTAAAATTACACTGAATAGCACTTTCATTTTAATTATCACATTCACTTTCAGTAAACTAAAAGACTAACCTTGAAATCCTAATCACTTTTGACAAAACAATTAAGCTTTTCTTTATGTGGCATGCGGTCTAGCTTCCACTCATTCTACCACTTATGTTGTGTCGGCTCTTCACCTCTCAACCTGCATCAATAAAAACATGTAATTCAGTAAATTAAAATACAATGATTACCCTTGACAAACTATTGTGGGATGAAAATTATTTAAGAAAATTGTCATAAAAATAAATCCCATATACATAAAAGTGATAGTATCAAATAAACCCATTAACCAATCAATCAAAAAAACAAAAACTCAAAAGATCAATAAACCAAATCTGAAGAAAAACCGTGTTAGGGTTTTAGTATGAATAAAGCAGTCGGTTTGGTTTACAATGATTCGTATAAAAATTTATAAGGATTCAATTTAAAGTTTTATGTCTGGTTTTATAGCGTGCGATTAAGTTTATTGGGTTCGGAAATTTGTAAGCCCAGAACCTAAGCCCATGTGTTGACTGGGATTAGTGCCCGAATAGATGACGTGGCAAATCCCTCCTCTTATATATATATTAAGATATATATATATATATATATATATATATATATATATATATATATATATATATATATATATATATATATATATATATATATATATATATATATATATATATATATATATATATATATATATATATATATATATATATGGGGAGAGTTAAAATAAAAAGACTTTTTTTGGTGAGAAGAATAAGAAGGATTTTTAGCCAATCATTTAAAATCAATGGATAAGATCAATCCATATTCCTAACTAACTAACTAACTAACTAACCACCAAAACACGATTTTAAAAAAGTCTTCAAAAAATTCTGAAAAAATTCCAAATGGTCGGATTTGTTGGTGCCTAAAAAAGTTGTGAATAAACGTTTTTTAATTTTGAGTTTTTTATGATTTTCTGATGCACAAAAAACAAAATTTGATGCACAAACACGTGAATTTTGGTGTACAAAATTTTTTCATTCAAAAAATTTTCAATTTATTATAGTTTGATGCGGAATCATATTTTAAAGCAAAATGTCAAAAGAAGTTGGGCATAAAAATGAATTCTTGATGCACAAAAAACCTAAAAAACGTAAAAGAAAACGTTTTTGTGCATCAAAATTCCGTTTTTGTGCATTAAAAAAGCATAAAAAACTTCAAATTAAAAAAACTTTTTTCACAAAAGTTTTTTGCACCAACATTCCCGATCTACTGGAATTTTTTCATAATTTTTGAAGAACTTTAAAAAAACACATTTAGATGGTTAGTTAGTTAGTTAGTTAGTTTGTTAGGATTTTGATTTAATCTCATCCATTGATTTTAAATCAATGGCTGAAAATCCTTCTTATCCTTCTCACAAAAAAAAGTCTTTTTATTTGATCTCTCCCCATATATATATATATATATATATATATATATATATATATATATATATATATATATATATATATATATATATATATATATATATATATATATATAGGGGAGAGTTAAAATAAAAAGACTTTTTATGGTGAGAAGGATAAGAAGAATTTTCAGCCACTAATTTAAAATTAATAGATAAGATCAATCCATACTTCTAACTAACTAACTAATTAACTATTTAAACATATTTATAAAAAAGTTTTCAAAAAATTCTGAAAAATTTCTACAATGTCGGATATGTTAGTGCATAAAAAAGTTGTGAAGAAAGTTTTTTTAATTTTGAGTTTTTTACGTTTTTTAATGCACAAAAAACGAAATTCGATGCACAAAAAGGTGAAATTTGGTGTACAAATTTTTTTCATGCACAAAATTTTGAATTTGTTATAGTTTGATGCGGAATCAAATTTTAAAGTAAAAAGTCAAAAGAAGTTAGGCATAAAAATGAGTTCTTGATGCACCAAAAACGTAAGAAGCATAAAAGACAACGTTATTGTGCATCAGAATTTCGTTTTTGTGCATTAAAAAAACGTAAAAAACTTCAAATTAAAAAGCCTTTTTTTACAAAAGTTTTTTGCACCAACATACCCGATCTATTGGAAATTTTTCAGAATTTTTGAAAAACTTTTTAAAAATCATGTTTTGATGGTTAGTTAGTTAGTTAGTTAGTTAGGATTATGATTTAATCTCATGGCTGAAAATACTTCTTATCCTTCTCACAAAAAAAAGTCTTTTTATTTGATCTTTCCCCTATATATATATATATATATATATATATATATATATATATATATATATATATATATATATATATATATATATATATATATATATATATATATATATATATATATATATATATATATATATATATATATATATATATATATATATATATAGGCTCTGGTTCCATTGAGAAGGTTTTTATTTTGAGAAATTTGAGAAATCTTCGTTTGAGCCATTGATTCGAAAATTTTTCATTGATTCACTAGTTAACATCATTTAATAGTGAATCAAAACTATAAATCATAATTTTGATTCATAAATCTTTGTAAAAATCGAGTTATGAAATGATTTAAAAAATTTGTGCAGTAAACTCAATATTTTACAAATATCGCAACATCGAGAGTTTTTTTAATGTTGATTCAAATTTTTTTTTGACTTATTTTGTATTATTATCATATTAAAATGAATCAACACTTGAAAAACTTGAATCAAAGTTAACAAGCTATGGTTTTTGAAAAACCTTCTCAATTGAGAAGGTTTTTTTCCTTCTCAATCGATCCAGATTCTATATATATATATATATATATATATATATATATATATATATATATATATATATATATATATATATATATATATATATATATATATATATATATATATATATATATATATATATATATATATATATATATATATATATATATATATATATATATATATATATATATATATATATATATATATATATATATATATATATATATATATTTAACGAACTTTTATTCGATCTTTTAATATTGCGTCTGAAAATATCATATATGATTCATATCACAAATTACATACTTTCTCCGTCCCACATAAAGTTAAAACACAAAATTTAAAAAGAAGTAAATCTTTTATAAACAAATGATAATTATACACTCATTTAATGCAAAAAATTAAAAAAAAGAAAAAAAAACTTAAATATGAATAAAGTACTCAAAAGGTAAAACTATAAATTAAGTTGTTAAGATTATGAGATACTTAAAAATAGGTTAGTGATTTGCACACTCTCAAAAGTTATTTGTACATTCAAAATGTTGAGTGTTTTGCCATTTATACCTTTACATCACTTAGCAAAGTGTGTAATTATTAAGGGTAAAACTATCACAACACATATAATTTGAGTGTACAAATAACTATTTGGAGTGTGTAAATCAACTCTTTTAAAAATACTATTATAAATACCTAATATGTAACAAAATGAGTATAATTTTATAAAGTCATATATGATTTTATGAAATCATATACGATTTATGATAAAAATCACATATAATTTTTTTGAAAATGATAAAAAATTAAAAATAAAAATATTTTTTAAAAGTATATTGATGTGCCCGTTTGATGAAAGATAAAAATGCTCGTTGCGATGATGTCGCTTAATTATTTATTGTTTATAAAATAATTTATTTAAAAAGCAAAAATTATATAAAAAAAATGAGCGACTTTATTCATTTGTATTTAATAGAGTTTGAATCTATTTTATTTCGTCAGATCAACTTGTACATGCTGAAAGGCTAAAGTTTCAAGCTCTCCTGAATCTGAAAAAAGAGGTATTTTTTTAGAGCTAAAACCAGTGAGTTACAAAGGTTGTTATTCTTGACAAAGAATAGAGTAAGGCTTTATCATGTGATCAATGTTTTAAAATCAGGTTTGATTTGGTCAGGTCAACAAGTTGACCTAATTTCGCTAAAGAAACACATTATATTAAATCAGATTTTACATTTTCTAAATCTGGTTAGACATGTCGCGTTTGGAGTGATTCAGGTCAATTCGTCTCTCGAGACCTTATCAGGCTTCGATTTTTTTCTTGTTGTTTACAAATAATGTATTTAAATTATGCGTATTTGCGACGAAATTTAAATTACAGATTATATTTGTTAGTAAATAGTTTATATATTTAATATATGAAAAGTTTTATGACTTTTAAATATAATTTATGTTAAATTTTGAAAATAGAAGTTTTTGTTTTTTTTTAAATTAAGTTAACCTGTGTTAACATGTAAACCAATAACTCAATAACTTAAGTGATCAATTTCAAAACCAGATTTTAAAACCTTCCATGTGTCTACGAAGTTTCTAAAAACTTTTTTCTACGAGTGGCTGTAACAAAGTTTTTAACCTTTTATAAGTTAATTATTTTAACCAAATTTTTCTAATTGAGGTTCATCAAGAAAAATTGATACCTAGTATCAAATAGGATGGAAACCAATAGGTTTAACGTATGAAGATATGCACTCCTTACACGTTGTTGAATGATTAAACCCCGTGAGATACTATGTTTATTGATGAAACATTTATAAGATAAGGTACATGAAATCCTAATCATAAACCTAATAGACTCATAACCCATAAACTGGGCTTGGGCCAACTCTATCATCTAATATCCCCGCAATTCTAACGATGAAATCACGAAAGCTCGAATTAGAGATAAACATAAAACATTAATCTATTGATAAGAACAAAAAAAGCTAAAATAAAAGAAAAACTAATGCACTTTGTTGACAATGACTCATTATATAACTGTCAAACTTTGATTTTTTTGTTTACCATCTTCTGTTTCTTTGCAATATTGCGACTCAGAACGAATAAGTTTTTGATAAAAGGTAAAAGTAGGCTTTATAATTGGTTTTTGAGAAAAAGTAGATACGGGAAGAGTGATTGATCGAGAAAACATAAACGTCAGAAAGGAAAAAAAAATATCGGATTATTATGGTTCTACTGGAAAAAGGAGTAGGAAAACCTTCATTTTAAGAAAAAAGAAATAAGATCAACGGCGGTAGTTGGGGGCCATCGATTTGACAAACATTTTTGTAATCCTTTGTTTAAAGAAAATGGTATCTTAGAGAAAGGAAACTACCGCCCATAACAGCCGGTAAGTTTTGATATAATATAGGTGAAAAGGTTTGGTTTTGAGAAGAGGCTTATGATGGCCGACAAGTAGGTTTGAAGATATTTCGATAATAGAATTTTGATAATAGAAGAGAAGAAGTTTTGAGTAGCGGCTCATGGCGGCCGACATTAAGATGATGGTGATGAGAATTTTGACGAGATGGTAGAGAGATAATGAGGAAGCGGCTCATGATTTCCGACTAGATCCACCTGTGCTCATGATACCATGTTAAATGATTAAACTCCGTAAGATGTTATGTTTATTGATGAAACATTTATAAGACAAGGTACATAAAATCACAAAATCTAATGGACCCATAAGCCATAACCCACAAACCAGATTTGGGCTAACTCTATCATCTAATTGAAACAAACTCTAACATCTTTTGCATGCAGCATGTCGATTTGAAACATGTTAACGATTTAATGTACGCTAACACGATAACAGATAGGTCGATGATAGCTTGAGCACTTTCTCGTCATATGTGACGTATGAGTGACATGTAATGCTCATGTGAAAAACATAAACAGAACTTGAACATTTTTTAAGTAAGAAATGTGAAAAACATAAACAGAACTTGAACATTTTTTAAGTAAAAAAATATGAAAAAGACTCCTGATAATTAAACTAAAAAAGAGAACAAATAATTACAACTGGCGGGCCCATGGATGATTATGTAGATGAAAAACTTTAAAAACAACAAATAGGCTTTTTTTTTTCCCAAGACACCGGGTCCCTTCTCGATACTTTATCTCAAGGTTGTCAAAATCCCGAACTTTATCTTATAATCTTACGATTTTACGATACTGTAAAACAAAAACGATCCAGATCTTACGTAGGATCTTTGCATGTGTAAGATCTTATAGGATCCTGATCTTGATCATAGGATTTTAAAATCTACTACGATCCGATCTTACTTTTTCTCGAACGACAAACTAAAAAATTACAAACTTATAGGATCTATTTTGTATAATCTAAAAAACAACGTGTAAATCTTCTTATGCATTTCATATCATAATCTTGGACCACATTTTTAGGAAATATTCCTATAATTTTGTGTTTACGATGTATATTAATTTGTAAATTTGTAAAATATTGCAAAGACTACTAAGAAAATTACATTATAATAGGATCTTACGATCTCGATCCTACTTTACGATCTCGATCTTGCAAAGACGAAAACGATCTTAGGTAAGATCCCGATCTTTAAAACCTTGCTTTATCTACCTCTAAAAATATAATCATAAATAAAGGATTTATAGGCATTGTAACACTCGGGACCATTCTTGCTAAAATATAAAAAAGTTTTAAATTTGAACGGAAGAAAGAAAGTTATAATTTTTTCAAATTAATTTTTATCATTATTGATAAAACAATAACATATCACTAGTGATATTTCATTATTAAATATTACTAGTGTTATTACACTGTAATTATATTTATAAAATATCACTAGTGATATTTTATTACTTTATCATTAGTGATATTTTATTATTTTTATCACTAGTGAAATATCACTATTAATAAATATTTTTCGTCAAATTTACAAATTTAATATTTTTATTAATTTTTTTATAATTTTTGCCATTTTTACAAAAAAATAGTCTTTCATTTTTTTATAAAATTTAATTAATTTTTTAATTAATAAATAATTAGAATTAATCTTTTAGCTTGTAAGTAAAAGAAAAGATTGCAAAATAACTCACATGAAAACGCCTTTTTCTATGATCTCGCACAAGAAATGTTGAGCACCTTATACTAAAATTTAATTTAATTATACCTTACAAAAATTATGTTAATAGCAAAGAAAGGTGTGGCCCCAACGCACTAAGGGCCAATATAGTCCAAAACAAGTGTGTAGCTTGTATTACGAAGAGAAAAGTGAGTAAAAAAAGAGTTGTGTTTGTATTGCACTTGTGGAATAGTCTTCCACGGGAAAAGACCCCACAAACCGCCCTCTTCGGACACCTTTCAAACACGATTTAGTAAATGTCACACGCCATTTTGTATACAAAAGTACATTTTATAGTTCATCTGTTAGCTAAAACTGTGCTTTTATACCAAGGTCGTAAACGTAACGCAGCGTTATTGTCACACACTTAAACTTTAAGTTGTAGCAAAGTTGTGATGTTTTTTAAAACGTGTAATATATATTAATATAAAATATTTATAAATTAATATTTATATAACGATTTATGCTTCATATTAAAATTACTAAGAACAAATCTAGTAAATAGCCTAAGTCTAGTAAAAAGTCAAATCGTATAAATATGTTAAAAGACTAAAAAACGGCGCCACGCTATGCGTTATAACACGCTTTATGCCGTTTTTTTGCACGCTATTTAAAATGTGAAGGCCATTTTTAGCACGCTGTTTAAAACGACTCATTAGTTTGTTTTGTAACGTGAAAGTCACGCCTCAAGCTATAACGAGCCTTGTTATAGCGCCCCTATAGCGCGCTATTTAGAACTATATCTTATAATGTTAGTATTTATGATATCCGACAGATTACAACTAAAACTAAAGAGTACTTTAAAGTGTAAGAGGCTCGAGTACTATAATTGGGCATTTGGCGTTATGTCTATGTGTTACCGTGTTATGCGACATTATGACACCGGTTTTTAGAAACATCCAACGTTGTTTTTCACAATGTTACTCCATCAATATCGGTTTTTTATTTAAATGATTTCTTTTGTTTGTGTTGATTTTCGGATTGAATAAATATAAAAGGAAATAGAGCGGGTCTCCACCAACGATCCCCACCACCCTCACCCCCACCGACGATTCCCCACCACCCTCACTTCTCACTGAAGATTCCCTATTATACGTAAATCCTGAGATTATTATAATTCTAATAAATTATATTTTTAAGTATTTATTGATATTGATAATATTTTATTTGAAATTATAAGAATTTTATTTTATTTTTTCATATTTATTTAAATCAAAGTTTTTAATTTAAAAACACCCGCGTGCATTTTATAATGTGTTTACTCAAAATCAATGAATAACGAGAACTACTAATGATCGGGATATCGACGGATACCTAATATTTTACATTTCATTGCCGATTGTTTCAATGTTCCATGTTTTCGATGTCTTCTTTTAAACGACGTGTTAAGTCGTGTCGGGATACAATATTACCATATTTATGATGCGTTTTATTTTTTGAAAAGTATTTTTACGAAACTCAAGCCCCGTAAATATTTTCAAAATATACTAATAGTCATTTTCTACCATTTAAACTATTAAATTGCTTTTAAGTTCAAAAGATTATACATTTGGCAAAACAAGCCCTTAACCCCACTATATATACATTTTTCACCTAACTACTCTCATTTCCTTCATAACAAAAAAACACACACAAAACAAATTCTCTCCCTTTCCTCCTTTTCTTTCTTGCCGTGGGATCACCAAGCCAAAAACACCCCCAAAATTTATTTTTTATTATGAATCTTGTTAAATCAATCAAAGACCCATGTTCCAAATTGTAAGGTGATTCCATTGATACTAAACTTCTTATATGCAACAAATTTTAAGCTTTTTATGATTTATGGTTGATAGGAGGTTTTGATGATCATGCGTGTGTAGTTTTTTATATGATCATTATGTTTTAATGATAAAAAGGTTGTGTTTTTAATTTTGATTTTTGTTTATGTAACATGCAAGTGTTTTAGGAGTTTGATTAGTTGATGGGAATGATACTAGGGTAATATTAGAAGTGTGGAATTGTTTAGAATGGGTTGAAAAATTGATTTGATGTGATTTCTAAAGAGTTGATTTTAGGCAGTAGGTTTGAGGCCATTTTTGGATGTCTTAAGTCTGAATATAGGTTGAGGTGATGAGATTATGTTGTAAAGATTTTCTTTAACTTCGATCTGGTATAAATTAGAGATTCTAACTCAAAACGAGGAAGAAGTTAAGCTAGTTTGATTATTCGTGTACTCGGAGACGAGTATCGGCACTCTAGCACCATAAAAACACGTGTCCACCAAAGTAACAAAACGTGTCCACTCTGGTTGAAGTTGCTGAAGAAATTGCACATTTACTTGCATGGTGGAGACCTCCAAGTTATTTCTTGTCATATCGTTCATTATCTTGTAGAATCGTGAATAATAAGACTCAATTGATTCTCCATCCAATGCAGTGAACTTACCAAAATTCCAAAACAAGTTTGTTTTAACATCTTGCTTGTTGAGTGATTCTCCTTGTTGCAAGCGTTCAATAGCCGTCCATATTTCTTGTGCCGTATGACATGCATCAACCGTGGAATAAATATCATCTCTAATTCCACTTAGAATCATATAGATCGCTTCTTTTTCTGCGTCATACCAAGCACGCTTCTCTGGTGTAAGATCAGATAAAGTTTTTTTTCTTGTGGTTGCGGGTATTTTTGCAGTAGTGTATGTGGCTGGTGTATGGGGGACAGTGATATCGGAGAAAACATATGGTCCATTGTTAATACATTGCCTCAATGCATCACCATTAGGTCTTGTATCAAGATAACGAAGAAAACGTGATTGCCATTGAGCATATCGATCGGCCACAAGCATTAGTGGTCTCTCTTTGTTACCCGCCACCATTATGTTGTTGTTCGTCACACGATATTCTGAAGTAGAATCCATCTCAATATTCTCTGAAATGATGAACTGAATATGGATCTTAAGTAGATATGATGTGATTGAGTTGTTGTTGAAATTCCGAAAATTGCTATTTTTCTCAGTCCGACGATAAATTCCTCAGTCCGACAAAACGGTAGACCAAAAAATTTTGTATCGCCAAATTTTGAAATTGAGTTAGAAATGTCCTAAAACTAGTATGGAAAATTTTTGAATTTACTTGACGGGAAAATTTTAACTCTTTTTTAATCTTCGTGTAAACGATATTCCGAAACTAGTCTAGATGCTGGCTAAGTCTAAAAAATACTCGAACAAAATTTAGCAAAACATAGCATCGGAATGTCCATCGGAATGTGCCATCGGAATGTCCATCGGAATACTCTGTCGGAATGTCTGTCGGAATAGCTGTCGGAATACTCTGTCGGAATACTCTATCGGAATGTAGTATCGGAATGTTGTCGGAATGTATAATTGTCGGAATATGAGCTATCGGAATCACTATCGATATCAATGTCGGAATAAAAACTGTCGGAATCACTATCTGAATAATGGTCGGAATATTAAAACCGTTTTCCGCTGGAATTCTATCGGAATAACCGTCAGAATATCAAACCCTTTTCCGATGGAATTCTGTCGGAATGCTTGTACTTTTCTGAAACTTTTGGTAAAAAGTGAGACTTTTGACAAGAATCCGTGATTTTAACCAACAAAAAGCAATCAAATCCCAGGACCACAACTATGTAGGATATGTAAATCAAGATGTAGAGCACGAAAAACACAAAAAGATTTGAATTCGAGATGATGTATGGATTAAATCATACGAATCAAATGATATAACAACACTCAATCACAAAACTACCCTATAGCGATTGATACCAATTGTTGTCCCATATATTTGTGATGATTAAACAAGAAAGAAAGGTAGATAAAAGATGAATTCTAGAGAGAGAAAGTAGTGAGAGAAAGTAGAGAAAAGTGTGTGAGAAACTTGGTGAATATTAGATTAGGAGAATAGAAAAATGAGACAACCAACCTCTCCTTACATGCAAGGAGAGGTTTATATAGCCTTGCCTACATGTGGCATGATGGGCTATATGATAATGGGTCGGACTTTCCTTTTGGGCTTTGGTTACTTATGAATGAACCTTAGCTTAAAGTTAAGCCCGTAATACATGACTAATCTACTACCTATTACAACGTTCTAATATACGATACATAATAAACATATGACCGAGCATTCTTGTTTGACTCAATATTTTGAGGCTAACATAAGACAATATCAGCTTAAAGTCCAAGCCCGGTTAACCCGACTAACCTATTACAATACAAGACCTTTAAGGACTAAGATGAACTATTACATTCTTTTTCGACTATATAAAATATAGGGCTAACAATCTCCCCCAATGTATCGGTCATATTTAAAATGCATAAGATGTTTGAGTGAATACATTCTTGTGGAGGTGATCCTTCTTGGGTCTTGTATTTTGGTCTTGATCTTGTTTGTAACGGCTTTGTTCCTTCATGCCTTTGTGATCTTTATCTTGAGCCTTTGTCATTTGACTTTGAGTGCTTGAGATCTTCAATCTATCCTTGATAGTGTTCATCTTGTGCTCTTGTGACAAGATGACCTATTACATTCTTAATTATCTTGATTATTGCCATCTTGTGCTCTTGTGACTTCTGAATCGACATCGGTTAGTACACAGCTACACCACCTTCTTGATATGCAGCAACATATATAGACACGGACGAAATGGGGTTTTGAACATTTCATCCTAACTCGGTAGCGTTTTACCTCCGGTCGGTGAAGACCGTTAGACGGTATTAGATACCGTACCTGTGATCGGGTAGATTCGATTAAGAACCTCCTTGACAGGGTTTCCCGACGGTAGTAGCCAGTTCTCTTTGCTCGACCGTCTCAAAGCAGACTGCGAACGTAAAGAGTGAATCATAAGGATAAATTATCCGTCTAATTAGAGTCGTCAATTCAGAATTCCTGGAACAAGTTTGATTCTATAAGAATCGCACTATTGTTGCTTTCCAGTTTGTCACAAGCTTGATTCATAGAGAATCTTGCGAGTCGCCTACCGCAGTGCTGTTTGATGTTAACACTAGAAGGATTTCCATTCGTCACCGTGAGCACTAAAGAGTGTCACTCTGAATGTTCTGGTAAGATCACACGGATTTTACGAAGAAACCTGGAATCAAGTTTGAATCAATTAAGAATCCAAACTTAGTTGCATTCCAGTTCTCACGATTTTGATTCGTGTAGCATCGCACAAGTTACCTACCATGAGCTTGTTTGATGCTGGCTCAAGCAGGATTTCCATCTTTATTGTGAATCGTATCACTCAGATGTTCTGGAAATATCACAAGGATAATGCGTAGGTCTCGATTGTGTCCTAATAAGATGATAGATTGATCTCTCTTGGCTCTAGACTCGATAAGTGCATTTTAGTATTCAGAGGCTGGAGCAGACTGTCACCTTTTCAATATTAACCAACTTGAAGTGAGAAAGTCAATAGATACGTGTTGATCTCCGTGACAATGAGACAAGTTTCTTTTGAGAGAAACTCGAATGGCTGGGGAAGGGTTGTGCATTGTGTCACTGGGTCCATGACACTTGTCTTTAAAATATGTGTTAACCCGGTTTCTGCCTAAGTTGTATAGAATATTCAACTCCTTTAATGTTTACCAATACGTCATCACTAGCACTTTGTTGTGATTGTTCCAGTGCTAACTTAAATAGTTGGCCCGCATTCAGCTTCATTCCACTCCATCTTTCCAAAGGACAATTATTCAATGTCCTTGGGTAGATCCCTCCGGTTCAGGTTGGATTATAGGACTTAGTTTCCTATCCTAAACCACCTTTTGACTCCAGCGTTCCATCGTGGATAGTAGGTTGTTTTGGGTATAGATCGTAACCATAAAACCATCAAAAACCATTCAAAGTGCTTGATAAAAATAAAAACTTTTAACACTTTGAAAGTTTTACATTTCCGAAATGCCCCCCTACACACATGCATCGATATTCGAAATAGTTTAGCATGTGAAGAAAAGAGTTGCACTTGAGTCTATAAGATCACATGTTGCGATATATTACATTTTAATCACATATTCTCCCCTATCTCTAATATAAAAACATAATATTATAGATACCAACTGATTAAAATATGACAGTTTCTGAAAACCGATTGGGAGAGAAACATGTGTGCACGCATGAATCATGGAACATTATTCGGGTAGCTCCCCCTCAACAATATATGTGTGTCTTGAAACAAAAATTTGACAAAATTTTGAAAAAACGACACCACAAAATATGTTGAGGTACGGAGTTGAGATGCATTTTCCGATATAATATATTACATTTGACAATTTTATATCATTTTCGAAATGTGTTGGATACATAAAATGTGACAATTTCAGAGTACCCAACAACATTAAAAGGCTTGATTTTAAAACGCTCTCACTCAAAAATTGATCCAAATAACATATGACATTTTTTAGATATAAAACCATTTTATGAGGAAGGGAGTGTTGAACACACAATTTTGAAAGATTTAGAAAAACCTTTTGAGAAATTCTTGAAAATTGTGTTCAACGGTTTTAAAATAATCATGATAGAAGACTTCTCTTCTATTGCTTAGGAAAAGCGCACTGAAACATACACTTCCTGTTCGGGTCCGTTTTTCATGAGCTTAAAACTTTGATTGTTTTGTGACTAACTCATGACTGAGAAAAATTAATTTCCCGTTGTGAAGGATAAGTTATCATCAGTGATAAACTTTCCTTAAGGTGAAGTGATATGAGTGAAATCTCGTATCAATTATATCACAAAACACCCTAAAACACAAAGCAAAATACCTAATTTTGATTCATAAAAGAAGTATAATGGGTATGTTTTGTTGTTTGTGCTTGTGTAGGTAAAATGATACAATTATGAAGCAAACAAAGTGATTCAAGCCTTTGTTGATGAAGAAAAGACAAAAGGAGGATGAAAAGTGACAAGTCAACCAAAGTCAAAGGACCTTTCTTGACAACTTTCAAAGTTGAACGACTAAAGCTGCAAAATTAGAAAAGTCAATAACAAAGTCAAACATGGTCAACTATCAAGTCAAAAAGTCAAAGGATCAATTGTGTGCAAGTTTGAAGCTAGAAGGACCAGAAATGACAAAGTAATAAAGATCCTAGGTTAATTTAGAATCTGTTAAACTTGAAGGGTTAAATTTGCCAATATGAAGAGAAGTTTGTGTTTGATCCATGTGCTACTGGAATGAACCAATGAGAAGCCAAAGAATTGTATATACGGATTGCCACATCATAGCCAGCTGGCCACTAACAGCCGCCACATTTAATACGAGTATCTCAACAGTGCTACCCCACTACCTTTTGTTTCCACCACTCAAATTTGAGTATTCAGATAATGATCCGAGTGAACCAATTTCATCCAATACAAACACAACACGTGGAACATTCAAACTCAAACACGCCCAGAATCAAGAATGTAGAAATATGATAATCTTTCATCTAATCAAGAGGTTTGTTATTTTCTAGAGAGAGAAACTAGAGAGAGAAAGATGAGTGAGATGTGTGTTTATTATCAAAATAAGTGAACCAACACCCTCTCCATCAAAGGAGAGGGCTCATATACCCAAGTCCTTAGTGGACTTGGGCCTTCTAACCCATGGACAGGCCCATGGGCTAGGATGATAATGTCAATGTATTAACTTTCTAACTACGAGCTTATAACGTTTAATAATATAATTGGAGTGACCGATACTTCGAATATACGTTAAAAACGTATTTCTAACAATCTCCCCCTAAGGGAGGTCACTCCAACTTACAAAGTTCTAAACCTAGCATACTATACTAAGTCTTCGTTCTTGAGCTCGTAGTAGTTTCTCTTTTCTTCTTTTTCTTTTTCGGCTTGTGAATATGTTGTAATAATCTTTGAGCTTTGGCTTGCAACATGTTCTTTTGGATTTGACTTGTCTTGTAACTTGAGATCATCTTCACGTGCAGTCTTTGCCTTCTTGTGATGTTTGCCTCTTTGTGACTTCATGTCCCACATACCTATCCTTTGTTGAATTCTTGAAAGTTTAGAGTTGATACAGCGGAATACTTTTAGGTCATACTTTCTTGAATTTTGCTGAAATATTTGATGCAGAAGGAATAAGTATATGAGGGCGACTTCATCTGGTACCCCGTGATGGTTGTAGTATTTACCACTCTTTAGGAAAAGAGGGCAAATTAGGGTAAGTATTAACAAGTGACTTAGGAAAACCACGAGTTATGACCCAACGTGAGGATCGTTCTCAAGGAGGCTTGGTATGTGTGTTAAGAAATGATTACTTTGTGATTATATTGATTATGAGAAAAGAAAATTGAAAGGGGATAAGAAGAGAATGACGGTTACGATGACGGATTACACTAAGACGAAAAGGTCATACACGTAAAACCATAAAAAGCACCAAAATTAAAAATTTACTCTAAAAATTCCTAGAAAATAGCAATAAATCCTAAATAATGTATTAAGAGTTTACAAAAAATCAAAAATCACCCAAACCTTTTAATTAATAAAAAGCCCAAAATGACATTTATCACTTTGTATACCTCTAAAATACCCTAACTTAGTTTAAAACTATTTTTGAAAATTTTAAAATTAATAAAAACTATTTTAAAACAATTAAAAACTATTAAAACTTAAAATAATTATAAAAATAAATCTAAGGACAATAAAAATATTCTAAAAGTTGAAAAATTCCTAACTTTATGTATTTAACATAAGAAAAATGTAAAAACTTGAAAAAACTAAATTTTAATTTTTAATAATAAAATAATAATAAAATAATATTAAAAATCCAAAATTTATAAAAAATTCTAAAACTTGTAAACTAGTTTATTTTAACCTAATTAAACAGAAAATGAACTTGAAATACCAAAAATGCCCCTATTGGGCCTTCAAATGGGCCAAATACCCAAACAGATCCTTAATGGGCTTGATATTGGGCCCAATAAGAAAAAGTCCTCAGAAATGGCCCAAAAGCTCCAGTCAAGCTTAAAATTTGATTTTAAACACAATTTTCCAAAGGCCCAAAAGCTGAAAATGAGCTTAAGCTAGCTTATTTCAAAACAGTTTATTCTTAATGGGCTTTTTGGCCCATTAAGCTATAAGCTGATGCCATAAGCTAAGATTTTACCCACGTCCTTCTCTTGACCTAATTAAGCTATTTGCAAAAAGAAACTTGAAATAAGCTCAAGAAATAAGCATGAAATAAGCCAAAGCTCTCTTCACAAAACGACAAAATAGTCGTTTTTGACTTCTAGACTATTTCAAGAGCTGATTCAAGTTGCAATAAGTCACAAATGGCTTAACTAAGCTTAATCAACAAAAATAATTTCAATAAGCACACTCAATAAGCTGAAATAAGCAATAAGCTAATTTTGAAAAAGACAAAACACTCGTTTTCTAGTAAAAACTTAAAACCAAAAGCTGTAAACTTCCAGATACACTTATAAGCTCAAAAGATTAAGACCTATTACAAAAAATAAGTTGTTGCACATTGGAATAAGCTAAAATGACTTATTAATAAGCTGACCACAAATTATAACTAGCAGTGGCTAGTAGCAGGGGAAAGGAGTTCCCACTGCCTTGACTTTTTGACTTGGCTTTTTAGAGAGTTTTACTTGGTATCTTTGGACAATCAAGGCACCCTTGTGATCAGTGAATCACAAGGAGTCAATAACAAGCAAATAATCACAAAATCACCCGGCCAATCAGTGCAGTTAATTCAATCTTTGCCCAGATGTGTTCCAGAGAAGTAATAAGTAGGTCTGATGACAATAAGCTACTTTAAGCTATTAAAAGCCTCCCACAAGCCACCAAATGCATACACAATCTCAAAACAACTTAAAGTAACACAGATTAACACATTTCATGCAACCAATCCAACAAATGAACAAGATCTAGGCACATGCAGTTACTGATGAACAATGAAGAACACAAGGGCTAAGTTTGCTGATGTACTTGACACAAAATCCAATTTCAAGGCCTCAGATCTATCACATATGTTGCATTAACAATGATTAAACACTTGTTAGCCCTAGGTTAACATGAAAACTAGGTGTGCACAAGATTTCAGAGCAAATCAACAACCTTTCAAGATTTTATAGCCAAATGTTTGATTTAGTGATTCAAGGAACAAAACTTACATATATCAGATCACTATAACCTCTATAACAGATACACACTCAAACAATACCACAACATCAACTCAAAATCACTTAAACTAGAACAATCAGTCAATCCCAAACACCCTTTTAACTTTTTAAACTCAATTTTAAACAAGCAAAAGTCTTCTCAAGATTGATTTAAGCCCAGTTTAACATCATAACATACCACAAGTGAATCAAGAAGCAATTTTCAAGCATAAAAACACACTTATACCAGCAAAATCACAAAATCACATAAATACCAAAGATTAATCAGAAAGATGAATTTTTTAGAGTACAAACCTCCAAGATGTACATCCACACCTTGGAATCAAAGAGCTGAGGTGCTAGCAAGAACAAGCACCAGCTTCCCCCTGCTAAGAACAACAAACAGGCCTAGCCAAAGGCTTGAGCCTGGATTAGCACAAAATAAGGTAAAATAGGTGACAAAAGGTCAAGTCTTTACAAGACTTAGGTCCCCACAAGGCCTGAATTTTCCCTTAAGGCCTCACTACCCCTTAATCAACCAAGATTAGGAGGCTATGATCACCCTTAAGCTCAAATAAGCAGGCTGTTGAACCACAAGTACTTAGAAAACCACTTGACTAATTTTTGAAACAAAAACGTATAACCAAACTCCAATATTGTTCAAGCTAGTTGATTTGTGACTTATGTCACTTAAAGAAACACCTCAATGAACAATCCTCACCCAAGCACATGCCAAATTCTTGAACTCAGTCAAGAACAAAGGGACTCAAAGGCTTATAGGCTATCTTAGACTTGTTCAAGGTTTTGTTTAAGTACAAAAACGTGATAATACAACTACTTAACATAATAAATATCAATGGAGCTCAGTTTCAATCACAAGACAATACCAAATTCTATTAGTTTCAGAAAAATAGCTTTACAAGGCTTGACAAAGTAAAACTGAGAACAAAAACTAATGTGGTGAACTAATGGCTTTATATAGAGCCTTACAAGTCTAAAATGCAGAAAGTAAACTAGAAACCCTTGTTGTAGAAGTCCAAAAATTCCCTTGAGGATTTTGGCATTTTTCTTGATCATGTGAACTCTTTGGCTGTTTGTGAAGCTGTAAAGTGTGTAGGAATTGCATCAATGGCTCAAAATAAGCTTAAGTTTCAAGCTTCAATCTTGGACGTTGGATGTGGCAGGGTTTTTGGCTTTTTCTCCCAAAACCGTGTGGGAGGGTTTATCATGTGACCAAGGTGATGATGTGGCGTGGGTTTTGGTGATTGGGTTATGTTTATGATTAGCTTCATCACAAATCTGGAGTAGTTGGAGGTCTAATTATAAGCCATTAGTAAAAACCCAATTTGGATCAAGAACATGAATAGTGCATGTTTTGATCCATTTTGTTTTTAAAACTTGGTGTTAGGCGCCTAATTAATATTTAATTAGGGTTAGTTAAAAACCGGTTGTGAGTGGAGGGTGATGTGGCGAAATGGTGAAGGGTGATTGGTGGGATGGAGTTAGTGGGGCACGTGTCCACCTCCCACTGGTCTAGGTAAGTTTGCTGTCTGCCATCTTTAGCCCTCCATCTCTTTTCTTCCTTTCACTTGCTATTTAATCAGCCAAAGTTGCCCTTTGTTAATGAAGTTTCAAAACTTCATTTTGGCCACAAAACTTTTCACAAGGACTTGTTTTGTATTTCTTTGATATTTGAGGGACTGATCTTGCACATTTTTGAACTTTTAAGGTCTTCATGGTATGCTTGAATATAAGGAGGACCAATATTTACAATTTAGTTTTGATGAGGGACTAAACTTGCCAATTCTTCAAAGTGGAGGGTCCTTTTTGCAAATTTGACAAAATTCATGGACCAAACTTGTAATTATGAATAAACAAGGGTTTAATGTGTCAATTCTTCCATATTGGAGGGCCCTTCTTGTATAATCTTCAAATCTTCAAGGTTTATTCTTGGAAAATCATCACTTGGATCCGGTTCATTGTGCGGCTTCTTTTCCCGTGTTCGTTTTTGCATGTTCTTTGTGATCTTTTGTCATTTCCTCAATATCCGTACCTAAAATACACAAGTAAGAAACACAAGCATATATTTGGGTATTTTGATGATATTTAAATGCATTTTAAGCCCTTTTGGACGATGAGACTATGTATAAAAGCAGTCTCATCACTCCCCCATACTAAACCATTGTCGTGCCCTCGCAATGCTAGAATAAAGTATCGTAGCACCTCCAAAATTCATTTTTATTCACTCTATTGAATGATAAACTAGCTATACTACTACTATTACTACTATTTGCGTTTTAGACATAATGTATGATTTTCATCGCAAAATGGGACGTTTAGGTTCATAGAATAAGAACACGTGAATGATTCGTTAGAAATAATTTCATCGTCCTCGATTTTCACCCCAATTCCATGCCAAGCATGCAACAAGATCATTGTCATTATAAGTTAGTAATGCTAACACTACTCATATGCTCTAATCACGTACTTATCCTCCCAATTTCCTAAGTTGTATCTCTTATATTTTATTTTGTCTTGAATGTTTCACGAGGATACACTGTTTGACTTATGCGATAATAGATATTTAGGTCTAAAAATAGAGTCCTAACGGTGTAACCAAGACCATCAAATCAATAACCCCTCCTAATAGACAACGATTTCAAAAAAGTAAGTCAAAAAGAAGGATCGATAAACAGGGTTTTATAACGGTTTTGAACATGAGACTTATTACCAAGACTTTTATACGCCCCTTAACGGAAGGGCCTTATTATCTTTGGTTTACCTCCATCTTTTATTCAACTTCGCCATGAAGATTTTATTATGACTTCGGTCTTGCCTTGCCTTTTATTATCCACCTCATCGGTAGTTTTATTAGCCAAAGATGTATATCCTCACGCTAAGGCGAATTTTGGATCTTTAAAGCTTCAAAGATTAAGGCTTGATTCACTTTCAATTTGGGCATAGATTTTTCGGCCTTGTGGGGCTTCAAATTGTTTGCTTGATTTAGGTGAGCACTTGAAATCTTATTATTGGGTGAAGCTTTCGATTATTCGGGTGCCAATACTTCAAAACCGTGACGCTGGCGATACCTTAATGTCTTCCCAATTTAATTACACGGAAGCTACTAGAAAATACTAGAAACCCAACAATCAAGACTAAACCGCTAAGTCAATATTTATTAAGCAAAAAATATTTACAAGCGAAGGGAGAATAAGCAAACAACGAGAACACATGAGTTTTTGAAAGAATACGAGTACTCTACGTTTAGCATAGTAACTTATAATTAACCCTATCATTTCTCGTCCTCATTTAAGAGACTTAGCCTAATGTGAAGTTAAGGAATCAAAGCAAAGTGCTCAACACACACGGTCGAGTAAAAAATTACTCTTATTCTCGCCATTCGGAAAACCTACATTCGTATCTTCAAACACTTATAAAACATGAGAAAAATTTTAAAATTTGGTCATTTTTAGCCTTATTTTGCAACAAAACGATAAACAAAAAGATAAACTTTGGAAAGCGTGAAGGTTTAGCAAGGCAGGTATCTATTCACCCCCCATACTAAGTTAAACATTGTCCTCAACGTTTCGAGTCTAGGGGTGCAAACACCCCCATACTAGAGACGTAGTCGAATGCCTAATCTAGCACGAAAAGGGTGTAACCGTTAAATTTAAAGCCTTTTATGAAGTGTGCTATAAACCTAAGGTTAGAACATCAAAGGATATATCATGGATATTGATAAAGTCTTCAAAGCAAACGATCGAGTGCTCCCATAAAACGAACACGAGAAGCTCCAATCGTGAAGATCATGATCTAAAAACCACAATTCACAAACAACCACGGAACAAAGGATGGAAGGGCACAAATCCCCTCACATTAACTAATTAGAAAGCAATAATATGTACATGGATAAGCATGGGTCTCCCCCATGAGGCACCTTGTTTTTGATAACCGAGTCAAAAGCTCAACTCGAATCCCCCATAAATGTGATCATTTAGGGATAATCATGGTATTGTCAATTTTTGGTGGGGCTTACATGATAAACAAGGCCAAAAAACAACCGGTATTAAGGACTAAGTCCTTTGATGGTGCAAAATACCGGGATCGAAGATGACATTCTCGTTTTCATTGGAAAAACAAATCAACGCCACTTCATCATGTGTCAACACAAACCCAAAGGGTTTAAAGAAAATAGATGAGAAGAAATAGAAGGGTGGGACAATGGGTAAGTCACAAAAACCATGAGCTACTCGAGGTAGACTCGCACTAATCAAATAGAAAGATTTTCCATTTATTGCATCGGTGGAAGACCGAGATTTCCCTTTATAAGCAATTCTGGGATCAAATATCTCGTCCTCGGTGGAGAAAGGAGAGGGAACATAAGGGGCTTCCCCCACACTAGGTCCACACAAAGCATCGTCAAAAGGAGAAGATGAGCTTGTAGCACTAAAAACACGAGGTGATGACGGAGTTAGCATTGATGTAAACCAATTTAAATCTTTTAAATCCAATTTAAAATCTTTCCCTTTTTCATCTTTTAAACTCTCCTTATGAAAACCTGACTTGATTATGTCAAAAATATTTGGTGTTTCTAAAACAATGTTAGTCACACTAAAAATTCTCACATTTGAAAACCGTTTTGGTTTTGGTGGTGGTAAGTTCTCAAAACGTTTGTCAACGAAGAAAACTTCCCCATCGGGGTCAACATATTCATCATCCGAAGAATCATTCGTGATTGGAAACGTAGGCTTAACACTCTTAACCTCCACCATCGGAGGGGATGGAAAATCATTTTTATCATCAACTCCTAAAACTCTTTTTGAAATCCTTTTGCAAATGTTTTTGATGGGATAACATTGTTCAAACACGTGATAGAATACACATGATAAAGTGTAGAGTTTTGAGTTGCATTTATGACGAGTTCTTCCTCATTGAAACGTAGAGTGATCTTTCTAGCATGCACATCGATAAGTGCTCTCGAGGTATCCAAAAATGATCAACCTAAAATTAGAGGAACTTTAGGATCGATGGGAATGTCAACAACGATAAAGTCCATGGGATAGTAGAACTTTCCAACTTTCACGAAGACGTCCTCGGCTACTCCACAAGCTAGAATCATAGAATGATCGGCCATCTCGATTGACATTCTTGAAGGAGTGAGATTAGGAAGATTGAGCGACTTAAAAATCTCAAGAGACATCAAATTTATACTAGCACCAAGATCGGCCAAGGCGTAGCATTCCTCCATATCTTTTATTGCACATGGGATTAAAAATTTACCGGGATCATCGACTTTTTAGGGTATGCGGCTAAGAAAAACCGAAGAACAACTAGACGACTTTTGCAATTTCTCTTTGTTATTCAACATACTTTTGAAGTTTGCGGCAAATCGAGGCATCATGACCAAGGCGTCGGCAAAACATATATTAAAATGCAAGTCACGATACATTTTCATAAAAAGTTCAAATTGATAAATATTTCGTTCTTGTGCCTTTTCCTTGTTTCGTCTTGAAGGGTAAGGTAAGGGTGGTGTGGGTTGGGGCATAGGCAACGGCCTTGGAATCTCGGGTTCCACTATTGGTATTGGTTTAACCGTAGGTGTGGTTTGAGCGGTACTTCGTGGGCTTGGAATTTGCTCATTTTCTACCACCACCTCGGGTTCTTTCTCTTTTTCCTTCTCCTTAGAAGTACTTAGACGAGAAATTTGTTCTTTTAAAGTTTTACCACTACGAGTAGTAATAACCTTCAATTCTCCTTTCGGGTTCACGATGGTATCACTAGGAAGACCACCCGAAGAAGAAGGTTTACACATGATAGCTTCAAACATTTTTCCCATTCGATCTTCAAACTTAGATTGCCTAGCATCCGCTTTTAAGAACTCTTGCTTAATCTCATGTTGACCTTGCTCCATTTTTTGTTGATTTTGTTGGAGACGTTGAACATTTCCTTCCATTTTATTACCATGAGTCTTAAGTTCATTAGCAAGTTCGTTTTTAAGCTCGTTTTTCAACTCGGATCTTAAGCTAACCATCTCACGTTGCATATTATCAAACTTAGCATCGTTTGCTTTAGCATAATTCAAAAGTTATCCTTGAAGATTTTTGGTGTGATCATTTTGAAAACCTTGTGTGGTAGTTTGAAAGTCATGGTTTTGGTTTGAAATTTGCCCATTTCCACTTTGATAATTACCCTTGTTGTAGTTACGTTGATTTCCTTGATAAGCACCACTTTGATTGTTGTTTCGATAGTTGTTAGCATTTTGATTTTGTGGAGCTTGATTTTGGCGGGAACCTTACCGTTTTGGTTATAAGTTCCCGTGGCTACATAAGCATTCGAAGTGTTACCATCCGCGGTAATGCACTCGGAAAAATCATGAGCTCCACCACACGAAATACAACTCTTGGCAACCGCCTTAACCGATGCAGAATTTAAAGCATCTTGTGCTTTCCAATGAGTCATAAGAGTCGAAAACCTATCAAAAAACCGATTCTCCTCATTTGCTTCATCTTGCAAGGCACTCATGTTACAAGAGGACGATGAACCCATAGTGGAAACACTCGGTGTGTTACGAGGGCTATAAACCTTAGACCTATTCTCAATGATTTTTAAAGCCTCATCGGTCGTTTTGCACAAAAAATTACCACCCGCGGCGGCATTTAAGTAATCTCGTTCATGATCATTAAGCCCATTATAAAAAGTGTCAATTTGATGCAATTCGGAAAAATCCTGGTGTGGACATTCATGTAACATTTCTTTAAACCTTTCCCAAGCCATTAAAAAACTTTCATTAGACCTTTGAGTAAATCGTGAAATCTCGTTTTTCAAATGTGTTGTTTTAGATGGTGGAAAAAATTGATTCACAAATTTAGAAACGAGATCACCCCACGTCAAAATCGAATTTGGGGGTTCTTTCTCGAGCCATATCTTGGCAGGTCCATCTAACGAGTATGGAAACAACATCATCTTAATGGCATCGTGTGGTACATCCTTAAACTTGCTTGTCGCGGTGAGACGATTGAATTGCCTAATGTGATAATGTGGGTTGTCTTTTTCGTGTCCGCGAAACTTGTTAGCTTGAAGCATAGACATTAAACCCGTCTTGATCTCGAAGTTCTCCGCAAGGATGGCGGGAATCACAATGGCCTCTCCAAAACCCTCGGTGGGTGCTTGAAGCAACTCCATCATAGTACGATTAGCCATGATAGCTTCTTGTTCTACAATAGGTTCCTCACTTGGAGTCACTTCACTAGAAAGATTAGGAGTAGGTGTTGACTCCTTTCGGTTTCTACGTTTACGTGCACGTCTTGCTTGATTACGAGTTTGCATAAACGTCACGTACAACGTGGGGATGAGAAAAGAAGATTCTTTGTGGTGTTTTTAACTTTTTCATTTTTTTGGATTTTTGATTGTTTTTACTTTTTTGGATTTTGGAATTGTATTAAGTAGACAAAAATCTACAAATCTCCTCCTTAATAAAATCTCTTGATTAAAGAAGCCTCAAGGAATGAAAACGATCACGTGAAGTGAACGCCTTCGAACTTTAGAACGTTGGTGAAACACCAAAACGTTCAAGAGGGTTTAATCAAATAAAACCAAGAAAGTATATATGATACTTAATAATACTTTGGGCGGCAAAACCCTCGATTAGCTCTCAAAATCAAATACTCACAAGCAAGCGGGGAAACGAGGCGGCGCGAAGCACTTAAGGGCCTTTTTCCTTAGGGTATATTTTATAATACCCGCCTTATACCCACCTTATAGTTTGTATTTTTCAAAATCGAGCTTCACAAAAGTATTTATCTATTTTTGCCTTTTTCTTTTGGTTTGAGATTCGAATACAATGATCGGGTAATGACCTCCCAAGTCAAGGTTGTGTTTTCACACTTTTGGAGTACTTGTGAATTTATTGTTCTACGTATACAATATATTAATAATATTCACACAAAAAAACAAAAAACCGATAATACGTATTAGTAGAGTGCTACTAATACAAATACTATTTAAGGTTAGTATATAAAAACAACAATGCCCAAATCAAAACACAACACGCCTCCCCGACACCGGCACCAAAATGATAGTTGAGTTTTTTACCCACTCTTTAGGAAAAGAGGGCAAATTAGGGTAAGTATTAACAAGTGACTTAGGAAAACCACGAGTTATGACCCAAAGTGGGGATCGTTCTCAAGGAGGCTTGGTGTGTGTGTTAAGAAATGATTACTTTGTGATTATATTGATTATGAGAAAATAAAATAGAAAGGGGATAAGAAGAGAATGACGGTTACGATGACGGATCACACTAAGACGAAAAGGTCATACACGTAAAACCGTAAAAAGCACCAAAATTAAAAATTTACTCTAAAAATTCCTAGAAAATAGCAATAAATCCTAAATAATGTATTAAGAGTTTATAAAAAATCAAAAATCACCCAAACCTTTTATTTAATTAAATAATGATTTTTTAATGCTAATTAAAGCCCTAAAAATCAATTTAATTAATAAAAAGCCCAAGATGAGATTTATCACTTTGTAAACCTCTAAATACCCTAACTTAGTTTAAAACTATTTTTCAAAATTTTAAATTTAATAAAAACTATTTTAAAAACAATTAAAAACTATTAAAACTTAAAATAATTATAAAAATAAATCTAAGGATAATAAAAATATTCTAAAAGTTGCAAAATTCCTAACTTTATGTATTTAACCTAAGAAAAATGTAAAAACTTGAAAAAACTAAATTTTAATTTTTAATAATAAAATAATAATAAAATAATATTAAAAATCCAAAATCTATAAAAAATTCTAAAAACTTGCAAACTAGTTTATTTTAACCTAATTAAACAGAAAATGAACTTAAAATACCAAAAATGCCCCTATTGGGCCTTCAAATGGGCCAAATACCCAAACAGATCCTTAATGGGCTTGATATTGGGCCCAATAAGAAAAAGTCCTCAGAAATGGCCCAAAAGCTCTAGTCAAGCTTAAAATTTGATTTTAAACACAATTTTCCAAAGGCCCAAAAGCTGAAAATGAGCTTAAGCTAGCTTATTTCAAAACAGCTTATTCTTAATGGGCTTTTTGGCCTATTAAGCTATAAGTTGATGCCATAAGCTAAGATTTTACCCACGTCCTTCTCTTGACCTAATTAAGCTATTTGCAAAAAGAAACTTGAATTAAGCTCAAGAAATAAGCCTGAAATAAGCCAAATCCCTCTTCACAAAACGACAAAATAGTCCTTTTTGAGTTCTAGACTATTTCAAGAACTGATTTAAGTTGCAATAAGTCACAAATGGCTTAACTAAGCTTAATCAACAAAAATAATTTCAATAAGCACACTCAATAAGCTGAAATAAGCAATAAGCTAATTTTGAAAAAGACAAAATAGTCGTTTTCTAGTAAAAACTTAAAACCAAAAGCTGTAAACTTCCAGATCCACTTATAAGCTCAAAAGACTAAGACCTATTACAAAAAATAAGTTGTTGCACATTGGAATAAGCTAAAATGACTTATTAATAAGCTGAACAAAAATTATAACTAGCAGTGGCTAGTAGCAGGGGAAAGGAGTTCCCATTGCCTTGACTTTTTGACTTGGCTTTTTAGAGAGTTTTACTTGGTATCTTTGGACAATCAAGGCACCCTTGTGATCAGTGAATCACAAGGAGTCAATAACAAGCAAATAATCACAAAATCACCCAGCCAATCAATGTAGTTAATTCATCTTTGCGCAGATATGTTCCAGACAAGTAATAAGCAGGTCTGATGACAATAAGCTACTTTAAGCTATTAAAAGCCACCCACAAGCCACCAAATGCATACACAATCTCAAAACAACTTAAAGTAACACAGATTAACACATTTCATGCAACCAATCCAACAAATGAACAAGATCTAGGCACATGCAGTTACTTATGAACAATGAAGAACACAAGGGCTAAGTTTGCTAATGTACTTGACATAAAATCCAATTTCAAGGCCTCAGATCTATCACATATGTTGCATTAACAATGATTAAACACTTGTTAGCCCTAGGTTAATATGAAAACTAGGTGTGCACAAGATTTCAGAGCAAATCAACAACCTTTCAAGATTTTATAGGCAAATGTTTGATTTAGTGATTCAAGGAACAAAACTTGCATATATCAGATCACTATAACCTCTATAACAGATACACACTCAAAAAATACCACAATATCAACTCAAAATCACATAAACTAGAACAATCAGTCAATCTCAAACACCCTTTTAACTTTTTAAACTCAATTTTAAACAAGCAAAAGTCTTCTCAAGATTGATTTAAGCCCAGTTTAACATCATAACATACCACAAGTGAATCAAGAAGCAATTTTCAAGCATAAAAACACAATTATACCAGCAAAATCACAAAATCACATAAATACCAAAGATTAATCAGAAAGATGAAGTTTTGAGAGTACAAACCTCCAAGATGTACATCCACACCTTGGAATCAAAGAGCTGAGGTGCTAGCAAGAACAAGCACCAGCTCCCCCTGCTAAGAACAACAAACAGGCCTAGACAAAGGCTTGAGCCTAGATTAGCACAAAATAAGGTAAAATAGGTGACAAAAGGTCAAGTCTTTACAAGACTTAGGTCCCCACAAGGCCTGAATCTTCCCTTAAGGCCTCACTACCCCTTAATCAACCAAGATTAGGAGGCTATGATCACCCTTAATCTCAAATAAGCAGGCTGTTGAACCACAAGTACTTAGCAAACCACTTGACTAATTTTTGAAACAAAAACGTATAACCAAACTCCAATATTGTTCAAGCTAGTTGATTTGTGACTTATTTAACTTAAAGAAACACCTCAATGAACAATCCTCACCCAAGCACATGCCAAATTCTTGAACACAGTCAAGAACAAAGGGACTCAAAGGCTTATAGGCTATCTTGGACTTGTTCAAGGTTTTGTTTAAGTACAAAAACGTGACAATACAACTACTTAACACAATAAATATCAATGGAACTCAGTTTCAATCACAGCACAATACCAAATTCTATTAATTTCAGAAAAATGGCTTTACAAGGCTTGACAAAGTAAAAATGAAAACAAAAACTAATGTGGTGAACTAATGGCTTTATAGCCTTACAAGTCTAAAATGTCGAAAGTAAACTAGAAACCCTAGTTGTAGAAGTCCAAAAATGCCCTTGAGGATTTTGGCATTTTTCTTGATCATGTGAACTCTTTGGCTGTTTGTGAAGCTGTAAAGTGTGTAGGAATTGCATCAAGGGCTCAAAATAAGCTTAAGTTTGTTGGAGGTCTAATTACAAGCCATTAGTAAAAACCCAATTTGGATCAAGAACATAAATAGTGCATGTTTTGATCCGTTTTGTTTTTTAAACTTGGTGTTAGGCGCCTAATTAATATTTAATTAGGGTTAGTTAAAAACCGGTTGTGAGTGGAGGGTGATGTGGCGAAATGGTGAAGGGTGATTGGTGGGATGGAGTTAGTAGGGCACATGTCCACCTCCCACTGGTCTAGGTAAGTTTGCTGTCTGCCATCTTTAGCCCTCCATCTCTTTACTTCCTTTCACTTGCTATTTAATCAGCCAAAGTTGATTTCCCTTTGTTAATGAAGTTTCAAAACTTCATTTTGGCCACAAACTTTTCACAAGGACTTGTTTTGTATTTCTTTGATATTTGAGAGACTGATCTTGCACATTTTTGAGCTTTAAAGGTCTTCATGGTATGTTTGAATATAAGGAGGACCAATCTTGACAATTTAGTTTTGATGAGGGACTAAACTTGTCAATTCTTCAAAGTGGAGGGTCCTTTTTGCAAATTTGACAAACTTCAGGGACCAAACTTGCAATTATGAATAAAAAGGGTTTAAAGTGTCAATTCTTCCATATTGGAGGATCCTTCTTGTATAATCTTCAAATCTTCAAGGTTTATTCTTAGAAAATCATCACTTGGATCCGGTTCATTGTGCGGCTTCTTTTCCCGTGTTCGTTTTTGAATGTTCTTTGTGATCTTTTGTCATTTCCTCAATATCCATACCTAAAATACACAAGTAACAAACACAAGCATATATTTGGGTATTTTGATGATATTTAATGCATTTCAAGCCCTTTTTAGACGATGAGACTATGTATAAAAGAAGTCTCATCACCCCGCAACGCCACCATCTTCAAATGCAGCAACATAATAAGACACGAATAAAATGGATTTGACATTTTATTCTGATTCGGTAGCCTTTTACCTCCGGTCGGTGAAGACCGTTGGACGATAATAAATATCGTACTTGTGACAGGTATCTCTAATTAAAGATCTCATTGATAAGATTTCGCGGGTAAACCCGTTTTCTTTATTCGACCGTCCAAAGCTGACTGCGAACATAAAGAGTGAATCACTTGGATAATAGATATCCTTGGGATTGAATTCGTCAATTCATAAACCTGGAACAAGTGAATTTCAATTAATATTTTCACCATCGTTCCTTTCTAGTTGTCACGAGCTTGATTCTAATAGAATCTTGTGTGTCACCTACCGTAGTGCTGTTTGATGTTGACACTGGAAAGATTTCCACTCTTCACTGTGAACACTAAAGAATGCCACTCTGAGTGTTCTGGCAAGATCACTTGGATTTTACGTAGAAGCCCGGAACAAGTTTAATCTCAATTAAGAGTCAAACCATCATTTCTTTCCAGTTATCACAAGATTAGTTCTTAAAGAACCGCACGTGTCACCTACCATGAGCTTGTTTGATGTTGACTCAAGCAGGATTTCCATATTCATTTTAATACTTTCGTATCACTCAGATGTTCTGGCAATATTACAAGAATATTGCGTAGGACTCATAAAAATCTTTCTTGTTTTTTTTAAATTGTGTCCTAATGAGACTTTTGATGATCTCGTGGCTCTAGACTCAATGGTGCATTTTGTTTTGGTGAGCGGAGGCTGGAGAGGATTGCCACCTTTTTAATATCAATTTATTCGGAGTGAATAAACCGATAGATAACGTGTTGAACTCCGTGACATTAAAACTGTAGAACAATGATAATCTTGTGAAACAAGGGGGTTGATGTTTTTCTAGAGGGAGAGAGTTAGAGAGAGAAATGAAAGAAAACACATATATTGAAATGAAAGAATAAAACAACCAACACCTCTTTCCATGGTGGAAAGAGGTTTAAATACCCCAAGTCCTTAAAGGACTTGGGCTTCCGGCCCATGAACATGCTCATGGGTCGGGCTATGTAATAAATGACACTTAACTTAACTACGAGCCTATAACTACATTGTTGGAGTGACCGAGACTTTCTAAATGCGTAAAACATATTTCCAACAATCTCCCCTAAAGGGAGGTCACTCCAAATTTACAAAGTCCTAATCTAGCATGTTAGATCTTGTTCTTGAGCTCGTAGTCTTCTTTTCTTTCTTTTTCTTTTCTTTTGTGAATATGTGTTGAATGACATCAGCCTTTTTGCTTGGAACATGTTCTTTTAGCCTTTCACGTGCAGCCTTTACTTTTCTTGTGAGGTTCGCCTCTTTGTGACTTCATGTCCCACACACTTATCCTTTGTTGAATTCTTGAAAGTTTCAGAGTCGATACAGCGGAAGACTTTTAGGTCATACTTTCTTGAATTTTCAGGAGTATTTGATGCTAAAGGAATAAGCATGTGAGGACGTCTTCAACAGGTACACCGCAACGCCACCGTCTTCAACTGGTACACAGCAACGCCACCGTCTTCAACAGGTACACAACAACGCCACCGTCTTTAACAGGTACACAGCAACGACACGAATAAAATGGCTTTGACATTTTATCCTAATTCGGTAGCATTTTACCTCCGGTCGGTGAAGACCGTTGGACGATATTAGATATCGTACCCGTGATGGATAGTTTCAATTAAGTAACTTCCTGACAGGATTTCGCGGGTAAACCCGTTCTCTTTATTCGACCGTCCAAAGCTGACTGCGAACATAAAGAGTGAATCATTTGGATTAAAATCCTTATGATTGAAGCCGTCAATTCATGAAACCTGGAACAAGTGAATTTCTATTAAGATATTCACCATCGTTGCTTTCTAGTTGTCACAAACTTGATTCAAATTGAATCTTGCTTGTTACTACCAAGTGCTGTTTGATGTTAACACTAGAAGGATTTCCACTCGTCACTGTGAACACTAAAGAGTGTCACTCTGAGTGTTCTGGCAAGATCATACGATAATGCGTAGAGGCCTGGAACGAGTTTAAGTTCAATCAAGAATTAAACTACTGTTTCTTTCCAGTTTTTTACAAGATTGGTTCTAAAAGAACCGCACGTGTAACCTACCATGAGCTTGTTTGATGTTGGCTCAAGCAGGATTTCCATCTTCATTGTAATACTTACGTATTACTCGGATGTTCTGGCAGTATTACAGGAATACTGCGTAGGACTCATGAAAATCTCTTACTTTTCACATTGTGTGAGGAAGCAAGGAATAATTGGAAAGTGTCCTAATGAGACTTTTGATGATCTCGTGGCTCTAGACTCGATAGTGCGTTTTGATTTAGTGAGCGATGGCTGGAGAGGAGTGCCACCTTTTCAATATCAGTCTATTCGGAGTGAATAAACCAATAGATAACGTGTTGATCTCCGTGTGATTAAAACAAATACCTTTTGAGAGATATTTGAGTTAGCTGGGAAGGGTTGTGCATTGCATCACTGGGTCCATGATGTCTTTCTTCAATATCGAGAATCATTAACAAAAATGATCTCAATAGCAGATGTATTGACCCGGTTTCTGCCTTAAGTTGTAAGGAGGGCTTCTTTCTTTACACCCTTTATCTTTACAATTCTTTTTCATTCTTCAACCCCTTCAATGCTTACCAATACGTCATCACTAGCACCTTGTTGTGATTGTTCCAGTGCTAGCTTAAGTACTTGGTCGGCATTCAGCTACGTTCACATTCATTCTCCATCTTTCCTAGGACTTCTAGTTCTATCTGGGGAGTTGTCCTTGGGAAGATTGCATCGGTTCTGATGAATCATTGGACTAATACATATACCTACCACCCTTTTGTCACCACATCGTCGTGAGATAAGTGTGTTTTAGGTTGATATAGTCACCATGAAAAAAATCCTTGAAAAATCAGTTAAAGCACTTGTGATATTGAAATCAAAGATTTTGTGCCTTAAGTGTTTTGATCATAAAAAACGCTCCCCCTTAACTTATGCATGACACATGTTAAGCTGGTTTATCTTTTAAGTCTTTTTCATTGTTTTAGCCAAATATCATAAAGTCTCCTTAATCCCATTTTCTCCCCTTTCCAAAATGTTAACCATCAATATTTTGGATATTAATGGATTAACCGGTCTTTGGGTAATAAAATGAAATTATATGTTGGCCAAAGAACATATTAATGCTCCCCCTCAAATTAATGAGGGTTAGTTGTAGTGCTTGAGTATGATTTGTTTGAAAGATTTAGAATCTCGTGAGAAATTCTTGAAAAATATCATACTTTTACACTACAACAAGCCACAAAAAGCTGATTAAATAAAAAGATAACATATTCACAATAATGTACATATGGAGTTGACCTGTAATGAGACGAACCAAAATTAATTGGTTCGTTCCGTGAGCCGATGGTGAGCTCCATATGGTCGTCCACCGACGAATCGTTCTATGCTTCGTAGCAACCGGCGCTTCCTTAGCACTTCCTCAATCTTCCTGATTGCGTACGAATACCTTTTTCTACACTGGGTTGTCCAGGTGTATGTAACTGCCGGAGGAGGTAAGTTGGAATTGATAACCGACAGATCATCTCGAACATTCTTTAGCGTTTCATCACTGAATTTGTGCAGTTCTGAGAATCACATATATTGCATAACGCCAGTCTGATTCGGATAAAAGATTCCTGCTTCCGGCTTGGTAGTCCCCATGTAAACCTTCTTGTTCTTGTGGAAATTACTGAGTGGAGTCGTATGGGGACGTTCCAGGTTTAGCTTCTTCTGATAGCTTTCTACCCCAAGTTGAAAATCTTCCACCCGGTTTTGAATGACAATTTTCCTGGCATATTAAACGAAAGTTTGAACTCAAGGCTATGACAATATCAGGTGATAGATGGTCAACTTTCTCTTGAGCCAAAAGCAACAATAGATCTTCTATGTCTTCAAGTTGAAGGTACTGGAGATCACTTTCGTCAATGCGGTATTCTTTCTCATCGGTACGTCTGAACAAGATTACATTTAAGTAATCGTAACCGAAAACCGTCTGAGTAGTTGCCCCAAGGATACTTTTGATTCTGTGAGATGAGACAATAGAAGCACCTCTCTTAGGACGATGGAAGTGATTATAGGCTAACTTCTTCTTTTTGTCCCAGTGAGATATGCCAAGTGAAGCATAGGTGTCATAAAATTTGAGCAGCTTCTTTCTCCATATTGACTCAGGCACTTTATCCTCTATCCATGGAACATTCTCCAAGTTGACAGCCTTGAGCATTGTTAGTGACGTGGCATACTTCTTTGCTCCATTTTCAAGATATTCAAGATCGTTAGAGACAAAATGCTCGATTGGGATAGTGGCAGAACCGGTGATGAACGTTGGTGTAAGAGGTCGCAATACGGGAGTCTGAATTCCTGTAGTTGTCGCTCTCATTGCTTTAGTAAGCTCATTCAGGTGATATTCTGCTTCATTATGGGTGATCTTTAATGTATCAAAGAAGTCCACATTTGCAGCTGCCATTTTGATCAGATCCGGGGTCATCGTTGGTTTCCCATGAGAATACCTTAGAAAAGCCGAGAAATCGATAGGGTTGTTCAGGAATTGAGTCATCTCCATTTCAGTTGCAGTTTCAAATGGATGCTGTGGTGCTGCGTTTGTTAGCCAAAGTTGCTCTTGTATAGTATCATCAATGATAAGGGATTCAGCAAATGTTGGTTCTGGAACATTTAAATCTTCAACTTCCATGTCATCGTCATGCTGAATTGTAGATGATGTTGAAGGTTGAGTTTGCATCACCGGTATATCATCGTGAGGTTCGTCTTCAAGCATTGTCTCTGTTGGTTCTTCTGCTTGCATGTATTCTACAGATTCATTGTGAGAATCAGTAGTGAATTCTGGTGCAGTAGATATACCTGAAGCAACCTGCTGAGTTTCTGATACTGTTGTCTCCAGTGGCTTTTCTGTGGTGTTAGCAACCGTTTCTGCAGTGTCCTCTAGACCTTTCTCGGTGGCCGTTTCATTGTCATCCTTGTTTGTCTCTTCGGCATTTGTACCGGTGTCGTCATTCATATCACCCTTGTTGACTTCATTACCCTTGTCATTATCGTCATCGTCATCCTGATCATCATCTGTATCCTCGTCCTCGTCCTCATCGTCATCTACATTCTTATCCTTTCCTTGTTCATCCTCTTCATGCTCCTCATCTCCTTCCTTATCCTTATCCTTATTATCATCATCCTTTTCACCATGTTCCTCGTCATCTTCCTCTTCTAACTCATTCTCATCATCAGACTCAGAGTCGGTAGTGTCTGCAGGATTCTCTTCATCAATTGCTTTGTTGAGATATTGCAGAACTTTGCGTTTGTATTTTGATTTATGAGCTCCCAAATCTAGCAGACGTGTCTGAAGCAATGTCATTATTTGAAGAGTAGATAGACCATTACCGACAAGATGTGGTAGTTGTTGATCAACATAAGACTTGACTTCGCGTCGAATGATCGCGGTGATCTGCTCGTCAATTGACTCGAGAAAAGCAGCATTTTCTTTATCCCGAGTTTTCTTTTCTTTACGAAATGCTTTATGTTGTTCTTTGAGCTTTGACACTTTGTCTGTTAGTTTTTGAAGAATGGGCTCATCAGGATGCGGTTCCTTTGGAGGAGTAGCAAACCTTTCAGTCAACGTAGCTATTTGTGTAGCTTGAGCCTCTAGCTGTTGTTGAAGAGACTGGATCAACGGGTCATTGACTGTGAGAAAAGGATTTGATGTAGATGATGCTTGTGGTTCTGTTGGTGGAGGTGTAACCAAAACCGTTAAGGTGGTCGTGGATGATACTGGTTGTATCGGGATAGGTGTTGATGTAGATACAGTGGTTAGGACGGTGGTTGATACAGGTTGTTCAACTGTAGATGACGGTGTAGATTCCGTGGTAATGGTGGTGGTTGATACTGGTTGTTCAACCGTTGCGGGTGTGATGGTGGTGGTTGGGACCGCACTGATGATTGGGGTTGATAGTAGGGAAGTGGTGGTCGATGTAATAGTGGTTATAGGGACATCCACCATTTGTTCATTTGTTGACGGATCAGTGTTGGTGACCTCAACACCCTCCCCTTCTAAATTGAGATATTTCAAAACATCATCAGAGTTTGAAGTAGACTTACTTTGAAGTTGTGTGTCTGGAATGAAAGTTGCATGAGCATCTTCATTTAGTACCATGTGAGTCGGTTCAGGCAAAGATGTGGTGATATTTGCATCTCGATACATCATACTTGTATCTGTGTCAGCACTGCTCTCACGTTCGTCACTTGGTTCCCGACTTTCAAGTTGAAAGGTAGCAGCATCTTCATACTCATCGTCATAAGTATCTTCTTCGTCGAAGAATTCCGTATCACCATCAGGATTACCAAAATCTGCTAAGTCTTCAAATACCCTTGAGCCTGATCCACCAAAGGCTTCCTGTCGACTTTGTTGAAGAATAATACGAAGTCTTTTGTCTTCAGAAAGTTGTTGTTGAGCAGGATCATTTGGAGCAACACTTGCCTCTTTGCCTTTAGCTTTCCTTGCTTTCTTAGGCCTGCGGAGTGGTACTTCTTCCTGTTCTTCTTCAGTGTGGATCAGCTCATCTTCATCATCTTCATCAACAATTTGCATTTTTCCTGAGCGTTTATCTTTAGGAGCAGCTGGTTGACGTTGTGAAACTCGTTTCTTGCGTTTACCTTTTTGCTTCTCTGAGGGTGGTAAATTTGCCCGCTTGAATTGTGCTTCAATGTCTTTAAGCATTTCTTGGTATTTATCACTCTCCTTGATTCCATCATTAATCATCGTGTCAGGTACTAGTGCAGGAAGTAATGCATACTTTGTCGAATTTGTGTCTGCATTCATTGAGAGAATCACATAATCATCATCTTTGGTGTGATAAAAGAAATTCCCGCGAGTGTCAATAGTTGGGTCATTCTTCATAAAATGGTGGATAATGAGCTTGGTGAATCTCGGGAAGGGAAGATGCACGGATTTCTTCTTCGTTCCAGTAATCTGATAACAAAATTCTTGCCAGAGAAGAAGTGCATAATCGACTTTTGATGCAGTATACAATCCCCAAAATAAGTGAGCCTGTGGTGGTCTCATTGCATCGGTGCCCCTAGTTTTACCAGTGAGACACTTGACGATGATGGTGATAATTACTTTCCAGGGTTGCCCTATGTGTGAGGTGTTAAATTGTGATGGGTTGTTAATTTCACCCTCATAATTCATTGCTCGAATGACTCGAAGTACTTCATCATTCTTTGGGTTAGCCACAAATTGTTCTCCTTGTGCCAACCTAGGGAGCTTAAACAATTTCCGAAAAATGCTCAAGTTGAGTACCCTTGGTGTTTTGTTCAGTTCGAAAGATATAGTCTTGTTAGAGAAGGATGCAGTGTTCCAGAATTCATGCATGTAGACTTCGGGAACAGATGCAGTACGTCTGAGTGTGTCGCTGATGGGTGATATGTCTAGGATATCCGTGGCTATTTTGAAAGGAGGTAAAACCGGATCAAAATCATCTTGTAATCTAGAGTTGTTCTCAGCATATGGAAGCCTATTACTGAGTGAGACAAGTTCAAGATCGCGGAGTCGTTGTTCTTCCTCGGTGATTGACATTTTCCTGCTTTGATGACATATTCACAAATGATATACACAACATATGTAGATATATTAAATCTATGCCAATTTTAAACACAGGAAAAATATCATTACTTATTACCACAACATTCACACATACATTAGATGAACAAGGTCCTTACATATAGCAATGCACTTAGGAAAATGGCATGATTGCCAGTGATAATTTTATTCTAAAGAGATACCGTCCTAGCCTTAGTTCTTACAATGTTTGGATTTCTTGGAGGTCATGACCAAAACCTCAGTAGGTTTAGGTTTGATGTCTACTAACACCTCAGTAGGTCTTGGTTTGATTTCAACCAAAACTTCAGTGGGTTTTGATTTAGTTTCAACCACTACGTCAGGAATTGTAGGATTACCCTCAACCCAAAAGATAGTGGGCTTGAACAAAGATGAAGCTTTGTCTACGATGGCCTGGAAACACAAGACATTGATTAAGTAATTTGTATCTCTTTTGTTTACATAGGAATCAACTTATTGAATAAGATGAACTTCTGTAATAAGAAACCGTTCAAGTATTCTTATGAGATAAAAATTGACTTATTTCAACAACACTTGGTTTTGTTTAAATGGCCCTAAAGAACTTAAAGCGAAAAATTAGTGCAAGCTAGGCCGAACTCATGGTATATCCTAAGGCAATAGCATAATCATACGAGACCTAATTCCATCAAAATGTAGCAAACGCTCGGAATCCTAAGCATACCATCGCAATGAAACAATCATCGGAATCCTAATGAAATAACATCCTATCGCAATATCTAAGGCTATCGCAATCAGTGCATTTCCATCGGAATAACTGAGAAGTCATCGCAATATAACCCATCGCAATACATAGTGCGAATCCATCGCAATGACACATCGGAATGTGCCATCGCAACACGCCATCGCAATGAACCATCGAATGGCCATCGCAATGAGCCTATCGCAACGAGCCATCGGAATGTCTCATCGCAACGACCCATCGCAATGAACCATCGCAATGACTCATCGCAATGAGCATCGCAATGAGCCATCGTAATGTCTCATCGCAATAACCCTTCGCAGAGAATCATCGAAATGACTCATCGCAATGACAGCATCGCAATAATGTATCGTAATATACATCGAAATCCGTGACAGGGATTCGATCTCAACTTTGACATCACGATCTGGAATTTTAGGCAATGTTTTAATCGATTCTGAGCAAAACCAATGTGTAATAATGTATCCTTAACACATCCCAGCACTTAAAATACATATTCATGGCCAAAATCAAGAAACCCTAAATCGAACTCATTGATCTATCATTTCTGTGTTGATATATGAAGATGAAACAGTTTTGACGAGATTAACTAAGCCATAGATATATTACCTAGATAATGAAGCAATCAAGAAATGAGTTATAAATCTTGGATCAAAATGGAGCTTGAGTTCTTCAACAATGGCAGAAAAAGAGTGTGTTTGTGTGTTTTTCAAATAACGACGGGAAGGAGGGGGGGGGGGGGGGTTGTTTTTGACTTGGTCAAAATTGATTCAAGCCCCTACCATTATTGCAAAATTGCAAAACTGGTCCCCCTATTTGTTAGTTAAAGTTAAAGTTAAAGTTAACTTAACATATAATAAACTCATTCCCAAACACAAACACAAATACTTGACGCCAAAATGTTAATGACCTATCCAAGATATACTTAAATCACACATGGCACACATAGCGTAACTGAAGATGATGGGTAGCTAATATTTTCTGATAATCCTTTTGAACGATCAAATTTGTTAACATAAAGAATTAATATTTGCTCCCCCTTAATCCCTGACCCGTTTTCTATTTAAAGAGCAGTAATCAAAGATATTAGGGACACAACTATTAATGAGGACATTTGCCGGTTAAGTGATTGTATAGAACGATTCTGGTGGAAATAAGATTTCTCTTATTTATACAAGATGAGTGCACTGATACGTACACAAATTTGTGTTAGACCAAGTTATTAAGTAAACTTGGCCCCTTACAAGGTTTTTAAAGTAAAACCTTGCCCGAGAAACATAATTCCCGTTGTGAGCCAACGTTTTCAAAAGAAATACGTGACTTTAATACGAAAAAACGGGTTGCAGTCAGAAATAACTACAAGCCATAATGGGCATGTTTTAAAACTTGTACAACTTTTATACGGACTCTATTTATGGCGCCGTGTCAATAGTAATCGACATTTCTAAAGCCGTAAATATTACCGTACTAAAAGACATGCCCGATTTGAAAAGAAAAAAAATATTTTTGGGTTTTCTTGGTTAAAACTGGTCGATCGATGTCACCAATAATATTGCGGATTGGGTGATCCTTTGTCTATTTAGTGTTGTGAGTTTCAATCCGTGGTGGTCGAGAGTGAACGATTGCAGGAGCTTCTTCTGATGTAGACGCACCCGTAGGGTCATCAGGTATATGTAAACCAAAGAAGGGAAGCTCTTGTAAGTGAGCAAATTCCAGATCGTGATCATATAGTTCCTCTTCAACATCATTAGGAACGAGTGGGGGTGATGATTCAGGTGTTGTTTGAGAATTGGTGGGGGATGGGACATCATGTTCAAGAGTAACAGTAGATGCCTCAGATAGATTTCCATTATCTTGAGCAACAACTACGGGAATCAGAGCTACTGCTGCAGTTGCTGGAGAATCATTACTCTGTGGATCGAAAAATTCATCAAACATGGGTTGAAATAATTTATCCCACTCGGACCTTGTTGGTGGTAAAAATGATGGAGAAGTAGGATTGTTGGGGATTAATTCGGAACTGATTGTACCGGTTCCCATCTCGTGTAATGCGGGTTCAGAGCTGTGTTGCTCAGAAGCCATCGCTGTCAGCTCATCAAAATCGACATCCAAAGTTTCTATAATCTTGCCAAGACGGCGGTTATAAATCCGGTAAGCTTTCTTTGCGGGCGAATATCCAATGAAAATTCCAATATCAGCCTTCGGTTGAAGTTTTCCCAGATTCTCACTATTTGTATTTGGATAGCAAAGTGCACCAAACACATGAAGATAGGAAATATCGGGTTTGTGTCCATGAAGAAGCTCATATGGAGTTTTACCATGACGTTTGCGAATGATGGAGAGGTTTTGGGTATAACATGCGGTTGCCACTGCTTCTGCCTATAAGAATAAGGGAGCATTCGCATAAATCAACATAGTTCGAGCAGCTTCTATCAGTGTACGGTTACGTCTTTCAACGACACCATTTTGTTGTGGAGTGCGAGCCACAGATGTTTCATGAGAAATACCAACCTTTTCATAATTATTTTGAAGAGTCTGATTAACGAACTCAGTGCCGTTATCAGTCCGAATGCGGCGAACAGTAGCATTACGACGTACTTGGATCATCGTTAAGAAAGTAATGATATACTCTGGTGCTTGATCCTTAGATGCTAAAAACTTTACCCATGTAAACCTTGAGAAATCATCCACGATGACGAGGATGTATTTTCTACCACTCACACTAGCTGTACGCATTGGCCCGCAAAGATCCATGTGCAAAAGATACAGTGGTTCTTGGTTGGTGTCTTCTGCTTTAGGTTTGTAAGATTTCTTGGTGCTTTTCCCCAATGAACACGCGGAACATAAATGATCCTTGTCGAACTTAAGTTTCGGAAGACCACGAACAAGTTCGTTTCTAGCCAAATGGTTAATAGCATCAAAGTTAAGATGAGATAACCGACGATGCCACAACCATGACTTGGTCTTAGATGCTTTGGAGAGTAAGCAAACAGGAGAGGCGGCCATCATATTTTCAATAGACAAAGTATAAAGATTATCCCCTCGAGAACCCTTTAACAAATCATTTCCTGCAAGATCGCGAATGAAGCAAGTATGTTGTCGAAAGGCCACTTCAAGGTTAGAATCGCAGAATTGTCCTACTGAGAATAGATTGTGACCAAGTCCCTCCACATAGTAAACCCTTGAAATCGTGACATTCCCAATTTGATATTCACCATAACCCATAATCTTTGCAATATGATCGTTGCCGAATTTTACCGTTCCTAGAAACTTGCTGACGAAATTTTTGAGCATCGAGCGGTCTCCAGTCATATGTTTGGAGCACCCCGAGTCCAAATACCAAAGAATAATTTGGACGACCTAAAAATTTTACCAAACACAGACGATGTATCGGATTCTAATTGTTCTTCTGAGTTAGCAGGTACAGATACAGTTATCTTAGATTTGCTATCAGACGAAACTTTAGGTTTCCAGATTTTCTTACTAGTGGTTGGCTTAGATTCTAGTTGTCTAGTATTCTGAGGTACTTTTTGACTGGGGACATTACCACTGGTAGGCACAGTAGTGGAGGCAGACCTAGTTAAAGGGCGCTTTTTCCATTTCTTAGTGCTAGTGTTCCTATTTAAAGGACTCTTAGACCTAACATCCGTGGATGTGATCCTAGTTAAAGGGCACTTAGTTCCATTTGCAGTAAAGGTCCTACCAATGGGTTTCCATTGCCACCCAACTTGGGTAAATTTCTTCCCTGTTGGAGTCCATTCAAGATTGTTCTTAATAGCATGCATTTCATTCACGTGATCAACAAGGCATAAATCATGATGCTGAGAAAACATGCATTCATTACAATTCCAACATTTCGCATTAGAATTCACATTTTGCTTAGGTTTCCACTCATAAAGAGGACCTTTTGTCTTAGCTACATGATTCTTTTTATTTAAAACTGAAATAACATTCCTAGGGTGCACTTCTACTTTCTTCTTCTCAGTCCTATTAGAGGAAGGCTTGATCCTATCTTTCTTTCCTCGAGATCCTTTAGCCTTAGTGGACACAGTTACTCCTGTAGAAGCCAAGGGAACATTAGTTACAGATTTTAAAGGTGCCTTACTTGATGGTGCCAGTGATGGTTTTGCTCCTGGGGTCTTGTTGAATGGAGTTACAGCAATGGGTCGATTAGTAAGTAGTGCAGAACCCGGTTTGCCTATATATTGCAAATATGCTAAGCAATATTGAACACGCTTAATATATTCATGAGCTGTGTAGTAGTAACTGCTTGAGGGATCTAGCGCATACAAATCATCTAAAATATCCCTAACCAGATCTACGTGCTTAGTTGCATTCCTCATATAGTCATCGTAGGTAACCGGGTTTTTCTTATGGAGCGGGTTCTTATAAAGCACTACTGACTTGGTTGTTGGAGCACTAGAGGACGGTGCAGAATTGCTAGCTAAGTTATTAACAACTTCTTGTCGGGTGAGAAGAAGTGTCTCCTTTAACTCGGCCAAAACCATGTTTTTGTCTATGAGCTGAATTTTTAGGTCAGAGGTTTCCTCACATTTCTTGTTCAGTTTGTCAATTAAAGACTTTCGCTCTGTCGCATTAAACGCGAGGTGTTCTTCTATTGAACCAGAAATTTGTGAGTCTCCCTGCCTTACTTGTTCACGCTCTCCTAGTATAGAATTAGTTCTAGTTTCTAGGACATGATTGTTAGCCTCTACAACCTCTAGTTCCGTTTTTGTTTCTACTAATTCTCTCTTAAGTCTCATCATCTCTTCTTCTAAATTTTGAACCATCTGAATCATCTTGTCACTTGTCTCAACGGAGTTTCCACCATCATTTAGTTTTGAAAGAGTTTCATTTTTAGATTGATTCTCAATTTCAAGAGATATAGAATGTTGTTGAAGCTCGTTAAAACTTTTTGAAAGTGTATTATATGAATCTTGAAGCTTTAAAAATTCAGCGTTGGATTCATGACAAGAATGATTTTCTACAGTATTCACATGTTCATTAGTATTCACAGATTTATGCACATCATCACAAATATTCACAGTAGATGAAATTTCATGAGTATATTGAATAGTAACAACTTGCATCACTTCAAGAGACACCATATGTTCTAAAAAGTGGTCATATTCTGATAAGATCTTTTCCTTTTCAATTAAGTGTTGTTCATAAGCATCATCTATTTTATTGAAAACTTTTTGAACTTCACCAATTTCAAAACTTAAATTACACGCTAGATCATAGACTCCTTGTTTAATATGGTTCACAAACGGAACGATCTCTTCTTCAAACACCGATTTCATGTGTTCGAATGCCCATTCTCCAGCGGTTTGAGCCGTTGAAGTCGTACATTCCAAAATGACCTTGTCAAAATCGGTAAGGTATTGCCCAATCTCTTCAATGCTGAGCTTTACCGTACTAACCGGGGGAAGATTCTTAGGAATTTCCTTTGGTTTGTCCTAGTTGACAAGTGTAGGAATTATACTAAGACATTCTCTAGTCAGCATGAAAGTGGATGTTTGGAGAGTTCTCTTTTTCATATTAAAACGAATTCTAAGATCTATTGTGGCATTTTTTGCATTCATTGAAGCATAATCATATTCAGGATATGTCGAAAGTAATTTTAACTGCTTTTCATCATATGGTGTCATGGAATCACTTGAGAATACTAACGGATCTAATACCAAACCTAACTTTGTTGCGTCATACAATCGTGGGTTGTGGTTAAGTGCTTGCTTTGCATAACCCGGGTTAGGTGGTAAGTCTATGAGACGCGATAGGTTGAATTCTTTAAATGATGCATGAAATAAGTGTACTAGATGTGAAGCAGCATATTGTTTTAAAAGTTTAAGTTTGGTTTCTTTTATTCTGTTAGACGTCTTAATTTCCATTTCAAGCTGTTTGGACTCAAGAATTTCAAAATCCGTTTGAAGTTGTTGAAAATTAACGACTGACTCTTTTTCTTTAAGCTCATTCGAAAGATTTGCTCTTAAACTTTCAATTTCAAGCAGATTGTCCATTTGAACTTTCCTAAACCTATCAAATTCAGGATTGGTTAAGGTAGTGGACACAGGAGTCATTTCCAAGGTTTTAACCTTGTCCTTATGCAAAGCAAGCTCAGCAGATAAAGTCTGATTAGCATTAAGGATTTCAAGGACTGCATTATTCATTTGGCTAAGCAAAGATGCAGGGACCATAACCAAATCAGGTTGAGCAGACGAATTAATAGTCATAGGAGCTCCCGTTTGTGGTTCACTCAAAATCTGAGGACTTGCAATGTTATTGCTATCATTCTTTCTCTCATCGATTGAATTACTAACCACCGGAGGCTCTTCCGAATACTCAGACATTTGCTCAACTTGATAAGGTACAATGCTAGTATCTGTAGCAGTATTTGGTACCTCAGCAATGGTATCAGTCCCATAGAGTGAAAGATTTGCCATAAGAGCTGCTTTGGCGGTGTTAAAATCATCACAATCCGAGTCATATTCATCCAAATCATCACATTGATAAGCAACATTGTTGGTGATGACTGTTGTGAGACGATCAGTTTCCGCTACTCCTGGATCTGCAAGGAATGCTAATTCTTCTTCATCAAGCTCACGACCTTGGGCTTGAGCATTCACCAGGTAAATCTTCTCCTTAAACCATGTGTCGTCCCTTCTCCTCTTAGGCTGCTTGCATTCTCGGGCCATGTGCCCTTCCTCTTTGCAGTTGTAGCAAATAACCACCTTTATTTTACCAGTGCTGTTAGCCCTTGTTGCAGTAGTATTGGATGAACGTGCACCAGCAGTAGACGAATTTGATCTCCCTTGAAGTGGTTGCACCATGACCCTGCCGTCCTGAATTGTTTCCTGTTGTCGAGAGTTAGACGAGTTCCTTAACTGATTGTTAGTTGGTGCTGAACCTCGGTAACCTCTTTTGTTCAAAGTTTGACTTAAAAATGCAGACAACAGAGCTAGGATTTCAGTAGGGCTATCTCCTTGTTTAAATTCAGGGACATGGATGTCATCTTCACAGTATAATGCTGATGCTGGTTGAGCAACAAACTGATTGGTTGGAACACTTTCTTGATGTGAGTAATGATGTTGAGGAGCCTCGAGTTGTGGATAGGTACTAACAGGGTTGGTGGGAGGTTGATACGGTGAATACTGGTGTGAAGCATAAGGTGATGGGTGTGAATCTCCTTGTGATGATGATGTTGCTGGTTGGTGATAAGATGTTGGTGGCGGTGGCAGAATCGAGTACTGTGGAAAGCTTGGTGTTTGATACACAGGTTGATATGAAGATTTGTGTCCTAAAGCAAGCTGAGAGTTGTGATATGACAGTGTAGGATGATTTGCCAATAATGCCATTGGTTCATGATAGGGTCCTTGAGAGATTCGGTTTTGGATCACATGCTTCTCATGTTGTTGTAAGAAAGCATAGAGTTGATCTAAGTTGGACTTGTGTAGATCACGAATCATTTTGACATCCGTCACATATTGACTCCATTCAGGGGGTAGTGTATTCAAAAACTTGGTGTTTAACTGAAATTGTTCAATCCTTAGATTATAGACATTCATATCATTCATCAGAGTGGTAAAACGCCAGTAAAAATCATGAAGAGTCTCCCCTGGAATGTATTGGAATATATCAAACAAATCATATAATTGACATTCTCGTTCTTGCTTAGTGAGAGATGTCCCTTGTAGCAAAACCGCAAGTCGATCCCAAAGATACTTGGCCACTTTATGTTCACTCACCATTCTGAAGATATCGGGTGGAAGGGCTTGAAGAATTGTCTGAACAGCCCTTTCATCGGCATCTGCAATGAGTTTGTTGGCATCGGTTAACTCATGATACTGCCTTGGCCTTGTCACATTGTTGACGGTAACCTCTCCCCAATCTAATGGACCTTTGTCAATTGATTCTAGCATAAGTCGACCACTTTGTTTGCCCATGATGTACGTTCTCATTCGACTTTGCCATGATTCAAATAAATCTTTGATGAGCAAAGGCGGGCGAGTATCGGTACCCGAAATGATCGATATACCGGTGAGTGAAGTCATAGTTGGCATAAATGAATGTGAATTCATTTTGTGATCCCTTGAATAAGATTATTAAAGATGATCGAACAATGAAATAAAGTTATGAGTTTTTTTTGTGTTGTTAACTAAAAGATATTGTTATCTTGTTGTAGTGTTAGCTTTTGAACTTTTCCAAATTACCAAATTAAATGCCGAATAGAAGAAAATCCACTAAGTATCTAAAACAAGTTCTGTCGCAATGTTCGTTCTGTCGGAATACCTAGATCGGAAAGTCTTACTATCGGAATGCCTAGATCGTAATGCAAAGCTATCGAAATGATTCAGATCGCAAAGTGCTATCGGAATTAACTCAGATCGTAATGCTTTAGATCGCAATGTAACCTTGTAGCAATGATGATGGTATCGGAGTGCCTAGATCGCAATGCAATGTCTATCGGAATGCTTCAGATCGCAATATCTATCAGAATGATTCAGATCGCAAAGTGGCTGACAAAATTTAAGCAGAGTAACGACTTAACAAACCTTCCTTATACCCGTCGGAATCTCAGATCGCAATAGCTATCGGAATGATTCAGATCGGAATAAGTGATAAAAATCCAACGATCGCAATGTAGAAACCAAACCTTTTCCGATGGTAAGGTTATTGCGATGGAAGCCAAAGTACAATTTGTACTTTCCGATGGATGTTTCTGCTAGAATTTCGGAATGAAGAACACAGCCTTTTTTGCACTTTTGATCCAAGAAAACTGATGTTTTTATGAAAAACAAGATACCAAAAACACGTTGAAGCACAAATCCCTATGTTACACTACCTAATACTACGATCAAACCAAAAAAAATTGAAGATTTCGGCACAAAAACCAACTTGTACTTCTACGAATTGTTAAGAGAACAATACTCAACACAAAAACAAATCTTTATCTCATCCCATGCTCTTGATACCAATTGTAGAACAATGATAATCTTGTGAAACAAGGGGGTTGATGTTTTTCTAGAGAGAGAGAGTTAGAGAGAGAAATGAAAGAAAACACATATATTGAAATGAAAGAATAAAACAACCAACACCTCTTTCCATGGTGGAAAGAGGTTTAAATACCCCAAGTCCTTAAAGGACTTGGGCTTCCGGCCCATGAACATGCTCATGGGTCGGGCTATGTAATAAATGACACTTAACTTAACTACGAGCCTATAACTACATTGTTGGAGTGACCGAGACTTTCTAAATGCGTAAAACGTATTTCCAACAAAAACAAATATCTTTTGAGAGATATTTGAGTTAGATGGGAGGGGTTGTGCATCACATCACTGGGTCCATGATACTTTATCTTCAAGATGAGTTGACCCGGTTTCTGCCTAATGTTGTAAGGAGGGCTTCTTTCTTTACACCCTTTATCTTTACATTTCCTTTTCATTCTTCAACCCCTTCAATTCTTACCAATACATCATCACTAGCACCTTGTTGTGATTGTTCCAGTGCTAGCATCAGTACTTGGTCGGCATTCAGCTACGTTCACAATCAATTCTCCATCTTTCCTAAGGACTTCTATTTTCTAACTATGGAATTGTCCTTGGGAAAATTCCTCCGGTTCTGGAAGAATCATTGGACTAGCACCTAATCCTACCACCCTTTTGTCACCATATCCATCGTGAATTAAGTTTGTTTTGGGTAAGTGATCCTCTTCATGAAAATTCCTTTTTAAAAAAAATCACTGATGTACTTATGATATAAAAATCAAGAATGTTTTGTACCTTCAGTGTTTTTGATAAACAAAAAGCTCCCCCTTAACATATGCATAATTTTCCATTAAGCTCTTTTCATTTTTAGCCACATATGTTTACAAGTATCCTTAATCCTGTTTTCATCCCTTATCCAAAATGTTAACCATCATTATTTTAGATATTAATGGATTAACCGGTCTTTGGGTAAAAAAATGAAATCAATTGCTGGCCATAGAACATATAAATGCTCCCCCCTCAAGTTAATAAGGGTTAGTTGTAATGCTTTAGTATGATAGATTTTGAAAGATTTAGAATCTCGTGAGAAATTCTTGAAAAATTATCACACTTTCACACTACAGCAAGCCACAAAAGCACAATATTCACAATATTTACATATTCACAAGAGATATATGGAGTTGACCTGAGATAGTACGACCCTTTTTAAATGGATCGTTCCATTAGCTTGTGGTGCGCTCCATATGGTCTTCCACCGACGAATCATTCTAGACTTCTCATAAGACGTCTTTCCCTCAGCTTTTCATCAATTTTCTTGATCGTATAGTTAGCACTCTGCTAAAATACCGTGTGCCAGTCTATAGTAACCTCTGGAAGATTCTTGTACTTGTTGAGATGCACCAACTTTTCCCAGATATGGTTGAGAGTCCCGGCACTGAATTTGTTGATCTCTGGAATTCTCATGAACTTCATTAGACCACGACCATTCAAGTAAAAGATGCCGGGAATTGGGTCAGTGGTGCTGGTGTATGGAGATTTGTCTGTATGCCTCGGCAACACTTGAGTACGTGGTTTTGAAAGATTTAGCTTCCTTTGATAACTTTCTACTCCACGTAGTAGGTCTTCAACTCTTTTCTTGATGACAATTTGACGTATGTACATTCTAAGAGCTGAATTCAAGGCAATGATTTCTTCAGAATTGAAATGTCTGAGCGTGTTGTGAGTAATCAAAAGCAGCATGTCTTCAATATCTTCAAGACGAAGAAGTGGAAAATCTCCTTCCTGGATAGTGTAGATATTATCATCTTCACTTTTGATTCTGATCTCTGTCAAGTGTTGATAGCCAGTTTTGGGTTCAATCCTAACTCCTTGGATGCTTTTGATTCGAATTAGCGAGAAGAATTGAGGACCTGAGTTGTGCAGACATGCATAGTTGTAGGTGCGTCGCACACGCTCATCCCAATGTGAAGCACCCAATTCGGCATATCGATCATATTCAGGATATACTTGCGGTACCCAGAGACGATTGACTTTTTCTTCTATCCAAGGTATCAAATCTCAAGTTTCAGCTTTTACCAACGTTAATGAGGTCGCATACTTGTTTGCTCCATTGACCAAGTATTCGAGATCCTTGCTGACGAAGAATTCAAGTGCGATTTGATCATCATCTGCAGCTGTGGGGAGAGGAGGTTTTTTCAGGTGCATGAAGACCGTCCCTTTGAGTAGTTCTCAACGCTTTCAGAAGCTCATTAGCGTTGTACTCGTATTCCGTACTGCTGATCTTGGATTTAACACGAAGTTTGGGATCTTTGAGTCCTCTCACAACCATTGCTTGAGTTATGTTAGACCCATAATTATACTCCAAGCATCTTGAAAAATCTATTGGATTGCTTAGGAATTGGGAGAATTCAGCTTCATCAGCCTTTGTCAGTGGAGAAAGTGCAGCAGCGTTTGAAACCCAAGGTTGTACAAGTGCATTTTCATCTTCCTCGAGTGTATCCACCCATGCTAGTTCACTTGACTCTAGAACATCAGGAACTTGAGTAGATACAGGAACATCATCAATAGGTACGGCTACGGCTTCAGTTTCTGGTATGTCTTAGACTAGATCAGATACTGGAAAATCCGGTACAGTTTGATCGGGTTCTGTCAGTTGTTGTTGCACTAAAGGTGCGTTAACTGAAGCAGCGGTAACTGGGGCAGATGTGACAGGGACAGATGTGGTTGCAGGAGCGGTTGTGGCTGGAGTATGTGATGAGGCTGTATTAGCATCTACATCATGAAACTTCTTGGTACGTTTGCCTTGGCGGGGTTGAGGTGTCTTGGCTTTTGGAGTTGATTTATCCTTGGTAACATCATCCTTGTGAGATTTGTCACCTTTGGACTTGTCTTCCTTATCTCCATCCTTTTTCCCTGTATCACCGTCCCCTTCTTCTTCATCATCATCATTTTTGCCGTCACCATCACCATTATCATCACCATCACTGTGTTTATCACTACCGCCTTCGTCATAACTACCGTCTTCGTCATCACTACCTCCTTCGTCATCACTTCCTTCTTCGTCATCACTACCTTCGTCGTCATCATTATTGTCATTATCATCATTGTCATCATCAGCATCATCGTTATCGTTGTCGGATTTGTCTTTCTCTTTCTCTTCATTTAGGATATTTTAAGGAACTATAGTACCATGTTTCTTGAATATCTCAGTATCTTCATCCATAGCCGTTTTAAGATCCTTGTGAAGGTTCTTTTGAGCTTTGGTTTGGTTGTAGGACCCGACTTGAATCATCCGAGCATGTAAGAGTTTCTTCAACTCATAATCCGTGAGCCTTTGATCAATGAGAAAATCTGACTGACGAGTTTCAGAAGACTTGATCATGAAGTTGCTTGCAGCAATTTGTTTCAACTCGTTTCGCAGAGTGTCGATAGATTCCTTAACCTTTTCATCAAGTGATTCAACAATTGATTCGTTAGCTTTGGCAAGAATCTTTTTCTCATCTCGGTACTTCTTTTTGAGTTCTCGAAGACGAATGAACGTTGCTTCATTTTTGGCGGTTTCATTTGCTTTGACGTGAGCTAGTTCTTCTGCATGTACTTTGCGGGATAATTCTAACTTTTCTTGGAATTTAGCAATTGCGTGTTCTTGAGATTTTCTTGTGGATTCTTCACTTTGCTGTCTACGAGCTAACTCCTCTTTGACTCAAATCATCTCTCTTGTTGAGCTTTCATGAGTTGTTCCATTTGTAGCATGAACAATTTTGGTAATGATGGAAATAACGATATCGGTGCTACTGGTGTTTGTTGTGTAGGAACAATGGTCATGGCAGTGCTTGATATTGAAGCTGAGAGAGGTTGACTTGGTAGAGTTAAGGGAAGTTGAATTGAAGCAGGTGGAGTCACTGTAATAACTGGTGGAGGCACTGTAGTACTTGTGACTTTGTTAGGTTCAACATTTGTAACAATACATTTAGTGTTAACAAATGTTGTCGTATCAGCAGACCCGGCAATGTCCATATCCTTCAATCCGTCATGAGCTTGTTGTTCATCATGAATGTCGACATCGTCATCAACTTGGGCAGATTTCTCACGAATAGGTATGTATTCATCAGGCTTCCCAATTTCAGCAATATCAGGAGGTAGTATGGTTTCCTTTGCCTTCATACCAGAACCAATACCCCCCCCCCCCTCCTGTGTCTTTCTTGATTTGCATGATAGCTTTCTTTATATTGCGTCTTTTAGTTTTGCGAATCAGTTCTTCTTCATTTATCTCTTAATCTTCATCCTCAAGCATCAGTTGCTTCCCACTAGACTTGGCAACACTTTTCTTCTTTTTGGGCTTAGGTAAACCTGTTTCTTCTTATGGCTCACGTTATTTGCGTTTGCCTTTGGGTTTTTGTGAAGAAAACTCTCCAGACTCAACTCTGTTCTTTTGGTTTTCCATTTCTTCCAACAATTGCTTGTATGCATCACTTGCCTTGATTGCATCATTCAACATGTGATCAGGAACTTGAGTTGGAATACCTGTATAGATGCCTAGTTGTCCGTCTTGTCTTATATCGATGGTATCATCGTCATATGGTGTGTGATGAGAGCTCCCTTCACGCTTATCTATTGAGTTATCTTCTTGCATGAAGTAATGAATGATGAGCTTGATGAATCGTGGGAATTGAAAGTACCCAGCCTTCTTCTTTGTTGCGTTGTGGAATAGTTGATAGTGAAACTGATGAGACTGCTTTTATACATAGTCTCATCGTCTAAATCGGGCTTAAAATGCATTAAATATCATTAAAACTGCCAAATATATGCTCGTGTTTGTTGCTTGTGTATTTTAGGTACGGATATTGAGGAAATGACAAAAAGATCACAAGAATCAATAAAAACGAACACGGGAAAAGAAGCCGCACAATGAACCGGATCCAAATCTGGAATTTCCAAAATGACCTTGAAGAATTGAAGAATGTCAAGAATGGTCCCTCAAATATTGAAGACTTATCACTTTAGGCCCTTGTATATCTCAAATATTACAAGTGAGTCCTTAAAGTTTCAAGATATTGCTTATTCAGCCCTTGAAGAATGATGAAATTACAAAAGATGTCCTTGGTGAAAGTTTACAAACTTTACATGCCAAATTTGACAAATTGATGAAAGATGTTTACAAAGGGAAATGGATTAAACCTGGTACAACTTGATTTGCAAACATTTGTGAAAAGGGAGGGCCAAAACTGCCAGACAACACAACTTATCCCCACCAATCAATCTGCCATGTCACCTCCACCAGCCAATAACACCTCACCACCTCACACCTCCCACCCACGTCATCCCCCACTAGCAACATAACTGATTTTTATAATCAGTTTTAAATTTCCCACTAAACACCTTATTTAAATAAACCCTCACCCAAAACGGATCTAATCCCTCCCTTAATCCCACAAGAACCCTAGTAATCCCAGGTCCAATTAACTTATAATCAAAGGGGTTTTTGTTGCTACTTTCCAGATTGCTAATTACCATCACCCTCACCAAAACCCACACAAGAAACGTGAACCCAACACACCCATGTGTTGGGTAGGACCACCCCTGCAACGTCCCTTTCCCTCAAAGCCCTAAACCCGACAAGATCAACGTTTGATACTTATTCCTTTGACCCCAAGCACAAATGAACGCTTGAGATCACTTGCTAACAGCTGGACATCACAAGAACCGTTCAGAAATCACATGGACGATTTTTGACCAAGATATTCAAATTCAGTCCAAGGGTAGTTTAGGACTTTCATGTATTAGGGTTTTAGTTATCTAGAATCTTCTTTCTATTGTATAAATATGGGACGTATGTGTCCCATATCCCTTGTTCCAGATTTTTACTCAAAACTTGTAATCCCTTTTTAAATTATAAAGTTGGTATTTTTGTAAAACTGTAATTCCTTTTATTTTTTTTAAAAGTTGGTATATGTTTGAGAAGAATCTGAGTTCCATTTATATTGTGTAAACACTTTGTGTTTTGAGTTTTCAAAAAAAGGTTTTGAAAAGGTTTGATATTTTCAGAAATCCAAGAATTCATGAAGTGAAAGTGGAATTGGATTCTTGTTTTTCTGAATTCATACTTGGTTTAAAACGTATTCATTGGTTACAAAGTTTATTGTTTTGTGAAAAAGATTTAAAAAAGAGAAAAAAAATCAGATTTTTGGTGTATTGTTTCTGCCTTGTTCTTAGCAGGAAACCACCTGGCTTTTGACTGATTTCCAAGGTTCAGCTCAGGCCCCAGCCTGAAAGGAGATGGCTATGCAGCCATTGTGGGACCTGGATGTGGGTTCCACAAGGTAACTTCCTTGTTTCTCTGTTTCAGTTTCAAAAATTATGATTTATGTGATTTAAGTGAAAAATGCATGAAAGTTGTTTAAGTGTTGGTTATTTGGTTTGATTCTACTGTTTAGAGGTTGATGTGCATGATATAAGCTGTCCAAATCAATTTGGTTGATTTGTGAAGGAATTTGGTGTGTAAAAATCATATTCAGAAAAATTAAGGGGTGTTTGGATCTGGTATATAAATGAGTTGGTGAAAGAATCTTGGCTTATAAACTGGTTAAACACACTTCTTAGGGTATTATTAGGTGATATAAGTAATTAGGTTTCAGTTTGGTAGAGGAAATACAAGTTTGCATGTTCAAAATTGGGTAAAAATAGCCTAAATCATTAAAGTGCCTTTTCTGCCTGTTTTGTGGAATTTGAGCCACCAATTTGTGAAGTCTGCTAGGGTAGGGTTATAACTAGGGTTTTAGATAGATTGCATGCTACTTGGTGAACTTATGTGCAAGATTTGAGCATTTGAAATTCGTTTTTGTGCAAGTTTGTTCAGCATACTGTTCATCAGAAACCTAGGTCCTTAATAAGTAACTTTTGGTGCCATTTGTTTGTGATTTTGTGAAATACTTGTGTGATTTTTGTGTTTACTTAGACTCCCCACAACCCAACTGGTGTGGGGGTGCGTTGTTGTCCAAAGAAATCCAAGCAATCAAGCTTTCCTAAGCTATTTGGTCAACTGACCATTATTTTACACTATCAGTGGGAACATAGTTCCCCCTGCTTGCACAACTTTTACCACTGCTCAACTACAAGACAAACACAAGCACATGTCACTTTTAGCTTATTAGTTTTTTTGTCTTTAGTGACTAAAAATTAGAATTAGGACCTGATTTTTGTTTCAATATTTTTCTTATTTAATTTTTGATTTTTCTACTTAATTAGATTTTTTATTACTGTTCATTTAGTATTTTTTACATTAATTAGCTATTTTTAATACTTTTTAAATTTCTGTTTTTGGCATTTAGTGTAAAAAATTAATATTTTTAGATTTTAAAAATTTTATTAGACTTAGAAAAATAATTTAAGATTTTTAGTATAAAGAGTTTTTACATTTCACTTTTTATTTATTTTTTAGAATTAAATTAGTTTAATTAGGGTTTTTATTCAAACTGTTTTTGTCTTTTAGTGAAAAATTTTATATTTTTCAAACTTTTTCATTTTTCTACTGTTCATTAGAGTAAATTAGGATTTTTAAAAGTGTCAAATTATTTTTAGCATTATTTTATTATGTTTTTATAATTATTTTAGTTTTAAAATAGTTTTTAGTGATTTAAATAATAGAAAAATAGTTTTTAAAATTTAGGAAAAATACGTTTTAGTCTTTAGATAATATAAGTAAGTCATTTGTTCAATAAAATAATATCTTGAACATTTTGTTAATTATATTTAATTTTAGGGCTTTAATTAGCATTTAAAATTGAATATTTAACTAATAAAAGGTTTTAAAATATTTTTATTGGATTTTTATTCTTATTTATATTATTTTAGACTTAGTTTTAGCTTTTAATTAATTTTTAGGTTTAAAATTTTAATTTGTAGTTTTTTACGATTTTACGTAAACGACCTTTTCGTCTTAGCTCGATCCGTCTTCGTAACCGTCATTCTCTTCTCACCCCATTTCTACTTTCTTCTTTTCTCAATATAATCACAAACATTAATCAATTCATTACACAACACACTAGCCTCCTCGAGAACGAACTCACTCTTATTTGGGTCATTTACACACGGTGTTCCTAAATCGTCGTGCCTACTTCCCTATTTTACGCTCTTTTTCCTAAAAGAGTGTGATTTTACAACTATCATTTTGGCACCGCTGCCGGGGAGGCGTGTTGTGTTTTGATTGGAATTGTTGTTTTTATATAGCCATAATAAGTATTTGTATTAGTAGCACTATACTAATACGTATTATCGGTTTTTCATTTTTTGTGAATACTATTACTATATTGTATACGTAGAACAATAAATTCACAAGTACTCCAAATACGTGAGAAATCACAACCTTGACTTAGGAGGTCATTACCCAATCATTGTATTCGAATCTCAAACCAAAGAAAAAAGGCAAAAATAGATAAATACTTTCGTGAAGCTCGATTTTGAAAATACAAACTATAAGGTGGGTATAAGGCGGTTGTATTTCACGACCTAAAGGAAAAAGGCTCTTAAGTGCTTCGCGCCGCCTCGTTTCCTCCGCTTGCTTGTGCGTATTTTGAGATTGAAAGCTAATCGAGGGTCTTGCCGCCCAAAGTATTATTACATATCATATATATTTTCTTGGTTTCATTGATTGAACCCTCTTGAACGTTTTGGTGTTCCACCAACGTTCTAAAGTCATCGAAGGCGTTCACTTCACGTGATCGTTTTCATTCCTTGAGGCTTCTTTAATCGAGAGATTTGATTAAGGAGGAGATTTGTAGATTATTGTCTACCTAATACAATTCCAAAATCCAAAAAAAGTAAAAACAATCAAAAATCCAAAAAAATTGAAAAAGTTAAAAACACCAAAAAGAATCTTCTTTGCTCGTCCCCTCGTTGTACGTGACGTTTATGCTAACTCGTAATCAAGCAAGACTGCACGTAAACGAAAGAACAAAACTCCCACTCCCAACAATTCTAGTGAGGAGTCTCCTATTGACGAACCCATTGTAAGAGAAGCACCAACCATGGCGAATCGAACTATGATGGAGTTACTTCAAGCACCCACCGAGGGTTATGGAGAAGCTATTGTGATTCCCGCTATCCTTGCGGAGAATTTTGAGGTAAAAACGGGTTTGTTGTCGATGATCCAAAACAACAAATTCCGAGGTGATGAGAAGGACAATCCACACAACCATATCCGCCAATTCAATCGTCTTACCGCTACTTACAAATTTAAGGATGTCTCGAATGACTCGATTAAGATGATGCTTTTTCCGTATTCCTTAGCGGGGCCCGCTAAAATTTGGTAAGAGAAAGAGCCACCCAATTCTATATTGACGTGGAAGGATCTCGTTTCTAAGTTCGTGAACCAATTTTTTCCGCCCTCTAAGACTACACATTAGAAAAACGAGATTTCAAAGTTTTCACAAGAATCAAATGAAAGTTTTTCAACGGCTTGGAATAGGTTTAAGGAAATGTTACATGAATGTCCTCATCACGGTTTTTCCGACTTGCACCAAATTGACACGTTTTACAATGGACTTAATGATCATGAAAGAGATTATTTAAATGCCGCCGCGGGTGGTAATTTTTTGTGTAAAACGGTTGAGGAAGCATTGGTGATAATTGAGAATAGGTCTAAGGTTTATAGCCCTCATAACACACCGAGTGTTGCCAAAATAGGCTCATCATCGTCTCGTAGCATTAATGATTTACATGATGAAGCAAATGAAGAAAATCGGTTTTTTGATAGATTTGCTAACCTTATGTCCCATTGGAAAGCTCAAGAAGCTTCAAATTCCGCTTCGGTTAAAGCGGTTTCTAAGAGTTGTTTGTCTTGTGGTGGAGCTCATGATCTTTCCGAGTGCATTACCGCGGATGGTAACACTTCGAGTGCTTATGTAGCAACGGGAACTTATAACCAAAATGGTCAAGGTTCCCGCCAAAATCAAGCTCCACCAAATCAAAATGCTAATAACTATCGAAACAACAATGAAGGTGGTAATTATCAAGGCAACCAACGTAATTACAACAAGGGTAATTATCAAAGTGGAAATGGGTAAATTTCAAACCAAAACCAAAACCGTGATTTCCAAACTACCACACAAGGTTTTCAAAACGATCACACCAAAAATCTTCAAGGAGAATTTTTGAATTATGCTAAGGTAAACGATGCTAAGTTTGATAATATGCAACGTGAAATAGTTAGCTTAAGATCCGAGTTGAAAAACGAGCTTAAAAACGAACTTGCTAATGAACTTAAGACTCATGCTAATAAAATGGAAGGAAACGTTCAACGACTCCAACAAAATGAACAAAAAATGGAGCAAGGACAACATGAGATTAAGCAAAAGTTGTTAAAAGCGGATGCTAGGCAATCTAAGTTTGAAGACCGAATGGGAAAAATGTTTGAAGCTATCATGTGTAAACCTTCTTCTTCGGGTGGTCTTCCTAGTGATACCATCGTGAACCCGAAAGGAGAAATGAAGGTTATTACTACTCGTAGTGGTAAAACTTTCAAAGAACCCATTTCTCGTCCAAGTACTTCTATGGAGAAGGAAAAAGAGAAAGAACCCGAGGTGGTGGTAGAAAAGGAGCAAATTCTAAGCCCACGAAGTACCGCTCAAACCACACCTACGGTTGAACCAATACCAATAGTGGAACCCGAGATTCCAAGGCCTTTGCCTATGCCCCAACCCACACCACCCTTACCTTACCCTTCAAGACGAGACAAGGAAAAGGCACAAGAACGAAATAATTATCAATTTGAACTTTTTATGAAAATGTTTCATGACTTGCATTTTAATATAAGTTTTGCCGACGCCTTGGTCATGATGCCTCGATTTGCCGCGAACTTCAAAAGTATGTTGAATAACAAAGAGAAATTGCAAAAATCATCTAGTTGTTCATCTTTTTTTCTTAGCCGCATACCTCAAAAAGTCGGTGATCCCGGCAAGTTTTTAATCCCATGTGCTATACAAGACATGGAAGAATGCTACGCCTTGGCCGATCTTGGTGCTAGTATTAATTTGATGCCTCTTGAGATTTTTAAGTCGCTCAATCTTCCCAATCTCACTCCTTCAAAAATGTCAATCGAGATGGCCGATCATTCTACGATTCTAGCTTGTGGAGTAGCCGAGGACGTCTTCGTGAAAGTTGGAAAGTTCTACTATCCCGTAGACTTTATTGTTGTTGACATTCCCATCGATCCTAAAGTTCCTCTAATTTTAGGTCGATCTTTTTTGGATACCTCGAGAGCACTTATCGATGTGCATGCTAGGAAAATCACTCTTCGTTTCAATGAGGAAGAACTCGTCATTAATGCAACTCAAAACTCCACACTTTCTCATGTGTATTCTATCACGTCTTTGAACAATGTTAGTCCCATAAAAAACATTTGCAAAAAGATTTCAAAAAGAGTTTTAGAAGTTGATGATAAAAATGAAGTTCCGTCCCCTCCGCCGGTGGAGGTTAAGAGTGTTAAGCCTACGATTTCAATCGTGAATGATTCTTCGGATGATGAATATGTTGATCCCGATGGGGAAGTTTTCTTTGTTGACAAACGTTTTGAGAACTTACCACCTTTGCCAAAACGGTTTTCAAATGTGAGAATTTTTAGTGTGACTAACATTGCTTTAGAAACACCAAATATTTTTGACATAATTAAATCGGGTTTTCATAAGGAGAGTTTAAAAGATGAAAAAGGAAAAGATTTTAAATTGGATTTAAAAGATTTTTCTACAATTCTAACTCCGTCATCACCGCATGTATTGAGTGCTACAAGCTCGTCTTCTCCTTTTGACGATGCTTTGTGTGTACCTAGTGTGGGGGAAGCCCCTTATGTTCCCTCCTCTTTCTCCACAGAGGACGAGATATTTGATCCCGGAATTGCTTATAAAGGGAAATCTCGGTCTTCCACCGATGCAATAAATGGAAAATCTTTCTATTTGATTGGTGCGAGTCTACCTCGAGTAGCTCAATGTTTTTATGACTTACCCATTGTCCCACCCTTCTATTTCTTCTCATCTATTTTCTTGAAACCCTTTGGGTTTGTGTTGACACATGATGAAGTGGCGTTGATTTGTTTTTCCAATGAAAACGAGAACGCCATCTTCGATCCCGGTATTTTTCACCATCAAAGGACTTAGTCCTTAATACCGGTTGTTTTTTGGGCCTTGTTTATCATGTAAGCCCCACCAAAAATTAACCACAGCAAGATAATCCCTAAATGATCACATTTATGGGGATTCGAGTCGAGCTTTTGACTCGGTTATCAAAACAAGGTGCCTCGTGGGGGAGACCCATGCTTATCCATGTACATATTATTGCTTTCTAATTAGTTAATGTGAGGGGATTTGTGCCCTTCCAACCTTTGTTCCGTGGTTGTTTGTGAATTGTGGACTTTAGATGATCATGATCTTCACGATTGGAGCCTCTCGTGTTCGTTTTATGGGAGCACTCGATCGTTTGCTTTGAAGACTTTCTCAATATCCTAATGATATATACTTTGATGTTCTAACCTTAGGTTTTTAGCACACTTCATAAACGGCTATTAATTTATTGGTTACACCCTTTCCATGCTAGATTAGGCATTCGGCTACGTCTCTAGTATGGGGGTGTTTTCACCCCTAGACTCGAAACATTGAGGACAATGTTTAACTTTAGTATGGGGGGGGGGGGAGGGGGTGAATAGATACTTGCCTTGCCAAACCTTCACGCTTTCCAAAGTTTATCTTTTTGATTATCGTTTTTGTTGCAATATAAGGCTAAAAATGGCCAAATTTAAAATTTTTTCTCATGTTTTATAAGTGTTTGAAGACACGAATGTAGATTTTCCTATGGCGAGAATAAGAGTAAATTTTGACTCGACCGTGCGTGTTGAGCACTTAGCTTTGATTCCTTAACTACACATTAGGCTAAGTCTCTTAAATGAGGACGAGAAATGATAGAGTTAATTATAAGTTACTATGCTAAACGTAGAGTACTCGTATTCTTTCAAAAACTCATGTGTTCTCGTTATTTGCTTATTCTCCCTTCGCATGTAAATATTTTTTGCTTAATAAATATTGACTTAGCGGTTTAGTTAGGATTGTTGGGTTTCTAGTCTTTTCTAGTAGCTTCCGTGTAATTAAATTGGGAAGACATTAAGGTATCGCCAGCGTCACGGTTTTGAAGTATTGGCACCCGAATAATCGAAAGCTTCACCCAATAATAAGATTTCAAGTGCTCACCTAAATCTAGCAAACAATTTGAAGCCCCACAAGGCCGAAAAATCTATGCAAAAATTGAAAGTGAATCAAGCATTAATCTTCGAAGCTTTAAAGATCCAAAATTCGCTTTAGCGTGAGGATATACGTCTTTGGCTAATAAAACCACCGATGAGGCAGATAATAAAAGGCAAGGCAAGACCGAAGTCATAATAAAAGCTTCATGGCGAAGTTGAATAAAAGATGGAGGTAAACCAAAGATAATAAGGCCCTTCCGTTAGGGGGCGTATAAAAGTCTTGGTAATAAGTCTCATGTTCAAAACCGTTATAAAACCGTGTTTATCGATTCTTCTTGTCAACTTAATTTTTTGACATCGTTGTCTATTAGGAGGGGTTATTGATTTGATGGTCTTGGTTACACCGTTAGGACTCTATTTTTAGACCTAAATCTCTATCATCACATAAGTCAACAATGTATCCTCGTGAAACATTCAAGACAAAAATAAAATATAAGAGATACAACTTAGGAATAATGGGAGGATAAGTACGTGATTAGGGCATATGAGTAGTGTTAGCATTACTAACTTATAATGACAATGATCTCGTTGCACGCTTGGCATGGAATTGGGGTGAAAATCGAGGACGATGAAATTATTTCTAACGAAGCATTCACGTGTTCTTATTCTATGAACCTAAACGTCCAATTTTGCGATGAAAATCATACATTATGTCTAAAACGCAAGTAGTAGCAATAGTAGTAGTGTAGCTAGTTTATCGTTCAAATAAAGTGAATAAAAATGAATTTTGGAGGTGCTACGATACTTTATTCTAGCATTGCGTGAGGACACGACAATGGTTTAGTATGGGGGGAGTGATGAGACTGCTTTTATACATAGTCTCATCGTCCAAATCGGGCTTAAAATGCATTAAATATCATTAAAACTGCCAAATATATGCTCGTGTTTGTTGCTTGTGTATTTTAGGTACGGATATTGAGGAAATGACAAAAATATCACAAGAACTAATCAAAAACGAACACGGGAAAAGAAGCCACACAATGAACCGGACCCAAATCTGGAATTTCCAAAATGACCTTGACGAATTGAAGAATGTCAAGAATGGTCCCTCAACTATTAAAGACTTGTCACTTTAGGCCCTTGTATATCTCAAATATTACAAGTGAGTCCTTAAAGTTTCAAGATATTGCTTATTCAGCCCTTGAAGAATGATGAAATTACAAAAGATGTCCTTGGTGAAAGTTTACAAACTTTACATGCCAAATTTGACAAGTTGATGAAAGATGTTTACAAAGGGAAATGGATTAAACCTGGTACAACTTGATTTGCAAACATTTGTGAAAAGGGAGGGCCAAAACTGCCAGACAACACAACTTATCCCCACCAATCAATCTGCCATGTCACCTCCACCAGCCAATAACACCTCACCACCTCACACCTCCCACCCACGTCATCCCCCACTAGCAACATAACTGATTTTTATAATCAGTTTTAAATTTCCCACTAAACACCTTATTTAAATAAACCCTCACCCAAAACGGATCTAATCCCTCCCTTAATCCCACAAGAACCCTAGTAATCCCAGGTCCAATTAACTTATAATCAAAGGGGTTTTTGTTGCAACTTTCCAGATTGCTAATTACCATCACCCTCACCAAAACCCACACAAGAAATGTGAACCCAACACACCCATGTGTTGGGTAGGACCACCCCTGCAACGTCCCTTTCCCTCAAAGCCCTAAACCCGGCAAGATCAACGTTTGATACTTATTCCTTTGACCCCAAGCACAAATGAACCCTTGAGATCACTTGCTAACAGCTGGACATCACAAGACCTTTCAGAAATCACATGGACGATTTTTGACCAAGATATTCACATTCAGTCCAAGGGTAGTTTAGGACTTTCATGTATTAGAGTTTTAGTTATCTAGAATCTTCTTTCTACTATATAAATATGGGACGTATGTGTCCCATATCCCTTGTTCCAGATTTTTACTCAAAACTTGTAATCCCTTTTTAAATTTATAAAGTTGGTATTTTTGTGAAACTGTAATTCCTTTTATTATTTTTAAAAGTTGGTATATGCTTGAGAAGAATCTGAGTTCCATTTATATTGTGTAAACACTTTGTGTTTTGAGTTTTCAAAAAAAGGTTTTGAAAAGGTTTGATATTTTCAGAAATCCAAGAATTCATGAAGTGAAAGTGGAATTGGATTCTTGTTTTTCTGAATTCATACTTGGTTTAAAACGTATTCATTGGTTACAAAGTTTATTTTTTTGTGAAAAAGATTTAAAAAAGAGAAAAAAATCAGATTTTTGGTGTATTGTTTCTGCCTTGTTCTTAGCAGGAAACCACCTGGCTTTTGACTGATTTCCAAGGTTCAGCTCAGGCCCCAGCCTGAAAGGAGATGGCTATGCAGCCATTGTGGGACCTGGATGTGGGTCCCACAAGGTAACTTCCTTGTTTCTCTGTTTCAGTTTCAAAAATTATGATTTATGTGATTTAAGTGAAAAATGCATGAAAGTTGTTTAAGTGTTGGTTATTTTGTTTGATTCTACTGTTTAGAGGTTTATGTGCATGATATAAGCTGTCCAAATCAATTTTGTTGATTTGTGAAGGAATTTGGTGTGTAAAAATCATATTCAGAAAAATTAAGGGGTGTTTGGATCTGGTATATAAATGAGTTGGTGAAAGAATCTTGGCTTATAAACTGGTCTAACACACTTCTTAGGGTATTATTAGGTGATATAAGTAATTAGGTTTCAGTTTGGTAGAGGAAATACAAGTTTGCATGTTCAAAATTGGGTAAAAATAACCTAAATCAGTAAAGTGCCTTTTCTGCCTGTTTTGTGGAATTTGAGCCACCAATTTGTGAAGTCTGCTAGGGTAGGGTTATAACTAGGGTTTTAGATAGATTGCATGCTACTTGGTGAACTTATGTGCAAGATTTGAGCATTTGAAATTCGTTTTTGTGCAAGTTTGTTCAGCATACTGTTCATCAGAAACCTAGGTCCTTAATCAGTAACTTTTGGTGCCATTTGTTTGTGATTTTGTGAAATACTTGTGTGATTTTTGTGTTTACTTAGACTCCCCACAACCCAACTGGTGTGGGGGTGCCTTGTTGTCCAAAGAAATCCAAGCAATCAAGCTTTCCTAAGCTATTTGGTCAACTGACCATTATTTTACACTATCAGTGGGAACATAGTTCCCCCTGCTTGCACAACTTTTACTACTGCTCAGCTACAAGACAAACACAAGCACATGTCACTTTCAGCTTATTAGATTTTTTGTCTTTAGTGACTAAAAATTGGAATTAGGACCTGATTTTTGTTTCAATATTTTTCTTATTTAATTTTTGATTTTTCTGCTTAATTAGATTTTTTATTACTGTTCGTTTAGTATTTTTTACATTAATTAGCTATTTTTAATACTTTTTAAATTTCTGTTTTTGGCATTTAGTGTAAAAAATTAATATTTTTAGATTTCAAAAACTTTATTAGACTTAGAAAAATAATTTAAGAATTTTAGTTTAAAGAGTTTTTACTGTTCACTTTTTATTTATTTTTTAGAATTAAATTAGTTTAAATAGGGTTTTTATTCAAACTGTTTTTGTCTTTTAGTGAAAATTTTTATATTTTTCAAACTTTTTCATTTTCCTACTGTTCATTAGAGTAAATTAGGATTTTTAAAAGTGTCAAATTATTTTTAGCATTATTTTATTATGTTTTTATAATTATTTTAGTTTTAAAATAGTTTTTAGTGATTTAAAAAATGGAAAAATAGTTTTTAAAATTTAGGAAAAATACTTTTTAGTCTTTAGATAATATAAGTAAGTCATTTGTTCAATAAAATAATATCTTGAACATTTTGTTAATTATATTTAATTTTAGGGCTTTAATTAGCATTTAAAATTGAATATTTAATTAATAAAAGGTTTTAAAATATTTTTATTGGATTTTTATTCTTATTTATATTATTTTAGACTTATTTTTAGCTTTTAATTAATTTTTAGGTTTAAAACTTTAATTTGTAGTTTTTTACGGTTTTACGTAAACGACCTTTTCGTCTTAGCTCGATCCGTCTTCGTAACCGTCATTCTCTTCTCACCCCATTTCTACTTTCTTCTTTTCTCAATATAATCACAAACATTAATTAATTCATTACACAACACACTAGCCTTCTCGAGAACGAACTCACTCTTATTTGGGTCATTTACACACGGTTTTCCTAAATCGTCGTGCCTACTTCCCTATTTTACGCTCTTTTTCCTAAAAGAGTGTGATTTACAACTATCAGAAACTCATCCCATACTAAATGCGCATAATTCACATTCTTACCTTTGTAGATTCCCCAAAAGATGCAAGCTTGTGGAAATCGCATAGAATCATAGCCAGTGCTTTTAGCGGTAAGACATCGAATTAGTGTAAAGAAGATTGCTTTCCAGGGTTGTCCCAACCTTGCTGTGTTGAATTGAGACGCAACCCATAAACTAGGATCATCATATCCAAGAGAATAATACATCTGAATGAGTTCTTTCTTGTCAGGGTTGTCTGCAAACTTTTGACCTTGAGGTGGAGTCGTCAAGTCAAATATTTTACGAAAGTGAGGAATAGTGAGAGTCTTTTCCTTTTTGTTGATTGTGAATGCAATCTTGGTGTCTGATATCCTTTTCTTCGATGCCCAAAATGCATGCATGTAAACAGTTGGAACCGAAGCTATAGCCCGTAATGCCTTCCTGATTGGTGTACGATCAAGGATTTCCGTGGCTACTTTGTATGCATATTGAGCTGAAGTGGTGTCTTCCTTTAGCTAAAATTGTTTGGTATAAACTTGAGAGGCTTGTCATCGGTGACAGGTGTCTGATCAGCTTGAACTTGTTTTGACATGTTTACTGCTTCACATAGAAGATACACAGTTGATACAAAACTATATATAGTATAAAGCATAAACCTCAAAACATAGCAAACATATCATATACTATCATACTCTTGCTAATTAGACAATCACTTTCGAAGAAATAAAATCTCGCAAAAAGTATCTTTAGCAGAAATAAACACTCGCAGAAAGTAAACTTTCGTAGAAAGCAAACTCTCGTAGAAAGTAAACTCTCGTGGGAAGTGAACTCTCGTAGAAGTAGACAAATCCTGTTGCAGAAAGATACTCTCGTAGAAACAATCTTTCGTAGAATAACTATTTTGCAGAAAACAAACTTTCACAGTAAAATGAACTTTCGCAGGAAAAACAACCTTTTGTAGGATTAAAAACTCTCGTAGGAAAAACAACCTTTCGTAGGATTAAAAAACTTTCGTAGAAACCACGTAGAAACTACCTTTCGTAGAAACATCCTTTCGTAGAAAGCCTTTCGTAGAAATCCAGTTTCGTAGAAGACAAGTTTCGTAGAAAACCTTTCGTAGAAATGTTTCATAGAAAACCTTTCGTAGAAAGTCAGTTTCTTAGAAAAACTTTCGTAGAAATCAAGTTTCGTAGAAAACATTTCGTAGAAATCCAGTTTCGTAGAAATCCTTTCGTAGTAAAGCTTTCGTAGAAATCCAGTTTCGTAGAAAAACCTTCGTAGAAATCCAGTTTCGTAGAAAAACCTTTCGTAGAAAAACTTTCGTTGAAATCCAGTTTCATCGAAAGAACCTTTCGTAGAAATTAGTTTCGTAGAAAAAAACTTTCGCTGAATCCAGTTTCGTATAAAAAACCTTTCGTAGAAATTAGTTTCGTAGAAAAAACTTTCGTTGAATCCAGTTTCGTAGAAAAACCTTTTGTAGAAATTCAATGTTTCGTAGAAATCCAATGTTTCGTAGATAAATCCTTTTGTAGAACAGTTGAGTTTCGTAGAGAAAATCCTTTCGTAGAACAGTTGAGTTTCGTAGAAAAAATCTACTGACATTCAAAACACAGGTTTCTGAGAACAATAAAATTGTATACTCTGTTTTTTCATTCAAACGCAACTAAGACGAATCCTAAGGCCAATTCATAGTGTTTTAATGTGATCTAGGCATACCCATCTTATTCTAATGCTTTTGCAATCTAAGCCCACTAATCAATTTATGATTAAGCAATCTTTCAAACCCTAATTCTGATTGATGAGATCTAGGGCACATATGTAGTATCAATCACAAAAGATAAACATAGAAAAAGCATTGATGATTAATACCTTATAAAACAAATACGATCCTAAATCTTTGATTAAAACAACGAAGGAATGGAGGTTTTATCAATGGCGACAACTTTTCTCAAGTGTGTGTTTGTGAAACGAAAGTGAGAGAAAAGAAAGGGGACGGGTACACTTAATTTGACCTAGGTCAAGTTTTCTCAATTTACACTCTTGGTCCTCCTTATTCTTGCTATGTTTCATTTAGTGAAATTTAACATTCATTGTCACATAAAGAGTATAGTAACTATTTATTCACACGCAACCAAACACCTCACTTAAACTCCTATGCCTAAGCCCGATTGACATAAATCACGAAAATCACGAAGCACAACGAATACACATGAAAGATAATGCAATATTAAGCATGAAACCAATTATTTTTCTAAAATACTTTTGATTTGATGATGAAAATGATTTCATATTTTCTCCCCCTTAAATATAGACCCGTTTTCTATTTAAGAGCTATAGTCATTGTATCAAGGAGTCAAATATCGATGAAATCTTTTTCCGTTTTAGCTTGATATAAGAACGATTCGTGGTGGCAATAAGATTTCTCTTATTTTTACAAAATAAGTTCACTGAAGCGCACACAGATTTGTGTTAGACCAAGTTATAAAGTAAACTTGATCCTTTGTATGGTTTTAAAGTAAAACCATACCCGAGAAAATTAATTCCCGTTGTGAGCCAACGTCTTCGTAAGAAATACGTGACTTTAATGCGAAAAGCGAGTTGCAGTCAGAAATAACTACAAGCCATGTGGGCATGTTTTAAAATATGTACAACTTTTATACGGACTCTATTTTTGGCGCCGTGTCAATTTTAATCGACATTTCTAAGGCCGTAAATATTACCGTACTAAAAGACATGCCCGATTTAAAATGAAAAATATTTGGATTTTCTTGAATTTATATTTTTTTATGGTTTTTGTATGTTTTATATTTTTGTATTTCGCTTTTGGTGGTTTATATATATACGATAATATACAAGATCACGATAAAAGGATACTCTAGAATAGTTTACCACCACTATTCTGCAGATTCTTCTGCCAACTCCTTAAGTGTCGCCGGTGAGAATGATTTTATACCCAGCTTTTCGATCAAAAACTCGATACGTCCTCGATCTAAGGCCTTTGTGAATATATCCGCCAGCTGATACTCAGTGTTGACAAAATACAGCTCGATCACTCCATTTTCCACTTGCTCTTAGATGAAATGGTAGCGAATATCAATGTTCTTCGCCCAGGAGTGTTGAACGTAGTTATAGCAAAGAGAAATGGCGCTTTTATTATCACAATACAACCGAATTTTGTTGAATCCAAGACCGTAGTCAGTTAATTGTGATCTCATCCATAGAACTTGAGCACAACAACCGAACATAGAAATGTATTCAACCTTTGTACTTGATATCGCAGCGCTTTCCTGCCTTTTAGATACCCAACTAATCAGTCTATCTCCAAGAAGTTGCACACTGCCAGACGTGCTACGTCTTGTATCTTGGCACCCAGAATAATCCGCATCTGCATATGATATTAGTGCAATAAAGGAATCCTTCGGATACCATAGACCATAATGAAGTGTTCCTTTAAGATACCGAAAGATCCTTTTTCACAACATGTAAGTGCTTTTCGGTAGGCCGAGCCTGATACCGGGCACACATGCATATAGCAAATTGCAAATCAGGCCTGCTAGCAGTCAGATAGAGTAGGGTGCCGATCATTCCACGGTAAAGTTTAGGATCGACAGCAATCCCATCCCTATCCTCATCTAACTTGGATCTCTCTACCATATGAGTATCCACGGGGCCACAGTTTTCAAAATGATACTTTTTCAACGATTCAAGAGCATATTTAGATTGATTAATGAAGATGCCTCTAGGATTTTGAGAAATTTGCAACCCTAAGAAAATGAAAATTTTCCCATCATTGACATCTTAAAGCGGGTGGACATGATTTTCTCAAAATGATCAAACAGTCTTTGATTAGTGGCAGCAAAAATTATATCATCAACATAAATTTGTACTAGTATCATGTCGTTGTCCTCCTTGAGAATAAACAATTTAGGGTCCACTTTGCCTTTGGAGAAGCCTTCCGAGATGAGATAAGACGATAGGAGATCGTACCACGCGCGTGGAGCTTGTATCAACCCATAAAGAGCTTTCTTGAGCTTGTACACGTGATTAGGATACTCCGAGTTGACGAATCCATTCGGTTGGCTTACGTAGACATCTTCCCGTAATTCACCATTAAGAAATACCGTCTTAACATCCATTCGGTAGACGATCATATTCATGTGATCCGCATAAGCAAGGAATAGTCTAATTGCCTTCAATCGTGCAACAGGAGAGTATTCTTCAAAGTCAGTACCCAAATCTTGTTTGTAACCTCTAGCAACCAATCTAGCTTTGTTCTTTAACACTCCACCTAACTCATCGAGTTTAACCTTATATACCTACAACAATGTAAGGATGTCAACCTTGTCGGGTAAAGGAACTAATTCCCATACTTCAAGACATTGAAATTCATTAAGTTCCTCTTGCATAGCTTCAATCCAAGATGATTTTGTCATGGCTTGTTGCCAGGTTTTAGGTTCAATGTCGGAAAGAAATGCATCAAAGTAGCAATATAATGCATGTTGTTGTAGTTGATGGCGTGTTAAGACGGGTCGATCGATGTCACCAATAATATTACGGATTGGGTGATCATTTGTCCATTTGGTGTTGTGATTTTCAATTCGTGGTGGTCCGGAGTGAACGATTGCAGGAGCTTCCTCTGAGGTAGACGCACCGTTAGGGTTTTCGGGTATTTGTGAACCAAAGAATGCAAGCTCCTGTAGGTGAGCAAGTTCCAAATCGTGATCATAGTAATCCTCTTCTATCATTAGGAACGAGTGGGGGTGTTGATTCGGGTGTGGTTTGAGAATCGGTAGGGGATGGTGCATCTAGTTCAATAGTAACTATAGATGCATCTGATTGATTTCCATTATCTTGAGCAACAACTTCGGGAATCGGAGCTACTGCCGCAGGTGCTGGAGAATCATCACTTGGAGGATCAAAGAATTCATCAAACATAGGTTGAAATTACTCATCCCACTCAGACCTAGTAGGTAGTGTAAATGATGGAGAAGCAGGATTGTTTGGAGTTAATCCGGAACTAATCGTACCAGTTCCCATCTCATGTAATGCGGGTTCAGAGCTGTGTTGCTCAGAAGCCATCGCTGTCAGCTCATCAAAATCGGCATCCAAAGTTTCTACTATCTTGCCAAGACAACGGTTATAAATTTGGTAAGCTTTCTTTGCGGGTGAGTAACCAATGAAAATTCCAATATCAGCCTTCGGGTGAAGTTTGCCCAAATTCTCACTATTAGTATTTGGATAACACAGTGCACCAAACACATGAAGAAATGAACTATCGGGTTTATGTCCATGAATGAGCTCATATGGAGTTTTTCCACGGCGCTTACGAATGATGGAGCAGTTTTGGGTATAACATGCGGTTTCCACTGCTTCAGCCCATAAGAATAAAGGAGCATTCGCATAAATCAACATAGTTCTAGCAGCTTCCATTAGTGTACGGTTACGTCTTTCCACGACATCATTTTGTTGTGGAGTGCGAGCAACAGAAGTTTCATGTGAAATACCGACCTCTTCATAATAGTCTCGTAGAGTCTGATTAACGAACTCAGTTCCATTATCAGTTCGAATGCGGCGAACAGTAGCGTTAAGACGCACCTGAGTCATCTTAAGAAAAGTAATAATATATGCTGGTGCTTGATTCTTGGTTGCTAAGAACTTAACCCATGTAAATCTTAAATAATCGTCCACCATGACGAGGATGTATTTTTGACCACTCACACTAGCCGTACGCATTGGTCCGCAAAGATCCATGTGCAACCGATACAGTGGTTCTTGGTTGGTATCTTCAGCTTTGGGTTTGTATGATTTCTTGGTGCTTTTTCCCAAAGAACACGCGGAGCATAAATGATCCTTATCGAACATAAGTTTTGGAAGACCACGAACAAGCTCGTTTTTAGCCAAATGGTTAATAGCATCAAAGTTAAGATGAGATAACCGGCGATGCCACAACCATGACTTGGTCTTAGATGCTTTGGAGAGAAGGCATAAAGGAGAAGCGGCCATTATGACACCCCCAAATTGAGTCAAATGTAGCGGAAATAATATTTGGGTGTCACGTAGGTGGATCAACAACAGATAGCATACAGAGCAGCAGATAAAAGATTATTATTACATTTATTACATGGATAAAAGTGCAAATAGTATTAAAATTGTCTTAAACATTGTTCAACAGTTTGAATTATTTCCTAGTTTATAAAACCCCAGATGAGCTCTATAAATGCAGCCTATCATGATGCTTGACACCATGCACACCAATACCTGCTTCAGTTTCCTGAGAAAACATGCTTAGAGAGTCAACATAAAGTTGGTGAATTCATAGGTTTAATAAAATAAGTTTGGACAATAAACATTCATTGAAGTATTGCACAAAGCACCAATACTTAAAAGTAATTACATTCCCATATTGCCTGAAACTGAGACTTGACAGTTAAGTCCTTAAAAAATAAGGACCCTTCGCCTTATGAAAAGGCACCCAAAAATAATAAGTGCTGACATGTGAAACATCTGTTGTCCTGGCCTAGGCACAGTGAGCATGACTCACCCAGATGGGGATGGTCAATCCCAAATAGATCTATTTATAACATTCAGGTAATTCAATAATTCTAACAGTTTCAGATGCACGGGTCATGCGGGTTCATCTACAATAGGCAAATGTAATCAAAGGTTTCACAGTTCAATTTATGTCCACAAAATAAAATATGTTGCATGTTTTGTTCCCCGTTAAAAGGTTTAAAAGTTTGTCAATATATAAAGTGGGGCCATGAACTCACCTCAATAGTACAACAAATAGTCACAAGTAATTCTAATATGATACTCACGATACAGTCAATGACCTAAATAATTATAAGGTCTCAGTAAACGCATAACATAATGCATAAAAGTTTCAGAACAAATCTGTGCATGCTTATACTGGTTTTAAGAATTTCATTACAATATTTGTATTTTAGTTTATCGTTGTACGAGTTATAGTAGTATTTATTTTAAGTATATAATAAATAATATTATTAAATTAATTAATATATTTAATTAATATTCTTGTACTTGTATTGTTTATAAAATAATGTAAATATTTATAAAAGGAAGTTTTATATATATTTAAAGTAATATAAAATAAATATAGTTAATATATTTATTTTTATAAGTTAATCATTTTTAATTTATATTTTATATTTAAATAAGGTTTATAAAACGTATAACAGTTTTGTTTAATTTCCACGTTCTCATAGTGTATATAATTACTAAATTATAAGTTGGAAAAATAATAAATGTTATGTTTATTTAAGTTTTACGTTTTAAGTATCGGGTATAAACATATAGTAAATCTAGGGTTTGTTATACTTTGTATAAATTACATTTTAGTCCCAATACTTATATAATTACCCGCGGTTTATTTTATATAATAATCCTAGGGTTCGTTTAAGTTTCAAATAATGGCAAAACAAGTCCCTGCCTAGTTACACGTGTAACTAGGGTTTGTTTAAGTTTCATAAAGTGTCAATTTTGGTCCTCCTATATGCGGCTCTTTTTAGGTTTCGAAACAAGTTACACAAATGCCCCCTAGGGCTTCTATTGACTTTCGGCTTATGCCGAAAACCACCCCTAGGGTTTAACTAGGGTTTATTAAAGTGTACTAGACTGGCAAAATAGGTCCCTAGGGCTTCTATTAGTTTCGGCAATGGGTAAAAGGGGTCCCTAGGTCCTTACTAAGTTCCACAAATTACCCTAACATGTTAGTAATCTCATTTAAGTCTTTGTTGTAAACTTTGGGGTTTCAGATAGTGTCAAAACACCACCCTCAACTCTCGGCATTTTACAAAAGTAGCCCTTAGGTTTATATTTTTGGATAGTGAGTTTTTATACTTGTTCATTTGATCCCTTAACTTAATAAAATATAATATTAACCCGAAACTATTATATTTTCTCTTTTTAATCCGAAACTTGGTAAGATTTACCATTTTAGTCCAAAACTTCATAGATCTATCATTTTAGTCCAAAAATATTTTTAGATCTATGTTTTTAACCCGAAACTTTATAAAATCACAATTTTGACACCAAAAGTTTTATAAAAACATTATTTAGTAATAATGAAGTTTATTTAGGCAAGCTTATTATAGTGGACTTAAAACTAAATCCTATAAGGCAAAAATAGTGAGCTTAACATTTTAAGGAAACTAATAATATAGATCTCATGTTTCTAGGCATGTTTACACATTACATGATTAACCAATATTGAACCACAGGGTTTAAAACCCCACGTCCAATATATGCATGATTATGTTTTACATAGTTTTTCTAGTTTAGCTAGTTCATAGTGATATGTTCATCATGGTTATTAAGATTTTGCATCATTTAAACTCACAAAACATTTTAAGCCGTGACCCATTTTAGGTTTAGGGTTTCCATAGTTTTGTTTTAAGATTAAGTTTTATTAGTAACAATCATGTGTATGTTTATGTGCATGAAAGTAATATATTGAAAGATAGGTTTTAAGTTTTACTTACTTGTCTAGGTAGAACTAGGAATGGACAAGAGAATGAGTAGTGACTAGAGCTAAGTTTCAACAATGGTGAACCCTTGTGAATCAACACTAGCCGTGACCTTCAATGAAGTTTTTAGGACTTCCTTGTTGACTTGGTGATCAAGATACTTGTAGGAGTTGACAATGATTAGCATTCAAGATAGGAGATACATAGTTAATAAGCTTTGAAGGGTTTTTGTTGAAGGGAAGTAAATAAGCCGTAGGTTGAGAGAGAGATGTGAGATTCGATTTTTCAAGTGAAATGTGTTGGTGTGTGTGTGTGTCTCGGCTATAAGAAGAAAGAGAAGGATCTCATGATATCCTTTGTTTGTACTATGAATCTTACAAGGGATATTGGTTTGATATGCATTGGATTTGGTTGAGATATACTAGTTCCTTTCCCCCACATGCTCAAAATAGCAAATGGACTTTCCAAATCAAGTGGCAAAAGTTGCCGTGTGTTTTGCAAGGTCAAGGGGGACAAAAATGTCTTGCATAGTGTCACATGTATGGCTACATAGTGTAAGGTTTGACTTTGTGACATGGTTTGCTTACAAGTTTGTATAAATTAATGAGTGTGTAAGTATAGCATGGTTAAGCATGAAAAATGGTAAGGTGTAAAAGGATAGTGTAAGACATAGTGAAGTGTGTAAGAAAAAGTATATGGTATAGTGTATTAGTGATGTACATATTCAGGCTTGCAAGTTAGTGAAATGATTATGGATATGTAGTATATACATATATACACACCACATTTAGGTGCTTTTAGGGAAATGTGTTAATTTTGTATCAAGTGTTGGATGAAAATAATAGTCCTTGTATGATATTGTATGCATTTGGTTAAGTTATTGGTACTTTAGTTAAACCTTTAGTTAGTTTAGTGAAAGTATATAATGAATACATCATTATAATTATTTTACTTAAATAAAGTAAATAAATGTCAATGTAAAATAATGTACATTGTTTTAAGGTGTTAGGTGTTTATTCCTATTATAAAATATATGTAAATATGTACATATAAAAATGAGTCCAAGTACTTAATAGTTTAATTAAGTAAAGTTACAGTTTATCTCAAAATGTGTACTGAGGTGATGAGTCCTTTATTCATTCAGGTGTCCAGTCAGTTGCGAGAGTAGTCAACAATGACTAATGGTCCATATAAATATAGAAATAAATATGAAATGTAGTATGACAAAAGGTATATGATTAATAATAAGTCATAAAAAGTGGAATTATATAGATTCCAAAAATAAAGAGTACAACAGATGACAAAGTCAATAAGGTAAAATCAGAGGTTTTACAACACCATCCCGTTATTTTAGCTTTGTCCTCAAAGCTTAGGATGAAGTCATTGGTCAGGTGAACAAGTGTGGGTACTTGGTTTTGAACGAGTCTTCTCGTTCCCAAGTGAACTCAGGGCCTCTCCTCGAGTTCCAACGTACTTTGACCAACGGGATGCGACTGCGTTTCAATTTCTTAACTGTCCTCTCCATGATTTCTACTGGTTCTTCTATAAACTGGAGTTTGTCGTCAAACTGAACTCCCTCCAATGGCATAGCCAATGGTTCATCAACATATCACTTCTTCAGGTTAGACACATGAAAGGTAGAGTGTACCCGACTCAGTTGCTGGGGCAACTCTAAACGATAAGCTACTTCCCCGATCCTGGCTATTACTTTGAAAGGGCCAACATAACGTGGATTCAGTTTTCCACGTTTGCCAAAGCGTACAACACCCTTACAAGGTGATACCTTGAGCATACCACGATCACCTACTTCAAATTGCATAGGTTTGCTTTCAAGCCCGCGTAGCTCTTTTGTCGGTCGCAAGCAGCTTGAATTCTTTGCTTAATGAGGACGATTTTGTCTGTGGTCTCCTGGATTAGTTCTGGTCCAGTGAGCTGAAATTCACCTACTTCTGCCCAGCACACAGGTGAACGGCATTTGCGACCGTATAGTGCTTCAAAAGGGACAACCTTAATACTGGCATGATAATTGTCGTTGTAGGAGAATTCCACTAAAGGAATGTGGTCAACCCATCCATTTCCAAAATCAATCACACATGCCCGCAGCATGTGTTCTAGAGTCTGGATGGTTCGTTCACTTTGACCATCAGTTTGCGGATGATAAGCAGTGCTCATGTCCAAATTGGTACACAGACTCAATTGGTCTGAGTGTTCTAATACTGGCAAAAAAAAATCATCCAAAAAAAAGTGTCCCTTCAGGGACTCGAACCCTTGACCTCTCGGATAGCTAACCATCGTGTTTACCATCTCTCCTGGTTGCTTGTTTTAGTCATATTACCACTTCAGTCATTAATCTAGCTAATTAATTAGGGTGTCAGTTTTCTTTTCTTAATTATTCAATATTCATTTAAAAAGTTTTTATTTAAAAGTTTATTTAATTTGATTTTAAACAGTTTTAAAATAGATAAATAAAAACAAAATAAAATACGTTTTATTAATTTTAGAAATTTAAATTGTTTTTAATAAATTAGTTTTTAATTAATTTATTTTTGTATAGAAGTAGTTTTATATAGATTTTTTTTTAAATTCGATTAAATACTTTTAGTTTTAAAATACTAAAAAAAGGGTTTAATTAACCAAGAACAATTAATCTTACGTATAAATTGGATATCAATTCGAGTCGAATCGAGGAACGAAAAATAGATTTTTAAAAGAATCGCAAAATTCATACATTAAATTGGCGCCGAAAAGAGCTTTTAGCTGTAGTGTATGCTTTTGAGAAATTCCGCCCCATCTTGTGCTTTCCACTACCATCGTTTACACCGACCATTCCGCCTTGAAATATTTGTTGACCAAGCAAGATGATAAACCAAGACTCCTTCGTTGGGTTTTGCTCATACAAGAATTTAAAATCAAAATTCGTGATAAAAAGGGAGCGGAAAACCTAGCCGCGGATCATCTTAGTAGACTTGAGGATCCTTATCAAGGGAAACTTCCAAATCAAGAGATTAATGAATCTTTTCCCCTTGAGACCTTAATGTCTATTAATTCCAATCTTGATGATACCCCATGGTTTGCGGACATTGCAAACTATTTGGCGGGTGGTGTTCTTATCGAAGGTTTAACGTCTCAACAAAAGAAAAAATTCTTTAAAGACGTAAAAACGTACTATTGGGACGACCCTTATCTTTTCAAGCAATGTGCGGACTTAATCATTCTTAGATGTGTTGATGGGCCGGTGGCTTTACAAATCCTTGAAGCTTGCCACAAAGGACCTACCGGTGGTCACTTTGGTCCTAACTACACCGCTAAAAACGTTTTCGACTCCGGATTCTATTGGCCCACCATTTATCACGACGCTCATGAAATGGTGAAGCATTGTGATGCTTGCCAAAGACAAGGCAAGATCACACATAAAGATGAGATGCCTCAAAAGTTCATCCAAGAGTGTGAAATCTTTGACGTATGGGGCATCGACTTTTTGGGGCCATTTCCATAATCCAAAGGGAACAAGTACATCCTCGTAGCCGTTGACTATGTATCAAAATGAGTTGAAGCAAAGGCTTTACCTACTAACGATGCGAGGGTGGTTGTGAACTTCTTGAAACAATTGTTTGCTCGATTTAGTGTGCCTCGTGCTATTATTAGTGATCGCGGGACTCATTTTTGCAATGATCAATTCGCACGAGTCATGGCTAAGTATGGTGTCAATCACCGACTTTCCACCTCGTATCATCCAAAACTAATGGTCAAGCTGAGGTTTCCAACCGTGGACTTACGCGAATCTTAGAGCGTACTGTGGGAGAGCATCGTGCCTCATGGACCGATAAATTAGATGATGCTTTGTGGGCTTTCCGTACCGCTTATAAGACACCTATAGGTTGTACTCCTTATCTCCTTGTGTACGGAAAGGCGTGCCACCTCCCCATTGAGTTGGAACATAAGGCTTATTGGGCCTTGAAATTGGCTAATTTTGACATAAACAAAGCCGGTGATCTTAGGAAAATCCAACTCAATGAACTCAATGAACTTAGGAATGAGGCTTATGAGAATTCATTAATCTACAAGGAGAAGACTAAGCTCATTCATGATTCCAAGATTAAGAATCGAGAGTTCCACGTTGGTGATCAAGTTTTACTCTTTAACTCTCGGTTGAAAATCTTTTCGGGTAAACTTAAGAGCCATTGGTCCAATCCATTCACCGTGGCCCAAATCTTACCTTATGGCACCATTGAGTTATCCCAACCAAATGGGCCCAACTTTAAGGTGAATGGCCAACGAGTTAAGTTGTACTTTGGAGAGGACATCTTTCATGAGATGATTCCATCCCTCTCCACGTTTCCCTTGAATTATTTCGGGAAATCGAGTCGAGCTAGAGACCCGTGATAAATAAATCAAGCATCGTATAACTAGGTTATATTTTTACCCTTTTCCATCCTTTCTGTTGGGAATAAAATATAGCCAGTCTACTTGAGCGCTGACAAGAGTAAAACAAGCGTTGATAGGAAGAAAACAAACGCTACAGATCAAGCGTTGACAAGAAGAAGTCAAGCGTTGATACATTGAAGACAAGCACTGATGGGAAGATTTAGTCTACGCGTATATTGTTTCTAGTTTGTTTCTAGTAAGGATAAGTTCAACATTGTATTTTCTATAATTATCTTTACCTAGAATAGTTGATACGTAGAATCTTGTACAAGGCTTCTTATAGCTATAAAAGAAGACCATTAGGTTATTGTTCAATATAAGTTTTCATACGTTAAAACACTTTCATTGTAAGCAAGTTTGTTATTATTAATCAAGTGAAAGTTTGTTTACATCTTTGTGTGTTCTTGTTTAAGTGTTAATTCCGCATAACACTTAGATTATCATATACATATACAAAGGTTTCTCTACGTGTATAACTTGATCTAATCTCGTATACATAAAGCTAAATCGATCTAAGTTTGGGATCAACAAGTGGTATCAGAGCTTGTTGAGAAACTTTTAATCTTAAAGAACACAAGAACCCTAAAATCACCAAAACCCTAATTTTCACAAAACCTAAAAACATCATGTCAAATCCAGAAGTAAACCCCTCCTCCTCACCTTTACCAAACATCAAGATTCCCATGCTTGATGCAACCAACTTTGAGTTGTGGAAATTCAACTTTGAGCAATATCTGGGGATCTATCACTACACTCTATGGGAGATAATTGAATATGAAAACACATACAATAAAGCTGAAAAGGTTGCTGCTACCATTGTGTTGTTCCCTTTTAATCCATAACACAAGATTCTTAGAGAGAGAAAGAGAAGAAAAGTAGAAAGAGAAAGTAGAGAGAGAAGTGGAAGGTTTACACTAAAACTATGTGTTTAATGAAATGAACCAACACCCTCTTTCACATGTGAAAGAGGGCTATATACCCCACGGCACTAAGGCCTTTGTGGGCTTCATCTAGGGCCGGGCTTGGCTTTGTTTTGGGCTTACGCCCCTAACTTATACAATATTAGCTTTAAGTCCAAGCCCGCTTTTCCCGACTAACCTATTACAATACAAGACCTTTTAACGACTAAGATGACCTATTACATTCTTGTTCGACTATATAAAATATAGGGCTAACAATCTCCCCCAATGTATCGATCATCTTAAAAAGCTTAAAAAGCATAAGATGATTGAGTGAATACATTCTTGTAGAGGAGATCTTCCTGCTTTGGTCTTGTATCTTGGTCTTGATCTTGTTTGTAACAACTTTGTTCCTTCATGCTTTCGTGATCTTTATCTTGAGCCTTTGTCATTTGACTTTGAGTGCTTGAGATCTTCATCTGTACTCCTTGTGACTAAGATGACCTATTACGTTCTTACATTCTTAGGTATCTTGATTATCGCCATCTTGTGCTCTTGTGACTTCTGAATCGACATCGGTTGCACAACTACGCCACCTTCTTGATATGCAGCAACATATATAGACACGGATAAAATGGCTTTGAACATTTCATCCTAACTCGGTAGCGTTTTACCTCCGGTCGGTGAAGACCGTTAAACGGTATTAAATACCGTACCTGTGATCAGGTAGATTCGATTAAGAACCTCCTTGACAGGGTTTCCCGGCGGTAGAAGCCAGTTCTCTTTATTCGACCGTCTCAAAGCAGACTGCGAACGTAAAGAGTGAATCATAAGGATAAATTATCCGTCTGATTAGAGTCGTCAATTCAGATTTCCTGGAACAAGTTTGATTCTAAAAGAATCGCACCATTGTTGCTTTCCAGTTTGTCACAAGCTTGATTCATAGAGAATCTTGCGAGTTACCTACCGCAGTGCTGTTTGATGTTGACACTGGAAGGATTTCCATTCGTCACTGTGAACACTAATGAGTGTCACTCTGAATGTTCTGGCAAGATCACATGGATTTTGCGAAGAAACCTGGAATCAAGTTTGAATCAATTAAGAATCGAAACTTAGTTGCTTTCCAGTTCTCACAAGTTTGATTCGTGTAGAATCGCACAAGTTACCTACCATGAGCTTGTTTAATGCTGGCTCAAGCAGGATTTCCATCTTCATTGTGAATCGTATCACTCAGATGTTCTGGCAACATCACAAGGATAATGCGTAGGACTCGATTGTGTCCTAATGAGATGATAAATTGATCTCGTTTGGCTCTAGACTCAATAAGTGCATTTTTGGTAATCGGAGGCTGGAGCAGACTGCCACCTTTTCAATATTAACTGACTCGGAGTGAGAAAGTCAATAGATACGTGTTGATCTCCGTGACAATGAGACAAGTTTCTTTTGAGAGAAACTCGAATGGCTGGGGAAGGGTTGTGCATTGCATCACTGGGTCCATGATGACTTGTCTTCAATAGATGTATTGACCCGGTTTCTGCCTAAGTTGCATAGAATATTCAACTCCTTCAATGCTTACCAATACGTCATCATTAGCACCTTGTTGTGATTGTTCCAGTGCTAACTTAAGTACTTGGTCCGCATTCAGCTTCATTCCACTCCATCTATCCTAAGGACAACTATTTCTAGCTATGGAATGTCCTTGGGTAGATCCCTCCGGTTCTGGTTGGATCATAGGACTTAGTTTCCTATCCTAAACCACCTTTTGACTCCATCGTTCCGTCGTGGATAGTAGGTTGTTTTGGGTAAAGATCGTAACCATAAAACCATTGAAAACCATTCAAAGTGCTTGATAAAAATCAAAACTTTTAACACTTGAAAGTTTTACATTTCCGAAAAGCTCCCCCTACACACATGCATCGATATACGAAATAGTTTGGCATGTGAAGGAAAGAGTTGCACTTGAGTCTTTAAGATCACATGTTGCGATATATTACATTTTAATCACATTTTCTCCCCTATCTCTAATATAAAAATATAATATTAGAGATACCAATTGATTAAAATATGACATTTTCCGAAAAATCGTTGGGAGAGAAACATGTGTGCACGCATGAATCATGGAACATTTTCAGTCGGGTCGCTCCCCCTCAACAATATATGTGTGTCTTGAGACAAAATTTGACAAAATTTTAGAAAAACGACACCACAAAATATGTTGAGGTACGGAGTTGAGATGCCTTTTCCAATATAATATATTACATTTGACAATTTTATATCATTTTCGGAATGTGTTGGATACATAAAATATGACAATATTAGAGATGTACCCAACAACATTAAAAGGCTTGATTTTAAAACGCTCCCCCTAAAAATTGATCAAAATAACATATGACAATTTTGAGATATAAAAACCACTTATGAGGAAGGGAGTGTTGAACACACAATTTTGAAAGATTTAGAAAAACCTTTTGAGAAATTCTTGAAAAATTGTGTTCAACGGTTTTAAAATAATCAGGATAGAAGACTTCTCTTCTATTGATTAGGGAAAGCGCACTGAAACGTACACTTTCCTTTTGGGTCCGTTTTTCATGAGCTCAAAACATTGATTGTTTTGTGACAAGCTCATGACCGAGAAAAATTAATTTCCCGTTGTGAAGGATAAGTTATCATCCATGATAAACTTTCCTTAAGTGGAGGTACGAGTTCTAAGCTGACATTTACTTAGAAGTCGTTTTTCATGAACTTAAAAACTTTGAATGTTTTTATCGGAAGCTCATGACCGAGAAATATTAATTTCCCGTTGTGAAGGATAAGTTATCGTCCGTGATAAACTTTCCTTATTTGAGGTCCGAGTCCTAAGCTGTGATGCGCTTAGAAGTCATTGTGAGAGAATATCAAGCAGCTTCATTTGCCAAAACCTCCAAGTCTTCTGGAGTCATATACTTCATACCAAGACGGCCAACGAGATACGCAAACCTATCTTTCGATAGAGCTTTTGTAAACAAGTATGCCAGCTGGTACTCAGTTCTGACAAAGTATAATTCCACGATGCCGCGTTCCACTTGTTCCTTGATGAAGTGATATCTGACATCGATGTGCTTGGTGCGGGAGTGTTGAACCGGATTGCAAGATATGGCTATGGCCGACTTTGAGTCACAATACATAGGTATTTTATCAAAGTGGAAGCCATAATCCGTGAGTTGCGTTCTCATCCAGAGGACTTGAGCACAACACGCGGATAGAGCCACATATTCTGCTTCAGCTGATGAGAGCGAAGTGCAATCCTGCTTCTTTGACGACCAGCTGACAAGCTTGTCTTCCCCTAGAAATTGTATGCTACCAGAGGTGCTTTTACGACTATCAAGACAACCTGCGTGATCAGAATCTGAAAAAGCCGTTAGATGAAAACTGGTTTCCCTCGGATACCAGAGTCCCATGTGAATGGTATTCTTAAGGTACCGAAAGATCCGTTTAACCTCTTTGAGGTGCTTTTGAGTAGGTCTGGCTTGATATCGTGCACAATAGCATGTGGCATGATGAATATCAGGCCTGCTGGCTGTAAGGTACATAAGTGACCCGATCATACTGCGATATCGCGTTTGATCTACGGGATATGAGTACAAGTCAGCGTCTAGGGATGTGGTCGACAATGGTGTACCAACGCGAGCACATGAGGTCATACCATGCTTTTTAAGTATCTCTTGAGCATACTTAGCTTGGTTAATGAAGATACCACGTGGGGATTGATGAATCTGGAGGCCTAAAAAGAATTTTAGCTCCCCCATCATTGACATTTCAAATCTGCTGTGCATTAAGTTTTTCAAAACGTTTTGAAAGTTTTGGGTTCGTAGAACCAAAAATAATGTCATCAACATAAACTTGCACCAGCATTATGTCATCCCCATATTTATTAGTAAAGAGAGTAGGATCAATAGAACCTTTGGAGAATCCTTTGGACACCAAGAAGTTTGAAAGTTCTTCGTACCATGCCCTTGGAGCTTGTTTAAGTCCATATACAGCCTTCTTGAGACGATAGACTTTGTCAGGATGATGAGGATCGACGAATCCTTCCGGCTGATTCACATACACTTCTTCCTTCAAATGACCGTTGAGAAAAGCTGTTTTGACGTCCATCTGAAAAACCGTGAAGCCCTTATGTGCAGCATAAGCAAGGAATATCCTGACTGCTTCCAAACGAGCGACTGGAGCGAATGATTCATCGTAGTCTATGCCTTCTTGTTGACGGTATCCCTTAACCACAAGACGAGATTTGTTTTTGATGATGGTTTGTTCTTCATCCAGTTTGTTTTTCCAGATCCATTTGAAATCTAAAATTGACATTCCATAGGGCCGGTCAACAAGTTCCCAAACATTTAGGCGTTCAAACTGATGAATTTCGTCTTGCATTGATTCAATCCACGCATGATCAGTCATGACTTGTTTGATGTTTGTTGGTACAGTTGAACTCACGGTGAGTGCATACATACACACATCGCCATCGGTTTCGAGTTGTCTGCGTGTTCGAACCGGTTGTGTAGGATTTCCAATGACTTGCTCCAATGGATGATCACGTGTCCAATGGTGAGTGGATGGATATGGCTGGTAGAATGTATGCATGTTGGACGGATCAACATGTTGACTAGAAGACTCTCTGACTTCGTGTACCGGTGTACCGAACGGATTGATAAATTCTTCATCGTCAGGTTGTGCATCGACTGCTTGATTATTGTTTCCTCCTTCAGCATTGACGGTTGGTGATGTTGGTTGTATGACAGTTTCTTGAGTTTGTTGAGTATCCACTGGAATTGTCTCTTGAGCAACGGTTGCTGAAGTAGAGGCAGTTGTGTCTTGTTGATTTTGTTCAGGTGCATCAGCAGTATTGACAGCGAAAGGCTTTGACACAACTTGATTGTTTCCATAGTAATATTCATCAAACATAGGATCATATAAGTCAACCAACTCATTCATATGTGTCGTATCCGTCGAGTCTGCTGTAGGAGTACTTTGTTGACATTCTTGCACGGGACGTACACTGTTTTGTGTAGGTGCCATCGCTGGACATTGAGGTGCGGGACTTGAGCTGTTGTGATCAAGTACCATAAGTGGCAATTCGTCAAAGTTCACATGAATTGTTTCGACAATAATCTTTGTTCTCTTGTTATAGACCCGATATCCTTTCGACAATGTCGCATACCCCACAAAAATACATGCATCACCTTTTTCTTTCATCTTGTCGAGATTCTCACCGTCTTTAAGAATGTAGCATAAAGATCCAAATACGTGAAAGAATTTGACAGTAGGTTTCCTGCCATTGATGATGTGGTAAGGTGTCTTTTCATGTCTAGGGATAACGAGAGAACGATTCTGAGTATAACAGGCAATTGCAATTGCTTCAGCCCAGAAGAATAGCGGTAATTTTGAAGCAGAGAGCATTGTTCGAGCAGCCTCAACCAAAGTACGGTTCCGCCTTTCGACAACGCCGTTTTGTTCAGGAGTTCGAGCAATAGACGTTTGATGTTCGATGCCTTCTTCTTGAAAGTAAGATTGCAAGTTCTTGTTCAAAAATTCAGTACCCCTATCCGTTCTTACGGTTAAGACTTGAGCTTGAAGATTGCGTTGTATCATCTTGAGAAAGTTTTTGAGAACCTCTGGTGTTTCATCTTTGGACCTTAAGAAGAAAGTCCATGTGTATCTAGAGTAATCATCAACAATCACGAGAATGTACTTTTTCCCGTTAATACTCTCTACACGCATGGGACCACATAAATCCATGTGTAGAAGTTCCAATCGTCCTTTTGAGCTTGGGGTAGTCTTTGTTTTGAAAGACTTCCGTTTTGCTTTCCCCAACTCACAAGAAGAACAAAGATGGTCTTTGACGAATTTCAACTTAGGAAGACCGGTCACAATATCATTCTTCGAAAGCAAGTTGATGGTGTCAAAGTTGAGATGTGACAATCGTTGATGCCATAACCATGCTTGAGATGATGAAGCTTTAGCCATTAAGCAAATCGGATTTGTTGAAGATGTGTCTTGAAGAGTTACTGTGTAGAGATCAGAACCACGAGAACCTGTAAGAAGGTCATTCCCATCGTAGTCTCTAACATAGCAAGTAGATTTCCGAAAAGCCACTTCCAAATCCGCATCACAAAATTGACCAACCGAGAATAAATTGTGATTCAGTCCCTCGACGTAATAAACCTGTTTTATAGTGATATTCCCTTGAACCAAGTCTCCATATCCGAGTATCGGTGCAAATTGATCATTTCCAAACCGTACCGTACCCAGAAACTTCTCCACGAAGTTAATGAGAAGCTTGAGATTGCCCGTCATGTGCTTTGTGCACCCGGAGTCCATTATGAATAGGATGAGTTCGACGAGCTGCAGAAGAATTAGAAGACAATGTAGCATTTGACAAATGGGAGCCCTTGATAGAAACGGGTTCCAAAATAGTAGTGGACCTAGATTCTAAAGGCAAGCTAACATTCATAGACCCAATTAGAATGGGGGTTGTCTTAGGTACCCATTTGTATCCAGGTGGTGTAAATCTTGAATACCCCCGTGTACATGTCCTAATCATGTTCTCATAAAGCTTCTTTAACCTGCTTTGTTTACGTAGAGTAGTGGATTCTAACGCACTTAGTTTCTTAAGTGGTTGCTCAGTGGATTGGTTCAAAGTTCTTGTGGGTTTACTAGTACTAGTGGGCATACGAATAGGCTTCCTAGTTCTAGTATTCACGCCATTATAATTAAGAGCACAAGCATCATGATTGAAAGTACGAACACATTTGCCACATTCAACACAAACAAATTCAACATTCGAGGTCTTAGCATTTAAACTGTCATTACATGCAGTTACAGACGTTTTATTCTTAGAAAACTTAAAATTCCTATGGTGGTCTTCTACTTCCAACTTCTTTCCTTGACTATTGTTAGGCATGACCTTATCTTGCATTCTATTGCTCTTAAGCTGTGGTCCGCTAACGCTAGTGGTGGGGATTACTCCTGTAGAAGAAGACACACGTTGATTAGTTTTCTTAATATTCTGAGGTAACCGCGATGTTCCAGTTTGAGTGGGCTTAGTGTTCATCTTATACATTCCAGGTGCTATCACATTGGTACTCTTATCATTTCCTATCTTAGGCAAAGTCTGTGGGGATTGTCCCAAAATATATGATTTAGGGCATTTAACCGCATTCGGTTGACGAACGGCGGATGGTTTACCCAAAACAGACTTTCCTTTCATTTTCTCAATGAGTTTCTGTAACTCACTTATGGCAATGTCCCTTTCTTTTAGCTGAGCTTTCAAATCATTTATTTCGAAATCTTTTTCATTTAGTAGAAGAAACGAAGAAGCTGACATTTCTTGACACTTTTTATGATTATGAGATTTTTCACCTTTTTGTAAAGCAAGTTCAAGAGAAATGGAGTGTTTCTCAAGTTTAGAAAAGCTTTTCGAAAGTTTGTTATATGACTGAATTTGTTTTGAAAGCTCTACTTCAAGATTGCGACATTTCGCGTCCGATTCTGACACTAGACATGCTACATGACAATATTGATCCAGATCGGTATACACACCAAGTATAGCATTCATATGGTCAGCATAAAAATATTCCTTGGAAAGTCGATCAATTTCGTTAGAAAGTTGGTGTTCTTGTGTCTTTAATTTAATTTGAAGAAAATCAACTTCATCTTCAAGAGATTTGACATAGCTTAAATCAGTTAACATTTCCTCAGTGAGAGCATTATAAAACATTTCCACATTTTTTGAAAGATCATCAATGGTTGGAACAATGCATTGTTGGATGACGACTTCTACTTGTGGGTTAGGTTTAATATTCCAAATGGTATCCCTAGAAACTTTTTCATAGTCGACGACTCCTTTGTACAAATTTAAAACCCCTTGTTTTATAAACTCAAATTGCTGAACACTTTTGCTTTTCTCATCCCATTTATGTTTTTCATCCAAAATTCGCTTTTCTAACAAAATTGATTGCTTTTTGAAACTCCTTTTTAAAGAAACTTTCTTTTGTGGTTCATCACTTGGTGGTGGAACACTATTATACATCTTTTGTTATTTTGAAAGTTCTTTTTGAGGGACAAACTTAATATGATTGTTAGAATCAGAAAGGTTTATTAAATCACTTAAGTTCGATCGACTTTCTTCTTGTTGACGAATGATTTCGTCGCAGTCAGGGGAAAGCATAAGAGCAAGATTATCAACATAACAACCGATATCATAAAGAGCAGGCTTGGTACTTTGAGCTTTCTTGAGATATTCAGGCTTGACAAAACTCTTTTTCATATTTCTATTGAGCATATTCATAGTTTGAATAGACTGACCCGTTTTGTAAACAATGTTGTTTAACGTGTCGACTCTCTTTTCCAAAGCAAGAATTTTTTCAATATCCTTTTCTTCACGAGTTTTATAAAGCTCAGTTTGTTCTTTGTTAACCGACTCTAATTCAGTAATTTGGAGTTTATGTAGCAGCAGTTGTTCTTCAAGTTCCGATATCTTCTGTTTTGACATATGAATTTCGTGTGTTACTTCAGAACAATATTGTTCGTTGAGCACCTTACGTTCATATACCAAACCATTAGCTATTGCAACCCGTCGATCAGCTTCTTTTACATAATCACACTCTTTAAGCCTGTCTATCTCCTCGGCTAAGGATGTGTTTGCTTGCTTCAAACGTTTATTAGCTTCTTTGTTTTCATCAATTTCACGTTTTAAAGAATCAATAATAGATGCAAGCAAATCACGCTCCTCATCCGAGTCAGTATCTTGAACAGCTTTTCCGTCATCATTACACATATGCTGTGAATCCGTAGAGATATTGCTATCCTCCGTGTCCATTACATATGTGTCATTGATGCTTTCGGGTTGCTCAGGATGCCGTCGTTCATTAGCAAACACATTATAGTTATCATGTGATGGTACCTTTTCAAGTGGCTCAGAATCATAGATGGGTCCAGAAGTATCATCAGTCTCTGGGATCACTTCTTGAATCTTTGCCATGTACACATAATGTGCCTCTAGCTCTTGATCATCGGCTTCATCATCAGTGTCATCACGCCAGTCAACTTCATCTGCTGTGAGTGGAATTCCTGCTTCTTCTTTCTTGCGCAGCAACATCTTTTCCTTGTGATATCCCGAATCCTTAACCCGTTTTGGCTTCTTACATTCCCTAGCCATGTGACCAAATCCCTTGCAGTTGAAGCATTGAATCCCAGTCTTCTGCACCACCGGAGTGCCTACAGTATCTCCAGCCCCAACTTGATTCAGCATCCTCTGATTATCATACCTAGCATCACGATCATACCTAGGTGCATGATCAACTTCCTTATATCTAGCATTGGATGATGATCTGAGGTTGTTGTTGGTAGGTTTGTAGATCTTCTTATAAGTTGTGGTGAGTAAAGACATGAGTTCTTCAATCTTCTTGTCCCTTGAAGTTTGTTCATCATCACTGTCTCCATCTGACTCGGTGTCATACTTTGGAGGTGGAGTGGGGACAATTGCTTTTGCTTTGTGTTTAGCAGCAGCTAGAGGTTTGGTGGATGAGCTTGATGACTTCGAGGAATGATTAGGTGGTTGTTGACGAGGAACGGGTTTTGTTGAAGTAGCAGCCACAAAAGCAATAGAATTAGCAGACCGTTCTGCCTTTTCAGCCCTTAGTTCATTCACTTCATTCTGATGTTGTTTTAAGATATCATAAAGTTTGTGGTAAGATATAGTCTTGATATCCTCCCTTTGTTTGACCAAAGTCACAAACCTTTGCCATTCCGGTTTAAGTTGAAGTAGACACTAAACATTGGCATGATGATTGGAGATGGTGCACTGATTTCTTACAAGCTCATTCATCATTTTGTAGAATCTCGAGTAATATGAGTCAATGGATTCACCATCTTCAGATGTGAATTTTCCAAACTCCCAAAGTAGATTAGTCTCGAGATCTTGAACATTGATTGACTCACCTTGCTTCAATCGATGAATTGCATTCCACATTTCCATAGCATTAGGACATGCATCAACTGTGGAATAGATATCATTATCAATTCCAGTGAGTATGAAATTTACAGCATCAGCTTCAGCTTGGAGGAGTTTCTTTTTCTCAGCAGAACATGTGTCAAAATCCTCCATAGCTCGTATAGTTGATGAAGTACCATCCTCTGCCTGTGTTGTAATTGGTTTGAATTCAAAAACTGGAGTTGGGTTCTCAAGGCAGTGACGAAGAGCAGTTCGGTTTTCTTTTCCATCGAGAAATCTAAGAAAACGAGATCTCCATTGAACGTAGCAACCGGCAGTGAGCACAGGTGGGTTACCGTTGCCACCTTGTTCCAAACGAATTTGATTAGCAGTTGCAATGTTGATGTTGTTGTTAGACATGGTGAATACTTGTGGATGAATTGCAGATCTTAGTGTATTTGTTGTGATGATGTGTGGTTAAAATTGAAATTCCGAAAATTCAAAAATTTTTTCTCAGTCCGACAATTAAATTCCTCAGTCTGACAAAACGGTAAGCCGAAAAATTTTGTATCGCCAAATTTTGTATCGCCAAATCTTCGTGTAAACTACGTTCCGAAACTAGTCTAGATAGTGGCTAAGTCTAAAAATTACTCAAACAAAATACCCATCGGAATGTCCATCAGAATACTTATCGGAATGTCCAGATCGGAATGCTCAATCGGAATGCTCAATCGCAATGCTCAGATCGCAATGCTCAGATCGTAATGTCCAGATCGTAATGTCCAGATCGGAAAGCCTGTCGGAATACTCAGATCGCAAAGCCTATCGGAATACTCAGATCGCAAAGCCTATCGGAATGTCCAGATCGCAATGTGGCTGTCAAAATTCAAGCAGAGTAACGACTTAAAATACTTCCTTATACCCGTCGGAATCCAGATCGCAAAGTACGATCGGAATGTCCAGATCGGAATAAGTAATAAAAACCCACGATCGCAATGTAGAACCAAACCCTTTCCGATGGTAAGGTTATTGCGATGGAAGCCCAAGTACAATTTGTACTTTCCGATGGAAGTTTCTGCTAGAATTTCGGAATGAAGAACAAGAAGAAATTCGCAACTTTTGATCCAAAAGATTTGTGTTTTATCCAAAACCAAGATACCCAAATCACTAATACTAGTATGTAGATGATTTGTATCAAGAAAAGACTATAAAAAACACAAAAAAGAAGTTTTGGACGTGAGATGAAGATCAAAAAGGCCACGAAAATTCAAGAACACCACACACGAATCTTCAATCACCTATCCACTATAGGCTCTGATACCAAATGTTGTTCCCTTTTAATCCATAACACAAGATTCTTAGAGAGAGAAAGAGAAGAAAAGTAGAAAGAGAAAGTAGAGAGAGAAGTGGAAGGTTTACACTAAAACTATGTGTTTAATGAAATGAACCAACACCCTCTTTCACATGTGAAAGAGGGTTATATACCCCACGGCACTAAGGCCTTTGTGGGCTTCATCTAGGGCCGGGCTTGGCTTTGTTTTGGGCTTACGCCCCTAACTTATACAATATTAGCTTTAAGTCCAAGCCTGCTTTTCCCGACTAACCTATTACAATACAAGACCTTTTAACGACTAAGATGACCTATTACATTCTTGTTCGACTATATAAAATATAGGGCTAACACATTGCTACAAGAACTGCTGTTGCTGGATGTCCTGAAGCAGATAAGAAAGAAAAACCTGGTGATGGTAGAGCTATGTCTGTTGAAGACATAGCAAAGAGAAGGGTTGATATGAAAACCCTAAAAATTCTGAAACTCTCTTTGGGACAAGAGAACCAGCATAAATACAGAGGTTATGATTCTGCAAAAGACCTTTGGGCAGCTCTTGAAGTTGCATATGGTGGCAATGATGACACTAGGGAAGAGAAGAAGAAGCAAATTATGCATGAGTATGCTGTTTTCAAGGCTCAGCCTAATGAGAAGCTTAGCAGTGTGAGAAGCAGATTGCTTGACATTACAAGCAAGCTGTCCTTCATGGGGACATAACTTGGTGATGTTGACATTAATGCCACTTTTCTGAAAAGCCTAGGTGATGCATGGAAGATTGAGGCAAGATCTATTCTTGCCAATAACACTCACAAAAGTTCTACTTTTGATGATATCTACAACAAACTGAGGCTGTTGGAGAATGAAACTCTTTTGGAGCATGGAAGTAAGTCTACCAATAGTAACATGGCCTTCTTCTCACACAGTGAAGGCCAATTTGATCAAAAGGACTCTTACATGCACCCAGTTACTGGATCAACATGTGTCAACGCTGGATCATGTCATGTCAACGCCTCATATTCAGACGCTGACACATACAAAAGTGATTCTCTAAGAGTTAAGCCTGCTGGTTTGGATCTGGATACTGTGTGTGCATACATTGCTTCTTTGCCCAATGGTTCAATGATTACATATGAGGACCTTGAGCAAATAAGTGATGAGCACTTGGAAGAAATGGATATTAAGTGGAACATGGCTCTTGCTAGCATAAGAGCAAACAGGTGGAATAGAAGGTTTAAGAAGAAGATGACCTTTAATGCAAAGGACACGGCTGGATTTGATAAATCCAAAGTTGAGTGCTAAAATTGCCATCGTATGGGGCACTTCATGAGGGAATGCATATCTCCTAGAAGATCTGATGCTGGCAAACCCTCAAGCCAAATTGTTAAGGCTCAGGATCCTAAGGCCATGGTTGTAGTGCAAGAAATTGATGGTATGGGATGGGATTGGAGCTATTTGGCTAAGGATGGGGAAGAGGATAAAGCTTTGGTTGCTGAGATAAAAGAAGAAGAGCATGTTCAATATGCTCTCATGGCACACTCCTCCTCTTCATCAGATAATAAGGTATACGATGATGCTTTTTGTAGTAAGGGTTGTAGGTTAAATACTGAGAAACTTAACAAAGAGGTGGTAAGATTATTAGATGATGTGAGTACTGAAAGATGCAAATTGTCTAACTATCAACTTGCTCTCACTTAAACTGAGAAGACAGTTTCTGAGTACAAGAAAATGGAATTTGACTTAAAAGACAAAATAAATATCTTAAAACATGAGTTAGATGCTAGTAATGATGTTAGGAACATCATGGAAAGGGTTAATAGTGAGTTACAGGCTAAGTTAGATGAGGCCATTAAGAATAAGGATAATGTTGACCTTAAAATTCAGAGATTTGATAAGGCCACACAAACCCTAGGAGAATGTGTTACTAAACAAAGGGACCCTAAGGACATGACTGGGATTGGGATGAAAGACTATACTGTGGTTCCACCACCAGCTGGTGACTTCTATGGTGTCCAAAGAAAGGACCTATCTTGGATTGGTCTACCAGAACTCCAAGAGGAGGAATTTATTCCTCCACCAAGAGTCATTAACCCAGTTGAAGAGTATCAACAGAAGTTGACTGACTTGAATGAATGGAAGAAAGCCAACCCTACCTTGTTTGTTAAAGGTGGCTTGTTGTGTGAAAGTCTAAATGAGTCAACCCCTATTAAGGTACCAAACCCAATCACTGGCAAGACTGGTAACCTTGGCTCAAACACTGTTAGAAAACCTAGCATCAAGTATGCAGAAATGTATAGGAATACTAGGTCACCTAAAAGCCAAGTTAGTAATGATGGAACAGGCTTCTTCTCTTCTAGACCTAGGGTTGTGTCTAGAAAAGCCTGTTACACTTGTGGTAGCTTTTCACATTTAGCATATAAGTGTGTCAACACTTCCAAGGTCAACGCTGTTAAAAAGTCAAACGTTGTCAGACCCAAAACTTTTGTGGAGCAAAGTTCACAAGTGGTTAGACCAGCCCCATTCTTCACTAGAGGGTCTAACACTCATGGACAAAGACCATTTCAAAAGACAAATACTTGGTCTAATAGGCAATGGGTTTCTGTAGCAAACCCTAGGTTCAACGCTGACAAGGGTAATTTCAGCGTTGAAAGACCAAATCCAACGCTGACAGAAACGTGACCAGACCTAAATATTTGCAACCACAGGGTAAGGGGTCTAAAGCTTTTTCAAGCTTGACATGGAGACCTAAGAAAGATCAAAACCCTAATGATAATGTGATTTCTATGACCTGCAACAGATTTAATTACATTTCAAAGGTCATTACAAAACCCATTGGGGTTAACTGGGTATTTCATCCAAAGAGGGATGAACAAGGGGTTGTTATGAGAACTAAGTCTGTTCTTGTTGAACAACCAGATGAATCCAAGTCTGCTAAGGCTTGGGTTCCCAAAGAAAACTAATTTGTTTTCTTTATGTGCAGGGCATTCAAAAACAGGTCAATGATTATGGATATTGGGACAGTGGATGCTCAAGGCACATGACAGGGAATGAAGATTATTTAATAACTTCACTCCCATTAAGGATGGTGATAAGGTTTACTTTGGAGGCGGATATAGAACTATCACAGGCAAAGGAACACTTCTCACCAAGAACTTGCGCTTTGAAAACGTGTTTCTGGTAAAGGAACTTGATTACAATCTTTTTAGTGTATCACAGGTCTGTGATAACAAAAATAAAGTTTTGTTTACTGATACTGAATGCTTGGTGTTAAGCAAGGATTATAAAATCCTAGATGAGAAATATATTGACTATAGAACACCTAGACATAAAGACATATATAATGTGAACCTTAATGGCATTAGAATGAATAATAATATGTCATGTTTTTATGCTAAAGCTTCAGTAGATGAGAGTAATCTATGGCACAGGAGACTAGGGCACATAAACTTTAAGAATATAAATAGGCTTGTGAGACTTAGCTTGGTTGATGGTTTGCCTGAAAAGGCTTTACACAATGACCACTCTTGTGTTGCATGCCTTAAAGGCAAGCAGCACAAGGTCTCATTCAAGTCCAAACAGGTGCACTCTAGTACTAGACCACTCTACTTGTTGCATATGGACCTATTTGGTCCAACTAATATAGAGAGTTTGAATGGTAAATCATACTGCTTTGTCATCACAGATGACTTTTCTAGGTTTACTTGGACTTTCTTCTTAGCTATGAAGAGTGATACTGCTGAAATTTTAATTGATTTTATTACTCAGATTGAGAAGAAAACTGGTAATGAAGTTAAAATGCTTAGAAGTGACAATGGTGGTGAGTTTAGGAATAAAATTTTAGATGATTCTTGTGCCAAGAAAGGGATTACTAGGCAGTTTAGTGTTGCCAGAACCCCACAACAAAATGGGGTTGCTGAGAGAAAGAATAGAACCCTAATTGAAGCAGCCAGAACTATGTTGGCTGATGCTCATTTCCCTATAGCTTTTTGGGCTGAGGCTGTGAATACAACATGCTATGTTCAGAATAGAGCATTGGTCAACAAGATACAGAACAAAACACCTTATGAGTTACTTTGGGGAAGAAAACCTAATATTGGTTTTCTCAAACCTTTTGGTTGTCATGTAGTTGTACTTGATACTAGTGATGCCTTAGGTAAATTTAGTGCAAAAGGTGATGAAGGCTATTTCATGGGGTAATCAGTGTAGAGCAAAGGATATAGGGTTTACCTTAAGAAGGAAAAACGTATACTTGAAAGAGTACATGTTAGGTTTTTAGAGAGTAAACCTAGTGATCCTGAAAGTGGTCCAAATTGGTTGTTTGACTTGGAACCTCTATCTAGGGCTTTAAATTATATGCATGTCACTAATCCAGATATTGTGAAGGTAACTTCAAATGTTATGGAAGAACAAGTTGTTGATGTTTCAGGTACACAGGTTAATGAAGAGGTTGGATCACAAGCAGACAAGTCATCTCCTATACAAGAGTATGTTACAATCCCCATATGGACAGATGCTTTTGCTGCTACTGCTGCTGGAAAGGATAATGGTGGTCCCCAAGTACCACCAGTTAATATCATGCATGGTCCTTCAGGCGCTGACAAAGGCAAATCTAGCGCTGACAGCACAAATTCAGACGTTGATGGATCAAACGTTGAAAACAACATTTCAAGCGTTGTCAACCCAAATGTTGACAACCAAGGATCAGGCGTTGACAACACTTTTGAGCATCTTTTCTCTTCTAATTTTGAACAAGGTGAACCTTCCAATTTATATGAAGAGGTTCATCCTGCTGTTGACGAGAGAGAGTCTGATGAAGATATTGGCAATTTGGATAATGAGATTGAAGATAACAGACTTTTTGAAGGAGGAGTTCTCACTTCTACTATAAAGAATCACCCTACTTCTCAAATCATTGGTGATATTATGACTCTTGTTCAGACTAGAAGATCTCATCAAAGTCTTGGTGGATTTATTGCCAATATTCACAAGAAGGTTGATACCCCTCTTGTGCAAGCATGTTTATTTGCCTGTTTTCTGTCACAACAGGAACCCAAGAAGATCTTTGATGCTCTCAAAGAACCATGTTGGGTGGAAGAAATGCAGGATGAGCTTCACCAATTTGCAATTCAGGATGTTTGGGAGCTGGTTGATTGTCCCAGATATGTCAGACCTATTGGGACAAGATGGGTTCTAAGGAACAAGAGAGATGAAAGAGGTATTGTGGTCAGAAACAAGGCACGTTTAGTGGCTCAGGGATATACACAAGAGGAAGGGATAGACTATGAGGAGGTCTTTGCACCAGTTGCAAGGATTGAAGCTATACGAATATTTCTAGCCTATGCTTCCTGCATGGGCTTCACTGTCTATCAAATAGATGTGAAGAGTGCCTTCCTCTATGGAACAATTGTTGAGGAGGTGTATGTAATGCAGCCTCCTGGTTTTGAGGATCCAGAGAATCCAGACAAGGTGTATAGAGTCAAGAAGGCTATGTATGGCCTTCATCAAGCCCCAAGAGCATGTTATGGTACATTGTCTACTTATTTGGTGGAAAATGGATTCAAAAGGGGCACCATAGACCAGACATTGTTTACAAAGAAGGCTGGTAAGGATGTTCTACTTGTTCAGGTCTATGTTGATGATATCATCTTTGGATCCACAAATCCAAAGATGAGTGAAGACTTTTCCAAGCTCATGACAGATAAATTCAAGATGAGTGCTATGGGGGAGATGAACTTCTTTCTAGGGTTACAAGTTCAGCAGAAAGAAGATGGTATCTTCTTCTCCCAGGATAAGTATGTGGCCGAGATCTTGAAGAAGTTTGGCTTTTCTCCACATGAAAAGAGGGCTACTACTCCTATGGATAGAGAACACCCTTGGGGAAAGATTGGAGATGGAAAAGTTGTGGATGTCAGGCACTATAGATCAATGATTGGTTCATTGATGTATCTCACAGCCTCCAGACCTGACATCATGTTTGCTGTGTGTGCTTGTGTACGCCATCAAGTGACTCCCAAAGAATGTCATCTTTATGCTGTCAAGAGAATCTTTAGGTACCTAAGATGTTATCCCAGTCTTGGCTTATGGTACCCTAAAGAATCACCATTGCAGCTTATTGCATATTCAGACAGTGACTATGAAGGTGATAAGTTTGATAGAAAATCCACAACTGGTGGATGTCAGTTTCTTGGGAGCAGATTGATATCTTGGCAATGCAAGAAACAAACAGTGGTGGCTAATTCTACAACTGAAGCAGAGTACGTTGCTGCAGCTGCTTGTTGTGGACAGGTTTTATGGATTCAGAACCAGCTGTTGGATTATGGGTATAATTTCATGCATACCAAGATATTTGTTGACAATAACAGCACTTTATGCATTATTAAGAATCATGTACATCATTCTAAAACTAAACACATAGAAATTAGACACCATTTTATAAGAGATTGTTTTGAAAAGGGTTTAATACAACCAGATAGGGTTGACACAGAAAAGAATGTGTGTGATTTACTAACTAAACCTTTTGATGCTGGAAGATTTCAATACTTGATAACAAGTATTGGAATGATCAATCTCACAAAATATGTGTTTTGGGGTCTTTTTGTAAAAGTATGTACAGGATAATGCACTGTTATTGGTCTTTTTAAGGATTTTGATTTTCCACTATATTTTTCTAACACTGACAAAGGTTACTTCAACGCTGATAAGTGTTATTGTGACGTTGTCAGCAATATATTTGTCTAACGCTGACAAAGGTTTCTTTAACGCTGACAAGCGTTATCGGGGTGTTGTCAGCAACAATGTTAGTTTTGTGGTTATTAATCTAAATGTGCAGGTGGTGTTAGCAGTATACCATTGGATACAGAGTTGCTTATGGATCATTGGAGAAGCATTTGAGCATGTTTTTATTTATGGATGATGGTTGGAATTTTCTATTCCTATCTTGACATAATTTTTTTTATGTTCATGCATATTTTTGGCAACATTTGTATCACAGTTTAAGGGGAGATTTTAGGAACCTTTAGGATTTTTGGGTATCCTTATGATACTCTTATCACAATTCTAGATTGTGTCCACAGGTGAGTATGAGTTAGTTTTACCAAAACATGAGGCACTGTAGCATGCAAAGTTGATATACTATGCATGATGCCAAGACATTTTTGGCCTAGAATTGGTTGTGGTCTGTTGGGAGACTTGGGAATGATTTTATGATGGGTTTTACCTGGGAGTAACAAGGAATTTTATGAGGTAACTTAGTTGTTAAGAGTTTTGGTTAGCAAAGGACACTAGAGGACTGTTATGTCTATCTTGCATAAGCAAGTGTGCATAACTGGACATTGCTTGCCGCCCTATAATAATTATCAACTTATAGGTTATCTTATCTAGGATAAATTACTTTGTTAAGGTCCTTTTTCATTTTTAAATATTTTTATTTTTGGACGCTGACAAGTATTTTTCCAAGCGTTGTTATGACCAATTTAGACGCTAACATGGCTTTGGCAAACGTTGACAAGAATATAGCCGTTGGGCGTTGATGGGTTATTTTTGACCGTTGACACTCAATGGGACCTACCCAGTTGTTATTTTTGACGAATTTTGTGGTCGTAATTTTGGGAGCAGATAACTTACATTTAATGCATGAGATAACTTATTTTCTTTTCAATATTCTCATGATTGCATTTTGAAAATAATTGCCTAATTTTTGACCAATCACATGCATTTTTCTCTCCTATATATTTGGCTCCTATTTTAAACAGGGTACCTATCATTCTTGTCTAACAATATTTTCTCCTATAACTTCATCTTTATCAATCATTCAAATAATTATCAACAATGGCACCAAAATTTAAACCAAGTGATTTGAAATTGGGATTCAGGAGTCAACACAACATGATAGCATATCTGGACGCTGATGATACTCTGTTTCCCCAATACACCCAAATGGTGGCGTATTTGAATGCATCCCCAATTAGGTATGCTCTTTCGCATGCTTCACTCATTCCTGTCACACATATTAAGCTGTTTGGAACAATGTTAGTTCCTCAACAGTTAATAGAGTGACTACATTATCATCTATTGTTCATGGGCGCACATGGGTGGTTACTGAAGCTTTGGTTTGCCAAGCTTTGCATCTTGATGATGCAGATGGTATAACCACCCTCCCCATTAATGAAATAGAACAAGGATTAAGGGCTTTGGGTTATCCTTTCCCTGATGAGGGAACTTTAAGCAAATATCATAAACAGGAATTTCCCCCAGCCTGGAATTACCTAATACATGTCTTCTTGCAATGTTTGAGTCCCAAGTGTACTGCACACAATGAGATCAATAGATCTATTGCTAGTGCTATTGTGTGCATTGCTACTGGACAAAAGTTTAATTATTCTAAAATGATTTTTGAGGCCGTGTGTAAAAATAAAGGGAATAAAATGACTTTAGCTTATCCCAGATTTTTACAAATGGTTTTTGATGTGCAAAGTTACTGCACAAGGGATCATGATGATTTTTATGAGATCCCTGTGCAAAAGAAAGCAATTTTTACAAAGATGAACTCACCCCCACACCGTGACTTGCCCCTCACCCAAGCTATGATTGCTGTCATTGAAGCAGCACAACCCCAACCAGACCCCCAACCCCAACTTGACCCAATTCCTGAACCTTTAACTTCACCACAACACATGCAAATTGACTAAGAACCTTTCGACGCTGACACTTTAAATGTTGGCGTTGACATGCCTAATCCTAACGTTGACACCAATCCTTCACAGTCCGAAACACCCCTTAACCAACCCACATCCACCCAATCTACATCATCTTCTCCCCCAACACAATATAGGTTGCAAAAACGCCAAAGGACTACTGGAGTGTTCTCCTCTAGTGGTCTTAGCCATGTAACAAAGAGAACCACCACCACAAGTGTGGTTGGTGCTATGGATGAGGCTGGGACTATTGGTTCTGGCTTAGAAGCTGGCCAAGACAGTCCTAACATCTTTAAGACCTCATCCATGCCCAATGAATCTAACTTGGGAGGTCAAATGCCCATTTTAGAAGAGGGCAGATTGGAACCAATGACATTGATGGAATTGACGGCTGTCTGCATGAGCTTATAAAAGCAAAATGCAGACTTAGTACATATAGTCAGTACACAAGGCCTTGAACTTAAGCAATTGAGGGAGAGGATTGTTATTTTGGAAACAGCTGAGTCAAGGAGAAGACAGACAAGGGTCCTTTTATCAGAGGAGGATTCTCACAAAGGGGAGGAAGCTGCTACAGAGCCTGTTAATTTGAGTGATAAAGGCTCACATGAAGCTGATACAAAGCCAGTTAACTTGAGTGGAAAAGGTTCATATGATGAAGAATCTTTGGGTGTTGCTGAAGCCCTTACTGAGTTGAAGAAACAGACAGGTTTTGATACGTCTCTACTTACTCCCACCAACTTAAACTTGTCATTTACAGCCATGTTGGAAGAAATCACAAGAGGCGCTGAGACAGGTACTTTTGGCGTTGTCAAGCAAGATTTGAACACTGACATGAGTAACTTGGGTGCTGACAAAGCAAAATTGAGCGTTGACAGACCTGCAGATGAGGTTGATGTATTCCAGTCATCATCCATCATCAAAGATGTTTCTTCACAGGTATTACCATCTACCTTACCCTCCATTGATCCATTAGATAAGGGTAAGGGTATTATGGTACAAGTAGATGTTCCAAAGGATGCAGCACAGATTGAGTTTCATAGAAGGTTGGCTACACAAATTGTGGAACAAGAAAGAAAGAAGGTGGGTGAATCACCTTTTGTTGTCACTTCAGAAGAACAAGAAGGAAGTGATGAAGCCAGTTCAGACTCAAGTGTAATGATTATAGAACAACCAGCAAGACTTGAGTATGGTGATGAGCTGGCAAAAGAGAAATTGAATGAGTTAAAATTCCAAGTAGATTTTGAGATGCCAGAAGTTGTTCAGATGTATCATGCTTGGGAAGATAGGTGTATGGAGAATCCACATTTGACTATTTCAGACCAGATATGGGGTTTGGAGATTCTTCTAAGAGTACAAAAGGACTGCAAGGTTATTCTGAAACACAAAGCAAGCAATGTTCTCTCAATGTTGAAAAGGGATAGAAGGGAGTTGTACTACATGCTACTCAGATGTCATGGAACAGGATGGACTTATAAGAAATTGATTGGATTGACATTTGAAGAGTTTGAGTTCAAAGCTTATCCCATTTGGGTAAGAGTGCAGGAAGAAAACACTCTAAGACTTCTTTCTGATGAAAGGAAGGAAGAACTTACAGAAGAAATGGAGCTTAAGAAGGCAATGATTGTTCCCAGACCTGTGAAGAAGGGAGTTCCTCTTGAGTTTCCCAAAGATATGGATAGGTTGAATCCAAGTGAAGCTGTTATAAGGAGCCTCAAGCTCTCACCATTGGAAGCTTCAGATATGGTGCAAGTGTTACCTCTTGATTCCAGAAACCCTATTATAAGCTATGAAGAAGATGAATGTGGGTTTTGGAAGATTGGCAGGTATGGGAAAGAGGTTTACACTTTTACCACTCTTATATCTTTGTTTGCAAGTTTTGATAGAGAAGACTTGGTAGATCTATGGAGATTGTTAGAGGCCAAGTATGTGACTGAAGCTCCTACTTCAGTCAATGGAATAAAACTGTGGTCAACATTCAAAAGAATGTGTGGACCAAGAGATGAAGATCCTGTTGTTTGGAAGGATCTAGTAGATGACCTCAGTGGTCTTCAATGGCGTTTGTATTCAGCTGCTGGTGTATATTACTTGAGTTCTACAAAGTTTTCTGAGTATCTTCTTGTAGATGCTCAGTATTCCATGTCCAAGGAAGTCTTGGAGAAGATGAAGACTACACAGCTGGAGATTGATTATTCAAGTGACATGGCCAAAGATTTGATCACACATATTTATTACCAATATCATAAGTGTTGTAAGATTCCTCCTAGTTCTTAATGTTTATTCAGAAACTTGATTACTAGAGTAGAAATCAAGTTTAGGGGAGGATTGTTGGGAATAAAATATAGCCAGTCTACTTGATCGCTGACAAGAGTAAAACAAGCGTGATAGGAAGAAAACAAACGCTGACAGATCAAGCGTTGACAAGAAGAAGTCAAGCGTTGATACATTGAAGTCAAGCGTTGATATATTGTTTCTAGTTTGTTTCTAGTAAGGATAAGTTCAACATTGTATTTTCTATAATTATCTTTACCTAGAATAGTTGATACGTAGACTCTTGTACAAGGCTTCTTATATCTATAAAAGAAGACCTTTAGGTTATTGTTCAATATAAGTTTTCGTACGTTAAAACACTTTCATTGTAAGCAAGTTTGTTATTATTAATTGTTGATGCAAAAGTTGGGTGATCCTTGCTAGACCCGAATTAGGCTTAATTCGGGTTGGCTGGGCTCCGGCTCCTACACCAAGTGAATCGTTTGGTTGGGACCCTGCACACTAAACAACACGCGTTAGGCTTACCGTGGGAATGTTTCCCACGATTAGACTCCGGCGTGAGAGTAAGTAATCGATTAGGGTTTATGTGAGTTGAGAGTAGAACGTAATACCTTTGTGGAACCCTTGGGGGTTCCTTTTATAGGCAGTGGAACCCTAGTGGGCTGCCACTGATACTTTGGCCCCAAGGAAAGGATAACTATCAGAATTAGAATGATTGTTATCTTCTAATTATAGTAGTGAATATCCTCCTCTTTTGGGGTAAACCTATTCCTAGACAGAATATGATTCTGTCTAACCCTATGTCGGCCGCACCGGGCCGTGGGCCGCACACATGTGTGCGGTCACTGTTCATCCAAGCCTATAAGCCTGAATGACATTATCCCACCCATCTGTGATGGGCCGGATACGGGTAGTACCCATGGGCCGGGTTCCTGACCCGGCTGGGGACTATACGTCATCATGTCCCCCCAGTCTAGTTGTTACAGCCGTAGGTGTAACCTCTAGACTATCAAGGTGCTCTCCGGGCAAACCAAGAAAAACCTAGGGAATGAGAAACATAGAAAATTTTGCTCTGGACGCACGTGCGACCCACCTTAGGAATATATTTTGAATAGTACCTCAGCCGCACGTAACGGCCGAGACAATTTAAATGTAGCATTAAATACGGTCTTACGTAAGAGCCGCATATCCCGACACAAGAATAAAAACATTAATGGTAGTCAACTTTCCAGTCGCACGTCTGCAAAAGTGCACCATTAATGTTTACCCTTGAGCCATGTCAAACTGCCAAGAAGTGACCCGTGGGTCCCCCTCTGATTTTGCAGAAACGTCAGAAATCCTATCCGTTGGATAGGTGAGGTGGCCTACACGTGTCGAACATCCATGGTACCTCGGAGACCGAGACAACCCTATATAAGAGTGGATATGCATGTTTGTTACACACACAACTCACCCATATACTTGTAAATGTCCGCAGAAATGAACCTTCACGGACTAATCCGCCAGGGAGACCCAATGAAGGTAGCGGAAGGATTCCGGCCGCTGAAGCAGAATGAGCTCCCCTTGCTGGAAGCGTTAGCTGACCGCACTATCCCGCTCGAAGAAACGTCCGAGCCTAGATCAGATGAAGAAGAGCCCGCCATCGAGAAATCCCCATTGGATTTCCTCAATGAAGATGGCGAAGAACCACTGTTAGAGGGGGGCGCCACCAACCAAGAAGAAGAGAATGACCCCAACGAAGACACTGCCCAGGCATCCGGGTCCGCCCCGCTCACCTCTAGGAAGAGAAAGACCACCAGGAGGGTGGCAAAGAAGATAGGAGACGAGGCCGGAGCCGCGAATGCTCCTCCAAAGAAGCTGAGGAAGGATCATCCGCAGTACCAAGAGGGGAATGGTACTGCGACCGCTCAGGCCGACCCCACCCCAAACATGGGAGGTCCAGTCTTGCGAGTCACCCCCGTGAGCGCCGTAGCTCCTACCGGCCCAGACCCTGCCATTGACACCTCGTAAGTACCCTTTAAGTATGATTCGTGTCCTTATATGATGCGTAGACTAATATTGTCATGTCAAATAACAGGGCTAATCCGGCGGCCGCAGCGCAGGAGGAAGAAGTGGGGAGGAATCCATCCCCCGCACCAACTAACAAGCCCCCGTCCCCCGCTGCAACACATACCAAGGAGCCACACTCCGAGGGGCCAGAAGAAAGCCCACGCCTAGCATGGAACCTATCAAGTTTGATAAGGCTGGAGGCAGAATCCGAATGTTCAGAATTTATTGAGCACATCACCCCACCCGTCCTCGCACAAGATCTAGACGAGTTGGATCATGAGGCCCTCCTTGAGCAATTTGACGTGTCGCCCGCACACCAAGTGACGGTGGGGGCCGCGTTGAGACGCCGTCTAATCAAGGCCCTCACAAATGTGAATCGGGCAGATAAGAAGATAGCCCGTCGTGAGGCGATGGTCGTGAAGAACGAGAAGACCATTGCATCCTTGCAGGCAGTGCTGCTGACAGCCGAGGCGACGGTGAAAGAGCAAGCTCATCACGCCGACACTCGAGAGAAGCGTATTGCTGAGCTCGAAGCCCTTGTAGCCGCATCAAACGAGAAGGTATACTTTCGAAATTTTGTACATATACTCAAACTTTAGGTATGTATTTAACCCAAGAAAAGTATATATCCTTGTAATAACTTTAAATTTTATATGCAAGTGTCTGCGGCCGAAGCTGCTACCAAGGCCGTGACCGTGCAATCCTTCAACATCGCCCAGGAGCGTGATGCGCTGAAAGATGAGTTGACACGGGCCCATACCAACCTTGAAGAGCAGGCTGTCTCAGCTGATGAGAAGCTAAGCAAGATGGCTGTAAGTTGTGCTGAGAGAATATGTCCTCCCCTGCTATCCGCTATAGCTGGACGTAGGTGGATTATCGGGCAAGGGCTGCGACTTGCTGTGAGCAGGGCACTGGAGGCTCCACACTTATTGCAGGCATTCGCCGGGGTCGTATCCGATGGAATCGACCGTGGTCGACATGAGGGCTTGGTCAAAGCTGCGGAACTAATAGGAAAAAATGAAGACATAATGCAGCATCCCTACCACAACCCCTCCGCCGCGGATAATATGACCGCGTCCATGAATGCCTTAGCGGAAATCCAACACCCTATCCTGGACGAGCTTGAGACACTTAAGGATGCTCCAAACGAGGCAATAATGTCCCGGCTGAGCGCTGATCCAATTCCTTTGACCCTGGCCACTTATGATTCCGCATCCAAAACAATGAAAGGCGAGAAACTGCTTGCAGAAGCATTGGATGCTATTGCGGTCAAAGCCCAGAATGGGAAGGATGCTCGTGGGGAGGTCCTCCGTGCTCTAATTGAGGAAGGGAAGAAAGACATAGGGGAATTCCTACCCCCCTTATAATTTATCAGTTGTAAAAACTTGTAATTTTATTCGTCCGTGTATGTGCACGGCTAAGACATATGTGGAATGACTCTTTTATTTAGAAGTCCGTGATGACCATGGCCATTTTATTTTTGAAACTTGTGTATTTTCGTTTTGTTTTGAACATTGTATGCCAATACCGCATGACATGGCACGTCTTATTCAAGAAAGGAAAATACCTGCAAGCCTATAATTTACTAGACATGCGACGTGCGTCTTTATTATGCGGAGTACTACGTGAGTACGGCATACGAAACTTACCACAACATCTTGTGAGTAAGGTGTCTAGTAAGGATACATGATCCGTGCGGCTGGGGTTGCATCCCTCTTACGCGGCAAGTTGAATTAGTAGGTTCACTTAATCCTCTTACCCCGCCTGGAGGCGTATAGTACATGTACAGTAGTTTGAATGAATGCATATGAATGAAACATGGCATATTATAACACAAGTAAAATTCATACGACTAACAAAAGAATCTAAAAAATGTTTTGCACGAAACAAGCCGTGGAGCTAGCGGCATTTTATTAGAATGTTTACATTTTTTGTTTGAACAATAATAACAAGTCCTAAAAAACAAGAAAGGAAACTAAACAAAACATAAGAAAGAAAACAGATAAAACGCATGGTTCTTTATTAAGGCCACATATAGCAAAGCACCCATGCGGAAGCTGTAGCTTTTAAATATAGCACCTTTTGAGATTGGAGATGTTCCATGTGCGCTCTAGGTCGCGGCCATCCATGTCACGTAACTTGTACGCGCCTCGCCCTAAGGCTTCCGTGACTTCATACGGTCCTTCCCACTTGGGGCCCAGCTTTCTTGTATTCTCCGCTCGACTTGCTTCATTAGCACGATAGACATAGTCTCCCGGTCGAAAAGAAACACCCTTGACCTTGGCGTCATAATAAGCTTTCATTTTAGCCTTGGACTTAGCCTCATTGATGGCTGCTATCTCCCTTTTTTCTTCCAACAGATCCAGGTTCATTCGCAGTTGCTCATCATTCGTGACGACATTAACCTCCGCCGCGCGGATGGTAGGCATTCCTATTTCTGCTGGTATAACAGCTTCAGTGCCGTAAGCCAATGCAAATGGTGTATCTCCATTGGCTGTTTTGATCATAGTCCTGTGTGCCCATAGCACATGTGGTAACTCACCGACCCATTTGGCACTTCGTTCATCCAGACGCGCCTTGATACCATTTCCCAAGCTTCTATTTGCTCGTTCGACGAGGCCATTTGTCTGCGGATGCTTAACAGATGCGAAGCGCCGCCTGATGTTCAATGATGCACACTAATCTTTAAATGGATTGTCCGTGAACTGCTTACCGTTGTCCGAGATGATTTCTCCTTGTAGACCAAAACGGCACACAATATGTTCCCAAACAAACTTTTTAACTTGTTTGCCTGTGATAGACTTGACTGCCTTGGCCTCTATCCATCGTGTGAAGTAGTCCATCGCAACAATCAAGAATTTAACTCCCCCCGCAGCTACAGGAAATGGTCCTGAAATGTCGATTCCCCACTTATAGAATGGCCATGGGGACGTGATAGGTGTAAGCTCCTGCTATGGGTGCCGCGGTACTGGCCTATGCACTTGGCAATCACTACACTTGCGAATCATGTCGAACGCATCTCTCTGTATGGTAGGCCAATAATATCCTGTCCGTAAGGCTCTAGCTACCACGGATCGCGGTCCTGAATGCATGCCGCACAACCCTTCATGTATGTCACTGATTATGTAAGCGGCCTGACGTGGTCCAACACACCGCAGCCACGGCTGCAAGAAAGAGCGCTTGTAAAGGATGCCTTCTCGAAGTTCGAAATGCTGCGACTTCCTTCTGATGCGCCGTGCGGCTTTTTCCTCGTCTGGAAGGGTCTCACTAGTCAAATAGTTGATAATCGGGGTCATCCATGTAGTTCCATCCTCCTCAACTATAGTAGCAACCCCCCTTCCGTTATAGAATTCTCCTTGAGTATTTCCACCAAGACTTGTTTAGACAAGTGAGCGAAGCTTGTGGATGCGATCTTGCTAAGAGCGTCCGCCTTCTTGTTCTCGCCCCTTGGTACCTGCTTGATGGAAAACTTACTGAAAGTCGCAATTAGTGACTTGACTTTTTCCAAGTACCTGACCATGTTGTCCTCCTTAGCCACATATCCACCTAGAATATGGTTCGCGACAAGCCGTGAGTCCACGTAGGCCTCAAGGTTGCGAACTCCCATTCTAGCGGCGATTTTTAAACCCGCAATTAATGCTTCATATTCCGCTTCGTTGTTGGTGGTTGTGAACTCAAAACGGAGGGCGTACGTGAATTCCATTCCTTCTGGATTTGTGAGGATAAGACCAGCTCCGGACCCGTCCGTACACGAAGATCCATCCGTGAATAACACCCATGGTTCTGTTGGGATCTCGTTTTGTTTAACGATTGGTCCTTCCTCCTCCGGCTTCTCAATCAGGAAATCTGCTAAGATCTGGCCTTTCACAACCGTCCTTGGTCTATAAGATATATTGTGTTCCCCCAATAAGATGCTCCATTTTTGTAGCCTCCCTGCCACATCCGGTCTAGAGATGACCTGCTTGATTGGCTGGTCCGTAATAAATACAATTGGGTGCGCCTGAAAGTACCGGCGCAACCTCTTTGTAGCAAACACTAGTGCTAACACCAATTTTTCCATAGGGGAGTAATTCAGCTCCGGCCCTTGTAATGTTCTACTTATAAAGTAGACCGGAGTTTGCACTGTATCTCTATCTGTCATGAGTACCGCGCTTATTGCGCCATGAGTGGCTGAGAGATACATAATGAGTTCCTCCTTTGGCCGGGGAGCCACTAGCATAGGGAGACATGCGAGGTGCCGCTTGAGTTGGCCAAAGGCTTCCTCGGCCTCCTTCGTCCACCGGAAGTCTCCTTTCCTAATGCACTTCTTGAGTGTCTTAAATAGGGGTAATGATTTCTCTACGGATTTGGATAGGAACCTATTCAACCCGGCTAGTTTTCCATTTAAGGATTGCACCTCCTTCCGCGTCTGAGGTTTGATGCCGTTTGGATCGATCAAATATCCAAGGAACATTCCCTCCGTAGCCCCAAACGTGCACTTCTTTGGGTTTAGCTTCATTTTAATCCTCCTCAGCGTGTGGAATGTCTCTTGGACATCCCGGAGAAGCGCATCTTCCGTATGACTTTTTATGTCCAAGTCATCCACATAGACTTCCAAGTTGCGGCCTATCTGTGACTCAAAAGCTTTGTCCACCAGCCGCTGGTATGTAGCACCGGCGTTCTTTAGTCCAAACGGCTTTTTCGTATAGCAATATACGCCCTGGCTCGTATGGAACGCCGTCTTTTCTGCATCTCCCTCCGCCATCTGGATCTGGTGATACCCTTTGTATGCGTCTAAGAAGCATTTAAAAGGATATCCACATAGAGATTCTACCTTCCAGTCTATTTCCGGTAACGGGTAACAATCCTGTGGACAGGCTTTGTTCAGATCCGTAAAATCCAAACACATGCGCCAACTTCCGTCATGTTTCTTGACCATGACCAGATTGGATAACCACTCGTGGTAGTATACCTCGCGCATGATGCCTGCGTCCACTAGTCTCCGTACTTTCCTCCAATATCACTTGGCTGCGCTCAGGCGCCTGGCCGCGCTTCTTTTGCTTGACGGGTTGGTACCCTTGGCGGATCTGGAGCTTATGCTCTACTATCGCACGTGGCACGCCTGTCATATGCTTTGGCTCCCATGCGAATATATCTAAGAGAGAGAGCACATGGCCCTTTTTCCGCTATCCGAGAGCACCCCTCCTATGGATACCTCCTGTTCCGGATAGTCAGGATGAATTGCTACCTTCCAATTGGGAGGTGGTGATCCATCCTTGGGTGGAACAGGTGGAGCCGGTGTTGTCACGGTGTGACACTCGGATGCCGGTACGATTGTGTTGTAAATGGTAACAATTCCCCCCTCAACGGAGAATTTGATCATTCCGTGCGCCGTGGAGGGTACCGCCCGTATAGCCAAAATACCTGGTCTGCCTATGATCCCATTGTACAGAGAATGTGAGCGTATCACCATGAAGTTCATCCACACCGTAGTGGAGTGTTCCTCATTCCCAATGGTTACAAGCAGCTGTAGTTGCCCTATCGGCCAGATAGTGTCTCCACTAAAGCCGGTGAGCGGCGCCGTGGCCGGTACTAATTGGCTTCTTATTTCTGGGCATAACTGCACAAAACAGTGTTCATACAGTACCTCTGCTGACGACCCTCCATCCACATACATGCGACGAACATTGTGTGTTCCAATGCTTATCTCAATAGTGAGAGGCGCATCGGTCACATCGCTTGCTGTGATGGGAGGGAACGAGATTTCCCTGCCGCGTGAAAATTTTGGCCAACTCTCTGCCTCGTGCGGCGTTGTCTGGATTGGATCATGTATATGGTCGAAGGTTTGTCCTTTTGGGGATCCTTCTTATCGTACTTCTTGTTGTTGTCTTTTCCATCCTTCCAATCCTTAACTAGGTGCTTGAGTTTACCTGATTTGATCAGCGACTCAATATGCTTCTTGAGCTGGATACACTCCTCCGTACCGTGGCCTTTGTCATTATGGAACTCGCAGAAGCGATTTCCTTGCCGACGTTCTGGCAGAGTGGTCATTGGGGGAGGCCTTGGAAAGTTCGCCCCTTCCGTTAGCAAGATCTCCCGGTAGGACATATTTAGGGGGGGTGAACTTATCGTCCGACCGTCCTCCTTTGCTTTGGCTCTTATAGTCTGAGCCCTTGCTATTGTTCTGATTGCCTTGACCGCCCGACTGTCTCTGAGACTGGTCATTTGACCGGTACCCATTTCCTCTGGATGGGTAGGCCGCGACAACAGCTGTTTCTCCTTCTATGAAATTTCTGACCCTTTCCATGAGGTCATCATATCTCTCTGGACGCTTGTCATTGAGGCGCCTGATCAACTCCCTGTCTGTTATGGCGTGCATATAGTCAGAGATTTTCAGGAGCTCCGGCGTTGTTTTTGTGCGTGTGTACTCATCATTGAAGCGTTCAGTGAAGGCTTCTGTGGACTCCCCCGGCCGTTGTTTGACAGTTGCCAATGAGACCGGATCCCTATTATAATTCTTCCTCTAAGTATAATTGTTCTCGAACGAAGTGCGTAGTTCTGTGAAACTATCAATGCTCCGTGGAGGGAGTGCCTCAAACCAGTCACGGGCATTTCCGATCAAAGTTGAATTGAACATTTGGAACCATATAGGCATGGGCCATCGCTCAATTTTATCCTGCGTATCAAATATTTTAAGGTGATCAACCGGATCACTAGTCCCATCATAGGTCTTGACACACGCCGGCATGCGACGTTTGGTGTCCTCAGAATAGTTCCGTATGCGGAGGGTGAACGGGTCTTCCCTGGGATCCGCCCATGGCCGGGTGAGCCTAGGGTCATCCCATGGTTCACACCATAGACGCGAAAGATCCTCCGCTTCTGCATATCGATAATAAGGGCCACCATAATACTCATCATTGTTTGGTGGTGGTGGAGGGGTGCGCCTAGGTCGGCGACGCTTAGGCGGATGGTCATCTGAGTCCTCTCCTGACGGGTCTGGAGACGGTGGTGGTGCCCCATCCTTTGGGTAGGGACCACTTTTTTGGGATGAACCGGAAGCCTTCTTCCCAGTGTTCATCCTGTCCCACACGCTCGTGCGACGAGCGGTTCTGGCCAACTCTCGATCTGGCCGCTCGGGTGAACCATCAGACTTATCTCCTTCTCGAGACTGCATTAGTTCCTGTATGAGGCGATCTCCTATGCGCTCAAACACATTCCTAGGTTGAGGGGTTTCCTCAAAGATGCTCTGCTCCTGAGGCCGAGCTCTCCTTTTCCTCTGATTTTGGGAAGAGGTGATTGGTCTGGTGTCACCAAAGTTGAGTCTGGATTGGAGGTTCCTCCCCAGATTCAACCTTGACGCGATCCCCGGGACGATCCTATCGAAGTTCTGCGTGAGAACTCGAGTAAGATCCTCCTCGCTGAGTGGTAGGACCTCTACCTCTTCCTCCACCGATGGTCTGCGCGGCTCCTTGTTAGGAGGGTTGGGCGCAATCCCTGGGTCCGGATTGTCCAGGGTTGAAGTAGGTCGGGGTGTCATGGAGATCGTGCTCGTCACCCCCAAGGGATGGAAGCCGCCACGGTTACCAGGTCCGCCTACAAGGCGGCTAGGTGATTGATTGGGGATGAGTATCCCTTCCCCTTGGGACTTCCGATTTCCAGGATTCGTATTCCTGGGATTGACTTGCTGATGCCCCTTCTTCATTGGAAATTTAGAATGAGGTTTTGTTCTAGCTTAGTGTAATGGGTCCCACGGATGGCGCCAACTTGTTGATGCAAAAGTTGGGTGATCCTTGCTAGACCCGAATTAGGCTTAATTCGGGTTGGCTGGGCTCCAGCTCCTGCACCAAGTGAATCGTTTGGTTGGGACCCTGCACACTAAACAACACGCGTTAGGCTTACCATGGGAATGTTTCCCACGATTAGACTCCGGCGTGAGAGTAAGTAATCGATTAGGGTTTATGTGAGCTTAGAGTAGAACGTAATACCTTTGTGGAACCCTTGGGGGTTCCTTTTATAGGCAGTGGAACCCTAGTAGGCTGCCACTGATACTTTGGCCCCAAGGAAAGGATAACTATCAGAATTAGAATGATTGTTATCTTCTAATTATAGTAGTGAATATCCTCCTCTTTTGGGGTAAACCTATTCCTAGACAGAATATGATTCTGTCTAACCCTATGTCGGCCGCACCGGGCCGTGGGCCGCACACATGTGTGCGGTCACTGTTTATCCAAGCCCATAAGCCTGAATGACATTATCCCACCCATCTGTGATGGGCCGGATACGGGTAGTACCCATGGGCCGGGTTCCTGACCCGGCTGGGGACTATACGTCATCATTAATCAAGTGAAAGTTTGTTTACATCTTTGTGTGTTCTTGTTTAAGTGTTAATTCCGCATACCACTTAGATTATCATATACATATACAAAGGTTTCTCTACGTGTATAACTTGATCTAATCTCGTATACATAAAGCTAAATCGATCTAAGTTTGGGATCAACACTTTCCACCCTTTTTCACCTTCACCCATTTCCACCAATAAGTGTAGGGGGAGCCAAGTAGGTTGTTTGTGTTGTGATGTTGTGCAGGGACGTGTGCCTTAATGATCCATTTTTGGTGTTTTTGACGCGACCGTGATCCTGTGTTCCCGTGTACCCGGATCTATCAAAACTATTATGATTCATACATGTATATAAATAAGATGAATAAATGTAATCACTTTAGTTGTCTCTTCCTTAGCTCGATTTAAACAACGTACTCAATGTCCTAAGTGTAGGGGAGCTTATTCTCCCACATGCTGAAACATTGAGGGCAATATTTATATTAATTGTAGGGGGGGACTTCTATCGAGTTTTAGTGGGCTTTTACATGAATTTGACCTCATTTAACCGGAAAATTAATTTTTTTCAACGTTTTTCAAATTTTTGATCTATTTTGGCCTAGTAGTATTTCCATTTATTTTCTTTTATTTTCTTTCCTTTTGTCATCAAATCGTATGAATATTTTCCATTTCAAAGAATAAAGTCAAAAAAAAATAAATAAATGAATAAAATGGTTTTAACAAGTTTAGATGTCTTTGATATATTAGGCTCGTCGTGAATATTTTGACTCAACCCGAGTTTACTTATCCAAGTTTACTATAGCTAGTATCCTTAACCATATGGACCTTAATTGGTTTATTAGGCTAAGCATCCACGAGTCTCATTCCTTGAGATTTTAAATTATTGAGAACGAGAGATGATAGAGTTGATAATAAGTTTAAGGGTTAATTCTTGCTTATATGAGTTTTTGTGGCTCTTTCTTCCCGCTTGTATATTTAATTGCTTAATAAATGAGGATTTTTGCGGTGTAGATTCGATATCTTAGATCTTAGCCAAATCTTTTATCTCCTTGTAATTAAAGCATGAACACATTGAGGGTGCAGTGTTGTGGACTTCCGACTAAGGTGGCTCATAACCACAAAGTAGGAGGTATTCAGACCATGGGACCGCAGAATTTGGCCTAATATATATATCATAAATAAAGAAAGAATAAGATTAAAACATGACCTCAAGGAGCCTTAGGGTGTGGGGCATGTAGCACGAACCTTGTCATTAGAGCCTTAGGGTGTATGGCATGGTAAGTGTTGAATAAAAATTGATAAAAAAAATCAATTCCCTTGTTTATGGTTCAAGGAGCCTTAGGGTGTGGACCATAGATAAGGAGCATTTTTACATCTTAAAGAGCTTAAGGGTATATGATGTGAACTTGCTAAACTCCACATAAAGTTTACGAATAAATAATAAGTAGTACTATTGGCCAAATTTTGGATCCGGGAATTTATTCCCCAAATCGTGTTAAATTATCCTTGATGTGGGCTTACTTTAGTAACAACGTTTTTGAGGACGAGGTTAGGTTCTGAGTGTCGGGTTTGCACTGTTTTGCCTTCATTTTTGGATTAATAATTATTAAATAAGTCAAATGAGCCTACGGGTGAATGACAATCATTTAAAGCTAGAGACGCAACTTAGGAATTGGAGAAAGAGTATTACACAATAGTCTTATATAAGTGGTTTTAATTTAACAACTATGGTAAACAATGATCTTGTTTTTAAGATTGGTGTGGGGAACGTGAAACTTGAGGGTGATTAATATTCATGACACCCAAAGCCCTAATTTAAGTCTTAGATTTCTTTATGAGTTTCTTCCATCAAGTTAATAAATTAATGAAAATTATTATAACTTTTGTTTCCTTGAGTTAAGTTTTTATTTTTTTCATCGTCCTTTAGTTTCTTTTTATCGTAGTAGTAATAGTATATCTTAATTAAGGCCAAGATGGGTTAATTATGAGGAAAATGTAACTTTATGCTTTAAAATTATGCATTGCATGGGGTCATTACAATGGTCAAGTGTAGGGGATTTAATAAGTGTGTAAACACTTATCCTTTTACCACTAAAATCAAGGAAAAACAAGACCTAATCATGTGTTTAATATCGTAAAAGTCGGAATTACGCGTGGTTTTGTGTTTTTGTGTGAAATAGGTACAAAAGATCAAAAGGAAAGAAAACACGGGATTTCACGGTCAATTGTTGAAGAAAAGTCAAAGAAAGAGACAAAGACAAAGTCAAAGAACCAAAAGTGTACCAAAGATCACGAAAACCGGAAAAATCGACACGGGTTTAAAGGAAAGAACAAGGAAGCCGAAATCAAGCTCATTTTTAGTAGATTTAATCTTAAAGGAAGACAAATAGACTTGTGTATTGGGCCCAAAAGCCCAATAGGGGATTTACATTACCTACTCTTGATTCACTAGTCGAAAACAAAGGACCAATATTAATAAAACCAAGGGACGGATGGAATAACTTGGGCCCAAGCCCAAGTTTAATCTACAAACGAGAATTATATGAGACGGGGGTGTTTTGGGTTTACATGGCCCATTAGGTCAAGTTAAACATGGGACGGTTAAAGTGAAAAGATTTCACTTATTTTTGGTCAACCCTCACTCACTCACACGTTTATTAAACCTTCACCTACCCACACTCGTTTAACACTTCGATACAAACAATGTTTTTACCCTCACATTCTCTCTCCCAAAAACAAAGTTTTCATTCATCTTCCCCAAAAATAACCAGAGATATTATACTGTTTACCCAAACCCTAACCCAAAATAAATTTGGGGCTTTTGACTATTGATGGTGCGTGTAAACCACGATTAGGAAATTAATTCCTAAGAAAACCAGAGAAAGAAGATGGAGGTCTTATGGGTGACGTGTCCCTATTCTCGGCCCTGATTGGCTTAAACACATCCGAAAAAGAGCTTTTAGCTGTAGTGGATTTAATAAGTGTGTAAACACTTATCCTTTTACCACTAAAATCAAGGAAAAACAAGACCTAATAATGTGTTTAATATCGTAAAAGTCGGAATTACGTGTGGTTTTGTGTTGTTGTGTGAAATAGGTACAAAAGATCAAAAGGAAAGAAAACACGGAATTTCACGGCCAATTTTTGAAGAAAAGTCAAAGAAAGAGACAAAGACAAAGTCAAAGAACCAAAAATTTACCAAAGATCACGAAAACCGGCAAAATCGACACGGGTTTAAAGGAAAGAACAAGGAAGCCGAAATCAAGCTCGTTTTTAGTGAATTTAATCTTAAAGGAAGACAAATTGACTTGTGGGTCCCACATATGGGTATTGGGCCCAAAAGCCCAATAGGGGATTTACATTACCTACTCTTGATTCACTAGTCCAAAACAAAGGCCCAATATTAATAAAACCAAGGGACGGATGGAATAACTTGGGCCCAAGCCCAAGTTTAATCTACAAACAAGACTTATATGAGACGGGGGTGTTTTGGGTTTACATGGCCCGTTAGGTCAAGTTAAACATGGGACGGTTAAAGTGAAAAGATTTCACTTATTTTTGGTCAATCCTCACTCACACACACGTTTATTAAACCTTCACCTACCCACACTCGTTTAACACTTCGATACAAACAATGTTTTTACCCTCACCTTCTCTCTCCAAAAAATGAAGTTTTCATTCATCTTCCCCAAAAATAACCAGAGATATTTTACTGTTTACCCAAACCCTAACCTAAAATAAATTTGGGGCTTTTGACTATTGATGGCGCGTGTAAACCACGATCGGGAAATTAATTCCCAAGAAAACCGAAGAAAGAAGATGGAGGTCTTATGGGTGACGTTGCCCCATTCTCGGCCCTGATTGGCTTAAACACATCACCACCACCACTTCCCCAATAAAAACATTCCACCTCAGCACCAAAGAAACACAACTAGCACATATCGTTGTCCAGCTTGGCGATCTGTGTGAGAGAGGACTCTTTTCAACCGTAGGATGATTTCAAGGAAGAGAGATGAAGAATCAAGGGCTGTGATTTATTTTCAGCATCAACAATCTTCCTCAACAAGTTTTAGGGTTTGCCTATAAAACCCCCATTATTGTAATTTTTATTCTGGTCCAATTTTTATTTTTATTATTATTATGCTAAATAGTTTTTAGGTTATTTGTAATTTTTTCCTTTCAAGTATTTGTAATTTCTCTTTAATATTAATAAAGTTTTATTTGTTTATTTCAAATCGTATCTTATTATTTTTCTGTTAAATTTCTTATTATTTCTTCAGACTGTTTATTATAATAATTAAAATATTATTTAATCAAGTTAAATTATAGCTTGTTTAGATAATAGAAAAATAAATTTTGGTTGAAAAACTTTCCCCCACTGGGAAGTTTATATTAATCTGGTTCGAGAGAATGATGGTTTGCTGTTGATGGTTCGACGACGTTTGGTTAAGGTGGTGTCGACTCGGTTCATTAAGACGGCCAGCGTCGCTCTTCTGCTCAAAGGATTCGTCACAAGGTTTACTTCCATTTTTTTATGTTTATGTTATAAATATTTAACTTTAATCTGTTTGATTATTTTTATTTTATCTGCTATTGTTTAAAATGTTAGTACCTTTAATCTGTTTAAGGTTGCGTATCTTTTAGTTGATTTTAAGTTTATCTGAGTTTAGATCTGTTAGAGGTTATTTGTTATTTGAATATTGTTATGTGATCTGCTTAGGACTGATAGATTTGTTTTAATTCTGGCATGTGATAGTCTAATATAAGTTTCTTTTGCTGATATAGTTTACTTTGCTGATATAATCTTATCTTGTTTATCCTAGTTTTCTTATACTGATAGAAGTCTTGATTTACTGATTTTAAGAGTTGCTGATTTATTAAGTTTATTTTGCTTATTATTTGCTGAGTCTTAGTATTGGATTTGCTGTTATTGTGTTTTGATAATATTGTTATTCTGATGAGTTAGCAACAGACTCAATTGGTTTGAGTGTTCTAATACTGCCAAAATAAATAAATAAATTATAAATCATCCAAAAAAAGTGTCCCTTCAGGGACTCGAACCCTTGACCTCTCGGATACCTAACCAACGTGTTTACCATCTCTCCTGGTTGCTTGTTTTAGTCATATTACCACTTCAGTCATTAATCTAGCTAATTAGTTAGGGTGTCAGTTTTCTTTTCTAATTATTCAAATTTTCATTTAAAAAGTTTTTATTTAAAAGTTTATTTAATTTGATTTTAAACAGTTTTAAAATAGATAAATAAAAACAAAATAAAATACGTTTTATTAATTTTAAAAATTTAAATTGTTTTCAATAAATTACTTTTTAATTAATTTAGTTTTATATAGAAATAGTTTTAAATAGATTTTTAAATTCGATTAAATAGTTTTAGTTTTAAAATACTAAAAAAAGGGTTTAATTAACCAAGAACAATTAATCTTACGTATAAATTGGATATCAATTCGAGTCGAATCGAGGAACGAAAAATAGATTTTTAAAAGAATTGCAAAATTCATACATTACCTACCGTCTCGATCACAAATTATCGACACTGGTATTCCATGTTTGGTCACAACCTCCTTCAGGTACGTTTTTGCAAGTCTTGCAAGGGAATCGTTCTCCCTAATTGGTAGGAAATGAGCGGACTTGGTGAGTCGGTCGACGATTACCCATATAGTATCGTAACCGTGAGATGACTTTGGGAGTTTAGTGAAAAAGTCCTTGGTGATGTTGTCCCACTTCCATTTCGGTATTTCGGGTTGTACAAGCAAACCCGATGGTCTCTGGTGTTCAGCTTTTGACACGTGAACATGTCAAACACTTCTGCACGTAGGTGGCGATGTCAGCTTTCATATTCGGCCACCAGTATAATTTCTTTATATCCTGATACATCTTTTCAGATCCGGGATGTATAGAATATTTAGACTTATGAGATTCGTGCATGATCACGTTCCTCAAATCTCCATAGCAAGGTAACCAACTTCGTCCGTGAAGGCATAGGGTTCCATCTGCTCTTGGTTCTAGCTTATCCTTACTAAGGTTGGTTCTGAGCATTCCCCCGACGTCTTCCTTCACGAGGTTTTTAGGTAATTAGGCTTGAGTCTGGGCTTCCAAAATCTGTTTGGGTAGATCCAAACTAATTGTCATAACTAATGCCCGAACTCTCATAGGAGGGTCCATTTCCTTACGACTTAAAGAATCAGCAACCACATTTGCCTTACAGGGGTGGTATTTGATCTCGCAGTCGTAGTCGCTTAACAGCTCAATCCAACGGCGTTGTTGTCATGTTCAGCTCCTTCTGATCCAATATGTGTTGCAAACTTTTATGGTCAGTATGCATTGTGCACTTTGTTCCGTATAGGTAATGTCTCCAGATTTTGAGAGCAAAAACTAAGGATCCAAGTTCTAGATCGTGAGTAGTGTAATTCTTCTCATGCTTCTTTAGTTGTCTTGAAGCGTAGGCAATCACTTTCATCCTCTACATTAATACTGCTCCTAGACCTTTATGTGAAGCATCACAGTATACAACGAAATCATCGTTGCCTTCAGGCAAGGCTAATATAGGTGCACTGCACAACTTCTGCTTGGTCAACTGAAAAGATGATTCTTCCTTCTCTCCCAAATCGAACTTTATTCCTTTCTGTGTGAGTTTGGTCATTGGCTTGGCTATTGTGAAAAAATCATCAATGAATCTGCGGCAGTACCCGGCAAGGCCTAGAAATTGGCGGATCTCTGCCGGTGGTTTAGGAGATACCCAATCCTTGACAAATGAGACCTTTGCTGGATCTACGTGAATAACGTCACAATCGATGACATGACCGAGGAATTGCACTCTGGGAATCCATAATTTACATTTGGAGAATTTAGCATAGAGCTACTCCTCCTTGAGTACCTCTAGTACTTGTGCAAGGTGTTCCCAATGTTCTTGTTCGTTCTTGGAATAAATGAGTATATCGTCAATGAAGACTATCACGATTTTATCCAGGTAGGGTCTGCACACATGGTTCATAAGGTCCATGAAAATAGCTGGTGCATTGGTCAACCCAAATGGCATAACCTGGAATTCGTAATGACCATAACGGGTTCTAAAAGCTTTTTTTGGAATATCTTCCTCCCTGACCCGTAGCTGATGGTATCCAGATCTCAAGTCAATCTTGGAATACACACTTGACCCTTGCAGTTGGTAAAATAGGTCGTCAATGCGAGGAAGCGGATAACGATTCTTCAAAGTTAGCTTATTCAGTTCTCTGTAATCAATGCACATTCGAAAAGAACCGTCTTTCTTTTTTGACAAATAACACATGAGCTCCCCATGGTGAGGAACTGGGTCGAATGAATCCTTTGTTAGATAGTTCCTGGAGTTGTTCAGCTAGTTCTTTCATTTCTGATGGTGCCAACTGGTATGGAGCTTTGGCTACAGGTGCAACTCCGAGAATCAAGTCGATTTGAAATTCCACTTGTCGGGTCGGTGGTAAGCTTGGCAACTCATCAGGAAAGACTTCTAGAAAATCTCAGACGATGGGTATGCCCTTGATTTGTTTCTTCTCGGGCTTGTCCTCTTCACCTGTTTGAGAAATATGGGCCAAGAAGATAGTACATCCTCTCAACAAATATTTCTGGGCTTTAGTACAAGAGATAACACTAAGTCTAGTGTCAGTGAGGTCAGTGTTACCGTCTCCTCGAATGATTAAAGTTTCGTTTCTCCATGGGATACGGACTAGTTTTTCATCACAAACAATGACTGCTCGGTATCTCGCTAACCAGTCCATACCAATAATAACATCAAAGTTACCAAGGTTTACGGGGATAAGGTCAATGCTGAACGGATGCTTGGAAAGATTTAAGGTACAACCTCTAATGATAGTGTCAGCATCTACAGTTTTACCGTCAGCTAATTCTACGGAGTAGTGGTGATCTAAAGTTGTCGGAACAACTTCTAGTACTTGGCTAAATTCAGTAGATATAAAACTTCGGTCTGCTCCAGTATCAAACAAAACAGATGCATAACGATTGTTTAGTAGGAACGTACCAGTAACGACATTTGAATCGGGGTTGGCTTTTGCATTGCCGACCACGTACACTCTTGACGAAGATCCTCCACTATTCTTGTTCTGGTTGGCCCGCTTAGGGCAACCTGGTCTCACGTGTGCTGGTGCTCCACACTCATAGCACACAACTCCCTTCTTGGGTCCATTGTTATTTCCTCCAGCAGTATCGTGGTTCCCCTGTTGTCCATTCCCGTTCCCACGGGCATTGTATCCGCCCCTGTTGTTGTAGTTCCCAGTGTTTTGATTGGGTCGGGCCTGAGTGACAGCATTAACTTGACAGGTTTTAGCAAAATGACCCACTTGTCCACATCTGTAGCAGGTCTGGCATGGGCTATCAACAGTATGATGATAGTTGCACTTAGGGCACAAAGGTTTTGCATCCACGTATGACTTAGTCCCTGCAGAGGTAGCACTGTAAACTTGCCCAGCATTTTGCTTTTTAGGATGCTGCTGGTGCTGACTACGGAAATACTCATCTGCCTTTCGCTTGTTGTCAGTTTGCCTCTCAGATATGGTACGGACTCTTTTGTTGATCAATTTAGTAGCAAACTCGATGGCATACTCGACGGTAGTAGGTCGAGATGCGAGCACACTGTTGTGAATGGCGTCTGGGAGTCCACCCACATACTTCTCAATCTTATCTTCCTCCTACACAAACATTCTGGTACACATTAAATTCAACTCTTGGAATCTTTGGTTGTATGCAGTGATGTCATTGTTCCTGCATCTGAGATCCCACAATTCGATTTCAAGTTTCTTCATCTCTCCCCTTGGACAATATTTCTCTGTCATTCTCTCCTTCAGTTCAGTCCAGTTGAGAGTATAGGCAGCATCGTGTCCAAGAGTAGCAACTACAAAGTTCCACTAAGTAAGAGCACTCTCAAGTAGGGTGCAGGTGGAAAACATTATTTTGTTCTCTTATGCACAGTCGCTGATGCGGAACACAGTTTCCAACCTTTCAAACCACTGCATCAGTTTCACCACTCCTTCCTTGCCCTTGTAGTAGGAAGGCTTACATTTCAAGAAGTCGGGGTAAGAGCAACCCCTGGTGGTCTGATTATTTCGGCGGTTGTTGGAGTTTTGACTATCGTTAACGTTTCTGCTGCCAGCCATCGCAGTTGCGATGCCTTGATCAATCATTTCCCTTAGTTGGGCAACAGTGACGTTTTGGGTAGTGTCGGCATTGTTGGGGTTCGTTCTAGTGATTACCATTTTTCTATAATTATACACAAAAATGAAATCATTAGTTTAAGGAGTTAGTACATACACGAAAAGAAATTCATGCATAGACTTTGCAACAAATCGGATAACCTGTTTAAAAGTTCATAATATAATACAGTACAGGATATAATAAAAGCTAATGAGTATATGCCATATGTCTAGAATAGGAATACAGTACAAATTGCACAACCAATCCAAGACAGAGCACAGACCGCCTGTCTGGGATGGTGGTACACATAATATAAAGTTCATCATCTACGAATCCCTAATCTAAATAGTATAGTACAAAGATACAACTGATAAAAGAAAGTACAAATACATGAGGTCCTATATCATGATAGCCAGGATGCAACCCTAATAGCTTATCATGATGTACAAAAGATCTAGTACACCTAGTCTACTCATGTCTAACGGACTCCTCAAATACGGCTGGTGCCACTGGTGTTGATGAGACGACTGGTGCCTGCATGGCATCCTGCATCGAAGTCATGGCCTCCCAGGTCTCCTTAAGGAGTCAGAGTACCTCCAAGAACTGGTCTCTGAGGGTCTGCTGAACTCCCCGAAGATGAGCGGTCTCTGATGTCAATCCCTGGTGACGGACGTCCTGGAGATCGAAGAAGATGGCAAGCGTCTGCTCCATGGTCATGAGAGCGGTGTAAGTCTCAGTCTGCTGACTCAGCAGTAGGTGGATCTGCTCACGGAGGAACTCATTCTCCTCTAGCAACCACTGGAGAGAATGGTAAGTCGTAGACCATGCTTCACGAGCAGCATGTGCCTCAGCACTAACAGTCCAGCACATAAGGTCCTGACGCGACTGCAGAGCAGTGCGTCCAAGCTGTCCATCGGCCAGCAGAGCATGAATCTCTACAACATCCTGTGCCTGGCGTGCAGTCAGTGTAGTGATCTGGTCCTGGACAGGATCCACGCGCCTCTTACCCGAACCCTCGCCGACCTCAAAAGTAGAGTCGACAGGTACCTCATACCTCCTCTTACGAGGCGGCAGAGACTCGGGTGTGTAGTCCCGTAGTGAAGAAACTGGTGGTAAAGGTGGTATGGCAGCAGTCCGCTGAACCTCTTCCCCAGCGGGGGAAATAGGTGAAACAGGTGGAGTAGTAATGAGGGCAGCAACGAGAGCGGTGTCACCAGATGTGTGACCGTCGTCTGCGTCACTGGAAGATATCCATCCACACAAGACGGGCGTCGGTGATACGGCAGCAGGAGTATCAATAGGTGATGCCATAGTAATATGAAAATAATACCGTTTTAATTGACATAAGTATAAACTTACTCAAATTAAAAGTTTTTGGGAAATAATGATTAAATTATATATTAGTGCCATTTAACATGACGATGTTAAAGGTTACGTTAATACTTATGAGATTAATTAACCGGATGTTAATAATCAATGCACAGGTAGCCACGTAAGAATGTATGCTCTACACTCTATATGCTTAACTATTCTAGTCCCGAAAATCCCAAAGATTTTTAAAGCAGTTATAGTACAGTTTATATAAAAAATTTATTTTTATATTTATTTAAATTTTGTTCGGGTTCTCTATAACTATCTCTCTGATACCATTCTGTGACACCCCCAAATTGAGTCAAATGCAGCGGAAATAATATTTGGGTGTCACGTAGGTGGATCAACAGCAGATAGCGTACAGAGCAGCAGATAAAAGATTATCATTACATTTATTACATGGATAAAAGTGCAAATAGTATTAAAAATATCTTAAACATTGTTCAACAGTTTGAATTATTTCCCAATTTATAAAACCCCAGATGAGCTCTATAAATGCAGCCTATCATGATGCTTGACTCCATGCACACTAATACCTGCTTCAGTTTCCTGAGAAAACATGCTTAGAGAGTCAACATAAAGTTGGTGAATTCACAGGTTTAATAAAATAAGTTTGGACAATAAACATTCACTGAAGTAGTAATACACAAAGCACCAATACGTAAAAGTAATTACATTCCCATATTGCCTGAAACTAAGACTTGACAGTAAAGTCCTTAACAAATAAGGACCCTTCGCCTTATAAAAAGGCACCCAAAAATAATAAGTGCTGACATGTGAAACATTTGTTGTCCTGGCCTAGGCACATTGAGCATGACTCACCCAGATGGGGATGGTCAATCCCAAATAGATATATTTATAACATTCAGGTAATTCAATTATTCTAACAGTTTCAGATGCACGGGTCATGCGGGTTCATCTACAATAGGCAAATATAATCAAAGGTTTCACAGTTCAATATATGTCCATAAAATAAAATATGTTACATGTTTTCTTCCCCGTTAAAAGGTTTAAAAGTTTGTCAATATATAAAGTGGGGCCATGAACTCACCTCAATAGTACAACAAATAGTCACAAGCAATTCTGATATGATGCTCACGATACATTCAATGACCTAAATTATTATAAGGTCTCAGTAAATGCATAACATAATGCATAAAAGTTTCAGAACCAATATGTGCATGCTTATACTGGTTTTAAGCATTTCATTACAATATTTGTATTTTAGTTTATCGTTGTACAAGTTATAGTAGTATTTATTTTAAGTATAAAATAAATAATATTATTAAATTAATTAATCTATTTAATTAATATTCTTGTACTTGTATGGTTTATAAAATAATGTAAATATTTATAAAAGGAAGTTTTATATATATTTAAAGTAATAGAAAACAAATATAGTTAATATATTTATTTTTATAAGTTAATCATTTTTAATTTATATTTTATATTTAAATAAGGTTTATAAAACGTATAACAATTTTGTTTAATTTCCACGTTCTCGTAGTGTATATAATTATTAAATTATAAGTTGGAAAAATAATAAATGTTATGTTTATTTAAGTTTTACGTTTTAAGTATCGGGTATAAACATATAGAAAATCTAGGGTTTGTTGTACTTTGTATAAATTACATTTTAGTCCCTCTACTTATATAATTACCCGCGGTTTATTTTATATAATAATCCTAGGGTTCGTTTAAGTTTCAAATAATGTCAAAACAAGTCCCTCCCTACTTACACGTGTAACCAGGGTTTGTTTAAGTTTCAGAAAGTGTCAATTTTGGTCCTCCTATATTCGGCTAATTTTAGGTTTAGAAACAAGTTACACAAATGCCCCCTAGGGCTTCTATTGACTTTTGGCTTATGCCAAAAAACACCCCTAGGGGTCCCTGGGTCCTTACTAAGTTCCACAAATTACCCTAACATGTTAGTAATCTCATTTAAGTCCTTGTTGTTAACTTTGGGGTTTCGGACAGTGTCAAAACACCACCCTCAACTCTCGGCATTTTACAAAAGTAGCCCTTAGGTTTATATTTTTGGAAAGTGAGTTTTTATACTTGTTTATTTAGATCCCTTAACTTAATAAAATACAACATTAACCCGAAACTATTATATTTTTTCTTTCTAATCTAAAACTTAGTAGATTTACCATTTTAGTTCAAAACTTCATAGATCTATCATTTTAGTCCAAAATATCTATAGATCTATTTTTTCAACCCGAAACTTTATAAAATCACAATTTTGACACCAAAAGTTTTATAAAAACATTATTTAGTAATAATGAAGTTTATTTAGGCAAGCTTATTATAGTGGACTTAAAACTAAATCCTGTAAGGCAAAAATAGTGAGCTTAATATTTTAAGGCAACTAATAATATAGATCTAATGTTTCTAGGCATGTTTATACATTACATGATTAAACAATATTAAACCATAGGGTTTAAAACCCCACATCCAATATATGCATGATTATGTTTTACATAGTTTTTCTAGTTTAGCTAGTTCATAGTGATATGTTCATCATGGTTATTAAGATTTTACATCATTTAAATTCATAAAACATTTTAAGTCGTGACCCATTTTAGGTTTAGGGTTTCCATAGTTTTGTTTTAAGATTAAGTTTTACTAGTAACAATCATGTTTATGTTTATGTGCATGAAAGTAATATATTGAAAGATAGGTTTTAAGTATTACTTACTTGTCTACGTAGAACTAGGAATATACAAGAGAATGAATAGTGACTAGAGCTAAGTTTCAACAATGGTGAACCCTTGTGAATCAACACTAGCTGTGACCTTCAATGAAGTTTTTAGGACTTCCTTGTTGACTTGATGATCAAGATACTTGTAGGAGTTGACAATGATTAACATTTAAGATAGGAGATACATAGTTAATGAGCTTTGAAGGGTTTTTGTTGAAGGGAAGTAAATAAGCTGTAGGTTGAGAGAGAGAGATGTGAGATTTGGTTTTTCAAGTGAAATGCGTTGGTGTGTGTGTGTCTCGGCTATAAGAAGAAAGAGAAGGATCCCATGATATCCTTTGTTTGTACTATGAATCCTACAAGGGATCTTGGTTTGATATGCATTGGATTTGGTTGAGATATACTAGTTCCTTTCCCCCACATGCTTAAAATAGCAAATGGACTTTCCAAATCAAGTGGCAAAAGTTGCCGTGTGTTTTGCAAGGTCAAGGGGAAAAAAATGTCTTGCATAGTGTCACATGTATGGCTACATAGTGTAAGGTTTGACTTTGTGACATGGTTTGCTCAAAAGTTTGTATAAATTAATGAGTGTGTAAGTATAGCATGGTTAAGCATGAAAAATGGTAAGGTGTAAAAGGATAGTGTAAGACATAGTGAAGTGTGTAAGAAAAAGTATAAGGTAAAGTGTATTAGTGGATGTACATGTTCAGGCTTGCAAGTTAGTGAAATGATTATGGATATGTAGTATATACATATATACACGACACATTTAGGTGATTTTAGGGAAATGTGTTAATTTGTATCAAGTGTTGGGTGAAAATAATAGTCCTTGTATGATACTGTATGCATTTGGTTAAGTTATAGGTACTTTATTTTTTTGGGTAAAAGGGACTTCACCCCGGTAAAATATATTAATCCTATAAAAAACAGTTAAGTACAATGGAATGTGACTGAAGTGTCACATTAACCTCAAGCAAACGCTTGAACAACCACTAATTCATATGACATGCCATATGAATCTAAAGAACTACATAACCAATGACACCAATCGGGAAAAACCACCTAATGGTACATACACCAACAAACCTAAAAACAAACATCAAATAAGATAAGACTCAGGTAAACTTAAGAGGTGGGTAAACCGAGTCCCATCTATATACTGTTTAAAACGGAAAGAAAGGATCTTCAACCGAACTGTTGAAATATTGCACTCACAAACTTGGTCCCGTCCTCTTCACCAATTTGAACAAACGCCAATTCCTTTCCTGCCAAATGAAATACGCCGCTGCAGACAGAATCAACTTTGAGACGACGCTCCTAGTAGTCCTCCGCCTTGCCCATGGAAGAATGTGCGTCATAATTTGGCTGAAATGCGGACTAGAGCATCCAAAATCAGCAATCATTCTAACTCTATTCCAAACCTGCTGCGAGAACGAACACTCAAAACACAAGTGATCATGGGAATCCGGCTGCATTTCACATAAAGAACATGATGTAGCCAAAGCGCCCGAAACGTCCCACAAGTAAACCTTATCCTGCGTCTTGAGGTTTCGCTTAATCACCAACCACAAGTTAAAAGAATGCCTTGGTATACAACAAGAAAACCACACAAGATCATACCATGGCACCTTTAAATCCCGAGGACGTATTGAAGACCACACATTAGCAACAGAAAATGGTTTAAGAGCATTTCCGTCACTCCTCCATAGCAAACTATCCAAAACACCTTCACGAATATTTGGCATACCAATATTATCAAGAAAGGGATATTTACCTCTAAAGAAACCAGGCCATAACCACTGACCATCTCGGATAACATCATTAACTTTCGTATTAAAATTAAAGCCCGCACGATGAATATCTCTAGATGAAATAGTGTTAGTTAACGGACTCTCCGGACACCACATATCCGACCATACCGACACCTTAGACCCATCACCAATCTTATACCAAATAAATTCCCTAATAATAGGCCTCAGTTGAAGTATTTTACGCCATCCCCATGTCATATTACCACGGCATGGAATCTCCCAAAAGTTCTTACCTTTAAGCTTATATTCATGAATCCACTTCACCCAAAGAGATTCTTTGAGAATTAAGAGCTTCCAAATATGCGAGACCATGAGAGCCTTATTAAAGATATCCAATCGCCGAATACCCAAACCACCTTCATCTTTGGGAAGACAAAGCACATCCCAAGCCACTTTCGCCTTACCCTTCTTCATATCTCCATGGCACCATAAGAAACCACGCATAATCTGCTCAATATCAAGCAAGACACGAGAAGGAAGCACAAAAACCGACGCCCAGTAAACATGCATAGAACCGATAACAGATTGGACCAATTGCAGCCTACCTGCTGCTGATAAAGCTTTATTCTTCCAATCTTGCACACGAGTCCGCACCCTATCCACTATTTCACGACAATCTCTAATAATCAGACGAGATGAAACCAGGGGAACCCCCAAATACTTCACTGGAAGATGCCCCTCCTCAAACGGTAAGACGTGAAGAATAGAGAGTTTTACATGATTCAGAACATTGCAAAAAAATGCAGTACTCTTTGGAAGAGTAGGCGTAAGCCCCGAAGCATGTTGAAACTCATCCAGTGCCTACTTAATAACCATAGCCGAACTAACATCTCCATGCGTAAACAAGAATAAATCGTCAGCAAAACATAGGTTAGTCAATTCCATATTCGAACAATATCTATGAAACATGAAAGACTCAGCATCCCAAACCCTTCGTTTGAGCATAAGCGTTAAAACCTCCATAATAAATGTGAACAAATAAGGAGAAAGAGGGTCGCCTTGACGAAGGCCCCTCCTTCCTTTAAAATAACCATGAAGCGAACCATTGATGCTAATGGAAAACGATGCCGTAGTCACACATTCCATAATCCAAGTCACCATACGATGATGGAAACCAAAACCAATAAGAACCTCATGAAGGAAATTCCAGTCCACAGTATCATAAGCTTTCTGAAAATCCACTTTAAAAGCACAATGAGGACTCCCACGATCCAAATGATAGTTATGCATCAATTCTTGTGTAAGTAGAATATTATCAGCAATATGACGTCTCAGAACAAACGCTGATTGGTTAAGACTCACAAGGTCCTTCAAACTACCCTTAATCCGATTAGCAATAATCTTTGTAATGCATTTAAATAAAACATTACAACAAGAAATAGGACGGTAATCATTAATCCTATTAGGGGCATTAATTTTGGGTATAAGAGCAATAATCGTATGGTTTACCTCCTTCAGAAGTTTCCCATTAGAAAAGAATTCACAAACCGCATTAGTCACATCATTGGCAACAATATCCCATGACTCCTTAAAGAACGCAGCGGTAAACCCATCCGGACCTGGCGATTTATCATTGCCCATATAAAACATCGCACGTTTAACCTCCTGACTAGTGACATCTGTAACCATGTCTAATGCAACCTCATCAGATAGCCGAGAATGAAACAGGTCCATCGTATTAAAGCCTCCCGTATCCCCAACAAGACCAAGAAATGATTCATAGTGTTCAACAAACGCCGCGGCTACCTGCTCATTCTGACAAAATAGTACCATCTAACCTAGTTACAACATCAATACGACTTCTACTAATTCGGCTTTTAACAGCCTTATGGAAATAAGCAGAATTCGTATCCCCCTCTTTAAGCCAAGTAATTTTAACCTTTTTGCTTCAAAAAATGCTCCTCCATAAGTAGAGCCTTATTAAAAGACCCAACAACTGTAGCTTCCATTTCACGCATATCTCCATTATTAGGATCCACGTCCAAAGCAACCTATAATTTATCAAGTTCCTCCCGCAACTTCGTGACATTACCATGAATATTACCTTTATCAATCAGTAGCTTTCGAAGGGGTTTCTTAAGATTTTTAAGCTTTTGCATCCCTTGAATTATAGAAAACCCGCTAACATGCAAATACCACCCATCCATAACCACCTCCTTAAACCGATCACTTTGAGTCAGTATATTGAAGAACTTGAACGGTCTAGGTTTAGGTTTCGTCATTGTAGGAATATTAAGCACAGCAGGAGAATGATCCGATATTCTATATGGCTTAAAAACAGCACGAGATCCCACAAAAGATACTCCAAACTCCAAATTAGCCATAACACGATCAATCTTACGAAGTAAACCACCCTGACCTTGCGGTTTTTGGTTCCATGTAAAATGTAACCCAGCATGCTGAACGTCAGAAACCTCTATGTTAGCAACACATTCCCTAAATTCACGCATAGCAATATCAATATAAGACCCACCAGCGGACGAATCACCTAACTGAAGAGTAGCGTTAAACTCCCCCAATAAACACCATGGTCTATCACGAACGTATACCTTATGAATGCCAAGATTACTCCACAAGCTCCTACGCTGAATATACCTGTTGTGAGCATACACAAACGAGCAAAATAACTCCTTCCTTTCAAGCTTCAACCATACACGAGTATGAATGGTTTGATCATCCATGTTAATCACTACAACATCAACGTCATTGTGATTCCAACCAAGAATGATTCTAGCACCCTTTACACATAACAAACCATTAGATGTCCAATCCCAATGGCGAAACACACGAGAACATAAAGACACCAAATTAGAGTCAGAAACATGTGATTCCAGAATAGCACAAATGGACAAGATATTCTCAGAAATCACTTGACGAACTTCACTTTGTTTAGGGGAGAAATTCAAACCCCTTATATTCCAGGAAGCGACATTAATCATGCGGAACAACCATAACAAGAGTGCTTGCCCCTGGAGGTAATGAAGTAGTCACCTGTTTAGCATCTGGACCCTCCATGATAAGATTCTCATCAACCTCACTGTCACTCTCATTAACCATTTCATCCTTAGCATTAGCATCCTCCCAATCCGTATCCCCTTCTTTATCCAAAGCACTAAATTTATTACCAAGAGCAACGTCCGTGTCCTTCCCAACCCGCTGACTACTAGGAATAGTCCTATTCTTTGACGTCCCGACAGATGAAGTTGCTTGTTTAGCATTATTATTAGTTTTAGCCTTAGATGATTCTCCCTTCTCCACACGATGGTATTGAAAATTAGGCGCTGACTTACCCAGTTTAATACCGTTAATGACCCGCGGCTGACGATAAGTATTATTCCTTCTCCTAGTGACATCAATAAAACCATCCCCTTTTGCCGCAGCCGGTTTATCCACAACCACCATTTTAGGCAGCCTTGGACAAGCCTCATTCTTGTGATCAAACACCATGCATGTAGCACAGCGTGGTGGAGTCCATTCATATTCCAGATCAACAGTAGCAAGAGAATGCCCCTCCCCAACCCCACGCGGGATAGCAATCACCACCGAGTCTACCAAGTCCTTCTCCGCTGACACCTCAACAAGTGCACGTGCATATGTATTCCGCCCCCATGAACTCACACACATATTACTTGTATAAGAGTCCAACATTATCGGTTTACCAATCTGCGTTGTGATCAAGCTCAATCTAATCTCAAAATAGGCCACTATAGGTACATGGTGGAGTTTGACCCACAATGGTGCTTTCTTCACCTCGTCCTTCTTTAGTAATGTAGTAGGAGTCCAAATATTCAAAAATAACGGAACCAACCGAACTAACCACGGACCATTCTCTAAAACTTGATTCATTCCATCACTCGACTCAAACTGAAAAAGAAAGAACTCCTCATGCAATTGCACACGTTTCAAACCATACTTAGCCCAGGTATTCTTCACATAATTTTCAACCAATGGGAACGAAAATCTTTTACCAATGAAATATCCGTACAACGTATGCTCAAACCATGAACTAATTTCATCCACCGCCTCCATGGGAAGGACAACCGTCGCCCCTGGTACAACCTCCTCACTATGCAGCTCCACTATTTTAACAACCTTCTTCTGCTGTTGTTCCTGAACAACGGACGCAAACAAAGGAGAAGTATCATCTATACCTCCAAAACCCCTAACCGGTTTACGTAAAAACACTCCTCCAGGTTTATTAAGCACAGACTTCACAAGAGATCTAACATCAATGCTAGTATCGTGACCAGACTTTGATATAAAACCCTTATCACCCGATCGAACATCAACCCCAGCATTACCCGTACTGTTTTGAGAACCCTCGTCACCAGAAACACCCATCTCTCTAACCCACACCCAAAAGAAAACAAAGAAGATCTTTGATGCTATGGGTTGTGACCACGTGTTCAAGGCGAGGTTGGCATGCTACCGGTTCGAAGGCGATGTGTTAAATTGGTGGTTAGCATTGAAGCAGTCTGAGGGAGGTGATAATTGGGTGGCTGGTTTGACATGTGCTCAGTTCAGAGATAGGGTGATGGAGCAGTTCTTTCCCAAGGCTGAGCAAGACAAGCTTAAGAGGGAGTACCATGGGATCCGACAGAGAGCTGGGGAGAATAGCAATGAGTTTATGCAACGCTTTCTTAGCTAAGCTGGTTTCCTTGGTGCAGCGGCAGGTACTCTTGAAGAGCAGGCAAACCACTTTAGGTGGGCTCTTCGCACATCGGTCGCAAACAATCTGGTGTGTGCTACGTTTAACACAGTAGAACAAGTGGCCGATGCGGCACGTAAGCTGGAGATGCTGCATGAGAGAGATGAGTTCGGGGAAGCTGAGAAACCCGACAAGAGGTAAACATTTGTATGCAAGCGGTGACCAATCCGTATTCTTTCTATTTATGTCAATTATTCATCTCTTTAAATTGTATCTTCCAGGCAGAAAAATGGGGACCGGCCTCAGCCGGCTACTCAGCAGCAGCCTAATCAGCCCAAGGGAAACGGTCAGACTAACGACCGTTCTGCTACGGATAGGCGTGGCGGTAATGATAATTACCGTAACAACGCTGGACACTCCAACGGCAGCAGGTCCTAATACTTACGCATTTTCTTATGATTTCATGTTATAACTCATAATTTTGACACTCTAGCAAATCTTCTACCAGGAACCATGGAAACGGTAGGGACCAGAACCAGAGAGGTTCACAGCCTAGCCGTCCAGCTATCACTGGTATTCAATCTTACGATTATTCGCATTGTCCTTTGTACCTATTATCATGTCTCATGTAAAATGTTTTATCAGGTCCTCAGCCAGCCAGAGCACCTGGAGGATATACTCATCCTCTTTGCTCTACTTGCCACCAGAGGCACCCAGGGCCATGTCTTCGTGACATTGACGCATGCTTCAAGTGTGGTGTTTGATAGGTGTGTAAACACCCATCTTTTCTACCACTTAATTACAATAATAACCGGACCAAAACGTGTATTTTATGTCTTTTATGTCGGAATTATGCGTGGTTTGTGTTTTTGTTGTGATTTAGGACGAAAAGGTGAAAAATGGAGAAAACACGGGAATTCACGGGCATTTACGGACTTTTATTGAAGAAAAAGATGAAAGACGAAGTCAAGAAGTCAAGAGTGCAAAAAGAACGGAAGTCCAAGACCAATTCTAAAGATTTCTCGAAGAAAAAGTCAAAAGACGGAAGTTTATCAAAAGCCGAAGAATTCAAGTCTATTTTATTGAAGAATTTAAAGACGAGTTCAAAGAAATCCCGAAGCCAAAAGTCATTTAAGTCCAAGTTTAACGAAGATTAGAAGAAAAGGACTAATGATGCAATTAATGAAGATTAAAAGAAGGAATGACCTAATCTTGTAATTAAGAGAAAAGGAAAGAGGGGAGGAAGCTTCCTTAATCCTCCCCTATAAATAGTCATTAGTTGTAATCATTTTTCCTTGTTGGCTAGAGTGACACTAGTTCTTCCATTTTCATTACCTTGCACATTTAAATACATGTCATTTAATTTCTTGTCCAATTTAAATACCTTGTCTTGTACCTTAAATTCATTTAATTTCAAGTAAGTTCCCATTTAATTCTTGTCAATCTTTACTTTATCTTGTTAATCTCTCATCTACCTTTCTTAATTCTTGATTTTTATGTTCATGTTTGTGTTCATGTTGATGTTCTTATTTTGATCCAAGTGATTTTTGATTATTGTGGTTAAATTTGTTTGTTTTGTTGATTTAAATTGTTTGTTTATGTTTAACTGTTGATTCGTTATTTGTTTAGCTTAATCGTTGTGTTGATTTTGATTAATCTGCTTTAGATCTCTTGTTTCTGTGATTCCCTTGTTCTTCGGGGTGTTTGTTTGTGTTTCTGTATTCCCAGGAAAACTTCCGAGCCAAGACAAGAAGAGGAGTGTTCATTCGGAACTTTCAAAGTTCCGAACCAGTGGCTTCATCCGGAAGTCTAAAACTTCCGGATCAAGGGAAGAAGTTCTTTCATTCGGAACTCAAAAGTTCTGACTCAAGCATTGTTCATCCGGAACATTCAAAGTTCCGAATCAAGAGTGTTCATTCGGAACTCCAAAAGTTCTGAGTCAATACTTCCGAACGAAAGTTCCGACTCAAGCATTTGTTCATTCGCAACTTAAAAGTTCCGGATCAATAGACTTCATTCGGAACTCAAAAGTTCCGGGTCAAGGAGATTCATTCGGAACTCAAAAGTTCCGGATCAACTTAAAAGTTCCGAACGAAGGACAAAGTTCCGAATCAGCCAGATCTTCCGAACCAAGTTCCGGACGAAGGACAAAGTTCCGGATCAACATCTTTTGTTCATTCGGAACTTAAAAGTTCCGAATCAAGGTCTAAGTTCCGGATCAAGCTGCTTCATTCGGAAGTCTTGAACTTCCGAATCAAGGTTTCTTCCAGTTTTATTTTAGTATCTGTTTTTTTTTAATTTCTCTCTTTTATTTTAAAGCTTTATTTTTCCCGCCTTTTTATTTAATTGCACTTTAAGATTATTTGTCTTAGCTTTATTTTAGCCTTGCCTTAGTTTAAGTTTTAGTTGCGTTTTAAGATTGCCTTAGCTAGATTTAAGTTTACGTTATTTACTTTAGTGCCTTTTAATTTTAGTCACGCTTTTAAATACTTGCACCATTATTTTAATTAGACTTAGATTTACTTTAATTGCACCTTTACTTTAATTGTTTTGCACCTTTATTTTAAACACTACAACGACACATTTTTGTTCCACCAAAATAAAACAGAGTCACACATTAAACACAAGTTTTTCAATTCGAAGAGACATACGACAAAGAACAATTTAACTGAGTAAAATCTTAGTTATCAAATGGCGCCGCTGCCGGCTCTTTTCGTAAAGATTAACGGTTTTCTGTGAGAGACGCGTTGCTTTTTGGGATCTGTTCACTTGTGAGCGTTACTTTTCTTGCATAAAAAATTCAAAAAAATCATAAAAAATTGATAAAAAAACCATAAAAATTAAAAATTTCAAAAATCCAAAAAGATTTTATCTTTATTGTGTATATATATTGTCTTTGTGTTTGGTTTCTTTTTCTTTTGCATTTTCAGGTGTATGCGTACTAGATCTTCTAATTATCAAGAGCCCGAGTCTCAAGAAGATTTAGCTATGTCAGGTGTTAACAACAATAATCCACTGCACCCTAATAATAACAACAATGTTCTTCCACAGCCCGATCTTCGGACCATGGAGGAACTTTGTCAACCAACAATGTTTGGACGAGGAGGACCGATTGCGCCGATGCAAATCAACGCTCCTGAGTTTTCGTTGAAGCACCACATGATTCAGCAAGTGCAAACTAACCCATTTCGTGGATTGCCTGATGATGATGCCAACAAACACCTCGACAAGTTCATTACAATCACCCAAAGCATGAAGTTGGCCGGTGCCACAATGGATGAACTTCGCCTACAACTCTTTCCATACACTTTATTACATCATGCCGAGAAATGGTTTGATCGTCTCCCGAAGAATTCAATTCATACTTGGGATGACATAACTCAACGCTTTTTGTCGCGCTACTTTCCACCATCCATGGTCACGAGCCTTCGCAATCAAATCAGCGGTTTCATGCAAGACCCTGATGAATCTCTTTTTGATGCTTGGGAGAGATATAATGTCTTGATCGATAGATGTCCAAACCACAACATGCTCCCTGTGACCTTAATCGATACTTTCTACAACGGTTTGACTTTTCGAGATCGTGATACGATTAATGCAGCCGCCGGTGGCACATTCATGAAAAGGAGACCCGAGGAGTGTAGAGAGCTAATTGAGAACATGACTACTCACCACAAAAACTGGGATTCCTCTGCTTCTTCAAGGAACAATCCGAGAGTCAATGTTTCTTCCACTTCAGCAAACCCTGAGATGACCGAACTCACCCGCATGATGACTGAAATGAGCAAAAGTATTACGCTTCTCGCTTCAAACCAACAACAACAACAAGTTAAAGCGGTTGCTAATCCTTGTGAAACATGCGGCGGTCCTCACTCATACACCGATTGTCCTTCTACACAGGGAAATCCGGAAAATGTGTATGCTGCTTATGGTAATTATTCACCGGAAAATTACCAAGCTAGACAACAAGGGGATAGAAATCTGCTGAGCTACCGTTCCAACAACTACCTTTCACCCGGTTTTTCTCCTCAAAACCAAAACCCCGCCAACAACTACAATAGAAGCAACCAAATCCCACCAAGAGCTTCTAATCCTTATCACCCACCCGCTCAACAAACCCCGCCTATTAATCCCGATGTTGAAGCCGTCATGAGAACTCAAGGTGAGCAAATCAAGAATCTACAGAGCCAAATAATCAATTTGAAAGGAGATATCATGAAGCAAGGTAATGACATTAGAACCGAGGTTCGCGATAATATTCAATCCTCCTTCAGCACTCAAACAACTGAATTAAAGAATCTGTTGGCTAGTTTCTAGTCCGCCACTCAACCTTCTACTTCAAGTTCTCTACCTTCAAACACCGTCACCAATCCGCGAGCAAATGTGAGTGCTATTACTACCCGTAGTGGAGTCACCATCGTAGGACCACCAATCCCGCCCCCCATCATCTACACCTCCTCCACCACCATGTATCCCTACTCCTCCTACACCTAGTATTAGTGCACCATTACCGTCTCCGCCTCGTCATGACGATGTATCTCGGAAGGATCCTTCAACATCTCAACCTTTACCAACTACACCTTCACCTTCCACCTATAAACCCAGAATCCCATACCCTTCTCGCATAGGCAAGACCAACGAGCTAACAAAGGAGGACTCTCAAGTGACAAAATATATCAATATGATTTCTCAAATGGGCTTCAGCATTAGTTTTCTTGAAGCACTTGTCCACATGCCCAAATTTGTTAAAGCATTTAAGGAATTGCTTAACAAGAAGGAGAAGCTGATTGAACTCGCCAACACACGCTTAAATGAAAACTTCTCTGCAGTTATTCTTAAAGAACTTCCGGAAAAGCTAGGAGATCCCGGTCGTTTCGTGTTGCCTTGCGTGTTCAACAAAACTGAAGAATTTACTGCCCTTGCTGATCTCGGGGCTAGTATTAATTTGATGCCACTGAGTGTTTGGAAAACACTATCATTACCCGACCTCACTCCAACAAAGATGACTCTTGAACTTGCAAATCGCACTCTCGCTTACCCCGTTGGTATAGCCGAAGATGTGTTCACTAAAGTTGGCGCATTTACTTTCCCGGTCGATTTTGTCGTAGTTGATTATGAAATGGACCCTCGTATTCCTTTAATACTTGGTCGGCCATTCTTGAGAACCGGACGTGCTTTAGTGGATGTTGCCGAAGGAGAGTTAATCTTAAGAGTCGGGAATGATTCCCAAATTTTTAAAATGGGGAAGCTTACAGGGAAATACTATGGACGAGAATCAGTGAATATGATTAATGTGCTCGATGACTTTACCGTCTATGACAATCCTCTATTCGATTCTTCCATCAATAATCCACTCTTTGAAGATGATGTGGATGATTCTCTCCCTACTTTGGCAGCTTCTCCCATTTATGATTCTCCACCAGTCTTTGATGCTTATGATGATGATGATTCTAGCTCAGATTCGGATGATTTTGATGATTGTACTTCTGAGTATCCCGAGCTGCCCACTTTCGATGATTTTGATGAGGCTGATACTCTTTCGAGCGATTCTTCACATGCTGAAGATCCTCCGCCATCACTCGATCCTACTTTGGACGATTACTCATTTGAGGAAGATTTCTCTGAATTTCTCAACACTTACTTCCCTCATGAGAGTGATGCTCCTCCTTATGACTTTGAAGATTATCGTCTTGATCCTACTTTGGATTTGAAGAACATTCTGTCAAAGGAGAAGAAACCGGTTGACACCAATATCCGTTGCACATATGATTTGACACCTCTTTGTCCCCCTTCTGAGGACGAGGTTGTGCTTCTTTGTGGATCTTCTTCACACTCGGCTGAGCCTGGGTGCTATTTTCCCCTAAAGGAAAAGGTGTTCGACCCCGGTATTGACATTCTGCAGCCATCTCAGTATCCACCTGATGAAATAAAAGGAAAAATCTTTGGAAATATTGAAGACATGATTGCATCTCACCATACTTGCTTCCACCGTACTCCATCACTGCTTAAGGGAACCTTGCCACTTCTTCTTTGGCTTGGCTTGTTCGCCTTAAGCTTGTGCTATTTGATGGACGAAAACTATGTCTTTGATCCTGGTGGATATGTTTCATGCTTCTTCCGTTGATGATCAAGGTCGAGTCAGGCTAATGACTCGGTTAACAAAAATCAAGCGCTTCTTGGGAGGCAACCCATGCATCTATCTTTTCGCTTTCTTTATCATAAGTGTAGGGGGACCCTTTTGTTTGCTATTTCCTCTCCTCACTTCTTAATCAGGGATTCGAGATTCAATGATCCACTCTTGATGATTCTTGACGACCCGTGATTCCATGTTCTACTTCTTCCCGGTTCTATCCTAAACTCTTTTCGATTCACTATTTTATATTTTCTCAATATTAAAATAGGAATCTCTTTAGTTGTCTTTTCCTTAGCGAGATTTAAACAAAGTGCACAATGTCCTAAGTGTAGGGGAGTTTACTCCCACATGCTTAAACATTGAGGACAATGTTTATCTTAAGTGTAGGGGGGACTTCTATCGAAGTTAAGTGGTCTTTTCCTTGTATTTGTCCTCATTTTAACCGGAAAATCAATTTTTCGACATTTTTCAAAATTTTTGATCTATTTTGGCCTATTAGTTTTTACCTGTGTATAGTTATTTTCCTTTCTTTTATTAGAATAAATGCTTAATAAAGTGGTTTTAATTTTCAAATGTTGTGAATTTTTGACTCAACCCGAGTTTACTTATCTAAGTTACTCTAGCTAGTATCCTTAACATGTTTAAGTCAAGTTTTGCTAGGCTTTTATATAGGGAGCTATAAAACGCGAAAGTCTTAACTCTCACGGGTTAAGAACAAGTACTTTTCGCAAGTTCCTATAATTGACCCTAGAGAGTCGTTTATCAAGGGAACTTTAAAACGCGAATTCTAAACTTGAAAAAGTCTAAGAATTTGCAAGATCCTATAGGCGACTCGAAAACCCAAAACTTTGATTTAATAGGCTAAGTATCCACGAGTCTCATTATTTGAGATTTTAAACTGTGGAGAACGAGAGATGATAGCGCCAATTATAAGTTCGGTATTCTTTCGGGAATTTATGTGAGTTAATTATGAGCCTATTCTCCCATCGCTTGCTAATAATTTATCTGCTAATAAATAAGGTTGTACGATTTGAAAAGTTACTTAGTTTCTAGCCCAAGATCGTTTAAAAGTTGCTCGGTATGGATTAGAGTTCATAGCCAAGGCATAACTTATTGAAGCGGGATGCGAAGATTGTCGAGTCCGAAAAGGCCCTAACAAGGCATGAGGGCTATATTTTGTTGCTAAAGATCCAAAGTGATGTGAAGAATCATTTATCGAAAATCAATATGAAGGATCGAGACACACGACGAAAAGCAAATACTCCCCAAAAGTCATGGAGAAGTGTATCCGAAAAGACCCTAACAAGGTATGAGGATAAATAGATCCAAGTCATAAAAGGAGGCGGATCGTTGTATATCAAAGTCCAAAATAAAGATTGGAGAAAAATGAAGAAGTCGTGGTCCAAGTATGAATCTCTCAAAACTTCAAGTGAAGAAATTCCATTATGAAGAGAAGACCATAATTTCATGAACGTCTCTCAAGGTTTGAAGTATGAAGTCGCTACCAAATATCGATCTGAGAAAGGTCTCAAATCGCGAAACGAGTTATGCCCAGATATGAACTTTATGAGGTCCCGAGAAGCAGTTTTAAAAGATTTTGTCCTTTAGCTAACTATTGATTAAATCGTTCACTTTATTTTCAGACTTAATAACTATCGAAATAAGTCAAAAATGCATCCTCGTGCTCATTCAAGACAATAATAAAATATAAGAGATACACATAGGAATAAGGGAGTCTGAGTGAGTAATTGGCCCACATGAGTTCGTGATAGTTTACTAACTTATAATAACAATGATCTCGTTTTTAAGCTTGGTTTGGAGAAAGTTAAAACTTCAGGATGATGATTATTCATGACATTTCCAAAACCCAAGGTATGCTTTTGATTTCTTTATTTTAAATGTTTTTAATTTTCTATTTCTTTAATAAAGGCCGATGTGGATTAATTATGATGAAAAGTGTAATCTTGCTTTGTAACTAATGCATTGCATGAGGACATTGCAATGGTCAAGTGTAGGGGATTTGATAGGTGTGTAAACACCCATCTTTTCTACCACTTAATTACAATAATAACCGGACCAAAACGTGTATTTTATGTCTTTTATGTCGGAATTATGCGTGGTTTGTGTTTTTGTTGTGATTTAGGACGAAAAGGTGAAAAGTGGAGAAAACACGGGAATTCACGGGCATTTACGGACTTTTATTGAAGAAAAAGATGAAAGACGAAGTCAAGAAGTCAAGAGTGCAAAAAGAACGGAAGTCCAAGACCAATTCTGAAGATTTCTCGAAGAAAAAGTCAAAAGACGGAAGTTTATCAAAAGCCGAAGAATTCAAGTCTATTTTATTGAAGAATTTAAAGACGAGTTCAAAGAAATCCCGAAGCCAAAAGTCCTTTAAGTCCAAGTTTAAAGAAGATTAGAAGAAAAGGACTAATGATGCAATTAATGAAGATTAAAAGAAGGAATGACCTAATCTTGTAATTAAGAGAAAAGGAAAGAGGGGAGGAAGCTTCCTTAATCCTCCCCTATAAATAGTCATTAGTTGTAATCATTTTTCCTTGTTGGCTAGAGTGACACTAGTTCTTCCATTTTCATTACCTTGCACATTTAAATACATGTTATTTAATTTCTTGTCCAATTTAAATACCTTGTCTTGCACCTTAAATTCATTTAATTTCAAGTAAGTTCCCATTTAATTCTTGTCAATCTTTACTTTATCTTGTTAATCTCTCATCTACCTTTCTTAATTCTTGATTTTTATGTTCATGTTTGTGTTCATGTTGATGTTCTTATTTTGATCCAAGTGATTTTTGATTATTGTGGTTAAATTTGTTTGTTTTGTTGATTTAAATTGTTTGTTTATGTTTAACTGTTGATTCGTTATTTGTTTAGCTTAATCGTTGTGTTGATTTGATTAATCTGCTTTAGATCTCTTCTTTCTGTGATTCCCTTGTTCTTCGGGGTGTTTGTTTGTGTTTCTGTATTCCCAGGAAAACTTCCGAGCCAAGACAAGAGGAGGAGTGTTCATTCGGAACTTTCAAAGTTCCGAACCAGTGGCTTCATCCGGAAGTCTCAAACTTCCGGATCAAGGGAAGAAGTTCTTTCATTCGGAACTCAAAAGTTCCGACTCAAGCATTGTTCATCCGGAACATTCAAAGTTCCGGATCAAGAGTGTTCATTCGGAACTCCAAAAGTTCCGAGTCAATACTTCCGAACGAAAGTTCCGACTCAAGCATTTGTTCATTCGCAACTTAAAATTTCCGGATCAATAGACTTCATTCGGAACTCAAAAGTTCCGGGTCAAGGAGCATTCGGAACTCAAAAGTTCCGGATCAACTTAAAAGTTCCGAACGAAGGACAAAGTTCTGAATCAGCCAGATCTTCCGAACCAAGTTCCGGACGAAGGACAAAGTTCCGGATCAACATCTTTTGTTCATTCGGAACTTAAAAGTTCCGAATCAAGGTCTAAGTTCCGGATCAAGCTGCTTCATTCGGAAGTCTTGAACTTCCGAATCAAGGTTTCTTCCAGTTTTATTTTAGTATCTGTTTTTTTAAATTTCTCTCTTTTATTTTAATGCTTTATTTTTCCCGCCTTTTTATTTTAATTGCACTTTAAGATTATTTGTCTTAGCTTTATTTTAGCCTTGCCTTAGTTTAAGTTTTAGTTGCGTTTTAAGATTGCCTTAGCTAGATTTAAGTTTGCGTTATTTACTTTAGTGCCTTTTAATTTTAGTCACGCTTTTAAATACTTGCACCATTATTTTAATTAGACTTAGATTTACTTTAATTGCACCTTTAGTTTAATTGTTTTGCACCTTTATTTTAAACACTACAACGACACATTTTTGTTCCACCAAAATAAAACAGAGTCACACATTAAACAAAAGTTTTTCAATTCGAAGAGACATACGACAAAGAACAATTTAACTGAATAAAATCTTAGTTATCAGTCTTCCTGGCCATCGCATGAAGGATTGCCGTAAGGGCGAGATGGAGGGCACATCGGGACATGCTGATACTAAGCCGCCTCCTACCACTGGACTCGAGATCAGGCCAACAAGTCTACAGGTACCATCACTGGAATCTTGTATATGATTGGTCAGGCTGCGTGTGTCCTATTTGATACGGGTGCTACTCACTCGGTCATTTCTACTGCTTATGCCAAGAACATTAGGATGCTCCCCATGCCACTAGATAATAAACTTACTATTTCCACGCCCTTAAGGGACTCTGTATTAATCACCCATGTATACAAGAGTCTTCCCCTAGAGTTTGATGATAAGGTTCGTCCTGTTGACGCACTTTCGCTGGACATGAATGACTTTGACATGATTTTGGGCATGGATTGGCTATCCAAGCATCATGCTACCATAGACTGCCATTCATATCGAGTCATCTTCGGTGATGTTAATGCACCAGAGTACATTCATAACGGGTTCGTACCCGGACGGTCTGTACAAATCATATCTACCCTGCAAGCACGTGCACTACTGTCACACAGCTGCGAGGGTAACCTAGCTACAGTTCACGACATGGATGCTGAATCTCCATCAATTCAGGATCAACCTATAGTGTCGTAATTCCAAGATGTATTTCTAGAAGAACTTTCGGGCATACCACCTGCAAGAGAAGTGGAATTCAATATCGAGCTCTTCCCTGGAGCAGAGCCAATTTCCAAGGCTCCTTATCGCATGGCTCCCATAGAGTTAAGGAGCTGAAGGATCAACTGTAAGAACTTCTAGAACGAGGTTTCATTCGACCGAGCGCATCTCCATGGAGCGTACCGGTCTTATTTTTTAAGAAGAAGGACGGCAGTATGTGTCTTTTCATAGAATATCACGAGCTCAACTAGATTACTATCAGGAATAGGTATCCACTGTCGCGTATAGACGATCTGTTTGACCAACTCCAAGGGGCCAAACACTTTTCCAAGATTGATCTTAGGTCAGGCTACCATCAACTACGGGTTAAAGAGCAGGACATCGCCAAGACTGCTTTTCGTACCCGCTATGGCCACTACGAATTTGTAGTCAAGCCATTCCGCCTGACCAATGCTCCAACAGTGTTCATGGATTTGATGAATAGAATCTTCCATGAATTTCTGGACAAGTTCGTCATTATCTTCATCGATGACATCCTGATTTTCTCAAAGTCCAAGGAGGAACACGAAGACCATCTTCGTACAGTACTACAGATTCTTCGTCAGAAGCAACTGTATGCTAAACTCTCCAAGTGTGAGTTCTGATTAGACAAGGTGGCATTCTTAGGTCACATTGTATCAGCAGAAGGAATCACTATGGATCCAGCGAAGGTTGAGGCTATTACTAAGTGGTCGAGGCCGACATCAGCGACTGAAGTCCGTAATTTCTTAGGCTTAGCTGGTATTACCGTAGGTTCGTGGAGAACTTTTCCCGCTTAGCACTACCATTGACCAAACTGATACGGAAAGGGGAGAAATTCGTCTGGACTGAAGAACGAGAGAAGAGCTTTGAAGACCTGAAGCAGAAGCTAGTATCTGCACCTATTCTTACTCTCCTATCTGGTACGGGTGGATTTCAAATCTACAGTGATGCATCGGGGAAGGGACTTTGCTGTGTTCTCATGCAACATGGGAAAGTGATCGCGTAGCTTCACGGCAGCTTAAGCCTTATGAAGAAAATTACCCTACGCGTGACTTGGAACTTGCTGCAGTCGTGTTTGCATTGAAGATATGGAGGCACTACTTATATGGAGAATCATGTGACATTTTCACGGACCATAAGAGCTTGAAGTATATCTTCACTCAGCGTGAATTGAACATGAGGCAGAGGAGATGGTTAGAGTTGTTGAAGGATTATGACATTAATCTACAGTATCATCCTGGAAAGGCGAATGTAGTAGCAGATGCACTTAGCAGGAAGTCCTGAATGATCACGACATAAAGATTGAGGAGGAAATCATAAGAGACTTGGAGCGACTAGACATAGAGATCATGGTACGTGGACAACACGGTTACTGGGCTAATCTTAGAGTAGAACCCGAGTTACTCTCTAAGATCAAGGAAGCTCAGAAAGATGATGGAGAAATCTGGGCGATAGTTCAGAATTTGGAGAAGCAGACGAAATTCAGATTAGATGCAGATGGTATCGTATGGCAGGGCACGAGACTTTATGTTCCTGATGATCAAGAACTCCGGGAAGCCTTGTTAGCTGAAGCTCATAGCTCCCCAATCTCTATACATCCTGGTTCGACTAAGATGTACCATGATATCAAGCAGTACTTTTGGTGGAGTGGTATGAAACAGGATGTGGCCACTTACGTCTCCAAATGTCTTACCTGCCAGCAGGTTAAGATCAAGCATCAACGATCTGGCGGTCTCCTTCAACCGTTAGATATCCCAGAGTGGAAGTGGGACAAAATCACCATGGATTTTGTTACTGGTCTTCCGCCAACCAAGAGGAAGCACGATGCAATTTGGGTTATCGTAGATCGACTTACCAAATCAGCTTATTTATTACCGATTCACAAGGAAGATTCGGTAAGTAAACTCGCCGATACGTATAGAAGAGAAATCATGAGACTCCACGGTGCTCCATCCAGCATCGTCTCAGACAGAGATCCTCGATTCACTTTGCGATTTTGGAGGAGTCTGCAGAAAGCTTGGGGTACACAACTTAAGCTTAGCACGACTTCTCATCCTCAAACAGACGGGCAGTCAGAGCGAACGATTCAGACATTGGAAGACATGTTGAGGTCATGTGCGTTGGAATGGACGTGTGATTGGGACGATTATATCTGTTTGGTGGAGTTTGCATACAACAACAGTTGGCACACAAGTATCAAGTATGCTCCTTTAGAGATGTTGTATGGCCGAAAGTGTTGCGCCCCAATCTGCTGGGATCAGGTTGCGAACGAACACTTGAAGGACCAGAGATCATAGAGATGACTAATGAGAGGGTGGAAGTAGCTAAGCAGAAACTTCAGGAAGCACGGTCACGTCAGAAGAGCTACGCCGATAAGCATCGTAGGGACATACATTTTAATGTAGAAGATCAAGTCTTTCTTAAGGTTTCGCCGGCACGTGGTGTTAGACGCTTCAGGATTAAAGGGAAGCTCAGTCCTCGTTTCATCGGACCGTTTGATATCATTGAACGAGTCGGTGAAGTATCTTACCGGTTAGTGTTACCTCCGCAGCTTTCGCATGTACAGAATGTGTTTCATGTGTCCTTACTCAGAGGGTACCAGTATCATCCCCTTCACATGGTTTAGTATCCACTGGAATAGATACGTGAAGATCTCACTTTCATAGAAGAACCCAAACGAGTTCTTGACAGACAAGAACGAGTCATGAGAAGGAAGACGATTCCATTCGTCAAAATCCTTTGGAGGGATCATACCGAGCGGGAAGCCACTTGGGAAACAGAGGAGTCTATCTGGGCTTCTTACCCTCATTTCATATTTTGAATTCGGGTATGTTCTTCTTTTCCAGTTTACTCTATCTATAATTCGGGGACGAATTATTCTTTTTAGGGGGAAGAGTTGTAAAACCCGCATGATTTTACCATGAATAGTACCCTTTAGATCGTACGTACAAGATTAAAACTTTCCTTTTATAGCATGTTTACGTTCACGTATAAGAATTTTAAGTATTACGTACGTGTTAGAACACGATAAGTATTTATTACGTATGAACACACGATAATTATTCAAATAATAATTATAATCACGAACATGCGATCATGAAATCATGAACGTAATTTAATCACGAGAGAATATTATTTACGTATATATATTTATTACGAACACGAATAAATATATTAAGTCATGATCAATAATGAATTAGAATACATAAAACACGAACACGATAAAACACGAACACACTATAATATTTAGACTCGGAAAAAGGTACGGGTTACCCCATGTGGGGCCCCCTACCCGCGGCTACACCAAGAAAATGGGCCAAGCCCATTTTAATTTTACTAAAACAAGGGAATTAGGAAAATCTTGTGTCATTATTTACAAACAAGAAAAATTACAAAACCCTAAATCTTTTCTTTTTCCTTCTCTCCCTTGGCCGCCGGATTCACAACACCGGTGTTTCGGGTTGATTTTTGATCTTGGAATTTTGCAAGGATTCGTGTGTGTTCATCTTCATTTGTTTCACGTAATCGGTATAACCTTTCTAAACTTTTTCTTTTATGTTTTGATTTAATAAATCACATAAAATCATGATGTTTTTAAAAACTAATTAAAAACAATTATTAAAACATGTTAATGATCATGGGTAAATCAAAGGTTTTTATGGGTGTTTTGTGTTGGCCGACGCATAACCGAGCCCCAAAGGGGGTCTCGGCTTGGCTTATTAACCACCACCGAGACCATATGGTCTCGGTATGGTGATGGTGGTCCCACGGCAGCAGCAAACAAGGGGAACCCCGACCTTGGTTCGGGGTATGATGTTGATTACGGGTCCGGTTCATGGTTTCTAGTCACGGGTCCGGTTCATGGTTTCTAGTCACGGGTCCGGTTCATAGATTATTTGAAGGTTTATGATTTTAATAGTTATGTGTTAAAAATTAAATTAATAAAACATGACATGATTAATTTAATTAACATGACTTAGGTTATAAATTAGATCATGAATTTTAACCTAAGTATTTATATTTAACTAGACTTTATAATTCATTAATTATTAAAAACCATGACTATAATTAATTAATTAACATGACTTAGGTTATATTATTAATAATTAATAATACATGTTTTAACCTAAGTATTTTACCTTATTTAATTAAAATCATGATATATTTAATTAAATACTTTTAACCTATAGTTATTTAATTTACATGTAATAATTAATAAAATATACTTTATAACAACATGACTTAGACTAATAATCAGAAAACACTTAAGCTTATATAACTAGCTTATTAACCAACATATATCTAATTATGGAAACTTTCTATTTTTAGAAACTTATTTAATTAAGGCAGCTAATCTATTTATGGAAACTTTCTATTTTTAGAAACTTATCTCTTTTAAGCAGTAATTCTATTTTTGGAAACTTTCTATTTTTTGAAACTTTCTATTTTTGGAAACTTTTTATTTTTGGAAACTTTCTATTTTTGGAAACTTTCTATTTTTGGTAACTTTCTATTTTTGGAAACTTTCTATTTTAGGAAACCTGCTATTTTTAGAAAGTTACTTATTATTACAAAACAAGCATTATAATGCATGAAATACAAGAAATACTTAATCAGAATAGACAGAATATAAGATAAACACAGTATAAAGCTTAAAACAGTAAAACATGACATGCACGTATAAAATAAGCTAAGACATGATATAAAACAAGTTACGTATTCAGTAATCAGATACTTATACACGTATGTATTTATGTAGCATTAGTGATACCGAAGTAGGAATCTCTTCCGTTCGTTTTCTTCGTTCACTGGACATAAGGTACGGATTCCCATCCTTTCAGTATGGATATTCTTTCCTTATTAGGATTCCCCGTATACAGCCAACTGTTTTCCCATAGTATAAGTTTATATGTTTGATTGCTTATGTTTAATTAGAATACCTAAAGCCATATACATGCATTACAAGTTTCACCTAGTTATGGAGGTACCATAACCATAACGCTAGAGGCACTAGTGTTATGACTTCCCCACGGCGGAGTGATTGCTCGTGGCGTCCCTTCAGCTTTTGGCCATATTATTATATTTATCATGTGGGGCGTATGGGTGTATCCTAGTTACATGTTTTTCAGCAGATTACTCAGTGTGAATGTGGTGTGTGCCATGCATCCTTCACAAGGAGCTGATTCCTCCTACCTAAAACCAATATATTAAATTAGAGGCAGCCCCTCTAATTTGCATGATGAGGTCACCCCTCCAAGTATTCATGCACGGTGGATTTTCATGACCTATATTGGCTAATGGTAAAATATGTTAAACAGTTTTACAAGATAAACATAAGGCTTTTTAAACTATAAAACCGGTTTTACTAAGACTTAACCGTGTTATTCGGGACTTAGTTTCTTCCACTGTTATATGCTTATATGCTTATATTATTCATGCTTTATTGTACATCCGTGTACTGAGCGTATTGCTCAGCCGTTTTCCTTTTCATGTTCCCAAAACGGTAGGTACTCAGGGACGCTCGTAGACTTTAAGCGTACGTGCATATGGACTGGAAGCTTTCTAGCCTTTCTTTACTTTATGCATTATCTATACTTTGATACTCTTTCCATGGACATTGTTTAGTCCTTTCATTTACAGTACTTATGTTTGTGTGTGATGAGATTTACTTTTGGACTACCGATGTTTGATTATGGTATTTCCTTTTATGGTCATGTAATGTTTTAGACATTTATCCTTATATGCTTTGATGACACGCCATAATTACGCGTGACATTCCATTTAACAAAATGGGGTGTTACATTGATTCAGTTAGCGTAGCTTATTTGGTCTTAATCTACTTAATTTTCATAAGTTATCCATTTTGTGATCTATAGTGTAATCTTGATGTTTCTTTGCTGGTTTTTGGTTCATTTGAGTTTCTTAACAAGTTCAGATAAGTGTCTAATGACTTAATAAACTTTTGACCAATAAGTCTTTGAAAAAGTTTTCATAACAGTCATAAACCTGTGTTAGGATGAGAGTTGTTCTAGTGATTTACCTGATATAAGTAGTTGTTTTGAGCTCACACATACTTAATAAACCAATACAAGTAATCTTGCATAGTTTTGTGGTCAATATTTTTGTCAAACAAGCAAATTGCCAACAAAAACATTGGGTCACTTTTTGTTAGTAGAACAAGCTAGATTTAAGTTGCTCTCATTTCTTTGTTAGTGAGAGTTAAAAGATGATTTTTGGTCCTAGTTATAGCTCAACATATAAGCTTTCATTTTTACTAAGTGAGACCATAGAATATCAAGAATTGAGCAAGTTATCAGCTTATAGATAAGCTGTTGAGCATTTTCATTTCCTGTGATAAGACCTAGCTGCGTAACCATTTCTCACAAATCCACTTCATAAAACTTGCAATTTTCTTTCACATTCCTGTGTACAAACAAGTTTTAAGGCCTTTTGGAAGTTTTCAGCTTTTTGGAAAAAGTTGGTCAACAAAAGTCAGCGATAAGCCCTTTGAGCTTAATTTGAGATTCCAGCTTATTGGCTGGACCATTTTTCATAATTTTTGACATTCCAGTCTTGTAATCACTAGCTTAATCATTTTCAGCAAAAAAATCAAATAGTGGATGACTTTTTCAACTTGTAGCTTATTTTGGGCTTATTGAGATAAGTTATCTTGAGTTTTACTAGTTCTCAGCTTATTTCCTTTGAAACACCTAGCCAAATCTTGATTTTAAGTAGTTTGCAAAAAACTAGAGCTGAACTAGTTGAGTATTAAGCTCAAACGAGCTTAATGAATTAGTGTTACCCGTTTTTGTTAATATTTCTTGTTTAATTGCAATTTAGTCCTCAAACTTTCAGATTTTGATAATCAGCTTTGGTAAATTCAAGTTTCTAGGGTTTGCATAGTTAAGTCCTTATAGTTTGGGTTTGTTACATATTTGTTTGTCAGTTTTACAAATTAGTTACTTGGTAGATATAGTTTGTTATATTTTACCTTTTTAGCCCTTTTACTTTTAGAATTTATATATTTGGTCCTTGTACTTTTACATACATTACATTTTGATTATTTTTACCATTTGTGCATTAAAGACTTGTACTTCTTGCTTTAAGTGTGGTACAATTTGTTTTTAGATAGTACGGTTACGTAGTGATAGTATTTTTACCATTTTTGACGTGATTCTTTGAATTAGACCTAGATACCAAATCCTTTTTAAAAACCAAAAACAATTAAAAACTTGATATTAATTGGACTTTCAATTTGTTGTGAGTTGGGAAATACGAACTTGAAAAGATCAAATATTATGAAGTGCTAGTTCTAAGCTAACATTTACTTAGAAATCGTTTTTCATGAACTTAAAAACTTTGAATGTTTTTATGAGAAGCTCATGACCGAGAAATATGAATTTCTCGTTGAGAAGGATAAGTTATCGTCCATGATAAACTTTCCTTATTTGAGGTCCAAGTCCTAAGTTGTGATGCGCTTAGAAGTCATCATGAGAGAATATCAAGCAACTTCATTTGCTAAAACCTCCAAGTCTTCTGGAGTCATATACTTCATACCAAGATGGCTTTTGTAAACAGGTCTGGTATCTGGTACTCAGTTTTGATAAAATATAATTCCACAATTCCACGTTCTAGTTATTCCTTGATAAAGTGATATCTGACTGCGATGTGCTTGGTATGGGAGTGCTGAACCGGATTGCAAGAGATGGCTATGGCCGACTTTGAGTCACAATACATAGATATTTTATCAAAGTGGAAGCCATAATCCATGAGTTGATTTCTCATCCAAAGGACTTGAGCACAACACGCGGATAGTGTCACACTCCCAAAATATCAGAGTATAATGGCGACAAGGGAGTGGTGACGTCATGATTATCATACGCACATAGTCACAAAGAACGACCTCTAAATGAGACGTTCGGAAAATAGATCACTTGTAATTAATAAAATAAATTGTTTTAACAAAGTGCGGAAGCATAAACTGAATACGGTTACAAAACATAGTTTTCTCAAATGGTATAAATGATCGTTGTTTCAAAGAAATGACGACAATGCATGAGACCTCATTTAGCATCTTCCTTCTTAATACCTGAGAAAAACATTGCTAAAGTGTCAACATAAAGTTGGTGAGTTCATAGGTTTAGTTAAGTGGAAATGTTTAATGAACCACAAGATTTTCCCAAATGTGATGACAATATAACAGATACAAAGTCATCCCAAAAGTATTTATTACAGTCTAAGCTCGTGACACCGAAGCGTTAACAACACCGGCAGTATAATCATATAAATGTAGCCCAAACTAGATGCCTAAACCCACGACATCCTATATCAGATTCAAATGAAACTGTGCCCGCTTGTCCCCTTGTTGGACAAGACAGACAAGGACGTCAATCCCGATAGATCTATCCATTACATTCGCGCTTACACAAAGTAATTAACGGTTCACGATTCACGGGCCAAAGCAACTGGGTTTTTAGTGGGACTTAGACTAATATATAAATCAGTAAATGCACTTGTGTTCATACGTTAAAATCAAGCAATGTCTCACCCCAAAAAGCAGTGAAAATAGTAAAGTATGGGGCTATAAACTCACCTCGTAAATTCAGCAAAGAGAACGTAGATAAAATAGCTCGAGAGTACGGTTACGCTAGCCGCGACCTAATTAATTATGAGAATCGAGTTACGATGCGAATAATTATATTATTAAATGACTCGACACCCTAGTTGTGCTTGACGAAACCATACGTTTATGAAAAGTACGATTTACGGAAAAAGTACGATAAATAAAGTCGGTTTATTAAATGGTCGGGTTTCACGGGTTAAGTTATAACTTAATTTTACAAAATTCGTTTTGGGCTTTAACCAAACTAATTAACTACACAAGGCCCAAAAGGGGTCCAAAATCTTTACACACCAACCGGCCCAAGGGTCCTTAGACCCGGCCCGGTCCACTGGCGGAATAAACAAGGACGGGAGGAGTAAATATGTGTGTTTAACACACACAACCCCATAACAGAGAGTGAAACTCTCTCTCTTCCCTCGATATTATCTCCACCGTCCCAAATCTCTCTCTCTCTTAAATCTAGATCGGTTCCATCCTTTTCCATGGCTAATATCTAATCATTTGGGATATAACAATCATGTGTGGTGGTCTGAGGTGTTTAGATCGCGTGAGATGTGGGGTTTAATCCCCACATCAAACCGATTGGGTTTTCTGATGTGTTCATCCTTGTGGTTTCGCGAATCAATAGCCAAAATCAAAGATAAGTTTGCTTTCCTTGTTTTCTTTTAAAAGATTAATTGATTTTTGATTTAATAAATATCAGTGGGTTTAATTTATTTGTATAAACTTGTTGTGAATCATATGGTTCTCGGATTGAAAATAAACAAAATTAGGGTTTTGAAATATTTGGGGGTTTTCATCAAACTCGGGTTTAAACATAATTATTTGATGTTTTCTATTATAAAATCAAACTAATTTCAATATAAAATCGATTTATACAAATTAGGGTTTCGGTCATTTGGGGGTTTTTGTATAACTCATTTTCAATTAAATTAAATATGGGGTTTGGGTTTAGATTAGGTTTAATTAACGTTTTAATTAATAAAAATTCGATCTAGGGTTTTCATAAAATTGGGGGTTTTTCATATTCGACTGTTACTCATGTTTATGTGATGTTTTTGAAATATGATAAGTACTAATTTAATGTTTAAAAAGGTTTTAAAAATAATTAGGGTTTCGATTGAAATGGGGTTTCTATACCCGCGGCATGATTAATGATTTTTAGGATGTTTCTGTAAAATAAAACTTGGTTAAGACATTTGGATTGGTTGGTAATAATTGTTGATAATTTTGGCAGAAAGTAGAACTTGGTCGGTTTGGTTAGGTTCTCGGTTTGGTTCTTGATTGGGTCTCGATTTGGTTGGACATGGGTCTCGGTTTGGTTCTTGATTGAGGTCTTGATTTGGTTGGACATGGGTCTCGGTTTGGTTCTAAGTCGGGTCTCGGTTTGGTCTCAATCGGGTCTCGGTTTGGTCTAAATTGGGTCTCGGTTTGACAGCAAAGTAATATCATATACATGTTTGTATTAGTTGTAAGGTTTAACAAATTTCAGTTTTTAGTTAAAAGTATAAGACCATTACAATGACTAACCATTGTTTCGTTTATTCGCAGGTTCGTACAAAACAAGCACATCTAGACTTCATAAGGAAAGACGAAAAGACAAAAGACTCACAAAGGGATGCTGTGTTCGGTTTGCAGGTTCGGACGGGATGGAAGACTTTCGGTTGTGCAGGTTCGGACGGGACGTGTGGGTCGGCTGGACCTGATCTCCACTCTACCCAGAAGTTGTATTTGGAAAGACTTGTGCAGATTTTTGGTGTTTGTATTTTGGACTGAGATAAACTTGTATTTGGACATTGGATAATACTTTGGGTTTGTATATAAACTTGTATTGTTAGTCTAGGGTTAGTGTAAATCTGAAAATGTTAACTTGTGATATACCCAAAAGGGGTAAACTAGGCATGTGTGCTGTCCTTTAGTGAGGCAATAAACTATGAAGTTTATATGTAGTTTAGACATGTGACTGATTTTTGAGACCCTTGTAAGGCAAGCTTGGTAATATAAATGAATGAAGGTTTATACTCAGTTATTGTACCTGTTGTGACAGCTTATACACTCGACTCGGGTTCACAATGGTTAAGTTTAGACGCGACTGAATAAACACGATACCAAAACCGTTTGACATACGATCCCAAAACAAAACGATTGTGCGAGGCGTCACGTAATCTTAATAACTATATCAAATAAACGTACGGCAAAACATAAAACGCTCACAAACTTGTGTATTGCATTCAACTTAATACTCGCGAATACTCGAGATGTTACATATGCTCTTCCTAAAAAAGGGCTTTGTCCGCAAAGCAAAATGATTAACACGTTCATGTCGACAACTAGTCGGTAAACAGTTAAAATACTCGTACTACATGAATAAATTAAGATGGAAATTTGACGAATGTCACAGTATTCCCATGTTTTAGAGATTTCGTCACGAAATCAAGACGTTGTTGTAGTAGGTTGGTTAGCGAAAAGATGAGGATACTTGCTCTTGAACTGATCTTCACGTTCCCACGTGTATTCTGGACCTCTACGCGCGTTCCATCAGATTTTTACAATAGGTATACGGCTTTGTTTGAGTTGTTTAACTTGACGGTCCATAACTTCTACCGGTTCTTCTACGAAGTTGAGTTTGTCGTCGAGCTGAATCTCCTCCAAAGGGATAACGAGTGCTTCGTCAGCTAAGCATTTCTTCAGATTGCAAATGTGGAACACATTATGCACTCGGCTAAGTTCTTGAGGTAATTCCAAACGATAGGCTACGGGACCAATTCTCTCTATAATCTTGAAGGGTCCAATGTAACGAGGGTTTAACTTTCCACGCTTTCCAAAGCGAATCACACCTTTCCAAGGTGAGACCTTCAACATAACTTTATCACCAACCTCAAACTCAAGAGGTTTGCGTCTCATATCAGCATAACTCTTCTGTCGATCTCTTGCGGCTTGCATACGGCTCTTAATCTTAAAGATCTTCTCAGTAGTCTCGTGTATGATCTCGGGTCCAGTGAGTTGTGCTTCACCGACCTCTGCCCAACACACGGGTGAACGACACTTCCTACCATACAGTGCTTCGAACGGCGCTGCCTTAATGCTAGTGTGATAACTATTGTTGTATGAGAATTCTACCAGAGGTAGGTGTCTATCCCATCTATTTCCAAAGTCAATCACACAAGCTCTCAGCATATCTTCTAGGGTTTGAATAGTCCGTTCACTTTGACCGTCAGTCTGGGGATGATACGCAGTGCTCATATCCAACTGCGTTCCCAATGCCTTCTGCAGTGACTTCCAAAACTGCGAAGTAAATCGGCTGTCTCGGTCGGAGATTATAGACACAGGCACACCGTGCTTCGTGACTACTTCCTCCAAGTACGTCCTTGCTAATTTATCCATTCCATCAGTCTCCTTGATGGGTAGGAAATGAGCCGATTTGGTGAGTCGGTCGACGATTACCCAAATCGTGTCGAATCCGGCTGCGGTCTTTGGTAGCTTGGTAATGAAATCCATAGTGATCCTTTCCCACTTCCATTCTGGCAGTTCGGGTTGGACCAATAATCCTGATGGTTTCATATGTTCGGCTTTGACTTTGGCACAAGTCAAACACTTGCTAACGTATGTCGCAATATCCGCCTTCATGTTCGGCCACCAATACAACATCTTCAGATCATGATACATTTTATCAGATCCCGGATGTATGGAGTACTTTGACTTATGCGACTCATGCATAATCAAGGATCGTAGGTCACCATGGCATGGTAACCAACTCCTATTATCAAGGCATAACGTTCCATCCGAACGTGCTTCCAACTTCTTTATCATTCCTCCAACATCTTCAGTCTTGAGAATTTCTTCCTCGACTGCTTCTTTCTGAGCCTTGAGAATTAAGGATGGAAGGTCTAAGTCAATAGTCATCATCAAAGCCTTCACCCTAAGAACTCTCTCCTTTCGACTCAAAGCGTCGGCCACGACATTTGCCTTGCCCGGGTGATAACGGATCTCGCAATCGTAATCACTGAGCAACTCTAGCCAACGTCGTTGTCTCATGTTGAGCTCCTTTTGATTCAAAATATGTTGTAGACTCTTATGATCAGTGAATACAACACACTTAGTACCATAAAGGTAGTGTCTCCAAATCTTCAAGGCAAACACCACTGCTCCCAACTCTAGGTCATGAGTCGTGTAGTTCTTCTCGTGCACTTTTAGTTGTCTTGATGCGTAAGCTATGACCTTAGTCCTTTGCATCAGTACTGCACCTAACCCTTTTATGGATGCATCACAATACACCACAAAGTCTTCATTACCCTCGGGTAGGGCTAGTATAGGTGCTTCACACAACATCTGCTTCAACGTCTGGAATGCCAAATCTTGATCTTCCTTCCACTCAAACTTCTTATCCTTTTGAGTCAATTCCGTCATTGGTTTAGCTATCTTGGAGAAACCTTCAATGAATCTCCTATAGTAACCAGCAAGACCTAAAAATTGACGGATCTCCGTGGGTGTTGTTGGAGTCGCCCAATCCTTTACAGCCTCGATCTTAGCAGGATCAACGTGAATACCACTGCTGTCGATCACATGCCCAAGGAATTGCACTGTGTTTATCCAAAACTCACATTTGGAAAACTTTGCATATAACTTCTCCTTCCTTAGCAGCTCTAATATGGTCTTCAAATGTTCCTTGTGCTCCTCTTCATTACGAGAATAGATGAGAATGTCATAGATAAATACAATCACAAACTTGTCCAAGTATGGTTTGCAAACTCGGTTCATGAGATCCATGAATACCGCAGGTGCGTTTGTCAAACCGAAAGGCATAACTTGGAACTCGTAGTGTCCGTACCGGGTTCTAAAAGTCGTTTTATGAACGTCTTCCTCTCTAACCCTTAGTTGATGATATCCTGACCTTAAATCGATCTTCGAGTATATGCTAGATCCTTGTAATTGGTCGAAAAGATCGTCAATCCTCGGCAATGGGTAGCGGTTCTTTATCGTCAGCTTATTCAATTCTCGGTAATCGATACACATTCTAAAGGATCCATCTTTCTTTTTGACAAATAAGACCGGCGCTCCCCAAGGTGAGGAACTTGGTCTAATGAAACCTTTGTCAGAAAGTTCCTTTATCTGTTCAGCTAACTCTGTCATCTCGGCCGGTGCTAGACGGTATGGGGCTCTAGCAACAGGCGCGACTCCTGGTGTAAGCTCGATGTGAAACTCCACTTGCCGTGCTGGTGGTAGTCCGGGTAAATCCTCTGGGAATACGTCCGGAAAGTCTCTAACGATCGGTACATCTTCCACCTTCTTCTCGCGATCTTCTTCTCCTTCCTTTTGTGTTACTTGAACCAAGAATACCGGACATCCCTTCTCAATGTATCTTTGGGTCCTGATACATGAGATGACTTCCAATCTTGATCCATTCTTCACTCCACTTCTTTCGCCTTGTATGATGAGTACGTCGTTTCCATAAGGAACACGGACACACTTCTCATGACATACAATCTCCGCGTGATGCTTCGACATCCAATCCATTCTAATGATGACGTCGAAACTTCCCAATTCTATAGGGAGTAGGTCGATACTAAATGAACGACCTTGTAGCCTTACACTACATCCTTTCAGAATAACGTCGGTGGTTACTGACTTCCCATCGGCTAATTCTACATTATACTTAACGTCTAACGCAGTAGGGGTAACATTTAGGCGTTCACTAAATATAGACGACACAAAACTCCTATCCGCACCAGAATCAAATAGTACTGAAGCATAGTTGTTATTGACTAGAAACGTACCAGTCACAACATTGTTGTCTTGCACAGCAGCTTCAGCACAGAGATGATACACTTTGCTAGGTGCCGTGAATCCTCCAGGAGTACTAGTTGTGGCTCGGTTATTCCCTCCTCGGTTCCCTTGATTCTGCTTCTGGTTCCCTTGGTTCTGATTTTGATTCCCTCGAATCTGGTTACTACGACCTTGGTTCCCACTGCTTGGACATTTGTTCTTGTAGTGACCTTTCTCTCCATATCCAAAGCAAGTGACATTTGCTCCTTGGCCACCTTGCGTTCCAGGTCCTCTTTGATTAGTAGAACGAGGTGGTGCTCGGCATTCCTTTGCCTTATGTCCCGCCTTCCCACAATTGTAGCACGTAGGGGGACATGATCCTTCGTGGTGTCGGCCACATTTTCCGCAGAAAGGTAGTCTTCCAGCGTAGTTTCCAGTATTTCCTTGTCCAGCAGTGAACACTCTTGCTACTTCTTGTCGCTTGTTCTGGTTGTAGTTGCTTGGGTTGTTGCTGTTGTTGGTATTGTTGTTGTAGTGGTTGCCAGACCACTTTCTTTTATCCCCAGTATTTTCTCCCAACTCCTGTACCACTTGGTACATCAGACTCTGAGCCATGTCGATTACCTCGTGCAAATCAGTCGGCTTGGATGAAGTCACATTCCCTTTGATGCTCAAAGGTAGTCCTTCAATGTATCGCTCCAACAATCGGTCATCGTTGGGCACCATTTCAGGACATAACAAGATCAGCTCTTGAAAGCGCTGATTGTAAGCAGTAAGAGCAGTACCCTTGACCTTCAGGTTCCACAGCTCAACTTCCATCTGCTTGACTTCATTTCGTGGGCAGTATTTCCTCACAAACATAGCTTTAAATTCACTCCAGGGCGTCGTTTGGGCAACGTCAATGGTCACTGCACGAGCATAGACGTTCCACCAAGTCAAAGCACCATCCACTAACGTGCTTGACGCAAACTTCACCTTGTCGGCTTCAGCGACATTGCTAATCCCAAATTGGGATTCTAGCTTCTCAAACCATCTGGTTAATCCTACTGCTCCTTCAGTACCGCGGAAACTTACTTGCGTAACTACACGAAATTCCTTGTAGGTACAAGTCCGTGCAATAGCATTAGTAGCTCCTTGGTTAGTCTCCTCCTGTGTGCTAGCTGTACGATTTGCTTCAGCGGTCGCGAGTGCCTCGGCCACTCGTTCGGCTATCATTTGGCTTAACATGACGGTGTCAATTCCACCGGTAGCGGCTGGCGGATTCTGCGTTTCGGATCTTCTAACTGGCGCCATAATCTAACAAGGTAATAGGATAATGAGTTTTTGCCAGACATAACATGTATGGCACACACAACACAATTATGAAATGCTCTAGGATATAATACACAATATATAATGATCTCACAATTTTCGCAACTCATAATATCATTCATGGAATCGCTTGATAGTACATCATAGTTTGTCGTAACATAATAAAAGAAAATAAAATACCAACTAGCTAAGACAAACTTCAAAGCTTAGTGGTCATACAGGGATAGGTCGATGGTACAAGATAAATCTAACTAGTGCCCTCACGGCGCTGATGAAGCTCCTTCTCCAACTCTGCTAACCTCCTCTCAACCACGAGCTCACGAGCCTGGGAATCTCTCAATCTAACATCGATGTCATGACAAGCGGCTCTAAACCTCTTATCCAAGTCTGCAACAGGGTCCTCCACTGGTGCCTCTAATCCGCCTGTCTCCACCAATGGCTCTACTCCCCAACGGGTCATCAGGCTCTCAATCTCCTCAAGACGAGCGTTCGGCATGGATTCCATCTGATCAAGAACAGTAAGAAGCTGTCCTCGTAGACGGGTCACACATACTGTCAACACTGTCTCATCCCTGACTGGACTCTTCTTCGCCAGTGCCTCCAACTTATCCTGCACTTCATTATACTCTTCACCTAAAGCCTCTACAGCATCCTCCAACCTGTTCAACCGTGTCGTCACACATCCATCTGCCGCCCCAAGCATCACCACCGTCGACGTAGCTCTCCTAGGAATAGGAGTCGTAGCTCTCGGTCCTGTAGAGATACTAGCGTCAGTAAGCATCTCCTGGTACACTGCAGGTACAGTCTCTGGTGGTGGTAGTAGTAATGGTGTCTCTGGGACAGAACTGGCAGGTGTGCGGGCTGCATGCCTGTCAGTGGCAGTGAAAGGTATGAGGGGTCTGTAAGGTGAAAGTGGTGGTCGAGCAGCTCTCCCCCGAAGACGTCGTCTCACATAGTAGAAAGGTAGAGTACCAGGTGCTGGAGCAGGAATAGCAGTCCTTTCTCCTTCGTCTTCAGATGAAGATGAGGAGATGTGTGCCAGGGAAACATCAGGAGTAGCGGCATATGCAGTAGGAGGGTCCTCAGTGTCTGTGACCTCCATAGGCTCTCCTTCCCCATCTGTAAACTCCATCTCATCATCCTCTGTCTCCTCTACCGTCTCATCTCCAGTCACTGATGTCTGACCTGGTGACTGCACCACGTCAGCGTCTAAGTCATCCTCTCCTCCGCCTTCTAGGCTAAGCACATCGTCAGCTGATGCATCAGGAATACGGATCGGTGAATGACGAACCTCCTCAGCCTCTCTCTCTATATCGTCATCTGAAACCATCCGGTACCACGGATATCCTGACGGCGATCCTCTAGGTAGTCCTACTGATGAACTGATGGTCGACTGTGAACTACGGTTGTAGTACGCTCCTGTAGACGTAGAATCATCAGATGAAGACATCGCTGTAATCATAAACAAAATAAATGTGTGTAAATATCTCATAAAATTAGTCCGTAGAAAGGACATTAACATAACATAGCAATCATTGTTGAATCCACATGTATCCCATATAACATAATTCAGATTTTGTTGTTGCACATGTAACCCATGTAATTATACCTCGTAATTGTTAATTCACATGTATCCCATTTATTACTTATGTATCTACATATACTTAATACTTACAATCTGTATGATAATCGATTAAACATAGAGCAGTTATAGTCTAGAGTTACTAAATGCAACCTAGTTCTCTATAACTAGTGCTCTGATACCAATCTGTCACACTCCCAAAATATCAGAGTATAATGGCGACAACGGAGTGGTGACGTCATGATTATCATACGCACATAGTCACAAAGAACGACCTCTAAATGAGACGTTCGGAAAATAGATCACTTGTAATTAATAAAATAAATTGTTTTAACAAAGTGCGGAAGCATAAACTGAATACGGTTACAAAACATAGTTTTCTCAAATGGTACAAATGATCGTTGTTTCAAAGAAATGACGGCAATGCATGAGACCTCATTTAGCATCTTCCTTCTTAATACCTGAGAAAAACATTGCTAAAGTGTCAACATAAAGTTGGTGAGTTCATAGGTTTAGTTAAGTGGAAATGTTTAATGAACCACAAGATTTTCCCAAATGTGATGACAATATAACAGATACAAAGTCATCCCAAAAGTATTTATTACAGTCTAAGCTCGTGACACCGAAGCGTTAACAACACCGGCAGTATAATCATATAAATGTAGCCCAAACTAGATGCCTAAACCCACGACATCCTATATCAGATTCAAATGAAACTGTGCCCGCTTGTCCCCTTGTTGGACAAGACAGACAGGGACGTCAATCCCGATAGATCTATCCATTACATTCGCGCTTACACAAAGTAATTAACGGTTCACGATTCACGGGCCAAAGCAACTGGGTTTTTAGTGGGACTTAGACTAATATATAAATCAGTAAATGCACTTGTGTTCATACGTTAAAATCAAGCAATGTCTCACCCCAAAAAGCAGTGAAAATAGTAAAGTATGGGGCTATAAACTCACCTCGTAAATTCAGCAAAGAGAACGTAGATAAAATAGCTCGAGAGTACGGTTACGCTAGCCGCGACCTAATTAATTATGAGAATCGAGTTACGATGCGAATAATTATATTATTAAATGACTCGACACCCTAGTTGTGCTTGACGAAACCATACGTTTATGAAAAGTACGATTTACGGAAAAAGTACGATAAATAAAGTCGGTTTATTAAATGGTCGGGTTTCACGGGTTAAGTTATAACTTAATTTTACAAAATTCGTTTTGGGCTTTAACCAAACTAATTAACTACACAAGGCCCAAAAGGGGTCCAAAATCTTTACACACCAACCGGCCCAAGGGTCCTTAGACCCGGCCCGGTCCATTGGCGGAATAAACAAGGACGGGAGGAGTAAATATGTGTGTTTAACACACACAACCCCATAACAGAGAGTGAAACTCTCTCTCTTCCCTCGATATTATCTCCACCGTCCCAAATCTCTCTCTCTCTTAAATCTAGATCGGTTCCATCCTTTTCCATGGCTAATATCTAATCATTTGGGATATAACAATCATGTGTGGTGGTCTGAGGTGTTTAGATCGCGTGAGATGTGGGGTTTAATCCCCACATCAAACCGATTGGGTTTTCTGATGTGTTCATCCTTGTGGTTTCGCGAATCAATAGCCAAAATCAAAGATAAGTTTGCTTTCCTTGTTTTCTTTTAAAAGATTAATTGATTTTTGATTTAATAAATATCAGTGGGTTTAATTTATTTGTATAAACTTGTTGTGAATCATATGGTTCTCGGATTGAAAATAAACAAAATTAGGGTTTTGAAATATTTGGGGGTTTTCATCAAACTCGGGTTTAAACATAATTAATTGATGTTTTCTATTATAAAATCAAACTAATTTCAATATAAAATCGATTTATACAAATTAGGGTTTCGGTCATTTGGGGGTTTTTGTATAACTCATTTTCAATTAAATTAAATATGGGGTTTGGGTTTAGATTAGGTTTAATTAACGTTTTAATTAATAAAAATTCGATCTAGGGTTTTCATAAAATTGGGGGTTTTTCATATTCGACTGTTACTCATGTTTATGTGATGTTTTTGAAATATGATAAGTACTAATTTAATGTTTAAAAAGGTTTTAAAAATAATTAGGGTTTCGATTGAAATGGGGTTTCTATACCCGCGGCATGATTAATGATTTTTAGGATGTTTCTGTAAAATAAAACTTGGTTAAGACATTTGGATTGGTTGGTAATAATTGTTGATAATTTTGGCAGAAAGTAGAACTTGGTCGGTTTGGTTAGGTTCTCGGTTTGGTTCTTGATTGGGTCTCGATTTGGTTGGACATGGGTCTCGGTTTGGTTCTTGATTGAGGTCTTGATTTGGTTGGACATGGGTCTCGGTTTGGTTCTAAGTCGGGTCTCGGTTTGGTCTCAATCGGGTCTCGGTTTGGTCTAAATTGGGTCTCGGTTTGACAGCAAAGTAATATCATATACATGTTTGTATTAGTTGTAAGGTTTAACAAATTTCAGTTTTTAGTTAAAAGTATAAGACCATTACAATGACTAACCATTGTTTCGTTTATTCGCAGGTTCGTACAAAACAAGCACATCTAGACTTCATAAGGAAAGACGAAAAGACAAAAGACTCACAAAGGGATGCTGTGTTCGGTTTGCAGGTTCGGACGGGATGGAAGACTTTCGGTTGTGCAGGTTCGGACGGGACGTGTGGGTCGGCTGGACCTGATCTCCACTCTACCCAGAAGTTGTATTTGGAAAGACTTGTGCAGATTTTTGGTGTTTGTATTTTGGACTGAGATACTTGTATTTGGACATTGGATAATACTTTGGGTTTGTATATAAACTTGTATTGTTAGTCTAGGGTTAGTGTAAATCTGAAAATGTTAACTTGTGATATACCCAAAAGGGGTAAACTAAGCATGTGTGCTGTCCTTTAGTGAGGCAATAAACTATGAAGTTTATATGTAGTTTAGACATGTGACTGATTTTTGAGACCCTTGTAAGGCAAGCTTGGTAATATAAATGAATGAAGGTTTATACTCAGTTATTGTACCTGCTGTGACAGCTTATACACTCGACTCGGGTTCACAATGGTTAAGTTTAGACGCGACTGAATAAACACGATACCAAAACCGTTTGACATACGATCCCAAAACAAAACGATTGTGCGAGGCGTCACGTAATCTTAATAACTATATCAAATAAACGTACGGCAAAACATAAAACGCTCACAAACTTGTGTATTGCATTCAACTTAATACTCGCGAATACTCGATATGTTACATATGCTCTTCCTAAAAAAGGGCTTTGTCCGCAAAGCAAAATGATTAACACGTTCATGTCGACAACTAGTCGGTAAACAGTTAAAATACTCGTACTACATGAATAAATTAAGATGGAAATTTGACGAATGTCACAGATAGAGCCACATATTCTTCTTCAGTTGATGAGAGCGAAGTGCAATCCTGCTTCTTTGACGACCAACTAACAAGCTTGTCTTCCCCTAGAAATTATATGCCACCAAAAGTGCTTTTTCGACTATCAAGGCAACCTGCATGATCAGAATCTGAAAAAGCTTTTAGATGAAAGTCGGTTTCCCTCGGATACCAGAGTCCAATGTGAATAGTATTCTTAAGGTACCGAAAGATCCGTTTAACCTCCTTGAGGTGATTTTGAGTAGGTCTAGCTTGATATCGTGCACAATAGCATGTGTCATGATGAATATTAGGCCTGCTGGCAATAAGGTACATAAGAGACCCGATCATACTGCGATATCACGTTTGATCTACGGGATATGACTACAAGTCAGCGTCTAGGGATGTGGTCGACAATGGTGTACCAACACGAGCACATGAGGTCATAACATGCTTTTTAAGTATCTCTTGAGCATACTTAGCTTGGTCAATAAAGATACCACGTGGGGATTGATGAATCTGGAGGCCCAAAAAGAATTTTGGCTCCCCCATCATTGACATTTCAAATTTGTTATGCATTAATTTTTCAAAACGTTTTGAAGGTTTTGGGTTCGTAGAACCAAAAATGATGTCATCAACATAAACTTGCACAAGCAATATGTCATCCCCATATATATTAATAAAGAGAGTAGGATCAATGGAACCTTTGGAGAATCCTTTGGATACCAAGAAGTTTGATAGTTCATCGTACCACGCCCTTGGATCTTGTTTAGTTCATATACTGCCTTCTTGAGACGGTAGAATTTGTTTGGATGATGAGGATCAACGAACCCTTCCGCCTGATTCACATATAATTATTCCTTCAAATGACCGTTGAGAAAAGCAGTTTTAACGTCCATCTGATAAACCGTTAAGCCTTTATGTGCAACATAAGCAAGGAATATCCTGACAGCTTCCAAACGAGGAACTAGAGCAAATGATTCATCGAATATATCCCTTTATGTTGACGATATCCCTTAACCACAAGACAAAATTTGTTTTTGATGATTGTTTGTTCTTCATCCAGTTTGTTTTTCCAGATCCATTTAAAGTCGAGAACCGATGTTCCATATGGCCGGTCAACAAGTTCCCAAACATTGAGGCGTTCAAACTGATGAATTTCGTCTTGCATTGATTCAATCCACGCATGGTCAGTCATGGCTTGCTTGATGTTTGTAGGTACAGTTGAACTCACGGTAAGTGCATACATACACACATCGCCATCAGTTTCGAGTTTTCTGCATGTTCGAACTGGTTGTGAAGGATTTCCAATGACTTGCTCTATAGGATGATCACGTATCCAGTTGTGAGTGGATGGATATCTTTGATAGAATTTATGCATGTTGGACGGATCAACATGTTGATTAGAAGACTCTCTGACTTTGTGTACCGGTGTACCGAATGGGTTGATAAATTCGTCTTCGTCAAACTGTGCATCGACTGCTTGATCATTGTTTTCTCCTGCAGCATTGACGGTTGGTGAAGTTGGTTGTATGACGATTTCTTGAGTTTGTTGAGTATCCAATGGTATTGTCTCTTGAGCAACGGTTGTTGAAGTAGAGGCAGTTGTGTCTTGTTGACTTTGTTCGGGTGCATCAGTAGTATTGACAAAGGAAGGCTTTGACACAACTTGATTGTTTCCATAGTAATATTCTTCAAACATTGGATCATATAAATCAACGAACTCATCCATTTGTGTCTTATCCGTCGAGTCAGCTGTAGGAATATTTTCTTGACATTCTTACACGGGACGTACACTGGTTTGTTTAGGTGCCATTGCTGGTCATTGAGGAGCGGGACTTGAGCTGTTGTATTCAAGTACCATATATGGCAATTCGTCAAAGTTCACATAAATTGTTTCGACAATAATCTTTGTTCTCTGGTTGTAAACTCGATATCCTTTCGACAATGTAGCATACCCCACAAAAATACATGCATCACCTTTTTCTTTCATCTTGTCGAGATTCTCACCGTCTTTAAGAATGTAGCATAAAGATCAAAAAACGTGAAAGAATTTAACAGTAGGTTTCCTGCCATTGATGATTTGGTAAGGTGTCTTTTCATGTATAGGGATTACGAGAGAACGGTATTGAGTATAACAGGCAGTTGCAATTGCTTCAGCCCAGAAGAATAGTGGTAAATTTGCAGAAAGCATTGTTCGAGCTGCCTCAACCAAAGTGCGGTTCCGTCTTTCGATAACGTCGTTTTGTTCAGGAGTTCGAGCAATAGACGTTTGATGTTCGATGCCTTCTTCTTGAAAGTAAGATTGCAAAGTCCTGTTCAAAAATTCAATACCCCTATCCGTTCTTACGGTTAAAACTTGAGCTTGAAGATTGCGTTGTATCATCTTGAGAAAGTTTTTGAGAACCTATGGTGTTTCATATTTGGAACTTAAGAAGAAAGTCCATGTGTATCTAGAGTAATCATCAACAATCACGAGAATATACTTTTTCCCGTTAATACTCTCTACACGCATGGGACCACATAAATCCATGTGTAGAAGTTCCAATCGTCCTTTTGAGCTTGGGGTAGTCTTCGTTTTGAACGAATTTCGTTTTGCTTTCCCCAACTCACAAGAAGAACAAAGATGGTCTTTGATGAATTTTAACTTAGGAAGACCGGTCACAATATCATTCTTGGAGAGCAAGTTGATGGTGTCAAAATTGAGATGTGATAATTTGAGAACGCCCAAATCCAACATGTTTTGGGAGCATTATCCGTACTTTTGTACATGTATATTGGTTATATCTATGATACTTTTGTGCATATTTGTGCCCAATTGTGTTTGCAAGTTTTTGTGTAGCCAATTGAAGGAATAGAGTATAAAACAACAAAAATATGGAGATTAGTACGAGTACGAAGAATCCTAGTCAAGTTCAAGACCCGTGTACAAGTTACAAGCCTTTAAAGATCAATTTCGGGTGCAAGAACAAGTGTTTCCAAGGAGCATACAAGTCACTCAGCATGAAGTTGCCACCAACAAAATCAAAGTCGCCACCATCAAAACTCATCCGACTTGCCACCAACAGGATTAAAGTTGCCACCCACATTTATGTTGGCAGAATTTGTGTCTACATTCATGCAAGCTTAAGGGAGAACATACAAGAAAGTTCAAGACTTCCTTTGGCTCCAAGCATTTGTCTTTGGCTCCAAGCCATGCATTCACTCCATGCCTTCAATTTTGCTTATAAATAAGACCCTTAGGGTCATGTAACAACATACCTTTTGATAACAACTCATATTTACTTCAATTAATCTTTCATAACCATACAATAACTCTCTCAACCTTGTCCAAACCTCCATTCCCGGATTTGAGCAAGGTGGTGCAAGAAAAGACACTTTTAGAGTCCGAAAAGCAAAGTTAGCATCATGAAACTCTTAGGGATCATTAACCTAATCATTAGCAACATATTTCCACTTTAAAAGACTCTTGATTATGACTTATAAGACTATTATTTCAGAGTTTATTTCATTGTTTGTTATGAGTAGCTAAATCTCATTCTACACTTGGTAGGATGATGTTTGTGGTATGAAGTAGTGGTTGTGATTGTGATTTATGTTTATTTCAATGTCAAGCTTTCCTTTGAACCATTAGTACTTATGTTTCATGTGAAAATTGTTATCAAAACTAAAGTTGTTGATTAAGATTTCATAGGTCAAAAGGGTTATTTTCTATCAACAAGTCATAGCCGGTTTGTCTATGATTGGCTATCTTTTGTATTGATCATTGCTTAAGAAGTTTTGATTATCAAGAAACATAATTATCAGTGTTAGCAAATTCGTGAAATGACCGTGAATCGAATGTGTTGAAATTGGATTAAGTCTTGAATTGAGTGATTGAGTCTAATGCTTGTTTTCTTTAACCAAAGTTTTAATGAGGACTGAAGCTTTTGAAAACATTAGATTAGATTATTCATCTAATTATCATAATCATATTTGTTAAACTTGTCATCACAATCATACCACTACGGATGCCTAAACTAGTCTTTACCAAGTGTTGCTTTTAATCTTATTATTCATCTCATCATATTACTTGTACTTGTTTGTCTACAATTACTACAATAAACGATTATAGTTTTATTTTTGAATGATCATAGGTTTTCCAAATCCCCGTGAATGATCTCGGTATTACCACATAAAAGCTATACACAAACGAAAGGTATATACTTTCCCGCGCGTTTTAAGTCAATCCGGTAATTCGTGTTTATAAATTTAAAACTTGTTCTCCAAATCCAACCACGACGAACGCATCAAGTTTTTGGCGCCGCTGTCGGGGATTTGGTTGTGTTCTTAGTTCCAAAATCATCCTATAATCATACCCATTGTAGCGTTCTTGTTTCCAAAAAGCCCAAAAATAATTTTTTTTGCAGCAGCATCGATTTTGCCGCCGGCAACATCATCACAGAAGCGATTTTGCCACCCGGCAAAACCCTTCGGTCGTCGACAACACCACCATAGTTCCCATTCCGACCGGCAAAGCATTTTGCTGCCGGCAACTTCTCTCATTTTTCTTACAGATTGCATTTTGCCGACCGACACCCCCTTTTTGCCGCCGGCAAAACCTAATTTTATATAAAAAAATAATTTTTTTTATTTTATGTTTTTATTTTGTCTGGTTTATTTAATTTCTTATTTACTTATTTTCCTATTAGTAATCTTTTGTTTGTTTTTATTTTTGTTACTTGTAATCTTTTTCAAATGTTCTTCAAGACTTGAATGAACACACATTCTTCTGGTCAAGAATTACTTAGTCCATACACCGATCCCGAACGTTATATTCATCAATCTCGAAAGAAAAACCGCAAGAATCAACCCTTTGTTTATTTTGAAAACCGAACTTCAAAAACCAAAAACCCACCATTTAATAATCTCTTATACGTATTTGTCGTCTATAACCCATTTAACGATCTACCATTCCCAATGGCCGACGATCAATCCATGTGTGCAGCCAACCGAGTAGTAACACCTACCCCCGAGGCTGCTTTTGTTCAAGTTGAGCTTGGAGAAAACTTCACCGTGAAAGGTCATCACCTTTCAATGATCAAATACCGCCAAGTTGACGGCCGTACGCTGACCGATCCGCATAAGCACATAGCTGAATTCATAGAGATATGTGGCATGTTCCGATATGGAGCCGACGTCAATATAGACGCTATAAAACTCAAACTCTTCCCATAATCTCTATCCGGAGATGCAACGGTTTGGTATAATGAGTTGACGCCCGGTACCATTGAAACATGGGAACAAATGAGAACCGCTTTTGTTAGCCGTTTCTTTCCACCCGCCATGTACGAAAGACTCATGGGAGAAATCCGAGGTTTCGCCCAACTTCCATAAGAAACACTCATTGATGCGTGGAACCGAATGAAAGACCTACTTCGTAGTTGTCATGGACATGGTTTATTAAAAGGAACCATCATCCAAATCTTTTATCATGGTCTCAATGAACCAACGCAAGCAATCCTTGACGCCGGTGGACTATTTATCTATAAGACTCCCAACGAATCATATCAATTGCTCGAGGACCGAGTTTTCTTAAAACTCGATTGGTCCAAAGATAACCTTTCCAAATCTTTCAAGAAAACTGCTGCTTTCGTTGAAAGTAGCGAAAATTCTAAACTCATGGAGAAGATGGACGCTCTCACATCAAAATTCGAGTCACAATTCAAAACAATCAAAGACGAAATGAAAGAGATGCGAGGCGAATGTACTCTTTGTGGAGGACCACACCCATCTACGAAGTGTGATGACACACCAATAAGAGAACCACCACAAGAAGCAAACTGCGCCCAAGGATACCGAGGAGGTGGTTATCGAGGTAACTACTATGGTAGAAACCCCGGCACTTGGCATGAGTACCCCAAAAACGAAAATCATAACTCACAACCTCGTGAGAACGATAATTCCGTTCCATCAAACGAGAAGAAACCCGAAGGCTCGAACTTAGAAAAAACGTTGTTAGATTTCATAGAATCTCAAAAATCAACAAACACGTTCATTAATTACCAATTCTTCGATCTCAAAGCCAACGTTGAAAGAGGACAAAGACACCACACCGCCACTATTAGTGATCTCGAAACCAAGATCGGTCGAATCACCGACCAAATAGCCAATCGACCAAGTATTTCATTGTCAAGCAACACTCAAACAAACCCAAAACCATCTATGGATAAACCATACCGCTCACCCTCCTCCCATGAACATGTGAATGTCGTATTCAGAAGGAGTAGGCTGAGTTATGATCCACCACAAAACCCAAACACCAATGCTCCCACTTTCACCGATGAAACTGAAGATGAAGCCGATGAGCCCGAGAAGGAAGAAACCGTTCCTCATTCCAAACCACACCCATTCCAATACTAAAACCAAAGGTGTATACACCCAAAATTCCATATCCTCAACACCTACGAAAGGAAAAGATGGAGGCTCGTAATGCCAAATTCCTTAAGATGATCAAGGAAGTTAAGATCATCGTTCCCCTTGTTGATATCTTAACCGGCATGCCTAACTATGGGAAATTCCTCAAAGATCTTATGAGCAACCATTGTAGGACGGAGCAAATCTCTGCTGCATTTCTGAATGAAGAATGTTCTACAGCCTTGCAAAGCAAACTTCTACCAAAGCTCGGAGACCCGGGAAGCTTTCTCACACCATGTACTCTAGGCAACAATGTTGAATGTCACGCTTTGGCCGATCTAGGCGCGAGTATCAATCTTATGCCATATTTATTATACAAAAATCTTTCAATCAATACTTTGAAACATACAAGTGTAAGTATACGTTTGGCCAACCACACTTACCAATATCCATTGGGATAACCGAGAACATGCTTGTTCAAGTTGGCAAATTCATATTTCTCGCCGACTTCATAATCCTTGAAATGGAGGAAGACCATCACGTCCCTCTCATTTTAGGACAACCATTCTTGCACACCGCCGATGCTATCATTCGTGTGAAGAATAAAGAACTCAACCTTGGATTTGGTGACGATCGAGTCACAATCTTAGTCGATAAAGCTATGCAACACTCTCATTCTAATGATGACACATGCTTCCACGTGGATGTTATCAATGAAGTAACGAAAGAAGAGTTGGATGCATTGCTTAATGACAACGCACCATTCCAAACAACTTCTGAAAAGATTAGCGATACCGATCGTGATCGTGAATTCGAAGAATTCGTGGCCCTTGATTATGAAGTAACTCTTGAGGAAGAGGAAACAAACCCTTCGAAGTTTTTCCTTCGAAGTCTAACTTTATAGTTCCCAAATCTATTCGTGATCTACCGACGGAAGTTGAATTGAAACCTCTTCCCGAACATCTTGAGTACGCTTATCTAGAGAAGTATTCACTCCTTCCGGTGATTATCTTAGCCTCACTCGAGGAAGATGAGAAGAAATGCCTTGTATCTATGCTCAAAAACCACAAAGAAGCGTTTGCATAGAAAACATCCGATATACCGAGAATTGATTCACAATTTTGCAAACACAGGATCAATCTTGAAGATGATGCCAAACCCGTTATTGAGAAGCAACGTCAACTTAACCCAAACATGAAGGAGATTGTAAAAACCAAAGTAATCAAACTCCTTGAAGCAGGAATCATCTTTACCATAGAAGATATTCCTTGGGTTAGTCCTATTCACTGCGTTCCTAAGAATAGAGGGATGACTGTTGTGACCAACGAACATAACGTACTTGGTCCTACAAGAACTGTTACCGGTTAACGTGTGTGTATTGATTACCGCATATTAAATGATGCCACATGAAAAGATCATTTTCCTCTACCATTCATGGACCAAATGTTGGAAAGACTAGCGGGGAACAAATTCTTTTGTTTTCTCGATGGCTTTTCTGGACATTTCCAAATACCTATCAAACCATCCGATCAAGACAAGACCACTTTTTACGTGTTCTTTTAGAACGTTTGCGTATAGGCGTATGCCTTTTGGTCTTTGCAATGCACCTGCAACTTTTCAAAGGTGTATGATCACGATCTTTCAAGACATGATCGAAGTATCCATGGAAGTTCTCATGGATGATTTCTCAGTCTTCGGAAACTCATTCGAGTCTTGCCTTTTTAATCTAGAGCACATGCTCATCCGATTCAAACAAGCTCATCTCATTCTCAATTGGGAGAAATGTGACTTTATAGTGACTGAAGGGATTGTGCTTGGACACAAAGTCTCCGGAGCTGGATTAGAAGTAGACAAGGCCAAGATCGAAGTGATATCCAAATTACCACCATCCACTAACGTTAAAGCCGTTAGAAGTTTTCTAGGTCATGCGGGATTCTACCGCCGATTCATAAAAGACATTTCCAAAATCACTAGACCGATAACCAAACTCCTTGAAAAAGACATAGTCTTTTATTTCAACAAAGAATGCATAAAGGCACTTGAATAGCTTAAAGACAAGTTAACGAATGCACCGATCATGGTTTCACCGGATTGGTCGCGACCGTTTGAACTTATGTGTGATGCAAGCGATTTCGCTATAGGAGCCGTATTAGGACAACGCGAAGGAAAACATTTCCGTCCTATACATTTTGCGAGCAAAACACTAAATAGCGCGCAACTCAACTACACGATCACCGAGAAAGAACTACTTGCCGTAGTTTTTGCTTTGACAAATTTCGATCCTATCTCGTGTTGTCAAAAACGATTGTATTCACCGATCATTCCGCGTTGAAATACCAATTCTCTAAACAAGATGCTAAGCCGCGTCTTTTTAGATGGATTTTACTACTCCAAGAATTTGACATCGAAATTCAAAGTAAGAAAGGAGCTGAAAACGTCGCAGCCGATCATTTATCGCGACTTGAAAATCCAAACATGGAAGAGTTAAGGGATGAAAATATCGATGACTATTTTCCCGATGAAACTCTTATGCAACTCTCTACGGACGAATCTCCGTGGTTTACAGATTTTGCAAATTACCTCGTTGGAAGAATTCTAAGAAAAGGTTTAACCTATCACCAACGATGTAAATTCTTTTCCGACCTAAAACACTATTTCTGGTAAGATCCCTACCTTTTCAAGGTATGCCTCGATGGCATGATTAGAAGATGTGTTTATGGTGCGGAAACAAGAAAGATCCTTGATGAATGTCATCATGGCCCTATTGGGGGACATTATGGTCCTTCCACTTACGCGAAAAAAGTGTTTGATGATGGTTTCTATTGGCCAAACATTTTTAAAGAGGCTTATACTCTAGTCGAAAATTGTGATGCTTGCCAACGTACTGGTAGCCTCTCACGAAGAGATGAGATGCCTCAAAACAACATCCATGTTAGAGAAATATTTGACGTATGGGGAATTGATTTCATGGGACTCTTTCCCAAATCCCATAAGTTCGAATATATCTTAGTCAATATTGATTACAAGTCCAAATGGGCCGAAGCCGAAGCTTTACCCACGAACGATTCACAAGCCGCAATCAATTTTCTGAAAAAGCTTTTCTCTCGTTATGGAATGCCGAAAGCTTTAATTAGCGATCGAGGTTCCCATTTTTGTAACAAACAAATGGAGAAAATCTTAAAGAGTTATGGAGTTACCCATCGCTTCGCCACCGCATATCATCTACAAATGAGTGGACAAGTTGAGAATACCAACAGAGCCTTAAAACGGATACTCGAAAAAATGGTTAAGGACAATCCTTCCATTTGGTCAAGGAAACTTGACGACGCTCTATGGGCATTCCGAACAGTTTATAAGACACCAATTGACACATCACCTTATCGTTTATTATACGGTAAAACGTGTCACCTGCCCTTCGAAATTGAGCACTATGCTTATTGGGCATTGAGAAGCTGTAATCCCGATCTCAAAATCGCTGGAGAAAACCGATTATTGTAATTGCATGAACTCGATGAATTAAGACTCCAAGCTTATGAGAATTCCAAATTAAAAAAAGCACGTACCAAAGCTTATCAAGGAAAGAAACTTCGAATCCGAAAAGAATTCAAGAAAGGAGACAAATTTCTCTTGTTTAATATGCGTTATAAATTCAAAACACCAAAGCTTAAAAGTGGTACGGTCCTTTAATAGTAAAACATGGATACCGTCCGGTTATGTTGAATTGTATGACAAGAATGGAGGAAGATTCATTGTTAATGGGCACCGTGTTAAACTATACCATGATGAGTGAAGTGAACATTTTCCGCTCGATAAAAATAAGGAAAACTAAAAGAAGTAAAAATAAGCGCTTCTCCGGAGGCAACCCGTGTGTTTTAAATTTTTTAAGTATGATTTTCCTTTTTATGATAAATTCATGCTTACACCCCACAAATTTTAACCAATGTTTTTCTTAAGTGTGAGGGGGTGTAACATGTGTCGTTTTTATGAAAACCGATAAAACAAAAAACAGAGTGTTTTCGTATTTTTGTGTGTTTTATTTTTTTATAGGTGCCACAAGTTGAAGGCGAAGACAAGACTCTTGTATGATACATGATATGCCCATGATTCTGGTATTTCTCTTATTCCCTAACTTTTGTTCAGTGTCATCACATTGAGGACAATGCTAAACTTAAGTGTGAGAGGGTTGTAGGGAAATCGAGAAAAAATGCTTAATTGCCATATTTTTGGGATATTTTAAAATTTTGCTCTGTTTTTCCCTCGTAAATAAAAAGTTTCAAGCAAATGTATATAAATAATTAAGAAATTATCCAATCGGTAATTTTTGAATATTTGAGATATATTTTTGTGTCAAACTTACCCAAGTCAAAATCTCATATAATGGTAGAAGAAAAATCCCAAAAAATTAGGAGAAAGTTGCAAGTTCCATGTTTGTCATTACAACTTGAACTTTGTAAGTATATTGATCCATGGCTAGGAGTTTTAGCCAAAAAAAAAAGAAAGAAAGAAAAAGTCAAAAAGACAAATAAATAGCAAATGACCTATAATGTTATGAAGTTGCAGGAAGAAGAAGAAATAAAAGGTGACGATTAGCAAATGTGCTAAGTCGGGATACATGTTGCTTCAATTCATATGTTATTAGTGTAGTTAGAAATAAAAGACTTTCTAGATTTTTATGGGTATTGACTTTATATCTCAATTTTTCAACCTTAAAAACTTAAGTCGATGAGTTTTATCTTGTACTTGGTAGACTTGCATCGAATTTTTATAAAATACATGTACCTTTTGATTTAATTTTCTTTTCTTCTTGCTTGAGGGAAAGCAAAACTTGAGTGTGAGGGGATTTGATAACGCCCAAATCCAACATGTTTTTGGGAGCGTTATCCTTACTTTTGTACATGTATATTAGTTATATCCATGATACTTTTGTGCATATTTGTGCCCAATTATGTTTGCAAGTCTTTGTGTAGCCAATTGCAGAAATAGAGTATAAAACAACGTAAATATGGATATTAGTACGAGTACGAAGAATCCTAGTCAAGTTCAACATCTGTGTATAAGTTACAAGCCTTTAAAGATCAATTTCGGGTGCAAGAACACGTGTTTCCAAGGAGCATACAAGTCGCTCAGCATGAAGTTGCCACCAGGAGAATCAAAGTCGCCACCAGCAAAATTTATCCGACTTGCCACCAGCAGGTTTAAAGTTGCCACCCACATTTGTGTTGGAAGAATTTGTGTCTACATTCATCCAAGCTCAAGGGAAAACATACAAGAAAGTTCTAGACTTCCTTTGGCTCCAAGCATTTGTCTTTGTCTCCAAGCTATGCATTCACTCCATGCCTTCAATTTTGCTTATAAATAAGACCCTTTGGGTCATGTAACAACATATCTTTTGATAACAACTCATATTTACTTCAATTACTCTTTCATAACCACAAAATAACTCTCTCAACCTTGTCTAAACCTCCATTCCCGGATTTGAGCAAGGTGGTGCAAGAAAAGTCACTTTTGGAGTCCGAAAAGCAAAGTTAACATCACGAAACTCTTAGGGATCATTAACCTAATCATTAGCAACATATTTCCACTTTGTAAGACTCTTGATTATGACTTATAAGTACTATTATTTCAAAGTTTATTTCATTGTTTGTTATGAGTAGCTAACTCTCATTCTACACTTGGTAGGATGATGTTTGTGGTATGAAGTAGTGGTTGTGATTGTTATTTATGTTTATTTCAATGTAAAGATTTCCTTTGAACCATTAGTACTTATGTTTCATGTAATAATTGTTATCAAAACATAATTTGTAGGTAAAGATTTCATAGGTCGAAAGGTTATTTTCTATCAACAAGTCATAGCCGGTTTGTCAATGACTGGCTATCTTTTGTATTGATCATTTCTTAAGAAGTTTTGATTATCAAGAAACATAATTATAAGTGTTAGCAAATTCGTGAAATGACAGTGAATCGAATGTGTTGAGATTGGATTAAGTCTTAAATTGAGTGATTGAGTCTATGCTTGTTTTCTTTAACCAAAGTCTTGACGAGGATTGAAGCTTTTGAAAACAACAGATTGGATTATTCATCTAATTATCATAATCATATTTGTTAAACTTGTCATCACAATCATACCACTATGGATGCCTAAAATAGTCTTTACCAAGTGTTGCTATTAATCTTATTATTCATCTCATCATATTACTTGTACTTGTTTGTCTACAATTGCTACAATCAACGATTATAGTTTTATTTTTGAATGATCATAGGTTTTCCAAATCCCCGTGAATGATCTCGATATTACCACATAAAAGCTATACACAAACGAAAGGTTTATACTTTCCCGTGCGTTTTTATTCAATCTGGTAATTCGTTTTTATAAATTTAAAACTTGTTCTCCAAATCCAACCATGACGGACGCATCACAATCGTTGATGCCATAACCATGCTTGAGATAATGAAGCTTTCGCCATTAAGCAAATTTGATTTGTTGAAGATGTGTCTCTAAGAGTTACTGTGTAGAGATCAGAACCACGAGAACCTCTAAGAAGGTCATTCCCATCGTAGTCTCTAACATAGTAAGTAGTTTTCCGAAAAGCCATTTCTAAATCCGCATCACAAAATTAACCAACCGAGAATAAATTATGATTAAGTCCCTCGACGTAATAAACCCTTTTGATAGTGAGATTTCCTTGAACCAAATCTCCATAACCAAGTATCCGTGCAAACTGATCATTTCCAAACCGCATCGTACCCAGAAACTTCTCCACGAAGTTACTGAGAAGCTTGAGATTGCCCGTCATGTGCTTTGTGCACCCAGAGTCCATTATGAATAGAATGATTTCGACGAGCTGCATAAGAATTAGAAGACAATTTAGAGTTTGACAAATGGGAGCCCTTGATAGAAGTGGGTTCCACAATATTAGTAGGCCTAGATGCAAATCCTAAAGGCAAGCTAACATTCATAGACCCAATTACAATATTGGTAGTTTTAGGTACCCATTTGTATCCGAGTGGTGTAAATCTTGAGTACCCCCATTTACATGTCCTACTCATGTTCTCATAAAGCTTATTTAGCATGTTTTGTTTATGTTGAGTAGTGGATTCTAACACACTTAGTTTCTTAAGTGGTTGAGAAGTGGATTGGTTCAAAGTTCTTGTGTGTTTTCTAGTACTAGTGGGCACAAGAATAGGCTTCCTAGTTCTAGCATTCACGCCATTATGATTAAAAGCACAAGCATCATGATTGAATGTACGAACACATTTTCCGCATTTAACACAAACAAATTCAACATTCGAAGTCTTAGCATTCAAACTGTCATTACATGTAGTTATAGATGTTTTATTCTTAGAAATTTAAAATTTCTACGGTGGTCTTCTACTTCCATATTCTTCCCTTGAATATTGTTAGGCATGACTCTATCTTGCATTCTAGTGCTCTTAAGTTGTATACCTGTAGAAGAAGACACACGTTGATTAGTTTTCCTAGTATTCTGAGGTAACCGTGATGTTCCAGTTTGAGTGGACCTACTGTTCATCTTATACATTCCAGGTACTATCACATTTGTGCTCTTATCAGTTCCTAGCTTAGGCAAAGTCTGTGGGGGTTTTCCTAAAATAGATGATTTAGGGCATTTTACCGCATTCATTTGACGAACGGCGGATGATTTACCCAATTCCCACTTTCCTTTCATTTTCTAAATGAGTTTTTGTAACTCTTTTTTTTTCTTAACGGTAAATTTATTAAGAAAAGAGCCACAAAGGCAGAGTACAAAAAGCAACAAGCTTGCAAAAATTAGAAAAAGACAAACCCCTTTTCTAACAGCTTGAGCAAACAAACCATTGGCATGGACAACATTCCATACTCAATATCATGAAACAACCAATACAAACACTACCAGTAAAGGCAATGGACAAATTCCCATGCTCAATACAAATACTTAAAAGCTAAAACAACTAGATAAAAAACTAGCTGCTTCCCAAACTCAAACAACTTGATCCCAATTGACAAGATCAAGCTCCTGCATTTCCATGGCACTCCAAAAGAACTTGTTCAAATAGCTTGATGTAGAAGACCACTTCAGAATACATGCTAGTTTTGATTCAACCACAAGGGAAGCAATCTCCACTACCAATCCATCCCCCATGGAACTATCCACACTCAAAACTATGATACAAGAAAGTAAGCAAAGAGACTTACTCAAAATCGCCATCAGAACACTATGCAGGATAATGGAGAGGTGCCAGAGTAGCACATCTTGACTCTTGCCTCCTCAAAACCCCCAACTATGTAAAACCCAGTGGGAAACCATAGAAGGGGGAAAGAGTACAACTCATCAAGAATCCTCTCACACGATGCTTCTAACCTGTATATCCATCATCACAACACTAAACAGATATAGGTTAGATAAAAATGATAGGGAGGATAAAGCATCACGAACAGATTTGGTATCTAACATATTGTACAAAGAGTTAAAAAACTCAATGTCCACTATTAGCACGTCAAATCAACTCAACCCCTACAAACCATCCTCCCCCAACTCCCACAAATGGGAGAAATATCAATCCCATACCTGAAACCAGCATATGCTAATGGCCAAATAACAGACCTCATCATCCCATACATCAGCAGAAAGAAGCAGAATACCAAAAACATAGAACCAGCGAATAACCAAACAACGCAAGATATTACCAACCACCTGCAATACTCAACAAGTAACATACAACATCATAAATTAAACACAAATGCACCCAATTCCTGTTACAACTCCACAGACCAGTTCCACCAAAGGACCAGCCAACCCACCTATCAGAAAAAACCGGATACATCAATAAACCATTTGATCACCATTCTCAAACACCACCCTACTATTCGAAGACCTATCCTTACAAATATTCACATTCCATATATCAGCAACCATAGCAATATTAGCAGAAGGTCTAACAGTTAGAGTAAGGAGTTTAAGTCTAATGGTGCTAATAACAATATTAACAAGCGCATTAACATCTCTATGCGTCAACCCGATCCTTCTATTATTTCTTTCCTGCCACAAGTAATATATAGAAGCACAAAAAACAAGCCTCTGAATAACGCTCCATATATTGTTTCTGGGAGGACAACTCATCAGTCCAGCTATAGCACAAGGCCAGACATAGCTAACATTCTCCATCTTAGCCATAGGCTTAAGCCTCTCCCAAAGCCGTTTAGAAAAAGAACAAGAGAAAAAAAGATGGCTGTGCGACTCACTAGGCCCACCACACAAAAAGCATCCAGTGTTAGAAGCATTGAACCACTTAGCTAATCTATCGCCAGTCTTAAGTCTTTCTTTAATAGCTAACCAAGAAATAAACGCATGTCTCGGAATACATTGGGAGAACCATATATGCCTATGCCAACCCACAACAGGGCACTCAGACCTAAGGCCTTTCCACACCTCCGTGGCACTAAATCTCTGTTCATTCCCTTTTTTATCCTTCCAAACAGTGACGTCTCTTCTTCCTTCTACAAGATTAGGAACCGGGACCTCTAAACAACCATTAAATTCCCCAAGCCATTGAATTGGCCAATTCCACATACCATTATTAATCATATCACACACTCTAGCATTAACAGACAAACCTGCAAGCTTAATGGTGTTATTATCAATAAACTTACTAAGAGGTCCCATAGAGTGCCATTTATCAAACCATACATTACAATTACTCCCATTCCCTAACTTAACAAAGACAAAATCTTTGATCATATCCCTAAGGGCAAGGATGTGCTTCCAACACCAAGACATACCCCTCACGGTTTTAACATTCCAAATATTTTGACCTTTAAGCTTATGAAGTTTAACCCAATCAACCCATATAGACTTTTTATCACACAAGATATGCCATAGATGTTTAATCATAAGAGCATTGTTCCAACTATGCATTGATTTTAAACCAAGCCCACCTTGGTCCTTTGGTTTACAAACGTCCTCCCATTTCACACTAACTAAAGCACCCGTTTTCCTGTTATTACCCCAAAGAAAATTGCAAAGCATATTATCAATCTCATCACAAACAGAAATAGGAAGTATGAACAGAGATCCCCAATATACTTGCATGGACGAAAGGACCGAAGCGATTAATTGAAGTCTACCAGCAAAAGAGAGACACTTGTTCTTCCAGCTGTTAAGCTTATTTTGAACAACTTCAAGCAAAAAGCTACAATCACGCTTAGTTATCATCTTAGATACTAATGGCACACCTAAATACTTTATAGGTAATTTACCCACAGAAAATGGCATCACCATTAAAATGTCATTTCTAACCACCTCTGGGACATTACAGAAAAACGCATTACTCTTAGACATACTAGGATACAAACCCGATGACAAAGTGAACTCATCCAAACCCCTCCTTAAAATGGACGCAGAAACCAAATCTCCATGGCACAACATTAATAAGTCATCAGCAAAACAAAGACTGTTAATCCTAAGTTTTTGACAACCCGAGTGATACCTAAATCGTCTATCCAACCTAATCTGCCTTTTAACCATAAGATTAAGCACCTCCATCACAAGTGTGAAAAGATATGGAGAGATCGGGTCACCCTGTCTTAACCCTCTCTTAGCTTTGAAAAAGCCATGAGTCTCCCCATTAACACATACTGAAAAGGAAGCAGATTCCAAACAAACCATAATCCAATGAACCATCACTGGGTGGAAACCAAACATTTTAAGACAAAATTTCAAAAAACTCCAACTCACCGTATCATAAGCTTTCTGAATGTCTATCTTAAAGGCACAATTCCTAATCCCACACTCCCAACCATAACCCTTCATAAATTCCTGAGCAAGAAGGATATTATCACTTATAAGCCTACCCGGAATAAACGCACTCTGATTCACATCAACTAATTCATTAAGAACCAACTTGATCCTATTGGTAATGATTTTACTGATGACTTTATAAACTATATTGCAACAAGATATAGGCCTAAAATCTGTAACCTTTGCAGGGATAGCAATTTTAGGAACAAGAGAAATAAGCGTAGTGTTAACCTGACCAAGCATTTTACCACTGCTGAAAAACTCTCTCACAGCAACACAAACATCCGTCTTCACGATATCCCAAGCAGCTTTGAAGAATTTAGACGTGTAACCATCTGGACCAGACGCTTTATTATCATCAATGCTATAAAGAGCAGTCTTGATCTCTCCATCCGATATAGGTTTGATAAGGTCCACTGATTTCTCAATAGACAACTTTTTCACAAAAAGACTTACCGGATCTTCAATAGGGTATACATCATCACAAGTTCCCAAGAAGGAACTAAAATGTTTAACAAAACTTTCCGCCACTTTTTCCCCATAAAGGCCATTACCCGCTTCATCATAAATGACTTGGATTCTGTTTCTACTGATGCGGCCTTTGATCACGTTGTGGAAATACTTACTGTTAGTATCCCCATCCTTAAGCCACTCAATCTTTGTCTTCTGCATGAGCACTTTCTCTTCATCCATCATAGCTTGTCTATAAGCATCAGCATAGACACTTTCTTCTCTTCTTAGAATACTACTCGTTGGGTCCTTTTCAAGCTCCATCTGAACTCTTTCTAACTCAGCTTTCACAACCTTAACCTTTTCAAACACATTCCCGTTCTCCTTGTTTAACTTTCTCATATATCTTTTCATGGCTTTAAGACGTTTAACTAACCTGAACATAGCACAACCTTTAACAGCAACTTCCCATTCCTTTCCTACCACCTCCTTAAACTCCTTTTTCTCCGTCACATAGTTCATAAACCTAAAAGCTTTAGGTTTAAATACTTCAATCTCTTTTAAGCATAAGATAGCCGGACAATGATCCGATGATAAAAAAGGTTTAAAATTAGCATAGCTTGCCGGATATTTATCAATAAACCTCTCATTCCCCATTACCCTATCCAACTTTTTAAATATACCCAACTCAGGATTCCTCATCCTTTGGATCCATGTATAAAACATCCCCCTACTGGTAACATCCTCTATACCAATCTGTTCAGAACACTCAACAAAGTCTCTTCTCTCTTCAAACCTATTAAACATCCCGCTAGAATTCTCATTAGTATTTAGAATGACGTTAAAGTCACCCATAAGTACCCAAGGTTGATCCCCTATAACATTAGCATGATCTCTAAGATTCTGCCAAAGAATCTTTCTCGGTGTTAAGTAATTTTCACCATATATCACTGAGATGAAAATTTTCCTATTATCCCTAATAAACGTAACCTCAAAATGCATAGCTTGCCCAATCTGAGAAATGAGGTTAGCAATAACCACATTCATATCCCACCCTACGACAATCCTGCAACCTTTTGGACTATCTATAGAGTTAGAACACCAGGACCAGCCCTCAAAGACATCATTACAAACCTTCTCGACCCATTTCTTACGTAGCTGAGTTTCAATGATTCCCATTAACACAATACCATTATCCTTCATAAAGTTTTTAACTTCATTCTGTCTCAGGGTATTACATAACCCTTTGACATTCCATGTAGCTATTGATGTACTCATGGCTAAACCGGTGGGGTTGGTGCAGACATACCCTGCAAATTGCTCAACTCCGGATCCATCACATTTGATACTACATTGCTTGCTATAAATTTGGCGCTCACACTTGTGTCTTCAACAACATCCTCATCCATTACACCACCATTATTACCATTTATACATTCCAAAGCAGTATTGAAAGCTTTCTCACCAATTGACGATTTATAAAATTCAAGCTTTTCATCCGTCCATGAATTAAGCTCAGCGACAGTAAAGACTTGCCCAGTTTTAAAAAATAATTCAACCTCAGCGAGTTGTTTCCTTAGACCAAGCACACGAATTCTATCTTCCTCATCGTTATAAACTTCTTCATAGACTTCTTGATACGCCTCATTTTCAGACAATTTCTTCTCCACCATAACAGCCCTATACTTTTGGTCCGCTATATTCTTGCTCTCAATAGCTATCATCTTATTACTGTACATAATCTGCTTATTGAAGATGTCTATCTTAGATTTTAACTCACTCACCGAAGCCTTTTTAATAACCTCTTGCATCTTCTTAATGAAGTACTCTTTCAACCTATCATCCCAACAACTCTTTTCTGCAACCGTAATAATAACACCCTTTTCACAACACATATCGATTTTCTTCCTCATACTCTCCCATTCCAAAGTCTTCTCAACTCCCTCCTCATCCTCTAACATAACAAACCTATTCTGAGAACTACTCGGCACATCACCATTACCAACCTTTTTAGTATCTTTCGCAGCGTTCACTTTCGTATTACTTCCATTACCTTTTCCATTGTCACTGATGGCTATGTCCCTTTCTTGTAGCTGAGCTTTCAAATCATTTATTTCGAAACCTTTTTCATTTAATTGACAAACCGAAGAAGCTGCTAGTTCTTGACACTTTTTATGATTATGAGATTTATCACCTTTTTTTAGAGCAAGTTCAAGAGACATGGAGTGTTTCTCAAGTTGGAAAAAACTTTTTGAAAGTTTGTTATATGACTGAATTTGTTTCGAAAGCTCAACTTCAAGATTTTGACAATTCTTGTCTGTTTCTGACGCTAGACATGCTACATGACAATATTGATCAAGATCGGTATACACACCAAGTACAGCATTCATATGGTCAACATAAAAGTATTCCTTCGAAAGTCGATCAATTTCGTTAGAAAATTAGTGTTCTTATGTCTTTAATTTAGTTTGATGAAAATCAACTTCATCTTCAAGAGATTTAACATATCTTAAATCAGTTATCATTTCCTCAGTGAGAGCCTTATCAAACATTTCCACCTTATTTGAAAGATCATCGATGGTTGGAACAATACATTGTTGAATGACGACTTCTACTTGTGGGTTAGGTTTAATATTCCAAACGGTATCTCTAGAAACTTTCTCATAATCGATGACTCCTTTGTACAATTTTAAAACCCCTTGTCTTATAAACTCAAATTACTGAACACTTTTACTTTTCTCATCCCATTTACTTTTTTCATCCGAAATTTGTTTTTCTAACAAGATTGATTACTTTTTGATACCCCTTTTTAAAGAAACTGTCTTTTACGTTTCATGACTCGGTGGTGGAACATTTGTAAACATCGTTTGTTCTTTTAAAAGTTCTTTGTGAGGAACAAACTTAATATGATTATTAGAATAAGAAAGGTTTATCAAATCACTTAAGTTCGATCGACTTTCTTCGTGGTGACGAATGATCTCGTCGCAGTTAGGGGAAAGCATAAGAGCAAGATTATCATTATAACAACTGATATCATAAAGAGCAGGCTTGATACTTTGAACTTTCTTGAGATAGTCAGGCTTAACAAAACTCGTTTTCATATTTCTATTGAGCATGTTCATAGTTTGAATAGACTGACCCATTTTGTAAACAATGTTGTTTAACGTTTCGACTCTCTTTTCCGAAGCAAGAATTTTTTCAATATCATTCTTCACGAGTTTTATAAAGCTCAGTTTGTTCTTTGTTAACCGACTCGAATTAAGTACTGGAGTTTATGTAGCAGTAGTTGTTTTCAAGTTCCGATATCTTTTGTTTTGACATATGGATTTCATGTGCTACTTTAGAACAATATTGTTCATTGAGCACATTACGTTCATATACCAAACCATTAGCTATTGCAACTCGTCGATCAGCTTCTTTTACATAATCACACTCTTTAAGCCTGTCTATCTCCTCGGCTAAGGATGTGTTTGCTTGCTTCAAACGTTTATTAGCCTCTTTGTTTTCCTTAATTTCATGTTTTAAAGAATCAATAATCGAGGCAAGCAAATCACAGTCCTCATCCGATTCAGTATCCTGAGCATCATTTCCGTCATCATTACACATATGCGGTGAATCCGTAGAGATATTGCTATCCTCCGTGTCCATTACATATGTGTTGTTGATGCTTTCGGGTTGCTCAGGATGTTGTCGTTCATTAGCAAACACATTATAGTTATCGTATGATGGTACCTTTTCAATTAGCTCAATGTAAAAGATAGGTCCAGAATTGTCAGCAGTATCTGGAATCACTTCTTGAATCTTTGCCATCTACACATAATGTGCTTCCAACTCTTGATCATCGGCTTCATCATCAGTGTCGTCACGCCAATCAATTTCATCTGCTATGAGTGGAATCCCTGCTTCTTCTTTCTTACACATCAACATCTTTTCCTTGTGATATTCAGAATCCTTAGCCCGTTTTGGCTTCTTGCATTATCTAGCCATGTGCCCAAATCCCTTGCAATTGAAGCATTGAATCCCAGTCTTTTGCACAACCGGAGTACATACAGTATCTCTAGCACCAACTTGATTCGGCATCCTCTGATTATCATACCTAGCATCACGATCATACCTTGGTGTATGATCAACTTCCTTATATCCAACATTCGAGGATGATCTGAGGTTGTTGTTGGTAGGTTTGTAGATTTTCTTATATGCTGTGTGGTGAGTAAAGACATGAGTTCCTCAATCTTCTTGTCCCTTGAAGTTTGTTCATCCTCACTGTCGCCATCTGACTCGATGTCATACTTTGGAGGTGGAGTGGGGACAATTGCTTTTGCTTTATTTCTAGCAGTAGCTAGAGGTTTGGTGGATGAGCTGGATGGTCTTGAGGAATGATAAGGTGTTTGTTGACGGTGAACGGGTTTTGTTGAAGTAGCAGCCACAAAAGCAATTGAGTTAGCAGACCGTTCTGCCTTTTCAGCCCTAAGTTCATTCACTTCATTATGATGTTGTTTCAAGATATCATAAAGTTTGTGATATGAGATGGTCTTGATATCTTCCCTTTGTTTGACCAAATTCACAAACCTTTGCCATTCCGGTTTGACTTGAAGTGAAAACTGAACATTGGCATGATGATTGGAGATGGTGCACTGATTTCTGACAAGTTCATTCATCATTTTGTAGAATCTCGATTAATATGAGTCAATGGATTCACCATCATCAGATGTGAATTTTCCAAACTCCCAAAGTAGATTAGTCTCGAGATCTTGAACATTGATCGACTCACTTTACTTTTACGGTTGAATTACATTCCACATTTCCATAGCATTAGGACATGCATCAACCATGGAATAGATATCGTTATCAATCCCAGTGAGTATGTAGTTCACAACATCAGCTTCAGCTTGGAGGAGTTTCTTTTTCTCAGCAGGACATGTATCGAAATTCTCCATAGCTAGTGTAGTTGATGAAGTACCATCCTCTGCTTGTGTGGTAATTGGTCTGAATTCAAAAACTGGAGGTGCATTCTCAAGGAAATGACGAAGAGCAGTTTGGTTCTCTTTTGTGTCGAGAAATCTGAGAAAACGAGATCTCCACTGAACGTAGCAATCGGTAGTGAGCACAGGTGGATTACCGTTGCCACCTTGTTCCAGACGAATTTGATTAGCAGTCGCATTGTTGTTGTTGTGGTTGTTGTTAGACATGGCAAATGCGTGTGAAAGGATTACGGATCTTAGTGGGTGAGTTGTGATGAGGCGTGGTTTACAATTCCCAAAAAATTGATGAAATCCCTTAACAATTTAGTCACGAGAAGCCAAAAAGTTCCAAGACCAAAAATTGCACGAAATTTTTCTCGGAATAATTTGAAAAATACTTTCGGGGAAATGTCAACTTTCGGAATTAATATAGAATAATACTTTCTGAATAATGAGATGAACGTTCAGATAAATCTTAATTTAAATTTCGGATAAACAAGTTTATACTTTCGGATAAACAAGTTTATAACTTTCGGATAAACAAGTTTATAACTTTCGGATAAACAAGTTTACAAAAAAAACTTTCCGATAAAATTAAAAAAAACTTCCGGATAATTTGAAATCCCACTTTCGGATAAGTTGAACCCACTTTTGGAATGTGGTAAGTAACTTTTGGATTAGTATGGTTTTCACTTTCTGAATGTTCCACTTTTTGAATGTTCTACTTTCTGAATATTCCATTTTCTGAATGTTGGTCCCACTTTCGGAAGTTACAATATGTGAATGTGACTTTCGGAGGAAATAGATGCAACTTTTAGATAATAATTATCCTTGCAGCTTTCGGATATTATAAGAGATGCCACTTTTGGATTATTTGAATAAAATCTACTTTCGGATCATTTGAAGATATTCAAAACTTTCAGATATTTGAATTCTACGTTCGAAGTGTTTCCTTTATTCTCGGACAAAACACACCCAAAACGTGATTTTAAGCCAAAAAGTGATCGAAATACCCAAAATTTTTGTGTTGATAGCCAAAACAAATAACCCAAATCCCTACCACAACTATGTAGGAGATCTTTATGAAGATTAAACCATAAAAAACACAGATAAGTTTTATTGGATGAAGGTTTTTGGATCAAATACCTCAAAAAATAAAAAATAACACAACCACAAATCTTATATCACCTATCCACTATACGCTCTTGATACCAAATGGTAATCCCACTTAATCTATAACACAATATATATATATGATAATATTTAGAGAGAGAAATAGAAGAAAATAGAGAGAGAAACAAGAGAGAATGGAAGGTTAAAACATTAACTAGAGAGATAAGTAAATGTTAACCAACACCCTCTTCCACTCATGGAAGAGGGTTTATATACCCATGAGCTTGGTGGGCTCGTGGGCTTGTTTAGTTGGGCCAGGCTTGGCCTATCTTGGGCATAAAGCCCCTACCTAAGATAATATTAGCTTAAAGTCCAAGCCCGGTTAACCCGACTAACCTATTACAATACAAGACCTTTAACGACTAAGATGACCTATGACATTCTTGTTCGACTATATAAAACATAGGTCTAACAATGTTCCTCAAAAAATTAGATAAAATAAAGTATTGAAAACTTTTACATCTTATGCGAGTAGCAACAGTTCGCGACATACACATATGAACCCTTATATTTTCTTGAACGAAGTACATGCCTCAAGCACATATTTTCTTACTCAACGATCTTTATATGACTTGTTACCTCATTTTCCTTCGTGATATGATTCTCGTTAACACTTGTCTAATTTATTACCATTGATACAAGACTTGAAAGTTTCAACGTTGTTATGCTTCTACACCGATCGACGTTCTCTATCTATTTTGGTAGACCTTCGAAACGTCTCTGGATGCGCATAATGATTTATGACTGGACGTGAACAATGATTTCGTGTATTTGTTATGATGTGTGTTAGACTTTATTGTCTTGAAATTCATTCGTACGAACCATATGTTGATTTCGCCTCTCATTGCTAATGTTGTTCATTTTACTGGAATTACTCTCAAGTAACTTCTTAAGAATTTTCTTTGATTTGAAAATTTATTGTGTGGCTTTTCTCTTTTGATCGTGTATCGACCACCGAGAACTTAATAAGCCGTTGTTGGTGACGCCAACCACACTCGTGAATTAATCTTGCTAAATCCTCTGTTTCTTATTGTCCTATCATCGATGCATCTATTCTATCATGTTCATTAAGAAATTGGTACGCATTTCGTTTATTCCCTCATGCTATTGCTTGCATACTAATTGTTGATCATTATTCGTTTCATACTCATTTGCTATCTTGTCACCTTTTGAAAACCTGAATATGTCACATGTTTACCATTTGATGCGTTAAACACTTTCTTGGATTTCTACAATAAGGCGCTAGACTCGTTAAAAAATTGGTACGACCGATATTTCTTTGTAGATGCCATTGTATTCCCCTTCCATTTCGTGTTAAAGCGTTCAATCCGTACGTATTATCCTCCCCTTCTAATATGTATAGTGAAAGGGATGTTAGGATCTTAGACTCACACCGTACCCATTTCCACAAGGGTTTGCCAGAAAATTTCTTGTGTCTAATAGGAATCAGCCGTAATTACTTCGGCAGGGCGGATCGATACCCCGTATTCCTAAACAACCAAAGAGAGGGTGGGTGAAAATAAACCTTAAATGGTACTTATAATGAATTTATACAGTGTTGATAGCTAACTTATCTGGTTTGTTTACTTTTGCACCCAGCTATGAATCTATTCGAACTGCTGCGTCAAGGAGATCCTTCCCAGATCCCCGAGGGTACCCGAGCCCTGGGCCAGCATGAAACACCTCTTCTCAATTCTACCCAAAACATCATCATCCCCTTAAATGTGTTCCCAAAGTCACATTCTGACATGGGTGGATCACTAATTGAGAAGTCGCCACTTAATTTTGACAATGAGGATGGGGGATAACCATTGCTAGAGGATGCAACTAGTCGTTCAACTTAGGCGAAAGATCCCCCAACCAACCAGGAAGAAGAGCAAGGAGATAAATTGGACCAGCTTTCCGAAGATATGGAAAGGTTGTTCGGATCCGAAGAGGAAGAGGCTGTTGAGGAGACGGAAAATCAGGCGCAAGCCAAACCTACTCCAAGAAGATGTAAGTCCAAGTGGAAAGTAAAGAAGGAAGTGGAGACAGAGGCGGGGGCTTTCAACGCGCCACCTAAGAGGTTACGAGAAGACCATCCGCAATATCAATAGGGTAGCAGCATGAGCGCCCCAATGGACATCCTGGTTGCCCCGCCTACAGCCGCAGTAACCCAACCTGACACCACCGTATGGAAGGCCACACGAGTTACCACCATGCAACCCACCAGCTCCAAAACAACAAAGGATCATACATAAGTAACGCGGCAACTTAATCCATAATTGGTAACTTATTCATTATTAATAACAACACAAATTACAGGAAAGAGCCAACCAAGGGTATAGTAAATGAAGAGGATACCAACCGACAATCCCCTCCCCTTTTTTAGGATGCGTCACCATCACCTCTACCCACGGCAAGCGAGGAGCCCTTCCCAGAAGGAGCGTCCTCATTGTTTCGCCCTCAATGGCACATAGCCGAGACGAGTAGGCTGGAGACGACATAGGCATGTAAGGACTTTATTGACCATATAACTCTGCCCGGTCTGATCCATGATCTAAATTAGCTTACGCATGACAATCTCATAGAGCAATTCAATCTAATAACCGCTCATCAGACACTATTCTTGCGGCCATGCGCCATCGTTTTGAGTGGGCTTTAGAACATATCCAAATCGTAAATAGAAAGATAATTCGCAAGGAGAAGATTGTCGAAGAGCACGAGTAAACCATAGCCACCCTCCAAGCCAACCGGACTACCACCAAAGCCGCCATAAATGAGCAAGCCATCTATTCTGCCTCGTGCGAAGCCCGCATCGCCGAGCTAGAGGTTGAAGCCCAATTGTTACCGGCAAGGTATGCGCTTACTACTTTCAAAGCTTGTCATAATTGTTCTCTTTTTTTTTGTACAAGACATAAGTATACTACATTTGTGATTGACACATACCATGGTATCCGTAGGTGAATGCTGCCGAGGCCACTACGCAATCTTTGGCCAATGCTTTGGCCACCCTCCCTATTGACCATGACAACCTGTACCAGCTAGTGAAGGGCGAGGAACAGTTGGCCGTAGAGTTTGTTGACTACATGGTTGAGCATGAGAAGGTTGTGGAAGGACGGCTTGAGGAATGGACACACGGTTGGACTGCATGGCAATTGTTGATACACAACTTGGATGGACCGAGCTATACCCGAATTAGGCTTAATTTGTGGATTTCGGCTCTTGCACCAAGTGAAACTTGTTTGAAGATCTTGCACACTAAAGAGACACCGTTAGGCTTACCGTGGGCGCTTGTCCCACGATTAGACTCCGGCGTGAGAGTAAGTAATCGGTTTGAGTATTATGTGAGGTTTTAGATTATTGTGTGTATCGTACCTTTGTGAAACTTATGAGGTTCCTTTTATACCCGAGAGAGTCCTGGCTGGGCTCTCCTACTCTTGCGTCCAAAGGAAGAGATAATTACCCAGAATAGCTTGATCCTTATCGCATAACCATGGCAAGTGTATATCTCTTCCCTTTAGGAAAATATATCTATATGATAGATTATATTCTTGTCCGATCCTGTCGCAGTGCGATAAGGACATAGTTAAGTAATAAACCATATTTGCGACAACGACATACTAGGCCTCCTGGGGTGCGCGCACATCACATTCCATTCCTGACGGATACTGGTAGTACCCGTGAGTCGTACTATCCAGCCCGACTAGGGACTATACGTCATCATGTCCCCCCAGTCTAGTGGTCGCGGGTCTAACCGCGACTACTAGACTACTAATCTCGAAGGCCCCTTCACAGAAACACCGCATGCCAAAAAGGAGTTCGTGCACAATGTTAATGCCAACGAAATGATTTTGAATGTGCCCGCGAACATGCATCCATGTCATATCCTACTAGTACCAACCTACTTTGGGAACTGGGAAAGGCATCAACCATGTCAGAGGATCAAACTAATTAATATCGTAGGATGTACTAATCCGTTGGACACACGTCGCATGATCCCATGTCTATAAAGTGGATATAAATGCAAACTGTTGACCTTCAATCTTCATCACATGATTTCAAAAAACAACGAGAAACAATCGTTCGAGCAGAAAAAATCTTCAAATTAACATCCAACTTAATTATCTTGAGAAGAAAAAATGGTGGCTCAGTTATTTGATTTGAAATCACACATTTTTGAACAGGAACTTTCCAATTTCTCCACCAAATATCACATTTCTACAAACCTCCATCCGACTGTGCCAGATCCGCAAGCACATATAGGAAGCTTCCCTGATAGGAAAATTGGCGTATACACCAGGTTTTTCGAGTTTGCCAACAACCGTATACCACTAAGCCTCTTCCTAATCGACGTGCTAAGCTACTACGGTATACATCTGTCTCAACTTTACTGTATTGGCGCAGCGAAGATCTCTAATTTTGAAATAAACTGCTTATTGAAGAATATTGACCCAACCATAAATTTGTTCCGTGCTTTCTACCGCCCTCCTAGATAAACGGATGGATATCGTTCGCCAAACGCCCATGCCAATTACAATGCTATAATGTTAAGATATACTCTTTGAAGAAATGGAACGACAAATTTTTCTGGGTAGACAAGGTTGTATTCCTGTTCGACTATAATTTCATTACTCCCGATACCGTGATGAAAGATGACCGCCTAATCCCTGGCACTTATAATGAGGCAGGCGCGCAGAGAATAGACGCCGACCACATACCAATGCAGGAGTATCCAGAGGCGTTACTATACGCATTAGGGCTTAGTCATTATTCTACGCTACCTGCGAATCACATTCCACAGTGTTTTGACAACTTTAATCATTGTAAAAATCCCTTTCCTTATTCGTTAAAGCTGTAAAATGCAAATGTTCAATGCATATGTGCTCATACTTCCTCTGCATTCTTACAGAGTTAACTTATACTCAACTCATGAAGCGCGAACACCCGTGTGATGTGACCATGCGTCCTCGACCTTTCACGCCATTCGAGCTGTCTAATGGATGGCGCGTTGGTCAACATACCGTAGCACTTGAATTTCCTTCTCCTACTTCTAGCGGAGGTACAGAGAGGATGGTCGCACTGAATGCCACTCCTATTCGGAGCATGCTGTGTATATTGGAATCCTCGTCTGAAGAAGCAGATCTATCAAGTGAGAAAGACCCTAGCCTTGAGTATAGCTCGCGCGTTGGCCTCTCAGAGAATATCATTCTGGTCCCTGTATATAGAAGATTACCGTGCTCCCCAACAAATCAAATTCCCAAGAGGAGCAGCTTACGGGTAATGATATGAGTGTTATTACTCATATCATTTGTATCTTAAAATAATGAAAAAATGCATAAAATATATAAATCTTGCCTTGTATAGGCGTTTTTGTTGCTTCATGTGTGTAGGTACCGAAGATCGCGAAAATCGACAAAAACCGGCACAAGATTGAAGGAAAAGATCAAGGAGCCAAAAGTCAAGTTCGTTTTGTTCGCGGATTAATCTAAGTTAGAGACCAAGTGGGTCCCACATTTGGACTAATGGGCTAAAAAGCCTGTTAGCCTCAGATTATTGAGTCAAACAAGAATGTTCGGTCATAGGTTTATATTGTAATATTTATTAGAACGTTGTAATAGGTAGTTAATTAGTCGTGGTTTACGGGCTTGGATTTAAACTAATTAAAGTCCAAAAGACAAGCCCGACCCAATATATAGTCCATTAAAGCCCGCATGTGGGTGGACTATATATACTACCCTCCTAGCATGTTAGGAGGGTGGGATGATCATTTGTAACAAATCTTTCTCTAATCTTTTTTTTTTTTTTTTTTTTTTTTTTTTGGTAACCGTGATTTCCGACTCATTGGCCGACTAATCCACGGGGTTTGAGCCCACCGCCACACAGACTCAAACCAGGTAAAGCCCTCCCTTTTCAGGAGGTTGGCGTGGCCACTTCAAGGTTGTTTGCACCTAGTGGGAATTGAACTTGAGACCTCACACACTTTGGAGTGATAGTCACAAATCTTTTTACCACTAGGCCACCCTTGAGTGGTTATCTTTCTCTAATCTAATATTCACCAAGTTAAATCATATCTCTCTCTACTTCTCTCACTACTTTCTCTCTCTAAAACTCATATCTTTTCCATCTCATATCTTAATCTATCATCATATTATTTGGGACAACATTTGGTATCAATCGCCAAGGGGTAGATTGTGTTTGGTTGTTTGGTTTTAGTTTGATTCGGTTGATTTTTCTTTATAAATCACCACGAATTAAATTTATTTTTAGTATTTCGGGCTAGAAATATTGATATAAATCATTTATATCGATTTGGTAGGGATTTAGTTTGGTTTTTGTGGTAATAATCGGAAGATTTTGAGGTGTTTGGATTCATTTTGGAGTCACGGTTAGTTTACTGTTTCAAGATCATTCCAAATTCAGTTTTTCGGAAAAGGGTTAATTATTCCGAAAAAAGGATTTTCAGATAAAGGTTTATTTTTCTGAAAAAGGGATTTTTCTGAAAAAGTGGTTTTTCCGAAATTTTTTCTGAAATTATCATTATTCCGAAACAGATTCCGAAGATTTCAGTATTCCGAAGAAGTGTTTCTCTGAAAATCTACTTGTTCCGAAGAAGCATTTATTCCGAAGATTATTCCGAAAAAGTCTAATTTTCTGAAAAAACATCTTTTCCGAAGATTATTCCGAAGATCCACGTTTTTCTGAAAACCCATTATTCCGAAGAAGTGATTTATCCGAAGAAGTCTATATTCCGAAGAATTGCTTATTCCGAAGATTATTCCGAAGAATTTCTTATTCCGAAGATTATTCCGAAGACTTGATTATTCCGAAGATTATTCCGAAGACTTGCTTATTCCGAAGACTTGCTTATTCCGAAGATAGTACTTATTCCGAAGATTTGCATTTTTCTGAAAACATCATTATTCCGAAGAAAGATTTTTCTGAAAACCTCATTATTCTGAAAATGTCAGTTATTCTGAAAATGTCTAACGGTATTTTTGACTGAAGCATTTTTAGAATTAGCCACTATCTAGACTAGGTTCGAAACATCGTTTCCAAAAAAAAATTTTTTTTTTGGCGGGCAAAACCATTTTAAAATTTATTTTGGCGGGAAAACCATTTTAAAATTTATTTTTTCCTAGACCATTTTTAGGCCATTTATGCTTCGATTTCAAATTTTGGCGATGCGAAATATTTTTCGACCATAAATTCAAATTTTCGGACCAAAATTCAAATTTTTAGGCCATTTTTAGGTTTTATTTTTGTCAAAAATTTTCACTTTTCAAATTTTTTCCCTATTAGCTTTTGGCTATTTCGGACTTGATTTCAAAATTTGGTAAGACAAAATTTTCAGTTTACCGTTTTGTCGGACTGAGGAATTTATTGTCGGACTGAGAAAAAATCCAAATTTTCGAAATTGCAACCACACACCAATCACACCATATCTACTTAAGATCCAAACTCACTTCATCAACAAAGAGAGGCGATCATCATGCCAACGAGTAATGCGGTTACTGAAAGTTCCGAAGTGAAAGACCTTGAAATGGAACGACTACAACAACAAATATGTTTCTTGAGGAAAAATGCCATGGACGGTTTTAGAGTACTTCAAGATTCTTTTCAGCACCTTTCAAAAGTCTTGTTCAACTTACGTGAATCCACTGGCACATTCAGCAAAACATTCACTCATGCCATGGATAAACTTCAAACACAACTTGTCAACAAAAGAATCATTGCTAGTGAATGCAAGATCACTTTCACTGATCTCAAGACATCACTTGAAACGATGTTTACTTCTGAATTCATCAAGTCTTCGCTTACCAACGAGTGCTTCAAGTGATACCATGGAATGGATGCTTTATCATACAAAGATCGGCTAACCCGCAACATCGACTTCTTTTTAACCTATGTGAATCACACAATACAGATGCAACAAACCATTGATGACAGACTTCATACAAGTTGTGGTATCGCATCAGATACTGAGAATACAAGCTGCAGATATGATAATCCAACGCATAGTTCATGGAATGATGACAACAGCTCGGGGAAAGACAACAACAGCTCTGACAAACAACACATCGACTCTAAGAATGTCATCAGCAATACACCTTCCTATGATAATGGTCCTGTTTACGATTCTGAGCCATTGGAAGAGGTAGACAATGCTGAATTTAATGTGTTTGCCAATGCCAATACGCATGAGCATAGTGATCAAAAAACAAACATTATTGACACATGTATGACGGAAAAGGTTGATAGCAATATGATAGGTGTGTAAACACCCATCCTTTTTACCACTTAATTATAATAATAACCGAGCCAAAACGTGTATTTTATGTCATTTATGTCGGAATTATGCGTGGTTTGTGTTTTTGTTGTGATTTAGGACGAAAAGGTGAAAAGTGGAGAAAACACGGGCATTCACGGGCTTTTATCGAAGAAAAAGACGAAAGACGAAGTCAAGAAGTCAAGAGTGCGAAAATAACGGAAGTCCAAGACCAATTCTGAAGATTTATCGAAGAAAAAGTCAAAAGACGAAAGTTTACTTAAAGCCGAAGAACTCAAGTCTTATTTATTGAAGAATTAAAAGACAAGTTCAAAGAAATCCCGAGACAAAGTCATTAAAGTCCAAGATTTAAGAAGATTAAAAGGCTTAAGGACTTAAGTGTGCAATTAAGGAAAAATGAAAGAGGGGAGGAAGCTTCCTAAGCACTCCCTAATCCTCCCCTATATATATAGATTAGACTAGATTCATTTGTTTTTGTTGGATAGCTTGACAAACTATTTCTTCTTTTAATTACCTTGCACATTTAATTACCTTGTCATTTACTTTTCATGTCCATTTAAATACCTTGTCTTGCACCTTAATTACATTTAATTTCAAGTAAGTTTCCTTTTAATTCTTGTCAATCTTTATTTTTATTGTTCATCTCTTATCTACCTTTCTTTAATCTTTGATTTTTATGTTTATGTTCATGCTTATGTTTTGAGTTTTTATTGATTAAAGTGGGTTTTAATTATTTTGATTAGTTTTGTTAGTTTGATTGTTTTGGATTGTTTGTTTATGATTAGTAGATGTTATTTGATTATTTTGATTTAATCTTGTGGTTGATTTTGTATAGTTTTGATTAGATCCGTATATCGTTGTTCTTCCTTGTTCTTTGCGTTTTCTGTTACTGTATTTTCCCAGGAATATTCCAGATCAGCTTCAACATTCCGTATCAAAAGTGTGTTTCTTGGTTATTCCGGATCAAGGGGTGTTCATCCGGAATATTAGACATTCCGGATCAGTAGTGCTTATTCGGAAGAATTTATTATTCCGGATCAAGCATTTCATCCGGAATACCAAACATTCCGGATCAGCCTTTTATTCCGGATCAAGACCACATTCCGAATCAAGGAGATATTCCGGATCAAGGACCTTTATTCGGAATAATTAATTATTCCGGATCAAAGACTTCATCCGGAATCTCCAACATTCCGGATCAAGGAATTTATTCCTGATCAACTTGTTCATTCGGAATATTTTAATATTCCGGATCATGGTTCATTCGGAATATATTCCGAACGAAGGGGCCAGTAAAGTATTCCGGATCAAGGCATTATTCTGGATCAAGGACAAACATTCCGAATCAAGACTTTATTCCGGATAAGTGACATATTCCGGATAAAGGATTTATTCCGGATCAAGGGGTTTGGTGAATATTCCGAGTGAAGAAGAAACATTCCGAACGAAGGTGACATTCCGGATGAATGTTTATTCCGAACGAAGGTTTATTCCGGATGAGCTGTATTCAGGTTCTTTTTAATTTCAGTTTTTAATTTTCTGTTTTTAATTTTCAAGCTTTATTTTTCCCGCCTTTTTACTTAGTCGCACTTTAAAATTCCTTGCCTTTGATTTATTTTAGCCTTGCTTTAGTTTAAGTTTTAGTTGCGTTTTAAGTTTGCCTTAGATAGATTTAAGTTTGCGTTATTTACTTTTAGTGCCTTTTTATTTCAGTCACACTTTTAAATTCTCGTCATTTATTTTTTATTAGGGTTGGATTTACTTTAACGTCAATTTACTTTTAAGTCTCGCACATTTCCCTTTACAACAACGACAACTATTTGTTTCACCAAAGAACGACTGAGTCGCATAGTTAAACCAGGATCAATTCGATTAGACACACGACAAAGAATCTTTTTAATTAGGCAAAAACCTAGTTATCAAATGGCGCCGCCGCCGGCTCTTTTCGTAAAGATTAATGGTTTTCTGTGAGAGACGCGTTGCTTTTTGGAATCCGTTCACTTGTGAGCGTTATTTTCTTGCTTAAAAAATTCAAAAAATCCAAAAAATTAAAAATTGTTTAAAAATCCATAAAAATTAAAAATTTCAAAAATTCAAAAAGATTTTATTTTTATTTTGTATATATATTGTCTTTGTGATTGGTATTGTTTTCTTTTGCCTTTGTATGTGTATGCGTAATAGATCTTCTAATTATCAAGAGCCCGAGACTCGAGAAGATTTAAGTATGGCAGGTGTTAACAACAACAATAATCCACCGCACCTCAACAATAATAACAACAATGTTCTTCCACAGCCCGATCTTCGGACAATGGAGGAGCTTTGTCAACCTACCATGTTTGGACGAGGAGGACCGATTGCGCTGATGCAAATCACGGCTCCGGAGTTTTCGTTGAAGCACCACATGATTCAGCAAGTGCAAACAAATCCTTTTAGAGGAATGCCTGATGATGATGCCAACAAACACCTCGACAAGTTCATTACAATCACTCAAAGCATGAAGTTCACCGGTGCCACAATGGATGTTCTATGTCTTCAACTCTTCCCAAATACTTTATCACATCACGCCGAGAAATGGTTTGATCGTCTCCCGAAGAATTCAATTCATACATGTGATGACATGACTCAACGCTTTTTGTCGCGCTACTTTCCACCATCCATGGTCACGAGCCTTCACAATCAAATCAGCGGTTTTATGCAAGAACCCGATGAATCTCTTTTTGATGTTTGGGAAAGATATAATGTTTTGATTGATCGTTGTCCGAACCACAACATGCTCCCTGTGACCTTAATTGATACTTTCTTCAACGGTTTGACTTTTCGAGATCGTGATACGATTAATGCAGCCGCCGGTGGCACATTTATGAAAAGGAGACCCGAGGAGTGTAGAGAGCTTATTGAAAACATGACTACTCACCACAAAAACTGTGATTCCTTCGCTTCTTCAAGGAACAACCCGAGAGTCAATGTTTCTTCTACTTCAGCAAGCCCTGATATGACCGAATTTACCCGCATGATGACTGAAATGAACAAAAATATCTTGCTTCTCGCTACAAACCAACAACATCAAGTTAAAGCGGTTGCCAATCCTTGTGAAACATGCGGCGGTCCACACTCATACACTGATTGTCCTTCTACTCAAGGAAATCCGGAAAACGTGTATGCAACTTATGGTAATTATTCACTGGAAAATTACCAAGCTCGACCTCAAGGGGATAGAAATTTGCTGAGTTACCGGTCCAACAACTACCTTTCCCCTGGTTTTTCTCCTCAAAACCAAAACCCCAACAACAATTACAATATAAGCAACCAAATCCCACCAAGAGCTTCTAATCCTTATCACCCACCCGCTCAACAAGCCCCACCCATGAATCAAGATGTTGAAGCCATAATCAGAACCCAAGGTGAGCAAATCAAGAATCTGCAGAGCCAAATTATCAATTTGAAAGGAGATATTACCAAGCAAAGGAATGACATCAGATCCGAGCTTCGAGATAATATACAATCCTCCTTAAGCAATCAAACGAATGATATAAAGAATATGCTGGCTAGTTTCTTGCCCACAACTCAACCTTCTACTTCGAGTTCTCTACCTTCAAACGCCGCCACCAATCCGCGAGCAAATGTGAGTGCTATTACTACCCATAGTGGAGTTACCATAGTAGGACCACCTATCCCACCCCCATCATCTACACCTCCTCCACCACCATTTATCCCTACTCCTCCTACACCTAGTATTAGTACACCATTACCGTCTCCGCCTCGTCATGACGATGTTCCTAAGAAGAACCCTTCAACATCTCAACCTTTACCTACACCTACACCTTCACCACCCAACCCCAATATTCCTTATCCATCTCGCTTAGGCAAGACCAAAATGCACACAAAGGATGACATTCAAGTGTCAAATTATTTGAAGATGATCTCTCAAATGACTTTCAACATTAGCCTTGTTGAAGCACTTGTCCACATGCCGAAATTTGTCAAAGCATTCAAGGAATTGCTTAACAAGAAGGAGAAGCTGATTGAGCTCACCGACACACGCTTAAATGAAAACTGTTCTGCAGTTATTCTTAAAGAACTTCCGGAAAAGCTTGGAGATCCCGGTCGTTTTGTGTTGCCTTGCATTTTCAACAAAACTGAAGAATTTACTGCCCTAGCTGTTCTCGGGGCCAGTATTAATCTTATGCCTTTGAGTGCTTGGAAAACACTATCATTACCCGACCTTACTCCAACAAGGATGACTCTTGAGCTTGCAAATCACACTCTCGCTTACCCCGTTGGTATAGCCGAAGATGTGTTCATCAAAGTTGGCACCTTTACTTTTCCGGTCGACTTTGTGGTTGTTGATTATGAAATGGACCCTCGTATTCCTTTAATACTTGGTCGGCCATTCTTGAGAACCGGGCGAGCTTTAGTTGATGTTGCCGAAGGTGAATTAATTTTAAGGGTCGGGGATGATGCCCAAGTTTTTAAAATGGGGAAGCTTACAAGCAAATCCTTTGGACGAGAATCAGCGAATATGATTAATGTGCTCGATGATTTTGTCATCTACAACAATCCTCTATTCGAGTCTTGCATTGATAATCCACTTTTTGAAGATGATATGGATGATTCTCTCTCCAATTTGGAACCTTCACCCATTTATGATTCTCCACCGATCTTTGATGCTTATGATGATGATTCTAGCTCAGATTCGGATGATTATGATGACTTTACCTCCGAGTATCCCGATGTGCCCATTTATGATGATTTTGATGAGGCCGATACTCTTTCGAGTGATTCTTCACATGATGAAGATCCTCCGCCATCACTTAATTCTACTTTGGATGATTACTCATTTAAGGAAGACTTCTCTACTTTTCTCAATACTTACTTCCCTCATGAGAGTGATGCTCCTCCTTTAGACTTTGAAGATTATCGTCTTGATCCTACTTTGGATTTGAAGAAAATTCTTTCAAAGGAAAAGCAACCGGCCGACACCGACATCTGCAGCACGTATGAGTTAACACCTCTTTGTCCACCTTCTGAGGACGAGGTTGTGCATTTTCTTCCCGGATCATCTTCAAATTCTGCTGAGCCTGAGTGCTATTTTCCCCTAAAGGAAAAGGTGTTCGACCCCGGTATCGATATTCTTCAGCCATCTCAGTATCCGTCTGATGAAATAAAAGGAAAAATCTTTGGAACTTTGGAAGATATGCTTGCACCACCTCACCCTTGCTCCCACCATGCTCCGTCTTTGCTTAAGGGAACCTTGCCTACTCTTCTTTGGCTTGCCTTGTTCGACTTAAGCTTGTGCTACTTGATGGACGAAAACTATGTCTTTGATCCCGGTGGATATGTTTCATGCTTCTTCCTTTGCTAATCAAGGTCGAGTCAGGCTCACGACTCGGTGAACAAAAATCAAGCGCTTCTTAGGAGGCAACCCATGTATCTATCTTTTATCTTTCTTTATCCTAAGTGTAGGGGAGACCCGTTGGTGTTTGCTATTTCCTCTCTTCTTATAATCAGGGATTCGAGCGCTCAATGATCCACTCTTGATGATTTTTGACGACCCGTGATTCCGTGTTCCCGTTTTCCCGGTTCTATCCTAAACTCTTTTCGATTCGCTATTTTATATTTCCCAATATTAAAATAGGAATCTCGTTAGTTGTCTCTTTCTTAGCGAGATTTAAACAACGTGCACAATGTCCTAAGTGTAGGGGAGTTACTCCCACATGCTTAAACATTGAGGACAATGTTTATATTAAGTGTAAGGGGAATTCTATCGAAGTTAAGTGGCTCTTTTCCTTGTATTTGTCCTCATTTTAACCGGAAAATCAATTTTTCGACATTTTTCAAAATTTTTATCTATTTTGGCCTATTAGTTTTTCCCTTTGTATAGTTATTTTCTTTCTTTACTAGAATAAATTTTAATAAAGTGGTTTTAATTTTCAAGCGTTCTGAATCTTTTGACTCAACCCGAGTTTACTTATCTAAGTTTACTCTAGCTAGTATCCTTAATGTGTTTGAGTCATATTTTGCTAGGCTTTTATATAGGGAGCTATAAAATGTGAAAGTCTTAACTCTCACGGGTTAAGAACAAGAACTTTTCGCAAGTTCCTATAATTGATCCTAGAGAGTCGTTTATCAAGGGAACTTTAAAATGCGATTTCTAAACTTGAAAAAGTCTAAGAGTTTGCAAGATCCTATAGGCGACTCGAAAACCCAAAACTTTGATTTAATAGGCTAAGCATCAACGAGTCTCATTACTTGAGATTTTAAACTGTGGAGAACGAGAGATGATAGATCCAATTATAAGTTTGGTATTCTTTCGGGAATTTATGTGAGTTAATTATAAGCATATTCTCCCATCGCCTGCTAATAAATTTATATGCAATAAATAAGGTTGTACGATTTGAAAAGTCACTTAGCTTTTAGCCCAAGATCGTTTAAAAGTTGCTCGGTATGGATTAGAGTTCATAGCCAAGGCATAACTTATTTAAGCGGGATGCGAAGATTGGCGAGTCCGAAAAGGTCCTAACAAGACATGAGGGCTACATTTTGTTGCTAAAGATCCAAAAGTGATGTGAAGAATCATTTATCGAAAATCAATATGAAGGATCGAGACACACGACGAAAAGCAAGTACTCCCCAAAAGTCATGGAGAAGTCTATCCAAAAAGGCCCTAACAAGGTATGAGTATAAATAGATCCAAGTCCAAAAAGGAGGCGGATCGTTGTATATCAATGTCCAAAGTAAAGATTGGAGAAAAACGAAGAAGTCGTGGTCCAAATATGAAGAATCTCTCAAAACTTCAAGTGAAGAAATTCCTATTATGAAGAGAAGGTCATTATTTCATGAACGTCTCTCAAGGTTTGAAGTATGAAGTCGCTGCCAAATATCGGTTCGAGAAAGGTCTCAAATCACGAAGCGAGTTATGCCAAGATATGAACTTTATGAGGTCCCGAGAAGCAGTTTTAAAAGATTTTGTCCTTTAGCTAACTATTGATTAAACCGTTCACTTTATTTTCAGCCTAATAAACTATCGAAATAAGTCAACAATGCATCCTCGTGATCATTCAAGACAATAATAAAATATAAGAGTTACACCTAGGAATAAGGGAGTCTAAGTGAATAATTGACCCACATGAGTTCGTGTTAGTTTGCTAACTTATAATAACAATGATCTCGTTTTTAAGCTTGGTTTGGAGAAAGTGAAAACTTGAGAATGATGATTATTCATGACATTTCCAAAACCCAAGGTATGTTTTTGATTTCTTTTCTTTGAATGTTTATAATTTTCTATCTCTTTAATAAAGGCCATTATGGATTGATTATGATGAAAAATGTAAACGTGCTTTGTAACTAATGCATTGCATGAGGACATTGCAATGGTCAAGTGTAGGAGATTTGATAGGTGTGTAAACACCCATCCTTTTTACCACTTAATTACAATAATAACCAAGTCAAAACGTGTATTTTATGTCATTTATGTCGGAATTATGCGTGGTTTGTGTTTTTGTTGTGATTTAGGACGAAAAGGTGAAAAGTGGAGAAAACACGGGCATTCACGGGCTTTTATCGAAGAAAAAGACGAAAGACGAAGTCAAGAAGTCAAGAGTGCAAAAATAACGGAAGTCCAAGACCAATTCTGAAGATTTATCGAAGAAAAAGTCAAAAGATGGAAGTTTACTTAAAGCCGAAGAACTCAAGTCTTATTTATTGAAGAATTAAAAGACAAGTTCAAAGAAATCCCGAGACAAAGTCATTAAAGTCCAAGATTTAAGAAGATTAAAAGGCTTAAGGTCTTAAGTGTGCAATTAAGGAAAAATGAAAGAGGGGAGGAAGCTTCCTAAGCACTCCCTAATCCTCCCCTATATATATAGATTAGACTAGATTCATTTGTTTTTGTTGGATAGCTTGACAAACTATTTCTTCCATTTTAATTACCTTGCACATTTAATTACCTTGTCATTTACTTTTCATGTCCATTTAAATACCTTGTCTTGCACCTTAATTACATTTAATTTCAAGTAAGTTTCTTTTTAATTCTTGTCAATTTTTATTTTTATTGTTCATCTCTTATCTACCTTTCTTTAATCTTTGATTTTTATGTTTATGTTCATGCTTATGTTTTGAGTTTTTATTGATTAAAGTGGGTTTTGATTATTTTGATTAGTTTTGTTAGTTTGATTGTTTTGGATTGTTTGTTTATGATTAGTAGATGTTATTTGATTAGTCTGATTTAATCTTGTGGTTGATTTTGTTTAGTTTTGATTAAATCCATATATCTTTGTTCTTCCTTGTTCTTCGCGTTTTTTGTTACTGTATTTTCCCAGGAATATTCCGGATCAGCTTCAACATTCTGTATCAAAAGTGTGTTTCTTGGTTATTCCGGATCAAGGGGTGTTCATCCGGAATATTAGACATTCTGGATCAGTAGTGCTTATTCGGAATAATTTATTATTCCGGATCAAGCATTTCATCCCGAATACCAAACATTCCGGATCAGCCTTTTAATCCGGATCAAGACCACATTCCGAATCAAGGAGATATTCCGGATCAAGGACCTTTATTCGGAATAATTAATTATTCCGGATCAAAGACTTCATCCGGAATTTCCAACATTCTGGATCAAGGAATTTATTCCGGATCAACTTGTTCATTCGGAATATTTTAATATTCCGGATCAAGGTTCATTCAGAATATATTCCGAACGAAGGGGCCAAGGACTTATTCCGGATCAAGGCATTATTCCGGATCAAGGACCAACATCCGAATCAAGACTTTATTCCGGATAAGTGACATATTCCGGATAAAGGATTTATTCCGGATCAAGGGGTTTGGTGAATATTCCGAGTGAAGAAGAAACATTCCGAACGAAGGTGACATTCTGGATGAATGTTTATTCCGAACGAAGGTTTATTCCGGATGAGCTGTATTCAGGTTCTTTTTAATTTCAGTTTTTAATTTTCTGTTTTTAATTTTCAAGCTTTATTTTTCCCGCCTTTTTACTTAGTCGCACTTTAAGATTCCTTGCCTTAGATTTATTTTAGCCTTGCTTTAGTTTAAGTTTTAGTTGCGTTTTAAGTTTGCCTTAGATAGATTTAAGTTTGCGTTATTTACTTTTAGTGCCTTTTTATTTCAGTCACGCTTTTAAATTCTCGTCATTTATTTTTTATTAGGGTTAGATTTACTTTAACGTCAGTTTACTTTTAAGTCTCGCACATTTCCCTTTACAACAACGACAACTATTTGTTTCACCAAAGAACGACTGAGTCGCATAGTTAAACCAGGATCAATTCGATTAGACACACGACAAAGAATCTTTTTAATTAGGCAAAAACCTAGTTATCACAATACCACACCCAATTCATCAGACATGTGCAATAATGAGTTTGAGGATGATCAACATGCAAATGAGTATAATAATGAGGAGCGTGTCGCGCTTGATAATTTAATTGCTAGTTTACAAAAAGATGTCAATGAAACTAGAAAGAGACAAAAGCAATTAAAGAAGGAAAACACAGCGCTCACTCAAAACTTTGAAGAATGCAAAGCCGCTCTAATTAAATCTAATGAGACCCTTGAAAGTAATAGGGCTGAGCTTCTTCAAAAGACCAAAGAGCTTGATGGGTACAAGGGTAGTGCGTTAAAAAGTCAAAAGGACGATTTTGAAAACAAATATAATACAACTCTTGAGTTACTAGCGAAAGAGAAGCGTCAATATAATGTTTTCTTAATGGATGAACGTCAAAAAACGTACCTTGCCAATACCAAAGTTAATGAACTTGAACAAAAGCTCTCTATGACCACTACAAATTCTGCTAAAATTCTTGAGGATAAGAAACAAGAGGTAGATGCGTTAAAACAAGACTTCAAAAGTAGATATGATAAGGAAACCAAAAAAGTAACAAAACTAGAAGCACAAGTCGAAGTTTTGAAGAACATTGTTTATAAAACGCATGATTCTATTCAATCCGTAAGAATGCTAGCACCTCCGTCGATGTTTAAGGGTCAAGCTAGCTTTGCAAGTCCTGAGTACCTTGCCAAAGCTCAAGCTGCAAACCCGCATCTTTATCTTGATGAGACTGAAAGAACTGATCTTGATTGCATGCATGTTAGTGTCGATAGTGAAGAGACTGCCCTTTGGGATGATTATAGTCAACCACTTGTCAATAAGGAGTTTGTGAAACCATATAATTATGATTATGAGAATAGTCTTTATGGTCTTTTCAACAAACAAACTCAGAAAACTCGTGAGGAAGTGTTTCTAGAATGAAAACAAAAGAGAATTCAATGGAAGAAAGCATTTGCCCCTAAGAAATCTAATGTTTACAAATACATAAACTACCTCCCTCTAGATGAATCTAAAAGCAAGAGTAGGAAAACATTAGGTATTCTTAAACACCACATAGATAATGTTAAATGTATTGTTGAAAGAGACTGGGCAAAACGTGAAAATGCTGAGTGGACACGTCCGATTCCTCAAGATATTACCTTGCTTGTGAAAGAACTCTTAATTCCTAACACGGCGTTGATTAAAGAAACTGTTCTTCAACTTGAGGAGTTCATTCGGACCAAAATGTATGATGATTTAAAATATGTTGAATCTCTTGAGAAACACATTGAAGATCTTCAAATGGAGAAGACTGATTTTTCAGATGAATATGATTTACTATTGCAAGAATGTGTTTCTAACGATGTTATGTGTGCTTATTTTACATCTTGTGCTGATATTGATGAATATTCTGATGTTGCATGCAAATATCTTGATAAAATCAAAGAATGTGAGCGTCTTGAAATTGACCTTTCGAAACGTAAAGAAAATGTTGATAAAAAGGCTTTTGAGTTACTTCAACACAAAACTGATTTCCTTCAAAAACATTGTCATTCTCTTGAACTTGCTTTGCAAAAAGACGTTGGTAGTTTTCCACATGATAATAAATTGCAAGAAAAACTTTCCCAAACATTTCGAGAAATGAATGAACAGAATCTGGAAATTAAAGGGTTGAAAGCTCAGTTACAAGACAGGGAAAGAGCGATAGCAGAGTTGCAGAAACTCGTTGCTAAGATGGGTGGGAAAGTTGTGGAACCTAAGGTTATGAAAACTGTTGTTCGACAACCCAATGCCTACAAGGATCCAAAGCCTTCTATCTTAGGAAAACCGACTCCGTTCTCCAATTCTTCTTATATGAAATCTAGGTTACCCCCTAAGACTGATGTGCAACCAAGTGTTCCAAAACCATCCATATCACCCTATGTTCCTCCATTTCGAAAGCACACTGTTGCTAAACCCAACCATGTGAATGCACCTAGCACCTCTAGGACTCCTCCAAAACGTGTGACATTCACGTCCACAAAGGAATCTGTAGGTTCAAATGACCTCGTTCATATCCACAACCTAGAGGATGCGAAACAAAAAGGGAAGATTCAGAAAGACAAACCCGTGTATGAAAAACCTAGTTCACCAAATCCGGCTAGAGTTCCACACACTCCTAATGGTAGTCAACCAAAACCTAGGATCCCTCTTAAACAATCTAGGAATTGGAAACCATCCATGAATAGTCGTGTTTCAAACACTACGCCTGAACGATTTGGAAAACAAAGGAATACAAGTACTTTCGTGAATCCCAAATTCCCTGTATGTCCCACTTGCAAAAAGGGCATTTACAATGGAAATCATGACCATTGCATTCTGCAATACCTTTATGAGGTCAACTCTCGTTCCTTTGAACGGAGATCGAATACAGAATTCCATAAGACAACAAGGAGATACAAACCCGTCGCAAAGAAAAGCACTACCAACAAATCTGAAACATGGATTAAAAAAGGACATAGTTTCTCTCCAAAGAAGTCTTCTGTTGTGCAAGAGAAAGCTACTCCTATCTAGTCTTCAGTGGAAACCAACGGGTCGGATATTCACGGAAGTTGGTCTTAAGTGTATACCAATAGAGAAGAGTGATGAAACCTGCGCAAGCACGAATGTGAATGTTATGAATGTCAAAAAGGAATTTGTTACTCCTAACTCTAGTATTTGTGCAAGTTCTTCTTCTGTCATTGCAGGTACAACAGCGGATTCTGAACCCACTTCTTCTTCAAAGGGTTCCAATTCTGTACATTCGATATCACCTTCTTCTGTTGTACAAAAATCTATTTTGGATTATTTTCGAAAAACTTGAGAAAAAAAATATAATAAAACGTAAATATTCATAGAAAAAAAAATAAAAAAAATGGAAAAACTTTCAAAATACCAAAAATATTCTTCTCGACATGTCTTTCAGTATCGATAATATGGACGTACCTAGAAATGTCGCTCAATAACGACACGGGTGTGTACACAAAGCTCGAATGAAAGTTGTAAATATTTTTCAAAACAAGTCATTTCAGTGATTTACAATTACCTCAGATTGTGACTCGTACTTCAAAGAAAGGAAAGTTGATCAAGATGATTATTTATCCTCAACAACGGGAAACTTACATTTCTCGGTCATGAGCAATCGATAAAAACATTCAAAGTTTTTAAGCTCATGTAAACGACTTACAGTTAAATGTCAGACTGTAACTCGGACTTTAAATAATGGAAAGTGTATCTTTAAAGATAACTTATCCTACCAAACGGGTAGAGCCATCTTTCACGGGTTGAGCTTGTCACAAAACATTCAACGTTTTGAGCTCAACACAATGGCTTGTAATCACTTTCAGATTGCAACCCGGAACTATATTCACGGGGGAGTGTACGATTTCGTGCTCTTACCCTTAGCAAAAGAAGTTAAATCTTCTTACACTTGAGTGGATTCGTCAAGACATTCAAAGTCTATGAACTCAAGTTTATGCTTTAGAAAAACCTTTTCGACAAAAAGAATTGATTTTTCAAAAAGCGTTGAACACAATTTTTTCAAGAATTTCTCAATGATATTCAAAATCTTTCAAAAATTATGTGTTCAACAACTCCCATCCTCAAAATTTTAATGTGGATCAAATCCTCGTAATGACAATTCCATTGGATCAATTTTTGAGGGGGAGCGTTCCAAAATTCATGCTAAGTTTGACACATCTTTCTCCCGAAGATTTTCAAGACTATTTTTTAAAGTATATTTTAATCAAATTTGGTATCTCTAATATCAAAAGATTTTATATATTAGAGCTAGGGAGAGAAAATGTGATTAAAATGTGATCTAAAAGACTCAAGCACGTTAATTCTTACCCACATGTGTAAAATGTTTACTTATATTATTTCGCATTACAATGCACATGTGAAGGGGGAGCTTTCCTGAAACGACAAAACTAACAAGGTGTTAAATGTTTTTCAAACACTTTGTTAGAATTTAAAGTAGTTTTCATGGTTTCGATCAAATACCCACAACATCTTTAATTCACGACGTTATTGGTGTCAAAAGGGTGGTTAGGTTCAAGTCATATGATCCAACCAGAACCGGAGGGATCTTCCCAGGGACAATCCAATAGACTATTAGAAGTCCTTAGGAAAGATGGAGTAGAATGTGAACGCAGCTTTATGCCGACTAAGTACTGATGATAGCACTGGAACAATCACAACAAGGTGCTATTAATGATGTCTTGGTAAGCATTGAAGGGGTTGAAGAATGAAAAAGAAATGTGAGGATAAAGGGTCTAAAGAAAGAAGCCCTCCATACAACTTAGGCAGAAACCAGGTCAACACATCATGAAGACAACTCATCATGGACCCAGTGATGTGAAGCACAACCCTTTCCTAGCTACTCAGGCTTCTCTCAAAAGAAGTTTGTTTTATTGTCACGGAGATCAACACGACTTCTATTGACTTTTGATTGTAGTGATTTTGTATATACTTTATTTTAGGAAAAACAAAGCAACACAAAAAGCGGTAAGTATTAACGAGCGGTTTAGGAAAACCACAAGTTATGACCCAATGAATGGGGATCGTTCTCTCGAGGAGGCACGTGTGTTGTGTAATGAATGATTGATTATGTTTTTGATTATTAATGAGAAGAAAAGAAGAGAAAATGACGAAGACGAAAAAAAAATAGAAAAATAGAGCAAAAACACTACTAGAAAGTTACGACGAAGAACGTAAAAAGAGCAAAATTTAAAATTTTAATCTAAAAATTCCTAGAAATTACTAAAAATCCCAAATAATATTCTAAGAGTTTACAAAAAATCCAAACTTGCCAAAACCTTTTAATTAATTTAATAATGACTTTTTAATGCTAATTAAAGCCCTAAAAATCACTTTTAAATATTAAAAAGCCCTAAACAAGATTTAATAGTTTGTAAACCTTAAAAATGACCTAATTAAGCTAAAAACTATTTTTAAAAATTTTAAAACCAAATTTAACTATTTTTAAACTCCTAAAAACTATTAAAATCTATTAAATCTTAAATTAATTCTAAAAATTAATTGAAAAGCCTAAAAATTATTCTACAAATGGGAAAAGTCTTAATTAATGATAAAGAACCTAGGAAAAATGAAAAAGAAATTAAAATAAAACTTTTTATTTTAATGAATAAAATAATATTAAAATATTCTAAAAAATTAAAAGTCCTCAAATAAATTCTAAAAAATTCTCAAAAATCCTAAATAATCTAACTAAGAAGAAAATGTAAACAAAAGTTCCTAAACCTTTTAGTTATTTTTATATTAATTTTTAAAGTTGCCAAAAAACCCTAAAATTAAATAAAATCAAAAATTAAAGTTTTTGAAAACTTTTTTACATGTAAACCTCAAAAATACAAATTAAAACCTAAAAACTATTTTTTTGTATTTTTATACTACTGTTTAATATTTTTAAATGACTTTCTAATTTAAAAACTAAAAATAATCCTAGAAATTAATTAAATAAAAGGAAAAATAATATTTTTAAACATAAAAATCCTAATATCTATAAATGTCCTAGGAAAAATGAGCTAAGCCAAAAAAACTTATTAAATAAGCTGAAAATGAGAGAATAAGCTACGGCTTATATTGAAAAATGCAAAATGAAAAAGGGTTAAATGAATAACCTTTGCAGCCTTGGTCAGTAAAAGACCCAAGGGCGCAACGGTTAAGTATGATGTGTGTGAGTGTGGTGGCGGGGGTTCGAGCCTGAAGAACCCCTTTTTGCTTTTTATTATTTTTTTTTCCTTTCAAAACAAATCTGTGACCTTTTAACCTTTTAATCTCAAACCAATTCCACTTTTTAGCCAAAGATTAACAAGTTTATGAATAAAAAACGTGCCAGTTTCACTTTTTTGAAGAACACTAAATTTTGTGTTCTTTCTTTTATCTTCACAAGGGAATAAACACCAAGAGGTCTTGGTTTTGGCTTGTTTGATGTATGATTTTGGAACAAAGGGGCACCCTTGTGCTCATAGAAGCACAAGGAGTCAGCAATAAGCTTAAATAAGCACTTAGCACCAAGAAATCACAAACCAAAGCAACACTTAGCAATAACAAGTTTCTGTGAACTTTTGTAGGTCTGTGGGCTATTAGGACAGATTACTTGCAATCTAATGAGATTCAATCTCCTATATTTTGCATACACAAGCTCAAACTTGCACACAATCACTCTAATACCCTATATTAACCTAACATGTAACAGATTTCAAGAACTTGCATCAAAATCTCATGAAAAATAAGCAAATAAAGCCTAAGCAGATTTCTGTCTTACTTTTTTCCCTTTTTCACTTGTAACATGATCCAAACTTTTCCAAACTAACTTAACAACTAACTACTAACCTAACTCAATCTATTTTAAGCTCTCTAACACGTTTTTCAAAGCACAATCAAATTATAAACCCTGCTAAAACACGTTTCCAAACACTACTTTAAATTTTTAAAACCAAATTTTACAAACCAATTTACTTGAAAAGCTACTCAAACTGATTCTATGATACTCTAGCATGCATCTAAACATAAAAGAACATGAATCAAACAACTTAAACACAAAATAGCATCAAATCAATCAAATCACACAACACCTTTTTTCTGAAAATTTTAAAATGGAAAAAGAAGATTACCTAAGATCCTTACTTCCAAGGATCTTTGTGGTTGCATAACCACCTCCCATATGCCCGGGCATATGCTGACAATGATCCACAACAAATACTCAAACCTGTTTAAGAAGAAATCAACAGAAAACACAAGCAATATCCAATAACTTTTTTCTGTTTTCTTATTTCTTCCTTAAAAACTCTTACAAATCTTTTCAAACCTACAAATACGTTTTAAAAACACTCACAACTCACAAATCAACTACCTTTTCCACTTTCACTTCAAAGGTAATGTGATTTATGGAATTTTGAACTTTTTAAACCCGTTTTGAAAATCAAACACAAACCTTCACAAATTGGAACTCAGAATTCAGCTTCTACACAATACACAACTTTTTAAAAGAATAAAAAGGAATTACAATTGAATTCTCAAATACCAAACTTTTATTTATAAAAAAGGAATTACATGTGCAAAGCTAAAAAAACTGGAACATCTAAAACTTAAGCCTATGATGCCCTTATATAATGGGTCACAGAATCGTCTAGAACACTAATTAAAATAATGCAAAAAGCTAAAACCCTAATGGCTAATTGTACAAAAATGCCCTTTGAGTCTTGGTCTTCATCTTGGTCAAAAGCTGGATACATGTGACTTGACAGCTGCAATATTTGATCTTGGACGTTTAAAACTACTTGGAGGCCAAGTAGTAGCATCTCCCACGTTCAATTTGTCGGGTGTGGGGTTTTGTGCGAAAACGATGGAGCAGGGGAGGCTTGGGGAGGGTCCCACAGCCCATGTGGGTGTGTTGGGTGAAGTGGGAAAGGATTAGGGGATGTTTAATTAGTAAACTGGAGCATCTTAGGGATTTTCCCTTTGTTTTAGGCTTAATCAAAACTGGGGTGGGATTAGGGTTCATTGTGGGATTAGGGGCGTTTGATTTGTTTTTGGGTTTAATTAAAATTCAAATGGGTGTTTAGGAGGGAATGGGGGGGGGGGGGGTTAAGTGGGAGTTGACTAATTGACCGCAACTTAAATAATAAACCGGGTTTAAGGGTTGGGCTAAGGGGGTGTATTGGGCTATTGGGTGGGTTTTACATTACCAGTCCAAACTGAAGTAGTCACCAGTTAACTTCTTTCACAGCCAGTCCAAACCAGTTAAGTATTTTTCACACAAGGTCCAAAACCAATTGCAAATTTAGTCCTTTGTGTATTTTGACTAACTTTTTGCAATATAATCATTTTCCAAGGGCTGGTTTTGTTCAATCTTCATTCTTCAAGGATCATACTTGCACATTTAATATTTTGAGGGTTAAATGTGACAAGTTCTTCAAAGATGAGGGGCCATTTTTGCCAATTCTTCAAACTTGAGGGGTCTTTTTGCAAATTTCCAAACTTGGGCCCGGTTCATTGTGCGACTTCATTTCCCGTGTTCGTTTTTGATTGATTATTGTGTTCTTTTGCCAATTCCTCAATATCCGTACCTAAAAATACACAAGTAACAAACACGAGCATATATTTGGTCTATTTTATGATATTTTATGTATTTTAAGCCTGATTTGGACGATGAGACCATGTATAAAAGCAGTCTCATCACTCCCCCATACTAAATAATTGCCGTGCCCTCACGCAATGCTAAGAATAAAGTATCAAAGCATCTCCAAAATTTAATTTTATTCACTTTATTGAAATGATAAACTAGCTACACTACACTATTGCTACTACTTGTGTTTTTAGACATAATGTATGATTTTCATCGCAAAATGGGACGTTTAGGTTCATAGAATAAGAACACGTGAATGATTCGTTAGAAATAATTTCGTCGTCCTCGATTTTCACCTTAATTCCATGCCAAGCGTGCAACGAGATCATTGTCATTATAAGTTAGTAATGCTAACACTACTCATATGCCCTAATCACGTACTTATTCTCCCATTATTCCTAAGTTGTATCTCTTATATTTTATTATGTCTTAATGATCACGAGGATACATTATTGACTTATGCGATAATAGAGATTTAGGTCTAAAAATAGAGTCCTAACGGTGTAACTAAGACCATCAAATCAATAACCCCTCCTAATAGACGACGATGTTAAAAAATTAAGTTGACAAGAAGAATCGATAAACACGGTTTTATAACGGTTTTGAACATGAGACTTATTACCAATACTTTTATACGCCCCCTAACGGAAGGACCTTATTATCTTTGGTTTACCTCCATATTTTATTCAACTTCGCCATGAAGCTTTTATTATGACTTCGGTCTTGCCTTGCCTTTTATTATCCGCCATCATCGGTGGTTTTATTAGCCAAAGACGTATATCCTCACGCTAAAGCGAATTTTGGATCTTTAAAGCTTCGAAGATTAAGGCTTGATTCACTTTCAATTTTGCATAGATTTTTCGGCCTTGTGGGGCTTCAAATTGTTTGCTTGATTTAGGTGAGCACTTGAAATCTTATTATTAGGTGAAGCTTTCGATTATTTGGGTGCCAATACTTCAAAACCGTGACGCTGGCGATACCTTAATGTCTTCCCAATTTAATTACACGGAAGCTACTAGAAAAGACTAGAAACCCAACAATCAAAACTAAACCGCTAAATCAATATTTATTAAGCAAAAAATATTTACATGCGAAGGGAGAATAAGCAAACAACGAGAACACATGAGTTTTTGAAAGAATACGAGTACTCTACGTTTAGCATAGTAACTTATAATTAACTCTATCATTTCTCGTCCTCATTTAAGAGACTTAGCCTAATATGTAGTTAAGGAATTAATGCTAAGTGCTCAACACGCACGGTCGAGTCAAAAATTACTCTTATTCTCTCCATCGGAAAATCTACATTCGTGTCTTAAAACACTTATGAAACATGAGAAAAATTTTAAAATTTTGCCATTTTTAGCCTTATTTTGCAATAAAACGATAAACAAAACGATAAACTTTGAAAAGCGTGAAGGTTTGGCAAGGCAAGTATCTATTCACCCCCCCATACTAAAGTTAAACATTGTCCTCAATGTTTCGAGTCTAGGGGTGCAAACACACCCATACTAGAGACGTAGTCGAATGCCTAATCTAGCATGGAAAGGGTGTAACCAATAAGTAATAGCCGTTTATGAAGTGTGCTATAAACCTAAGGTTAGAACATAAAAGGATATATCATGATGGATATTGGGAAAGGCCTCCATAGCAAACGATCGAGTGCTCCCATGAAACGAACACGAGAGGCTCCAATCGTGAAGATGATTATCTAAAAGACACAATTCACAAACAACCACGGAACAAAGGTTGGAAGGGCACAAATCCCCTCACATTAAACTAATTAGAAAGCAATAATATGTACATGGATAAGCATGGGTCTCCCCCACGAGGCACCTTGTTTTTGATAACCGAGTCAAAAGCTCGACTCGAATCCCCATAAATGTGATCATTTAGGGATAATCATGGTATGGTCAATTTTTGGTGGGGCTTACATGATAAACAAGGCCCAAAAGTACGTGGAGTACTTTTAAAAATCCGATAAACGTATACCGGGGTCAAAGATAGCGTCCTCGTTTTCGGATGAAAGACGAGACAACACAACTCCAACACAAATCCCAATGGGATAGAAGAAAATAGGAGAGAAGAAATAGAAGGGTGGGACAATGGGTAAGTCATAACATTGAGCTACTCGAGGTAGACTCGCACCAATCAAATGAAAAGATTTTCCATTTATTGCATCGGTGGAAGACCGAGATTTCCCTATAAAAGCAATTCCAGGATCAAATATCTCGTCCTCGGTGGAGAAAGGGAAGGAAACATAAGGGGCTTCCCCCACACTAGGTCCACACAAAGCATCGTCAAAAGGAGAAGACGAGCTTGTAGTATTCAATGAACGCGGTGATGACGGAGTTAGGATTGTAGAAAAATCTTTTAAATTAGATTCAAAATCTTTTCCTTTTTCATCTTTAAAACTCTCCTTGTGAAAACCCGATTTAATTATGTCAAAAATATTTGGTGTATCTAAAACAATGTTAGTCACACTAAAAATTCTCACATTTTGAAAACGTTTTGGTTTAGGTGGTGGCAAGTTTTCAAATCTTTTGTCAACAAAGAAAACCTCCCCATCGGGATCAACGTATTCATCATCCGAAGAATCACTCGAGATTGGAATCATAGGCTTAACACTCTTAACCTCCATCGTCGGAGGGGACGGAACTTCATTTTTATCAACTCCTAAAACTCTATTGGAAATTCTTTTGCAAATGCTTTTGATAGGATTGACATTGTACAAAGATGTGATTGAATAAACATGAGAAAGAGTGGAGTTTTGGGTTGCATTAATGACGAGTTCTTCCTCATTGAAACGAAGAGTGATTTTTCTTGCATGCACATCGATAAGTGCTCTCGAGGTATCCAAAAAAGATCGACCTAAAATTAACGGAACTTTAGGATCGATGGGAATATCAACAACAATGAAGTCCACGGGATAATAGAATTTCCCAACTTTCACAAAGACGTCCTCGGCAACTCCACAAGCTAGAATCGTAGAATGATCGGCCATTTCGATTGACATTCTTGAAGGAGTGAGATTTGGAAGATTGAGCGATTTAAAAATATCAAGAGGCATAAAATTAATACTAGCACCAAGATCGGCCAAGGCGTAGCATTCTTCCATGTCTTGGATAGCACATGGGATTAAAAACTTTCCAGGATCACCGACTTTTTGAGGTATGCGGCTTAGAAAAACCGATGAACAACTAGACGATTTTTGCAATTTTTCTTTGTTATTCAACATACTTTTGAAGTTCGCGGCAAATAGAGGCATCATGACTAAGGCGTCGGCAAAACTTATATTGAAATGCAAGTCACGAAACATTTTCATAAAGAGTTCAAATTGATAATTATTTCGTTCTTGTGCCTTTTCCTTGTTTCGTCTTGATGGGTAGGGTAAAGGTGGTGTGGGTTGGGGCAAATTAGGCATAGGCATCGGCCTTGGAATCTCGGGTTCCATGATAGGTATTGGTTCAACCGTAGGTGTGGTTTGAGCGGTACTTCGTGGGCTTGCAATGTGCTCCTTTTCAACCACGACCTCGGGTTCTTTCTCTTTTTCCTTCTCCATAGAAGTACTTGGACGAGAAATGGGTTCTTTGAAAGTTTTACCACTACGAGTGGTAATAACCTTCAATTCTCCTTTCGGGTTCACGATGGTATCACTAGGAAGACCACCCGAAGAAGAGGGCTTACACATGATCGCTTCAAACATCTTAGCCATACGGTCTTCAAACTTAGATTGCCTAGCATCCGCTTTCAACAATTCTTTCTTAATCTCATGTTGTCCTTGCTCCATTTTTTGTTGATTTTGTTGGAGTCGTGTGACATTTCCTTCCATTTTATTAGCATGAGTTTTAAGTTCATTAGCAAGTTCGTTTTTAAGCTCGTTTTTCAACTCGGATCTTAAGCTAACCATTTCACGTTGCATATTGTCAAACTTAGCATCATTAGCCTTAGCATAATTCAAAAATTCTCCTTGAAGATTTTTGGTGTGATCGTTTTGAAAACCTTGGGCATTAGTTTGAAAATCACGGTTTTGGTTTTGGTTTGAAATTTGCCCATTTCCACTTTGGTAATTACCTTTGTTATAATTCCTTTGATTTCCTTGGTAATTTCCACCTTGGTTGTTGTTGCGATAATTATTAGCATTTTGATTGGGTGGAGCTTGATTTGAACGTGAACCTTGACCGATTTGGTTATAAGTTCCCGTGGCTACAAAAGCATTCGAAGTGTTACCATCCGCGGTAATGCACTCGGAAAGATCATGAGCTCCCCCACACGACAAACAACTTTTAGAAACCGCTTTAACCGAAGCGGTGTTGGAAGCTTCTTGAGCCTTCCAATGGGACATAAGGTTAGCAAATCTATCGAAAAATCGGTTTTCTTCATTTGCTTCATCATGTAATGCATTGATACTTTGAGACGATGATGAGCCCCTTTTGGCAACACTCGGTGTGTGACGAGGGCTATAAACCTTAGACCTATTCTCGATTATGACCAAAGCTTCTTCAACCGTTTTACACAAAAAATTACCACCCGCGGCGGCATTTAAATAATCTCTTTCATGATCGTTAAGTCCATTGTAAAACGTGTCGATTTGGTGCAAATCGGAAAAACCATGATGAGGACATTCGTGTAACATCTCCTTAAACCTATTCCAAGCCGTAGAAAAACTTTCATTTGATTCTTGTGAAAATTTAGAAATTTCATTCTTCAAATGCGTAGTCTTAGAGGGCGGAAAAAAATGGTTCACAAATTTCGAAACGAGATCCTTCCACGTCAATATAGAATTGGGTGGCTCTTTCTCTAACCAAATTTTAGCGGGCCCCGCTAGGGAATACGGAAAAAGCATCATCTTAATCGAGTCATTCGAGACATCCTTGAATTTGCACGTGGCGGTAAGACGATTAAATTGGCGGATATGGTTGTGGGGATTGTCCTTCTCATCACCACGGAATTTGTTGTTTTGGATCATCGACAACAAACCCGTTTTAACCTCAAAATTCTCCGCAAGGATTGCGGGAATTACAATAGCTTCTCCATAACCCTCGGTGGGTGCTTGAAGTAACTCCATCATAGTTCGATTCGCCATGGTTGGTTCTTCTCGTACAATGGGTTCGTCAATAGGAGACTCCTCACTAGAAAGAGTGAGTGATTTGTTTCTTCGTTTACGAGCACGTCTAGCTTTAGAGCGAGTTTGCATAAACGTCACGTACAACGAGAAGGCGAGCAAAGAAGATTCTTTTTGGTATTTTGTGTTTTTTCAATTTTTTTGTGGTTTTTTATTGTATTAACTTTTTTTGGAAATTGGTGAATATATTAGGTAGACAACAAAGTCCACAAATCTCCTCACTAATAAAATCTCTTGATTAAAAAGGCCTCAAGGAATGAAAACGATCACGTGGAGTGAACGCCTTCGATGACTTTAGAACGATGGTGGAACACCAAATCGTTCAAGAGGGTTTAATCAAATGAAAACCAAGAAAATATATATGATATGTAGTAATACTTTGGGCGGCAAAACCCTCGATTCACTCTCAAAATCAAATACGCACAAGCAAGCGGAGGAAACGAGGCGGCGCGAAGCACTTAAGAGCCTTTTTCCTTTAGGTTGTGAAATACAACCGCCTTATACCCACCTTATAGTTTGTATTATCAAAATTAAGCTTCACGAAAGTATTTATCTATTTTTGCCTTTTTCTTTGGTTTGAGATTCGAATACAATGATCGAGTGATGAAATCCCGAATCAAGGTTGTGATTGCTCACGTATTTGGAGTACTTGTGTATTTATTGTTCTACGTATACAATATAGTAATAATATTCACACAAAAACCGAAAAACGATAATACGTATTAATAGAGTGCTATTAATACAAATACTATATGGCTAATATAGAAAAACAACAATGTTCAATCAAAACACAACACGCCTCCCCGGCAGCGGCGCCAAAATGATTGTAGTGATTTTGTATATACTTTATTTTAGGAAAAACAAAGCAACACAAAAAGCGGTAAGTATTAACGAGCGGTTTAGGAAAACCACAAGTTATGACCCAATGAATGGGGATCGTTCTCTCGAGGAGGCACGTGTGTTGTGTAATGAATGATTGATTATGTTTTTGATTATTAATGAGAAGAAAAGAAGAGAAAATGACGAAGACGAAAAAAAAATAGAAAAATAGAGCAAAAACACTACTAGAAAGTTACGACGAAGAACGTAAAAAGAGCAAAATTTAAAATTTTAATCTAAAAATTCCTAAAAATTAATAAAAATCCCAAATAATATTCTAAGAGTTTACAAAAAATCCAAACTTGCCAAAACCTTTTAATTAATTTAATAATGACTTTTTAATGCTAATTAAAGCCCTAAAAATCACTTTTAAATATTAAAAAGCCCTAAACAAGATTTAATAGTTTGTAAACCTTAAAAATGACCTAATTAAGCTAAAAACTATTTTTAAAAATTTTAAAACCAAATTAAACTATTTTTAAACTCCTAAAAACTATTAAAATCTATTAAATCTTAAATTAATTCTAAAAATTAATTGAAAAGCCTAAAAATTATTCTACAAATGGGAAAAGTCTTAATTAATGATAAAGAACCTAGGAAAAATGAAAAAGAAATTAAAATAAAACTTTTTATTTTAATGAATAAAATAATATTAAAATATTCTAAAAAATTAAAAGTCCTCAAATAAATTCTAAAAAATTCTCAAAAATCCTAAATAATCTAACTAAGAAGAAAATGTAAACAAAAGTTCCTAAAACCTTTTAGTTAATTTTATATTAATTTTTAAAGTTGCCAAAAAACCCTAAAATTAAATAAAATCAAAAATTAAAGTTTTTGAAAACTTTTTTATATGTAAACCTCAAAAATACAAATTAAAACCTAAAAACTATTTTTTTGTATTTTTATACTACTGTTTAATATTTTTAAATGACTTTCTAATTTAAAAACTAAAAATAATCCTAGAAATTAATTAAATAAAAGGAAAAATAATATTTTTAAACAGAAAAATCCTAATATCTATAAATGTCCTAGGAAAAATGAGCTAAGCCAAAAAAACTTATTAAATAAGCTGAAAATGAGAGAATAAGCTACGGCTTATATTGAAAAATGCAAAATGAAAAAGGTTTAAATGAATAACCTTTGCACCCTTGGTCAGTAAAAGACCCAAGGGCGCAACGGTTAAGTATGATGTGTGTGAGTGTGGTGGCGGGGGTTCGAGCCTGAAGAACCCCTTTTTGCTTTTTTTTTTTTTTTTTTTTTTTTCCTTTCAAAACAAATCTGTGACCTTTTAACCTTTTAATCTCAAACCAATTCCACTTTTTAGCCAAAGATTAACAAGTTTATGAATAAAAAACGTGCCAGTTTCACTTTTTTGAAGAACACTAAATTTTGTGTTCTTTCTTTTATCTTCACAAGGGAATAAACACCAAGAGGTCTTGGTTTTGGCTTGTTTGATGTATGATTTTGGAACAAAGGGGCACCCTTGTGCTCATAGAAGCACAAGGAGTCAGCAATAAGCTTAAATAAGCACTTAGCACCAAGAAATCACAAACCAAAGCAACACTTAGCAATAACAAGTTTCTGTGAACTTTTGTAGGTCTGTGGGCTATTAGGACAGATTACTTGCAATCTAATGAGATTCAATCTCCTATATTTTGCATACACAAGCTCAAACTTGCACACAATCACTCTAATACCCTATATAAGCAAATAAAGCCTAAGCAGATTTATGTCTTACTTTTTTCCCTTTTTCACTTGTAACATGATCCAAACTTTTCCAAACTAACTTAACAACTAACTACTAACCTAACTCAATCTATTTTAAGCTCTCTAACACGTTTTTCAAAGCACAATCAAATTATAAACCCTGCTAAAACACGTTTCCAAACACTACTTTAAATTTTTAAAACCAAATTTTACAAACCAATTTACTTGAAAAGCTACTCAAACTGATTCTATGATACTCTAGCATGCATCTAAACATAAAAGAACATGAATCAAACAACTTAAACACAAAATAGCATCAAATCAATCAAATCACACAACACCTTTTTTCTGAAAATTTTAAAATGGAAAAAGAAGATTACCTAAGATCCTTACTTCCAAGGATCTTTGTGGTTGCATAACCACCTCCCATATGCCCGGGCATATGCTGACAATGATCCACAACAAATACTCAAACCTGTTTAAGAAGAAATCAACAGAAAACACAAGCAATATCCAATAACTTTTTTCTGTTTTCTTATTTCTTCCTTAAAAACTCTTACAAATCTTTTCAAACCTACAAATACGTTTTAAAAACACTCACAACTCACAAATCAACTACCTTTTCCACTTTCACTTCAAAGGTAATGTGATTTATGGAATTTTGAACTTTTTAAACCCGTTTTGAAAATCAAACACAAACCTTCACAAATTGGAACTCAGAATTCAGCTTCTACACAATACACAACTTTTTAAAAGAATAAAAAGGAATTACAATTGAATTTTCTCAAATACCAAACTTTTATTTATAAAAAAGGAATTACATGTGCAAAGCTAAAAAAACTGGAACATCTAAAACTTAAGCCTATGATGCCCTTATATAATGGGTCACAGAATCGTCTAGAACACTAATTAAAATAATGCAAAAAGCTAAAACCCTAATGGCTAATTGTACAAAAATACCCTTTGAGTCTTAGTCTTCATCTTGGTCAAAAGCTGGATACATGTGACTTGACAGCTGCAATATTTGATCTTGGACGTTTAAAACTACTTGGAGGCCAAGTAGTAGCATCTCCCACGTTCAATTTGTCGGGTGTGGGGTTTTGTGCGAAAACGATGGAGCAGGGGAGGCTTGGGGAGGGTCCCACAGCCCATGTGGGTGTGTTGGGTGAAGTGGGAAAGGATTAGGGGATGTTTAATTAGTAAACTGGAGCATCTTAGGGATTTTCCCTTTGTTTTAGGCTTAATCAAAACTGGGGTGGGATTAGGGTTCATTGTGGGATTAGGGGCGTTTGATTTGTTTTTGGGTTTAATTAAAATTCAAATGGGTGTTTAGGAGGGAATGGGGGGGGGGGGGGGTTAAGTGGGAGTTGACTAATTGACCGCAACTTAAATAATAAACCGGGTTTAAGGGTTGGGCTAAGGGGGTGTATTGGGCTATTGGGTGGGTTTTACATTACCAGTCCAAACTGAAGTAGTCACCAGTTAACTTCTTTCACAGCCAGTCCAAACCAGTTAAGTATTTTTCACACAAGGTCCAAAACCAATTGCAAATTTAGTCCTTTGTGTATTTTGACTAACTTTTTGCAATATAATCATTTTCCAAGGGCTGGTTTTGTTCAATCTTCATTCTTCAAGGATCATACTTGCACATTTAATATTTTGAGGGTTAAATGTGACAAGTTCTTCAAAGATGAGGGGCCATTTTTGCCAATTCTTCAAACTTGAGGGGTCTTTTTGCAAATTTCCAAACTTGGGCCCGGTTCATTGTGCGACTTCATTTCCCGTGTTCGTTTTTGATTGATTCTTGTGTTCTTTTGCCAATTCCTCAATATCCGTACCTAAAAATACACAAGTAACAAACACGAGCATATATTTGGTCTATTTTATGATATTTTATGTATTTTAAGCCTGATTTGGACGATGAGACCATGTATAAAAGCAGTCTCATCAACTTTCTCAGTCCGAGATAGTTGATATTGAATAGGTGACATCTGCTCCAGCCTCTGAACACTAAAAGTGCACAAATCGAGTCTAGAGCCAGGAGATCAATCAAATCTCGTTAGGACACACGGATGAAGATCAAGAGAGTCCTACGCTATATCCTTGTGATATTGCTAGAACACTCAGAGTGATACTACTTAGTATTCACAATGATGAGTGGAAATCCTTCCAGTGTTAACATCAAACATCACTGCGGTAGGTCATATGCAAGATTCTTTATGAATTGAACTGTGCAAAACTGAAAAGCAACAGTGGTTTGATTCTGAATTGATTCAAACTCGTTTTAGGTTTCTAAGCAATATATTTATGGTCTTGCCAGAACATTCAGAGTGATATTCATTAATATTCACAGTGACGAATGGAAATCCTTCTAGCGTCAACATCAAACAGCGCTACGGTAGGTGACTTGTGAGATTCTTATGAATCAAACTTGTGTCAACTGGAAAGCAACAATGGTAAGATTCTTAATGAATCAAAATTGTTCCAGGAATTTGAATTGACTACTTTAATCAAGCGGATATTTATCCAATTGATTCACTCTTTATGTTCGCAGTCTTGCTTTGAGACGGTCGAGTAAAGAGAACGGCTAGTACAGCCGCGAAACCCTGTCAAGGAGATTCTTAACTGAATCTACCTAATCACTGGTACGATATTTAATATCGTATAATGGTCTTCACCGACCGGAGGTAAAACGCTACCGATTTAGGACGAATGTCAAAGCCATTCAATCCGTGTCCATGTTTTGTCTCGAGAAGGTGGCGTCACGGTGTACTCAGCAAAGTCAAAGATTCAAAACCACATATTCATGCTCAAAGACTTATTCAACAATCAATAGTGTGAGCATGTGGATAAAGACACAAGATCACAAGATGACAAAGACAAGTCAAGAATGATTTGAAGATCTCAAGATAAAAGACTAAGTCGAAAGACAATGACAAAGGCTCAAAGATCATAGCATGAAGGAACAACACTACTATTACACGTTCAAGACTAATTCATGACGAAATTCATAAATCTCCATTGGACTCCAAATATCGAAGAGGAATGACCTCACATTGGGGGAGATTGTTAGCCTGAAATTATTGAGTCAAATAAGAATGTTCGGTCATAGGTTTATATTGTAATATTTATTAGAACGTTGTAATAGGTAGTTAATTAGTCGTGGTTTACGGGCTTGGATTTAAACTAATTAAAGTCCAAAAGACAAGCCCGACCCAATATATAGTCCATTAAAGCCCGCATGTGGGTGGACTATATATACTACCCTCCTAGCATGTTAGGAGGGTGGGGATCTTTGTAACAAATCTTTCTCTAATCTAATATTCAACAAGTTAAATCACATCTCTCTCTACTTTCTCTCACTACTTTCTCTCTCTAAAACTCATATCTTTTCCATCTCATATCTTAATCTATCATCATATTATTTGGGACAACAAGCCCAAAACATGAATAATGTGGGACGGATTAAGTTAAAGGGCTACAAGCCCATTTATCAAACCAATTTGATAAATGTGGGACGGTTAAAAGTATTGTACATGGGCTTTGAAGATCCAATAGGTCGAACTAAATAAACATGGGAAGTAAATAAACGTATTTATTTATTTACTAAGTTCACACACACTCCACATATTTTTTCGATACAAACTAAGTTTCATCATCTCTCACCTCACCCAAACAAATAACCAGACAAACCCCTAACCCTAATTCACTAAATCACAAAATAAATATTGGGGCTTTTCATTAATTTCAAGCGTGTGAATGCACACGAGTGGGAAATAAATTCCCTGTTAATTCGGAAGCAAAAAGATGGAGGAGTGTGGGTGACGTGGCCTCATTCTCTTCTTTGATTGGCTGTGACAGCAACAAAACCCCTATTCACCAATAAGGAGTAGCCAACTCAGCCTCAAGGAAACACAACTAGCATAATATCGTGCCAGAGTGGCGATCCGTGTGACCAAGGGCGAATCACAACCCTTGGATCATAACAAGAAAGAGAGAGAAGAAAAAGATGTTGAATGGAAGGCTTGGATTGATTCTCGTCTCCAACAAACTCACCCCCAACACCTCGGGTTCGAGTATAAATACCCCCTCTTTATTGTATTTTTAGTATCCTTTTTCTTCTTGTACTGTTATAATGTTTAATTATAGTTAGGAATTGTAATTTTTACTTTTATAAAGTTTGTAATGTTTTAATTGAAGTAATAAAATTTCGATTCACAGCTTCATCAGTTTTGATTTATGTTAGTTATTTTATAAAATATCCTTGCAATTTTTATCTATTATTATCATTATAAGTGAAGTATCAATCATATCAGCTTAGTTTATAGCTGTTGTGAATGATAAAGAGTGATTTGGGGATAATTGCTTAAACCCACTGTTTAAGTTTATAACAAATCTGTTGGTTCGAGTATTTTTGTTGTTCGATGATGGATGGTATGATCGTGTTTTTGGTTCGTGATGGTGGTATGATCGTGACGGTGTCGATTTAAATAAGTCCGCTCAGCGCGCGACTTCTACTCAAAGGTTTCCTCAAAACGGTTAAGCTCATTTAATCTTCCAAGTTTTAGCTAAATCTGCTTGTATTAAGTATGTTATGAATCTGCTTGCATTAGATTGATCTTACGGGGTTGTTGAGTTAGTTTGAGATTGTTGTTACAATTTTATAGGAGTAATAATAATCTGTTAAATCGTGATTCTGAGTGGAGATTCACAATAGGGCTGCTGATATTGTAAGAGTCTGTTGTTGTAGTTTATGATAGAGGATACTACTTGAGTAGCTTAATCTCACTGCCTTTAATTAGCTTGTTTTTGTTTAGGTAGATATTTTTTGTTTTTCGTCTATTGTTGAATGTTTTTGGCTGTTATTTGCATAAGACTTTAATCTGTCATGTCTGAACTCGTCTTATCCTGAATGTTTGGGACAATAGAATGCTTTGTGATAATATATTCGTCTTATGGTAAATTCAGTCATAACAAGTTAGTGAGCAAATCTGATTTGGATTCAAGAGTGCTATAGTCTGTATTTTTATTCAGTTTGTTGATATTAGGGAGTTGAAGTTCTCATCTATCTGTCTTGATTCATTTCTGTGGAGTTCTTGAGTATTTCCTTCTTTGAATTAGTTGCTGCGATTATGTTTGTTACTTGTTTGATGCTCGTTTAGGGTATGAATTATCTTAGATATTGTTGCTATGATTTGCTTATATATTGGTTGTCATAGATCTTGCTGTAGTGTTTGATTGAGTTGTTTTGTTTTATAATATTAGTTGTTTAGTAGGAATTTTTAGCATTCATAATCTTCTCATAGCTACTGTTTAATTTTTGTTGTTATATTTGTCATTTTGTCTATTGAGTTTAATGTGTTATAGATGTGTTATCCTGCTGGTTTTATTTGAAGTATCTGTTCTTTTTGTGATCTGCTGGTTCAATTGGATTTTGAGAAACAAGATCTGAACTCCAAAATAAAAAAAACAATAACAAAAATCTGCCACCCATGGGGCTCGACCTCGAGACCTTCTGTCCAATAGCCCAGCGCCTCAACCATTGCGCTACTTCACTGTTTTGTAAAATTATTGCATTAACTGTTTAATATTAGCTGTAGATTTAACTTTTATGCACATAACTAAAGCGTTTTTCTTACTTTACTTAGTTTTAAAGTAATAAATAATTAAATTAATATAAATATAAATAAATATAGTTTAAAAATAAAAATAAATAGTTAATTACTTTTAAAATTAATATAGTTTAAATAATTTTGTTTAAAAAGTTTGTTTCGAATATAGAGATATAAAATGAAAAGTAAAAAGTAGAATTAGTTAGTTTAAACAAAAACAAAAAATATAGATAGATTTAATTTGCATCTTTTAGAATAAATTTTGGGTTTACGATTCATGCACTTAGGTCTAAAATTTGTAGGAGTAATTTTATTTGTAAAAACCGAAAACCAATTCGAATCAATTGTCCAAATCAAAGCAAAACGTCTCAAATTCACTCGATCTTCGTGTACAACGAACTTGGTTCACCAACGTGTTTAATTAAATCCGTCTTTGGTAATCTTAGTCTTTTACTTTTACTAAAGGTAATTTTCTAATGTACCCTATAATGTATCTTAATTATCACATATAATATCCACCACATACATCAACATCAAATTTTGGCGCCGCTGCCGGGGATCTTGTGTACGATTCGTTTCGTGGAGATTTGTTGATCGTTGATTTGAAGACCCTTTCTGTCCTCGGAAAGTTTTGTTATTTTTCTATTATTATAGTATGTATCGTTTTTCTCGTTTTTTGTGATTACTATATTGTATTACGTAGAACAATAAATTTACCTACTTCCAAATAAGACCTTAGTTGGGATTTCATCACATAGCTATTGTATTCGAATCCAAAAAAAGGCAAAATAGATAAATACTAATAAGAAGTTTGAACTCGATTTATACAAACTATAAGGTGGGTATAAGGTGACTTGCTATAAAAGGCCGTCTAAGGAAAAAGGTTTTTAGGTGCTTTGTGCCACATCGTTTCCCCGCTTGCTTGTGCGTATATTGAGAGGGACGACCGATTATTAGTTTGCCAACTCAAGTAGTATTATATCTTATTTTTGTAGTTTACTTATTGAAGCTCGAGACGTTTAGGTTTTCACCTATCGTTTCAAAGTCGACCGAGGGTAGATTACTTCCATAGTAATTATCCTTACTCCTTGTTTTTGTCAATCTTGATTTATGAAAAATACCAAAAATAATCTTCTTAATCCTCTATCATGTTTAATTCTTTTTCTCCTCACCCTCCAATTTTTAATTCTTCCATGAATTCCTTCGTCAATTGTGTAGGGTGTGGAGAACCGTTATATGGTCTTTTACCATGTTGGTGGTGTACGCGTGAGTGTTGTGGAAATGATTTACGTCACGATATACGAGTTGGATTTTGTTCTTGTTGCAATGAGATTACTTCATGTGGGAAACCGAATTTTTCGAATAATACTCTCGATTTTTACCCACCTCCACACCCAACATACGAGACACCCTCGTGTGAGTTTTGTGGAAATAATTCTCATTTTGGTATTTATTGTTCGCATCGATTCTCGCTTAATTACGAGCAAGAACCGGGCAACAATCAAAATTTTAATGATAATTGTTATCCACAAGATTTACCGAGTTTATCACAACAACATCTTTGTTGTGGGTATTGTGGAGGTCCTCACGAGAGTTTTTGTTGTCAACCAAGAGATCAAAATTTTTATGATCCTAGTCCTTGCTATAATTCTATTCCCTCCGGTTTTGACCAATCTTCACAATATTCTTTCGATATTGAAAGACTCGAAACGATGTTCCAACAAATAATGAATCAAAGAAATGTTGAAGTTGTTGAAAAGAGCATTGAAGATATGTTGCTTGAAAAGAGACAAATCAATCAAGAGATTAATGATATAACTAATGATTTGGGAAGTCGTAGATTTCATGGAGAAATAATTAACGAGGGATTTAAAAGAGATTGTGAACTTAAGATTAGACAACTTTCGCAAGATTATAATGGATTAAGCATTAAAATTCGAGAGAAAGAACGAGCTCAAGAGGAAGCAAAATATCTTGCCACTCGTGAACTCGAGCGTTCTCTTCTTATTGACGATGACGAGGATAGTGCTATTTCTTTGAGAAATCTTATTGCTCTACATCCTTCGTCTAGTGCAATCGTACTTCCTTTTCGTATTTTGCCGGCAAAGGAGTCCGAGGATTCTCCCATCCTAGATGATGAGGAAATCTCTCATGACATCATTACTCCTATTCATGATTCTTCCACCGTGGAACCCGGAAATTCTCTAAGCAAGGGGGACGAGTATATTAGCACTATTTCGGACATGGAATCGGACGAATTAATAAAGTCTAGTGTTGAAATTCTTGTCCAAAACCCAAGAGAGTTCGACGGTATTTCCAATGAAACATGTGATTTGCCACCTTGTGATGACTCTACTTCTTCCATTCACATTGATATTTTCTCCAAATCTAATGATGAAAATTGTGATGGAAATGAAGATTTTGAGAATGATTCGACTTCTAGTGAATTTTATAATGAGGAGTTCTCCGATGAACTTTCTTATAAAGATGATATTCATGACTCGGATTTTGAGGGGTTTACCGATGAACCTACTCTTCTTCACCCATTTCCACCGGGAAATGATGATGAAAGTGATCCGGTTTTTGAGAGGTTCACTTTTGAACTTGCTCCTTTAGACCCATTTCCACCGGGAAATGAGGTTGATTTGAATATTCCAATCCTTTAGAATTTCTCCGATGAACTTACTCATTTAGATGTGGAAGACGTGGTTCATCGTGAAAAATTATCCAACATCTATCTTCTCATTTCTAAGATCGAAGCTTTGAATTCTAAGCCTAATGACAAGTCTTTCTCTCCATCTCCTATTCCCGTTGAGGATAGTGATCTGTTTATGGAGGAGATTGACATGTTTCTTGCTTCTAATGATTCGATACCACTGGGTATTGATGAACTTGACCCGGAGGGGGACGCTTTTTTTTAGAGAATTTACTTGATGATGATTTCGTCCCAAGTCCTCCTCCCACCAACTTTGACCTTATGTGGGTTTTTCATGTGTCTCATATTGAGTACCATGACCCGGTTGATCACATTTCTAAGGGTGAAATGGTTGTTAAAGCTAAGAATGTTCATTCCACTATTGATGAAACTTTTACCACACCATTACCATGTGCTTTATATGATCATGGATTAGCATGGGGGGACGACACCGTGTTGTCTATTCCTTTCTCTCCCGAGGACGAGGTATTCGACCCCGGAATTGTTGATTTAGGGAAATCTCGGCCTTTCACCGATGCAATAATTGAAAGACTTTTCGATCATCTTGGTGCGAGTTTATCTCGGGGAGCATGCTATATTCATTCCATAATTTGTGACTACTATCTCTTTTTGGAGATTCATTTTGGAGTTTTATCCTTTCGTTTGTCATCCGACAACGTGGATGTAATCTTTGACCCCGACATCGTGCTTTATGTTGGATTTTATTCCATTATGCCGGTTTTCACCACTTTCCCTAAGGACCAATGAATGCGGGGATCGAGTCGAGCTCATGACTCGGTTAACAAAAACGAGGTGCCTTGTGGGGGAGTTCCATACATTCTATCTTCTTTCTATTTTTTAACACTAATAAGGCTTAATCTTTCAAGCTCGTGCTCGTGTTTTGTTGTGTTGTGAATCTTAGGTATGACCCTAATCGTTGAAGACTCTCGTGTTCGGTTTTTGCCGGTCCACTTGATCTTCCATTCTTTGATTGCCAAAAGGGGAGCACTCTCTATCCTTTGATTTTTATCGACTAACATTTTATCTTGAGGAATAATTAATAAACGGCTTATAGATTTGCGTTCTCTTTCCATGTTAGGATTTTGCATTAGACTCTTCGTGTTTTAGCAAGGGGGTGTTACTCTTGAGCTAAGAAACATTGAGGACAATGTTTGGTTTTAGCATGGGGGAGTCAATCGATATAATCCCTTGCAATTGCTTTTGTCGTGTCTAAACGTAATTGTTTTTCTCGTTTTTCATAAAAAAATTAAATTTTTAGTGTTATTTTTAAGTTTTAATAAATAAAATAATTGCTTTTAACACAAATGTAGGCTTTCCGTTGGTGAAAATAAAAATAGTTTTTGACTCGACTCGGTTTTTACCTTAGCTTTTCCTTAACGTATTTGAATTAAGTTTTGCTAGGCTTTTATATAGGGAGCTTTAAAACGCGAAAGTCTTAACTCATACGGGTTAAGACAAGAACTTTTCGCAAGTTCCTATAATTGATCCTAGAAAGTCGTTTATCAAGGGAACTTTAAAACGCAAATTCTAAAGCATGAAAAAGTATAAGAAATGCAAGATCTTATAGATGACTTGAAAACCCAAAACTTTGATTTAATAGGCTAAGTATCCATTGATTTCACATTTTTGAAATTTTACAATATAGAGAACAAGAGATGATAGAGTTTAATCATAAGTTTCTAAGATTAATTCTTCTTTGTATAAGTTTTTTTGTGTTTGATTTAATCTCCTCGTATTTATTTTCCACACTTGGATAAATAATTGCTTAATAAATGAAGTTTTTAGCGGTTTAGGCTTGATATCTTAACTCGTAACTCCTACTTTTTCTTCCCTTGTAATTAAAGTGAGAACACATTAAGGGTGTCAGCGTCATGGACTTTTGATCATGGGATTGCGGAAATTTGGCTTACTATACATATCATATTAATAAAGAAGAATGAATAAAAACATGTTCTCTAGGAGCCTTCGGGTGGGAGTCATGTAGCACTAACCTTGTCATTAGAGCCTTAGGGTGTATGGCAAGGGGACGTGTTTAATAAAAATTGCATCATCATCATGAGCCATAAGGTGGGATGGTGAATGTTAATTCCCTTATTTTTGTCCAAGGAGCCTTCGGGTGTGAATTTTAAATAAGGAGCAGAATTGCATCTTTAAGAGCCACAAGGTGATATGATGTGATTGTTGCTAACTCCATTAATAAGGTCATAATTGACTTTGGAGGTTTTATTGTTTCTTTTAAGTAGTCCTATTAGCCAAATTTCGGGTCCGGGGATTTATCCCTCAAATCGTGTTAAGTTATCCTTGATGTGGGCTTTCTTTAGTGACAACGGTTTTTGTAGTCGAGGTTAGGTTTTGAGTGTTGAGTTTACACAGTTCATGCCTTCATTTTTGGACTAATAAATATCAAATAAGTCAAATGAGCCTTTGGGTGAATGACAAATAAAATCTAGAGATACAATTAGGAATAATAGGAGATTGAGTTTAACACAAATTACTTGTATGAGTTGGTTTAATTTTGGGGCTTATGATTGACAATGATCTTGTTTTTACACTTGGCATGGAAAAGTGAAAAGTCGGGGACGATGAATCTATTTGAGTTTTATGATCCTTAAAGTTCTTTTTCAAATAATGAAAGCAATACATTTTGTCTTTGCAAAATAAAAGTTGAATAAAACTGTAGTTTATAGTTTTACTTTATCATTGCGTGAGGACACGGCAATTTCTTAGCAAGGGGGAGTTTGATATGAGTGTTATTACTCATATCATTTGTATCTTAAAACAATGAAAAAATGCATAAAAATATATAAATATTGCCTCGTATAGGCGTTTTTGTTGTTTCATGTATGTAGGTACCGAAGATCGCGAAAATCGACAAAAACCGACACGAGATTGAAGGAAAAGATCAAGGAGCCAAAAGTCAAGTTCATTTTGTTCGCGGATTAATCTAAGTTCGAGACCAAGTGGGTCCCACATTTGGACTAATGGGCTAAAAAGCCCAATAAGGGAGCAAGTATTATCTACTTTTGGTTACTAAGCCCAATCAAGCCCAAAACATGAATAATGTGGGACAGATTAAGTTAAAGGGCTACAAGCCCATTTATCAAACCAATTTGATAAATGTGGGACGGTTAAAAGTATTGTACATGGGATTTGAAGATCCAATAGGTCGAACTAAATAAACATGGGAAGTAAATAAACGTATTTATTTATTTACTAAGTTCACACACACTCCACATATTTTTTTGATACAAACTAAGTTTCATCAACTCTCACCTCACCCAAACAAATAACCAGACAAACCCCCTAACCCTAATTCACTAAATCACAAAATAAATATTGGGGTTTTTCATTAATTTCAAGCGTGTGAATGCACACGAGTGGGAAATTAATTCCCTGTTAATTCGGAAGCAAGAAGATGGAGGAGTGTGGGTGACGTGGCCCCATTCTCTTCTTTGATTGGCTGTGACAGCACCAAAACCCCAATTCACCAATAAGGAGTGGCCAACTCAGCCTCAAGGAAACACAACTAGCACAATATCGTGCAAGATTGGTGATCCGTGTGACCAAGGGCGAATCACAGCCCTTGGATCATAACAAGAAAGAGAGAGAAGAAAAATATGCTGAATGGAAGGCTTGGATTGATTCTCGTCTCCAACAAACTCACCCCCAACACCTCGGGTTCGAGTATAAATACCCCTCTTTGTTGTATTTTTAGTATCCCTTTTCTTCTTGTACTGTTATAATATTTAATTATAGTTAGGAATTGTAATTTTTACTTTTATAAAGTTTGTAATGTTTTAATTGAAGTAATAAAGTTTCGATTCACAGCTTCATCAGTTTTGATTTACATTAGTTATTTTATAAAATATCCTTGCAATTTTTATCTACTATTATCATTATAAGTGAAGTATCAATCATATCAGCTTAGTTTATAGCTGTTGTGAATGATAAAGACTGATTTGGGATAATTGCTTAAACCCACTTTTTAAGTTTATAACAAAGCTGTTGGTTCGAGTATTTTTGTTGTTCGATGATGGATGGTATGATCGTGTTTTTGGTTCGTGATGGTGGTATGATCGTGACGGTGTCGATTTAGATAAGTCCGCTCAGCGCGCGACTTCTACTCAAAGGTTTCCTCAAAACGGTTAAGCTCATTTAATCTTCCAAGTTTTAGCTAAATCTGCTTGTATTAAGTATGTTATGAATCTGCTTGCATTAGATTGATCTTACGGGGTTGTTGAGTTAGTTTGAGGTTGCTGTTACAATTTTATAGGAGTAATAATAATTTGTTAAATCGTGATTCTGAGTGGAGATTCACAATAGGGCTGCTGATATTGTAAGAGTCTACTGTTTTAGTTTAAGATATAGGACACTACTTGAGTAGCTTAATCTCACAGCCTTTAATTAGCTTGTTTTTGTTTAGGTAGATATTTGTTGATCTTCGTCTATTGCTGAATGTTTTTGGCTGTTATTTGCATAAGACTTTAATCTGTCATGTCTGAACTCGTCTTATCTTGAATGTTTGGGACCATAGAATGCTTTGTGATAATATATTCGTCTTATGGTAAATTCAGTCATAAAAAGTTAGTGAGAAAATCTGATTTGGATTCAAGAGTGCTGTAGTCTGTATTTTTATTCAGTTTGCTGATATTAGGGAGTTAAAGTTCTCATCTATCTGTCTTGATTTATTTCTGTGGAGTTCTTGAGTATTTCCTTCTTTGAATTAGCTGCTGCGATTATGTTTGTTACTTGTTTGATGCTCGTTTAGGGTCTGAATTATCTTAGATATTGTTGCTATGATTTTCTTATATATTGGTTGTCATAGATCTTGCTGTAGTGTTTGATTGATTTGTCTTGTTTTATAATATTAGTTGTTTAGTAGGAATTTTTAGCAGTCATAATCTTCTCATAGCTACTGTTTAATTTTTGTTGTTATATTTGTCATTTTGTCTATTGAGTTTAATCTGTTATAGATGTGTTATCCTGCTGGTTTTATTTGAAGTATTTCTGTTCTTTTTGTGATCTGCTGGTTCAATTGGATTTTGAGAAACAAGATCTGAACTCCAAAATAAAAAAAAACAATAACAAAAATCTGCCACCCATGGGGCTCGACCTCGAGACCTTCTGTCCAATAGCCCAGCGCCTCAACCATTGAGCTACCTCACTGTTTTGTTAAATTATTGCATTAATAGTTTAATATTAGCTGTAGATTTAACTTTTATGCACATAACTAAAGCGTTTTTCTTACTTTACTTAGTTTTAAAGTAATAAATAATTAAATTAATATAAATATAAATAAATATAGTTTAAAAATAAAAATAAATAGTTAATTACTTTTAAAACTATTATAGTTTAAATATTTTTGTTTAAAAAGTTTGTTTCAAATATAAATATAAAATGAAAAGTAAAAAGTAGAATTAGTTAGTTTAAACAAAAAGTAAAAATACTGATAGATTTAATTTGCCTCTTTTAGAATAAATTTCGGGTTTACGATTCATGTACTTAGGTCTAAAATTTGTAGGAGTAATTTTAGTTGTAAAAACCGAAAACCAATTCGTATCAATTGTCCAAATCAAAGCAAAACGTCTCAAATTCACTCGATCTTCGTGTACAATGAACTTGGTTCACCAACGTGTTTAATTAAATCCGTCTTTGGTAATCTTAGTCTATTACTTTTTCCTAAAGTTAATTTTCTAATATACCCTATAACGTATCTTAATTATCACATATAATATCCACCACATACATCAACATCAGGTAACCAGACCGCGCACTAATATCACCGCATGGGGTATGCTTACAAGGCCACGTGAGCACATTGTTTCTCCGAGGTATGTACACCACAATTTAGTTTTCTAGCATCTGATAATGTCAATAAAAAGTTACTTCCTAAAGTTTTAATGGTATGAAATGTGTAGCTTACGCGTTGCGGTACCCAATGTTGAAGCTAGCACATCCAATTCTGAGAAATTCCTTCCCCCTGGGATTGTACACGCTTGTACGCACTGAATAGTATAACTGACTGTAAGGACTTTCACCAACATCTAACCCCTCTTAGACGTACCCGACTTCTTGACGAACTGTCCGACGAAATGCTTATGAGAGAGCTAGCCATAGGCGTGTCACAGGAGGTAACTTTGTCTTCTCATCTGAAAAAGAAGATTTCATATATATCTCAGCGCTTGGCTGAAGTGTCCTTGAAAATGACTCAAGCGACAGAAGAAAAAGACCACGAGCTTGTGTGCGCCAAAGTTGAACTAGCGCGTCTGCGCGGCGTGTCTTGTATAAATGTCCGATCCATACAATACTTGGAAGATGAGAAGGCATTTTTATCAGAATCTATAGATCGAGAGCGCCACCTTCGCGCAAGACAGGAGGAGGAAAATCGCTGGGTCATGTCCAAGCTTGAGGAGGGTATGAGAGTCCCTACTTCAAATTACGACAATTTTATTGCCAACTGCCAGCAAGATATGGTTAAGAAGGCAGAGATTCTGAAGTGTATGAGTATCGATTTTGATTAGGAGCAATATCCGTACCTAACGGCAGTGCGCGTAGAGAGGCAATGGCTTATCAGGTACGGTCTTCCTCTGGCTGTCAAAGGTGCTTTTGAGTCCCCCAATATCAATAGAGCATTTCAGGAGGTTTTTGCTTCTGCCTAGTTATTAGGGCAAAGTCTTGCCATGGAGCGTGCTTTCAAAGATGGTTTACTGACAGGACCTTTGGAGGGTAGTGCTATAAATTCTCGCTATGCCCAAGAAGGCTTCGACGTCGCATGCCGTAGATTGAAAGATGGTCAACTGCCCATCATTGATGTTATCGAAAAAGATCAAGATCAGCCGATCAGTGTGCTTATAGCGGGACTTATTTGGCGAGGCATTATGAAAAGTGTGCAGGGGACGATTCCAACGGTATTGCCAAACTGAATATCTCCCAACTAGAGTTCCTGTCTATTCTTCTGGCGTGATACAGATGGTTTCGCTCAAGGACAAGTTGAAGCCTCATGCCATACACGATGCGAAGAAGAACCAGTCTTCTGCCACAGGTGCTGTTATTGGTTTAGGTTTGGCGTATCCCAGTCGTTCTGATGGTGTACCTGTAAGTCTACCTTCTATTGATGCACATCATGTTCGTGTCTTGCAATATATGAAGGAGGCTTGGGCAGAACGTCGTGCGTCGTTGAACCCTTCGTATCGCAGATTAAAGAGATCGCTTTCAGCTGGTGATCTATTATAAAGGGTAGTTGTCGTACTATGTGTATAGTTGTAGCTTTGAACTGAACCTATCATTATTTGTAAAGCAAGAACTTTGTTGTACTTATAGAGCCTTGCGCCGTTTGCTTACATATAGCGTCATGCGCATGTTTTTGTTGTTTTTTATATATATGTCCAGGTCTTTGGACCCACGCCTAAGATTATGCGTGTAAGTTCCTGTTTGTGAGTACATTCAGTGAAGTGTAACTCTGAGCCTATGGGTGAGTTGAAAGTTCATTACGTGTGGTCTGCCACTACTACCATAAGCAATGTCTTAGATAATGATGTGTTTGTTGGGCGTACACACTGTGTCTTGGCATATTCATCATAGAATGTGAGGAATGCAATACTTACTACAACGTCTTATAGTAAGCTACCTAACAAAGGATACCTGATCCGGCGCCATTGGGGGTGCATCCCTCTTACGTGACAAGTTTAATTAGTAGGGTAAACTTATTCCTCTTATTTCGCCTGGAACGTTATTTGTACATGTACACCGGGGCCAAATATATATAAACAATTGAAACATATTAGGAGCATAACTTCAATTTATTAAGGAAAATGAAAAATCACAAATAAATAAAAATTATGGTATGCGGAACTAGCTAGGGACCGTAGAGTTTATTTTTTGGTCTTGCGAGTGTTCGAAAGGAAAACATTGAAAAATAAATCCTAAATTACCAAAAAGTGAAAAAATACATGGATCTTTATTAAGAGTTGGCTGCGGCCAAGAGGGTGATCCATGCTGATTATGCGATGCCTCAGAGATAGTATTGCTTCTATCCATGATTGTGTCCCGGTTATGTCCCGTGCTGATTCAACTGACTCGGTGGTGACTGCGAACGACTATCGCTGCATATCCTGCCCTTTCGGGATTCACTCCAAATCTCCTTGGTGCGGCCTGCGCCCTTTGTTTTACCATTTCTGCTTGCTAAACGTGGTCTAATGGCGATCGCTCTAGCCGGCAAAGCATCGATACCCCCTTATTCTTGTTGGCTATTCAATTGGGAGGGGAACATTGAAACTACGCCGCAGACTACGCCTCCCATTTTTTCTACGAGAGACCCAAATGTGCGCCTCAAGTTTGACATTACTCCTCCCCTACCTGTTCCTGCGCCAGGCGCACCTTCGGGTAACCTGCTTGGTCTCGCCTCCATGCTCGAGCATGCCTGGCATTGGCGACACCGTATTACCTTTTTATGAGCATCCCTATGCATGAAAGGCCAAAAATATCCTGAGCGAACAACTTCGCGTACCATAGCTTTTGGACCTTGGCGGCATGTCTTTTTATGCGCGAATTCCATAATCAGTCGCGCTTGCCCAGGCCCCAAGCATTGAAGATTCTGACCATGCGTTGATTTGTTGTATAGAATTTTGTTCATGACCGTAAACTGCCTTGCTCTGTACTTTAGTCGTTTGGCGCTTCTGTCGTCGCTCGGTAGTGTGTGTTGGACCGAATAGTTTACGATTGTTGTCATACATGTTTGTGACCCTTCCCTATTCGCTGCAGGTACTGGGTGCGCATGTACAAATTTGTCTAGAATAAAATCGATAAGTACGTGCCTAGGGGGATCTTCGACATTTGTCGCTAAGAGACGATCCATGGCCCTTTACATTAGCCCTATTCTTCTGAGATTTCTCGGATGGAGAAATAGGTGAATTGCTTGATCATAGCCCTTATCTTCCTTGTGTACTAGATGAGCGCGCTCCCTCGAGGCTCGTACAGTCGTGCTACTCTATTTGCTAGTAAGGGGTTATATACATAAGCCATCAGATTTTTTGTGTAAACCAAAGATTCCTAGATCTTTTAGCTACTAGGAACGAATCTCATTCACTTGATTGAGCAAGGCGGAATAGATTGAAAACGTTTAACAAGGTGTTTAAGAACAACAAACACAGGTCGAATTTCTCCCAACGTTACTTGTATTAATTAAACACAAATATCATCTAGACGTTAATACATTAATCCCACATCTAGAACACACATATAGCTTTAGGTTTAAATTTTGATAGTAGGAACTGAATGAATAAACCTAATATCCTTGGTTCCTTTTATAGTGCAAGGAATAAGGTTTACAAGAGATAAGAACAAATAAACATAAAATATTCTATTTAGATAAACTATATTTTGAATATATCGGTCCACAATATATCACATATATCCCCTAAATAGAGTTCCATCAGCCTCCATATTATGTCAATGGCTAAAACTTACGTGTCAGTGGCTAAACATAATATACTCATGTTTTCTTCGTTTTGAGTTTCTAAGACATCAACTTTTAGACCCAACAATCTTCCCCTAGTTGATGTTGGCAAAACTCTTTTTGTATCTCTTGTAAGTGGTACATCATCTTCAAATTGCTTCCCCTCATGTTTAGAATCGATATCTTCCCCTTTTTTCACATCAAATAGGGAAGGAACAAATGTATGCAATCGAAGATTCTCCAACTGTAGGCTCTATGTAATGATCTTCGAAGAAAAATAAGTACAATATTTTTTATGTAGAAGTAGAATAACCCAAGCCTGTGTTTCCATATCTTATAGTAAACATGCGACTCCAAAACTCACGGCTATAATTAGTAGACTTTAAAACTCACTGCTATAATGAGTAGCCTCTTGGTAAAAATAATCCTCACGCTGACAATGTGAGGCACATACTATAGCAAATATGAGCATATATCATCTTAAGAAAAATCTCATACCTTTGCTACCTTTTTATCAAGTCTGTTTTCACAACTAAATATGATCTTCAAACCAATGGCTGTTCTCCATGATTTAAAGATAAAACACAAACCCGTGAAAATCTTCTTCAAACATCAAACTTATCATAAGAATTCTTCCCCTTAATCATATACTTCTTCTAAAAATATCCGAGCCATAAATATCATAATGATATTATGAATAAAAACAAGAGATCCGATGTACCTGTATGGATAACCTCCTCGTTTTATGTGCCAAAACCTAATCAAATTTCCAAACAACAGCATTTCCTCTTTACCCGAGATCCTTCATTGTCCAATAACCCTACAGTATGTGTTGTCCAAAATCGGACAACACTTGTCAGTGGACAAAAACCAATATCTCAGACAACAAAGCATACTGTCACCGTGTGAATCATGCTTTGTCAGCGGGTAAATTACTAACGTCAGCGGCTCAGTTTATTCCTAACATCAGCGAGTAAAAATAACAAAAATGGCTACATTAAAAATTCAAATTGCTTCCCCTCATGTTTAGAATCGATATCTTCCCATTTTTTCACATCAAATAGGGAAGGAACAAATGTATGCAATCGAAGATTCTCTAACTGTAGGCTCTATGTAATGATCTTCGAAGAAAAATAACTACAATATTTTTTATGTAGAAGTAGAATAACCCAAGCCTGTGTTTCCATATCTTATTGTAAACATGCGACTCCAAAACTCACGGCTATAATTAGTAGACTTTAAAACTCACTGCTATAATGAGTAGCCTCTTGGTAAAAATAATCCTCACGCTGACAATGTGAGGCACATACTATAGCAAATATGAGCATATATCATCTTAAGAAAAATCTCATACCTTTGCTACCTTTTTATCAAGTCTGTTTTCACAACTAAATATGATCTTCAAACCAATGGCTGTTCTCCATGATTTAAAGATAAAACACAAACCCGCGAAAATCTTCTTCAAACATCAAACTTATCATAAGAATTCTTCCCCTTAATCATATACTTCTTCTAAAAATATCCGAGCCATAAATATCATAATGATATTATGAATAAAAACAAGAGATCCGATGTACCTGTATGGATAACCTCCTCGTTTTATGTGCCAAAACCTAATCAAATTTCCAAACAACAGCATTTCCTCCTTTACCTGAGATCCTTCATTGTCCAATAACCCTACAGTATGTGTTGTCCAAAATCGGACAACACTTGTCAGTGGAAAAAAACCAATATCTCAGACAACAAAGCATATTGTCACCGTGTGAATCATGCTTTGTCAGCGGGTAAATTACTAACGTCAGCGGCTCAGTTTATTCCTAACATCAGCGAGTAAAAATAACAAAAATGGCTACATTAAAAATTCAAATTGCTTCCCCTCATGTTTAGAATCGATATCTTCCCATTTTTTCACATCAAATAGGGAAGGAACAAATGTATGCAATCGAAGATTCTCCAACTGTAGGCTCTATGTAATGATCTTCGAAGAAAAATAACTACAATATTTTTTATGTAGAAGTAGAATAACCCAAGCCTGTGTTTCCATATCTTATTGTAAACATGCGACTCTAAAACTCACGGCTATAATTAGTAGACTTTAAAACTCACTGCTATAATGAGTAGCCTCTTGGTAAAAATAATCCTCACGCTGACAATGTGAGGCACATACTATAGCAAATATGAGCATATATCATCTTAAGAAAAATCTCATACCTTTCCTACCTTTTTATCAAGTCTGTTTTCACAACTAAATATGATCTTCAAACCAATGGCTGTTCTCCATGATTTAAAGATAAAACACAAACCCGCGAAAATCTTCTTCAAACATCAAACTTATCATAAGAATTCTTCCCTTTAATCATATACTTCTTCTAAAAATATCCGAGCCATAAATATCATAATGATATTATGAATAAAAATAAGAGATCCGATGTACCTGTATGGATAACCTCCTCGTTTTATGTGCCAAAACCTAATCAAATTTCCAAACAACAGCATATCCTCCTTTACCCGAGATCCTTCACTGTCCAATAACCCTACAGTATGTGTTGTCCAAAGTTGGACAACACTTGTCAGTGGACAAAGACCAATATCTCAGACAACAAAGCATACTGTCACCGTGTGAATCATGCTTTGTCAGCGGGTAAATTACTAACGTCAGCGGCTCAGTTTATTCCTAACATCAGCGAGTAAAAATAACAGCAATGGCTACATTAAAAACCTTAATGTGTCCCAATATGTGACTTCAATCATAAAGTTCTTTTAATGATACTGAATAAAGTTCTTTTTACTAATACGAATGCTTGGTGTTAAGTAAGGATTTTAAGATTCCTGATGAGAATTTTATTGAGTATAGAACACCTAGGCATAAGGACATTTATAATGTTAATCTAAATGGAATTAAGATGAAAAAAAATCTGTCATGTCTTTATGCTAAAGCTTCAGTTGATGAGAGTAATTTATGGCACAGAAGGTTATGGCATATTAACTTTAAGAACATTAATAGACTTGTGAGACATGATCTTGTTAGTGGTTTGCCTTCTAAAGCTTTCCACAATGATCATTCTTGTGTTGCATTCCTTAAAGGCAAACAACATAAGGTCTCCTTTAAGTCTAAAAGTGTGCATTTTAGTCCTAAGCCACTTCACCTGTTACACATGGACTTATTTGGCCCAACCAATATAGAAAGCCTAAATGGTAAATCTTACTGTTTTGTTGTCACTGATGATTATTCTAGGTTTACTTGGACTTTCATTTTGGCTTTAAAGAGTGATACTGCTAAGACTTTAATTAATTCATCATACAGATTGAGAAGAAAACAGGTAATGAGGTTAAAATTCTTAGAACTGACAATGGTGGTGAGTTTAGGAACAATCTTCTAGATGCCTTTTGTGTCAATAAGGGAATTTCTAGAGAGTTTAGCATAGCTAGAACTCCATAACAGAATGGTGTATTTGAATGAAAGAATACAACTCTAATAGAAGCAGCTAGAACCATGTTGACAGATGCAAATATACCCATTGCTTTTTAGGCTGAGGCTGTGAACACTACATGCTATGTTCAAAATAGAGCCTTTGGAATAGGAAGCCTATTATAGACTTCTTTAGGCCTTTTAGATGTCATGTAGTTATTTTAAATACTAGTGATAATCTAGCCAAGTTTCACTCATAAGGTGATGAGGGACTTTTATGGGATATTCCACAAATAGCAGGGGTAAATGGTTTATAGCAAGAAGACTAAGATTATAACAGAAAATATTCATGTTGACTTCTTGGAAAGTAAATATAGTGATCCTAAGTCTGGACCTAATTGGTTGTTTGATTTGGAACCATTATCTAGGGCTTTGAATTATATGCCTGTCACTAATCCATACATTGTGGAAAAGCATCCAAATGTCTTGGAAGAACCTATTGTTGAGATTTCAGGTGTAAAACTCGCATGCTTTTACCATGAACAATACACTAATAATCGTACGTACATGATTAAAACTTTCCTTTTATAGCACGTTACGTTTCACGAATATGAATTACTAGAATTACGTACGTGTTATTACACGATAATTATTATGTACGTATTAAAACATGATAAATATTATCAACAATAATGATAATCACGAACATGAAATCATGAACGTAAGAATCACGAACATATAATTATGTATTTACGTATATTATTAATACCATTATTGTCGTTACGTACAAGTATTTATTATAACAAGAATATTTAGTAATATCGAAACACGTAAACACGAACACACGAACATTTAATAAAATAGACACGAGAAAGGCTTCGGGTTACATTGGTGGACCCTACTAGCCGCGGCATCAAAGGAGAAACGGGCCAAGCCCATTTGATTTTTATGAAATAAACAAAAAAGGAAACAAATATTCATTCACAAGTTTTCCAAGAAAATTAAGAAAAAAAGGCAAAAATGTAACACCCCAAAATTTATACAATTCAATACAGCGGAAGACTAGTTGGTGTTACGGGATAGCACATTACTCACATCATAGACAACGCATAAAAATCGCGTCGTTTAATAATAAAGCATTTCCATTCATAAATATCAAATTTACATAGGTCCCAAGTCATATTATTTCATACAAAGTTTTACAAAGTATTTGAATGGAAAATATTGTTTAAGTGCGGGCCATGAATTCTTGTCGTCTACCCGAGAATTACCTTCAAGTACCTGAGATAAAACATGTTAAAAGAAAAGGTCAGCGATAACGCCGAGTGAATTCATAGAGTTTAATAAAATCCATCAATATAACATCGGTATAAAATTATTACCGAAAATCATTTTGTATAAATCCATGTAGTAGGCCATAAAATAGCCAAAATCATTTTATACAAATCCTTGTCAAAATCATAATATAGGCTTTCGCCTTCAAAATCATTATACGAACCAATGTCGTAAAAATATCATACAATACGTTTTATAACGTTGTATAGATTAAATAAAAACCGTTATATGAATATGGTTATATAAAACCAAAACACAAACATAATATCAATAGTATGACCCCGTATTGCTAGTCAGGCAATACATCGTAATTCGGTGCGTATAGTAGTATTTTGTTAATCGGATTATTATAAGCCGCATGACATTGTTACCTTACTAAACCAAACAAGGGGTAGCTAGCCCGAAACTCAATTTGCCCATCTAAATTAGCGTGTCGTCACAAAGGTCACGCTATGGAAATCTTCTCATACATAAATTCGCTTACCAATCAATGTGGCACGACACGGATCAACCGTCAAGGCGCGAACTGGGGTGATCGTCCCCAAATAGTACTATTATATGCATAAGCTCTACCAAATCCCGGTAGTTCACAATTCATGCTAATGGGACTTTTACTGACATAACCTAACTTTAATAATCCATTTCATTTTATCTATCGGGTCATATAATCTACATCGGGTCATACAATCATTCGGGTCCAAATCAATAAACAAACAATCGGGACAAATGGTGTCCTATTTTAGTAAAACTAACATGTTATCTCCCTCGCGGGTTTATAAAACATTTCATAAAAACATTTAAAAGAGTGCGAGGCTATGAACTCACGTTGATGTGGGAAGGCGGGTTATCGGCAATTCGGACGTACGGTACGTGCTTCAATCACGGAAACCTAGACAAATAATACTCGTCTTAGACTCTTGTCCAATGACTTTATTAAAATAACAAATATACATATGATGATTTTGCACATATGATGATGATCAAGTGGGTTTATATATTCTTATTTACTCATTTTGGTGTTTATGTATTGGTAACTTTTTACTAGTTTACTAGTTTTACCTATTTACATGTTTTAGGTCCAATAAGCCTATTATAAGTTCATTAACTTGTATTAATCCATTTTATACTTGTATTATCAGTATTTATACTTTACATGTTGAGCCCAAATAGGTTAAGCCCAATAAGTAATTTTTATAAGTGTTTAACTTATTTAGTTAAATTATTAGTCCAAATATCCTAACTTAGCTCGTTAATGTCCGTAAGTCATATAGTTCGGTTTTTATCGGTTTTTACTTGTATTAGGTACTTATACATCAGTATATGACTTTTAAAAACCTTACATTAGACGGGTTTGATCGTCTAAGTTTTAATTGGCGAAAAATGTTAATTTTACGGTAATAGCCGAAAAAGTCGTAAAAATCATGTTTATAGTTTTTATAACTTATAAATCTTATTTAACTACCATTTTTATAAAGTGTCCATTTATTTAACCTTATAAATATTTATATAAATGAAATTTATAAGTTAGTGGGTTTTAATTCATATTTTATACTATATTAGTTTGAGTGCTTATATAATACTATTAAACAATAATTCTTTAAAATCTGATTTTTAGTTTCATCTTCACCATTTTGATCATATCTTGAGTTCTATAAGGAGATAGAAGCTCATTTTTGGATGGAATAAACTTCATAATATGTGCTACAAATAAGTTAGTTATAGCTACTGCTCATTCCATGTTTAACTATCATTAACAGTCCTTACAAAACAGACTATTCAGATTGGTGTACTCATCTTATTTTGATCATATCTCACTCATTTTGATGATTCCATTGTATGGCCAACTCTCACATGTGTATAACACCTAATACTTACTGTAAATTGATTCCAATTAATCATTTTATCATTTTAACATTTGGTTACCTACTGTTTTTATACAGCCATCTTATTAAGCAAGATTTAACCATTTTTACATGTGGTTTTTCCATCTTTTTACTCATGTTTATCAAATCTATCAACACCAAATCCCCACAAAATATTTTTAATCATCATTCATCATCATATACATATATATAAATAAAGAAAATACAAGATTACATAATCAAAATAACAAGAGGATAGGAAGAACAATCTCTATACCACCAAGGTTGTGTAGTTTATGATTAAGGCTTGGATTTTTGATGGCAAAACTTGTGGTAGATCAACACCAATCTTCAAGGCCACCAATACTTGTAAACTTCATGTAGAAATCATCCCTTGGACATCACCAAATATTCTCCTTGGATGTTAAAATCACCACTAATCAATAGAGCTTGAAAAGGGCTTCATCATATGTGTGAATAACATATGATTTCATGGTTAAATTTGATCAAATGAGGGTGTTTAGGGGTGGTTCTTGGACGAAATTTAGAGAGAAAAAGGAGTGGTTTTGTGGTTTTGCATGTGTAAAAATGAGGAAGTGGTTTGAGGTGTGTAGTTTTGAGGTGGAGTTGCAAGTTTACAAGTAGCTTAGACATGTGTCTTAGCTTATCTTGTAAGCTTGACACCTCATGGGGGTGGGGAAAAAGTGGTTTTGTCTCATCCCCAATTATTTACGGGTACTCCTCGATTCTAGTTTCCTCGATTTACGTGCCCTCGGGTCGTTTTATGAAAAAAGTTTTTATAAATTATGAATCAACGGCACAATCTAATAAAAATTGTCTCATCAAAAACGGAGTTCGAAAACGTAAATACGTAATCCTAAGGTTTCCGGTTTAGTCGTAAAGGACGTTAAATTATAATCGTAAGTCCTAATCTCTTCTCGTAAATTTGTGAGTAACCAACACAAATTTAAAATTCCAAAATAACATTCACGGATAAACTTATTTCCTGAAATGTCGGATTGTCACCAAAACGGTGTATGTAAACGTAAGCACGTAACGTAGAATCCTCCGGTTTAGACGTAGTCGATGCTACTTCAAGACGTAAATCCAACTTTCTTCCCAAAAATAAGTGAGTTCATAATATAACATTAAAATAATGTTTTTAAATAATATTTGAGAATAAACCATAAATTGACGGATTGTCACAGCATTTACCCCTAAACAGGATCTTTGTCCTCAAAGATCATTTTATCTTACTACTCGCTTCTTATAGAGTTAAAGCCATGTGGGTATTTCCTCCACATTTGGTCTTTTATTACAAGTGTAATCCATTACAATACGTGTAACACTCTCAAATCGGGTCACTTTAGCGGAAGGGTCCTTGAGTGTTACTTACATGATACAATCACACAATTATAGAAAACGGCTCAAAACGAGTCGTTTTGATAAAAACATCCATTCATCAATTCAAAAGATAAATAATCCATATACGGTACCAGATAATTTTTAAAATATTTACAGCACACATCAAAAGATAAAAGTTGTTTTGAATGGATATATTTTGTAAAAGCGGGCCAGAGTTACCAGAATTTAGCAAGCTTCATGAAACCACCTTCCTTGAGTACCTTCTTTATGGACCTGAGATAAAACATGCTATAAAATCAACAAAAATTGTTGAGTGAATCCATAGAGTTTAAAATATATATATCGAACACAAGTATTTGATAAAAATTCATCGAAAGACAATTATGTTGTACGGACATAATTATCGTTGTTATTACATAAGCCTCATGACATTGAAAGTTAACATATATTTATTTCAGCCCACCAACACACCAGCCAAGTGCGTATATTTCTCTTATACTAATGCATCCGATGTGCTCCAATACACATGTGCTTCACTACACATTGCGATAGCTAATCGCATCGGACTGGGCGTCACCCCGATAGATCTATCCATAGTATTAGCGTTCTTTCGATTAACAATTCACGATTCCATGGGTCTTTTAAGGCTAAAGCTAACTTATGTAATAACTTTCATCTAAGCATACAATCGGGTCCCTTGTGTTCTATTTTAAAATAAACAGGGTTTACCACAACTTCTGGTTGCACCCATTCATGGGTTTACAGCAACTCTTGTTGTACCCTTTATTTTCAATAAATACTTTTCAAGTAAATAGAGCTTCCACAACTACTAGTTGCACCATTCAATTGGTTTACCGCAACTAATAGTTGTACTCTTTTATTTTTAGTAAAACAAGCATGTTATCCCCTCGCGGGTTTTATAAAATAAATAAATATATAAAAGCGAGGCTATGAACTCACCTTAACAAGTAAGAAATGTGTATAAGAAGCGGACACAATGAGTATTACTAAAAGCAACCGGCAACCATAAAGCTCACTTGATACGATCAATAATTCTTGTTTTTAAGTAAGTTCTTATGACGATTTCGAACTCACAGCCATTTACGTAGACCACTTATACAAAACTATGTCAATCCCTTCCTTTAATAACTCCATCCATATGTCATCATGCGTTGATTTGTTTTTTGTACAGTACGAAAATAAAGACAATGAAAAGAATTGCATATGCTTTATACTTTTTAAAACGAGTTGGGGGCTAAGGTATGTCGTGTCACCAACTTATCAACTAAATGGAATACGTGTCGATATAATCTTTCTTCATAAGTAATATACATAAAAAATGAAATTAACGTGGCATATATATATAGATGACCAAAAATGTCAAATGATAGATAGAGATGATTTCATATAGTTTTTGTAAGGTATAACGTGGCACTTAAATGGAAAGACTAATATCAACTTATATATCAATTTAATGTATGATCTATAGCGTAGATATGACTAATGTAGTCATCAACATTGTGTTTTTTTATATCAAATAAATTTGTTTACATTACATATTATTTAGGCGTCATTTGTTTGCTTAAATATTCAATGTGCATTGTGACATAGTTGATAGGCAATTTGATTAATTTACTTGAAGCTATTTTATAGTGACAATTAGTAAAAGCGGGTATTGTTGATATCTGATATTTTAAAGGTTACGTGATTTGAAAATTATATGTAAAACACGAAAAATAAACGCTCAATATAAAATAAAAACATCAACATTCGGAGAACATTTATATTTCGATATATAAATGAGGGCTTATTATTTAATAAACGTTAACGCGTCAAATGACGAATGACACTTAAAGGTTTATTATAAATTTTACAAAGAATATCCGTAAAACGAACAATTAAAATAATGACAAGAAAAATATTTCTATGTCATAATGAGGATTTACCGTCGATCGCGGATGTGGACCTTGTCGTTAACTGATTATTCGTAAAAATGTACATGATAAATAAAAACCGTGTTATAAATATTGATCCAAAAATTACGAATTGCTACATTCTCCAACCCTTAAAGAAAATCTGTCCCAGATTTTAACTCGCATTACTCGTCCATGGCTTGATTGTGAAGAGATGATAATATTAGTTTATTAAGTTCACGGTGGATATCATTTTCGGATTGAGTCGTAAACGTAAATAAAAAACTAAAAGAAGTTCAAATAGTTATTTGTACAAGAAAATAACAAATGAATTGGAATAGCGATAGACAATGGATGAACCAGACACTCGAATCACGAGTCACAATGAAAGCGATTTGTGAGAACGCGACATGCTTAAGCATACTCATTTATAAATCTTTAATTACATGGGTTCGTCAGGTCCATCTAATTAAGATTTAGAAACTAATGGTTCAGTAATTTATAATTTTCTTGTTCAAACGAGTGACGAATTCCTTTCAACAAGAAGATTCTAAATCACCTTATTTAAGCATCGCCAGCTCAACGCAGAAGATCAAGATCGAAACAAACGAGAAACCGTTTAAAAAGAAAAAGATCAGTGATACGATATGGAATTCTATTTGGCATGTGAATACCATACCAATCAACCTCAATTCCTAATAAACAACAGGTACAATCTCAAACAAACTTGTTTTTAGCGAAATACTAGAATGTCGAAGATTAATGAAAATGGGGATTCAATTTACTAAACGAAATGAACGGATTGATGATTCAAGAATAAGAACAAAGGAATCAAAATTCTTGTAACCAAATAAATATCATCGAGAATATTAACCATTTCGTTGGGATCATGGATATCCAAAACTTAGTTAGTCTCGGGAATAATAAGATTAACTTCAGCGTTAGTGTTAGAATGACTAGGGTGGCTTCGTGACAATCGACGTCGTGTAAATATCTCGTATAAGTATAAAATTATCATTTATAATTAAATAAATGAAAACATACCTTGTAATTCACAGGTACAAATAATCGATAAAGATTACAACATATATATATATATATATATATATATATATATATATATATATATATATATATATATATATATATATATATATATATATATATATATATATATAATCCCATATACATATATAAATACTCTCATTCTTGTCCAATGGCAACTCGGAGGTTTCACTTGCAATTGTTATAGTCAAAAGATTTCAAAAACTCATTTTTGGAAAATCTTTTCGTTCACTATAACTTGAGCTCTTGATACCAATCTGTAACACTCTCAAATCGGGTCACTTTAGCGGAAGGGTCCTTGAGTGTTACTTACATGATACAATCACACAATTATAGAAAACGGCTCAAAACGAGTCGTTTTGATAAAAACATCCATTCATCAATTCAAAAGATAAATAATCCATACACGGTCCCAAATAATTTTTAAAATATTTACAGCACACATCAAAAGATAAAAGTTGTTTTGAATGGATATATTTTGTAAAAGCGGGCCAGAGTTACCAGAATTTAGCAAGCTTCATGAAACCACCTTCCTTGAGTATCTTCTTTATGGACCTGAGATAAAACATGCTATAAAATCAACAAAAATTGTTGAGTGAATCCATAGAGTTTAAAATATATAAATCGAACACAAGTATTTGATAAAAATTCATCGAAAGACAATTATGTTGTACGGACATAATTATCGTTGTTATTACATAAGCCTCATGACATTGAACGTTAACATATATTTATTTCAGCCCACCAACACATCAGCCAAGTGCGTATATTTCTCTTATACTAATGCATCCGATGTGCTCCAATACACATGTGCTTCACTACACATTGCGATAGCTAATCGCATCGGACTGGGCGTCACCCCGATAGATCAATCCATAGTATTAGCATTCTTTCAATTAACAATTCACGATTCCATGTGTCTTTTAAGGCTAAAGCTAACTTATGTAATAACTTTCATCTAAGCATATAATCGGGTCCCTTGTGTTCTATTTTAAAATAAACAGGGTTTACCATAACTTCTGGTTGCACCCATTCATGGGTTTACAGCAACTCTTGTTGTACCCTTTATTTTCAATAAATACTTTTTAAGTGAATAGAGCTTCCACAACTACTAGTTGCACCATTCAATTGGTTTACCGCAACTAATAGTTGTACTCTTTTATTTTTAGTAAAACAAGCATGTTATCCCATCGCGGGTTTTATAAAATAAATAAATATATAAAAGCGAGGCTATGAACTCACCTTAACAAGTAAGAAATGTGTATAAGAAGCGGACACAATGAGTATTACTAAAAGCAACCGGCAACCATAAAGCTCACTAGATACGATCAATAATTCTTGTTTTTAAGTAAGTTCTTATGACGATTTCGAACTCACAGCCATTTACTTAGACCACTTATACAAAACTATGTCAATCCCTTCCTTTAATAACTCCATCCATATGTCATCATGCGGCTTTGATTTTTTTTTTGTACAATACGAAAATAAAGACAATGAAAAGAATTGCATATGCTTTATACTTTTTAAAACGAGTTGGGGGCTAAGGTATGTCGTGTCACCAACTTATCAACTAAATGGAATACGTGTCGATATAATCTTTCTTCATAAGTAATATACATAAAAAAATGAAATTAACGTGGCATATATATATAGATGACCAAAAATGTCAAATGATAGATAGAGATGATTTCATATAGTTTTTGTAAGGTATAACGTGGCACTTAAATGGAAAGACTAATATCAACTTATATATCAATTTAATGTATGAGCTATAGCGTAGATATGACTAATGTAGTCATCAACATTGTCTTTTTTTATATCAAATAAATTTTTTTACATTACATATTATTTAGGTGTCATTTGTTTGCTTAATTATTCAATGTGCATTGTGACATAGTTGATAGGCAATTTGATTAATTTACTTGAAGCTATTTTATAGTGACAATTAGTAAAAGCGGGTATTGTTGATATATGATATTTTAAAGGTTACGTGATTTGAAAATTATATGTAAAACACGAAAAATAAACGCTCAATATAAAATAAAAACATCGACATTCAGAGAACATTTATATTTTGATATATAAATGAGGGCTCATTATTTAATAAACGTTAACGCGTCAAATGACGAATGACACTTAAAGGTTTATTATAAATTTTACAAAGAATATCCGTAAAACGAACAATTAAAATAATGACAAGAAAAATATTTCTATGTCATAATGAGGATTTACCGTCGATCGCGGATGTGGACCTTGTCGTTAACTGATTATTCTTAAAAATGTACATGATAAATAAAAGCCGTGTTATAAATATTGATCCAAAAATTACGAATTGCTACAATACATGAGTTTCATCAAACATAACTACAGGAATAAGATCAGGCTTGATGTTGACTTACTTTCTCTATCCATGATGTTCACGGTTTTTGATGAATGCAACTTTTCGCCGATCTAAACTTTACTAAGAAACAATCAGATTCTCACTTGATAGATATTCCATCAAGTTCGATATACGAATCATAACTCACGCAGTCCTTGAAGCCCTAGGGTAGATCCAGCTTATATGTCTTTCAAACTAATCTTTTACATCATCTCAATGGTCCATACAACGGGGACTTATATCCCATGATCTTTTAGATCATCAATTCATTTTTCCATGGTTAAATTTTTTGGCATAACTTCGCTACCCATCTGGCACTTCAAGATCTGCATTTCATATTCACATAACCTCCTACCCACTACCGGCAGTCAATAATCAGATCCTAATTTCAACAATCATTTCAGGTCTCGCGGGTCGGGTATTTTGTAAGGTTAGGTTTGTCATCATAGGAAACCTTAAACCTAAAAGACATGTCCAACTCACAATGGGTGTATTTCGGGTGTCTTCATCCCAACTCCTTCTTACAGATGCTCTAATATATATCCTCACAAGATTCGATCTTGATCCTAATACGATAATTATCAATGATAATCTCTCCAAAGGAAAACAATTTTACAGTTTATTACCAAACGTCAATCATTCAAACATAAAACAACATTTATAGTATTTTGTATCGTTACTTTACCCCGTCCCTTCGATTGGGGTGGTACACAGTACTCTCATCAAGATTCGTTCTCAGTGACTTCTGAGCAAATCTCTAGAAATTCGATGCGAAGCGAGGATCTTGATAGAGATGATCGATACAGGCACACTGTGTTTACACATCTCCCTTAAAAGAGTCAATTTCTTCATCGAGAATCTATCATTAACAGGAATGATATTAGCAGATTTGGTCAGTCTGTCGACGATGACCCAAATCGAATCAAATTCAGATGATGACCTTTGCGATAGCTAGACGTTTACTAATGTATGAGGCGACTTCTGCCTTCATAATTTGCCATCAGTACAACTTCTTCTGATAATGATACATTTAATCAGAAATGACAGGAATAGAATACTTATACTTACAAGATTCCAATATAACTACATCTCACAATCCTTCATATTTAGGCAACCATAAACGGTCTTAAAAGCATTTAACGCTATCGGCTTCTCAATTCTAATGGTTCACATTAGCCGCGAACCCCTTTTTATTATCTATATTATCCTTTTTACAAACATCAGCTATTTTTAAATAGTTCGGCAATTTTATTTTGTACCATCATTACTAAGGAACACATCCTAATTGGTTCTTTATCCTTTTTACATAATGCGTCGGTATCTGAATTCACCACTCCTGATGATATAATTATCATGGCCAATATTACTCAAAAATTCTTTCCTCATATTTTCTAAGTTTTTGTTTCGTCTCAACTATTATTTTTTACCAGTTTTGCTTGATCCGACGTTTTAAAGCGTCGATGATTATTACACGTAAATTAACAATAAATATTAAGTTTTATGAAACGTAAAAGTAAAAAGTTTTAAATTTTTCGGTTCGTCCAATTATAGGAAGATGTTCAAAAGAATAAATTTGAATTTAATTATCACGATTTTTATTGATTTACTGAAAATAGTTAGTGAGATTCGCAAATGTTCGAAAAATATTTATTTATACTTAGGTCACAATTTTCTTAGTTGAAAAGCAAAAAGTGTCGTTTCAAATTTTAAGTCATGGTTTAAATGTTTTCCTCAACCCTTCTTAGGTTGTCTTGAGGTATACACAAACATTTACCTCTAAACAGGAGTTTAGTTAAATGATTTGTGTATAAGGGAGTAATCCCTTAAAAATCCTTTGTTAAATTATTTGTCCAAACATATTTGCACTTTCTTTTTGGTAAAACCCAAAGTCTTAAAAGGGCTCTAATCTTTGAAGAGTCAATATATTCCATTATCTATTAATCACACGGTCAATTAATATAAAGGATTAAGTCTTAAATCACATGTTAATTATTCAAGGTATAAGTTTTCATTGTTCGGCCAATTTAGGCAGTCTATAACTAAGTATTAACTCATTCTTATTCTTATAAACAAACATATGGTTCTTAATGATCACAAGCATGAATTTATCAAATTACAGCCTACACACGTGCTTCACCAAATTTATGAATACTACATGTGCATTGATCAATCCAAACGACATCACGTGAAACTCATAATGTTCATTACAAGTTCTGGATGTAGTAATTGGAATAGATAATCTTTTTCGCAGATGCGAAGGTGATGATAACCATGCCGAGGATCAAATCTTTAGAACATACGCTAGAACCTTGTAAATGATCGAACAAATCTTCCATTTCGATTTATGGATATCGTTTTTCGATTGTCAATTTACTCAGTTCACAGTAATCTATAAATATAAGGAATGATAACACCATAGCTCTTCATGATGACGAGCTCGGTAGAATAAAATCTTTCTCCGACAACTCTCTCAGTTGTATGGTAATACTTTTAATCCAAATGGTGCTGACGTACAGTGCACAAGCCACAGGTGCAGCACCGGGAATATAATCAATACCAATTTCAACTTGCCTTAATGGCAAAAGTCTAGTTAATTCACCAACAAATATCTCCTAAAGTTTCAGATAACATAAACATCTTTTAATACATTTATTTTAAGTTCTTTCTAGATTATAATATTTATGACTAATTCACAACCATTCATGGTATAATTTCAAGTCTAAATGCAGGATATGGTCATCCGTCAAGAATTATTTTGGATCACTTTTGATAATCAACATCTTATCATTTAGGGGAATTCTATTCGAGTTCCCATCAATTAAGACAATTGTCGTCATGTCATAATTAATCAATCTATTCTACTGGCACTATCAACTTTCCAGTTTTATTGTCGTCGATAAGATGTGAACTTCTCAAAAGACTAATAATAACTCATAATCCTTCACAAATTTAGGGATATATGGAGACACAACTACTATTAAAAGAGTAAGGTCAACGCATAATCTATGCGAGAGAATTTCAAATCAGATACAGAAGAAAACATTTAACGAATATGAGTATATCCCATGTTTTCATAATATGAGTACGCATTCGAAAGCTCCTCGGATCATTACCCAGGTCATTCAAATGAAATCTAATCAAAAGAAATGATAAGAACGTCAATACATCCAGTCGGGTATCAACACTCGATAATCAGATACTTTTTCAAAGAATCTCACTACGGGAGAATTTGACAAGAAGGGAATATCAATTGTCAATTAAGACAATTTCCATAGATGAGTAAATTCAACTCAGAAGAATAGATGCTACAGGCACATAGGTAGGTGTCCCTAACACTATGTCCCTATTTTTCACTTCTTGCAGATCTCATAAAATTTAATCTTTCACAATATTCAAAGGAAATGTAGTGTTTATTAATTAGTTTTATGGTGACTACTAATCAGTCTTGCATGGTCCATTCCAAATTGTATGTAGGCGCGCAACTATATACAATTTCAAGATTAACGATGCAATACTCAGTTCATCAAAATCTTATCATCATGTTTATAATAAAAACATTTTCATGCTTAATTCTTAAATAAGAATCAATAATAAATTTACAAAGATTTTCTTTGTTCTGAAAACAATTAAGTTTTCCAAGGTGTTTTATAAACAACTTCATTTTGATAACAATCACTTATAAATCTCACTTTGAATAATCCTTATAGTGATGAAAACTCAATTTTTCTCAAGGGATACTGTTTTATCTTATAAAAATAATGAGTGATCTGCAAAAGAGTGATGAAAGCTTGTTCACCAAGAACTAACTACAATATGATAGGAAATGAGCTTTAGCCAAATAATCATGAGCTTCATGATCTCGATGGCACTCAAAAGAATAATCCACAACGTAACTCAATTCAAGATGAGTACTTGTTCAATGGTTGCATCACTAATGCGAACATTAGGATGAAGCAAGAAAAGATAGATAACATCGATACATGTACAATTTAGCAATCAAAGGTAGTCTTTTCATTAATCACAAACAAGTCAAATTGTACCGTAACACTTTATGTGTCACTATGTCATACAATTCTCAGAACTCATCTTACCAACTGATGTCTCAGTTAAGTTAGGGATTTTTAAAAGATACCACAATGAATACTAATCTACAAGAGTCATTAGGTGTTCCACATGTCCCGGAAGATCCATCGGTCCCAATTCAGAAGAAGATTTCTTCAATTTATTTCTTGGACACTAGGCATCCTCGTTAGTGGACAATGGCCTAGGAACCACACTTATCACAAACTAACAATCATTTAAAACCTTATAATTCAATCACAGGACTTAACGACTTCCTCTTAACAATTTCTTATTCCATACAAGTTAAATTTTACTTTATTCAAGTTCCAACCAATTTTATACTCAATTCGATATCCTACCTCATTTCCCAATACTTCAACTTTATTATTAGGCCTTAATAGGGCAATAAAAGCTCGATATTATCAACACTTAATTTCTAATCCTATAACTCCTTCAACAACAATTATCAAGTGAGTCACTAGTATGAGATGACTCGATCATTCAATTAGACTTCTCGGAAAGGTACTAGTGGCATGAGGATTTTGGGTAATGGTTCCATTAACAGCCTTGAGTGCAACATTCACCCTTTCGATTTCAATTTAAGAATTGGGTGACAACGAATCAGATGACACCTTTCCAGGTGGTAACGTTTTGTCAAACTCCACTCTATAAGGAAAGATCATTTTGACATCGATATCAGATTTAATCTCGCCAATTCTTTTTCAATATCACAATCAACTAATATCAACATTTCTACGAATATCAACCATTTGTTGGGATCATAAATATCCACAACTTGGTTTAGATCTAGGATAGCTAGAATTCCTACGAGAATAGCTTCGATTAATATACTAGGGGATTTAGGGTTCTTTGTGACAATCTACGTCGTATAAATACCTGTATAAATATCAAAATTATCATCAAACAATCATGTAATAAAATTACATCATATATATATATATATATATATATATATATATATATATATATATATATATATATATATATATATATATATATATATATATAATCCAAGTTATATATATATTAAAATAACACTTCTCAGTCTGGCCTTGTCGGTAACTCAGGAATTCTTTGGCACCGTTATATTCAAAAGATTTTTAGACATTTTTAGATAAATGTTTATAGTTAAAATATTTTGAAATGTTTTATTCAAAACCTTGGTTTTAAAAATCTTTCGTTCTCTATAACGAGAGCTCTGGTACCAAACTGTAACACCCACAAATTTATACAATTCAATACAGCGGAAGACTAGTTGGTGTTACGGGATAGCACATTACTCGCATCATAGACAACGCATAAAAATCGTGTCGTTTAATAATAAAGCATTTCCATTCATAAATATCAAATTTACATAGGTCCCAAGTCATATTATTTCATACAAAGTTTTACAAAGTATTTGAATGGAAAATATTGTTTAAGTGCGGGCCATGAATTCTTGTCGTCTACCCGAGAATTACCTTCAAGTACCTGAGATAAAACATGTTAAAAGAAAAGGTCAGTGATAACGCCGAGTGAATTCATAGAGTTTAATAAAATCCATCAATATAACATCGGTATAAAATTATTACCAAAAATCATTTTGTATAAATACATGTAGTAGGCCATAAAATAGCCAAAATCATTTTATACAAATCCTTGTCAAAATCATAATATAGGCTTTCGCCTTCAAAATCATTATACGAACCAATGTCGTAAAAATATCATAAAATACGTTTTATAACGTTGTATAGATTAAATAAAAACCGTTATATGAATATGGTTATATAAACCAAAACACAAACATAATATCAATAGTATGACCCCGTATTGCTAGTCAGGCAATACATCGTAATTCGGTGCGTATAGCAGTATTTTGTTAATCAGATTATTATAAGCCGCATGACATTGTTACCTTACTAAACCAAACAACGGGTAGCTAGCCTGAAACTCAATTTGCCCATCTAAATTAACGTGTCGTCACAAAGGTCACGATATGGAAATCTTCTCATACATAAATTCGCTTACCAATCAATGTGGCACGACGGGGATCAACCGTCAAGGCGCGAACTGGGGTGATCGTCCCCAAATAGTACTATTATATGCATAAGCGTCTACCAAATCCCGGTAGTTCACAATTCATGCTAATGGGACTTTTACTGACATAACTTAACTTTAATAATCAATTTCATTTCATCTATCGGGTCATATAATCTACATCGGGTCATACAATCATTCGGGTCCAAATCAATAAACAAACAATTGAGACAAATGGTGTCCTATTTTAGTAAAACTAACATGTTATCTCCCTCGCGGGTTTATAAAAAATTTCATAAAAACATTTAAAAGAGTGCGAGGCTATGAACTCACGTTGATGTGGGAAGGCGGGTTATCGGAAATTCGGACGTACGGTACGTGCTTCAATCACGGAAACCTAAACAAATAATACTCGTCTTAGACTCTTGTCCAATGACTTTATTAAAATAACAAATATACATATGATGATTTTGCACATATGATGATGATCAAGTGGGTTTATATATTCTTATTTACTCATTTTGGTTTTTATGTATTGGTAACTTTTTACTAGTTTACTAGTTTTACCTATTTACATGTTTTAGGTCCAATAAGCATATTATAAGTTCATTAACTTGTATTAATCCATTTTATACTTGTATTATCAGTATTTATACTTTAAATGTTGGGGCCAAATAGGTTAAGCCCAATAAGTTATTTTTATAAGTGTTTAACTTATTTAGTTAAATTATTAGTCCAAATATCCTAACTTAGCTCGTTAATGTCGGTAAGTCATATAGTTCGGGTTTTATCGGTTTTTACTTGTATTAGGTACTTATACATCAGTATATGACTTTTAAAAACCTTACATTAGACGGGTTTGATCGTCTAAGTTTTAATTGGCGAAAAACGTTAATTTTACGGTAATAGCCGAAAAAGTCGTAAAAATTCATGTTTATAGTTTTTATAACTTATAAATCTTATTCAACTACCATTTTTATAAAGTGTCCATTTATTTAACCTTATACATATTTATATAAATGAAATTTATAAGTTAGTGGGTTTTAATTCATATTTTATACTATATTAGTTTGAGTGCTTATATAATACTATTAAACATTAATTCTTCAAAATCTGATTTTTAGTTTCATCTTCACTATTTTTATCATATCTTGAGTTTATAAGGAGATAGAAGCTCATTTTTGGATGGAATAAACTTCATAATATGTTCTACAAATAAGTTAGTTATAGCTACTGCTCATTCCATGTTTAACTATCATTAACAGTCCCTACAAAACAGACTATTCAGATTGGTGTACTCATCTTGTTTTGATCATATCTCACTCATTTTGATGATTCCATTATATGGCCAACTCTCACATGTGTATAACACCTAATACTTACTGTAAATTGATTCCACTTAACCATTTTATCATTTTAACATTTGGTTACCTACTGTTTTTATACAGCCATCTTATTAAGCAAGATTTAACCATTTTTACATGTGGTTTTTCCATCTTTTTACTCATGTTTATCAAATCTATCAACACCAAATCCCCACAAAATATTTTTAATCATCATTCATCATCATATACATATACATAAGTAAAGAAAATACAAGATTACATAATCAAAATAACAAGAGGATAGGAAGAACAATCTCTATACCACCAAGGTTGTGTAGTTTATGATTAAGGCTTGGATTTTTGATGGCAAAACTTGTGGTAGATCAACACCAATCTTCAAAGCCACCAATACTTGTAAACTTCATGTAGAAATCAGCCCTTGGACATCACCAAATCTTCTCCTTGGATGGTAAAATCACCACCAATCAATAGAGCTTGAAAAGGGCTTCATCATATGTGTGAATAACATATGATTTCAAGGTTAAATTTGATCAAATGAGGGTGTTTAGGGGTGGTTCTTGGACGAAATTTAGATAGAAAAAGGAGTGGTTTTGTGGTTTTGCATGTGTAAAAATGAGGAAGTGGTTTGAGGTGTGTAGTTTTGAGGTGGAGTTGCAAGTTTACAAGTAGCTTAGACATGTGTCTTAGCTTATCTTGTAAGCTTGACACCTCATGGGGGTGGGGCAAAAGTGGTTTTGTCTCATCCCCAATTATTTACGGGTACTCCTCGATTCTAGTTTCCTCGATTTATGTGCCCTCGGGTCGTTTTACGAAAAACATTTTTATAAATTATGAATCAACGGCACAATCTAATAAAATTTGTCTCATCAAAAACGGAGTTCAAAAACGTAAATACGTAATCCTAAGGTTTCCGGTTTAGTCGTAAAGGACGTTAAATTATAATCATAAGTCCTAATCTCTTCTCGTAACTTTGTGAGTTTATGAACCAACACAAATTTAAAATTCCAAAATAAAATTCACGGATAAATTTATTTCCTGAAATGTCAGATTGTCACCAAAACGGTGTATGTAAACGTAAGCACGTAACGTAGAATCCTCCGGTTTAGACGTAGTCGATGCTACTTCAAGACGTAAATCCAAATTTCTTCCCAAAAATAAGTGAGTTCATAATATAATATTAAAATAATGTTTTTAAATAATATTTGAGAATAAAATATAAACCATAAATTGACGGATTGTCACAAAAAAACCCTAGCAAACCAATGGTGGTCGTCGGTTCTGGTTATGCCGCCAGCAGCACCTAAAAGGAGAACGTGATGTTCTGCTTATGCCGCCAGCAGCATCCAAAAGGAGAACGGGACGTTCTGGTTAAGCCGCCAGCAGCAACCAAAAGAGAACAGGATGTTCTTGTTTAGCCGCCGGCAGCAAGCCAAAAGGAGGACGGGGCTTTGATTTTTACTTATTGATTAGGAGTGTGTTCGTGAGATCAAGATTTATTCATTCCATGTGTTTTGGTAAATCCATAAACCCTTTTGTTTTCTTCTTTTATTGAATTAGGCATAAACATGAACAAGTGATTAAATAAACATGATAAAAACATGTCATGGGATCATGGGTAAACTATTTAACGGTTTGTTTGGTTTTGTTTTTTCGGCCGCCACACAAACCGAGAGTCCCAAGACTCTCGGAGATGTTTGGTTCGCACCACCACACGAGACATAAGTCTCGGTGTTGTTTAGGTCCGGTCGGCAGCAGGTACAAGGCACCCCGACTCACGTCGGGGGTGTCCTTGTGGTTCGTTTATGTCGCGGCTAGCCTTGACTAAGGGTGTGTTTGTGACCGGTTCACGGGGTTCACAAATACGGTTCACAACATGTTTAGATTAAAACACGGGTTTGGTTCATGGGTTATTTTTGCAAGTTAATTATTTTACAAGGTTAATTATTTTTACAAGATTAAATTAAATTAGTTAAAGCATGCACATGATTAATTTAATTTATACATGACTTAGGTTATTAATATTATTATTAATACATGAATTTTAACCTAAGTAATTACCATTTTATTTAGACTATATAATTAATTAGTTATTAAAATCATGACTTATAATTAATTAAATTGCATGACTTAGGTTATATTATTAATAGATAATAATACATGTTTTAACCTAAGTATTTTTACCTTTATTTAATTAAATCATGTTATATTTAATTAAATACTTTAACCTATAGTTTATTTAATTTATATGAAATAATTAATAAACTATACTATTTAATTACATGACTTAGAATATTAATCAGTAAACACTTAAGCTTATATAATTAGCTTAATAATCCAGCTTATTTCTATTTATGGAAACTTTTTATTTTTAGAAACTTATTTAATTAAGGCAGCTAATCTATTTATAGAAACTTTCTATTTTAGAAACTTATTTGTTTTAAGCAGTAAATCTATTTCTGGGAACTTTCTGGAAACTTTCTATTTTTGGAAACTTTCTATTTTTTGAAACTTTCTATTTTAGGAAACTTGCTATTTATAGAAAGTTACTTATTATTACACAACAAGTATAATAATACATGAAATACAAGTAATACTTAATCAGAATAGACAGAACACATGATAAACACAGTATAAAGCTTAAATCAGTAAAACATGACATGAACATATAAAACAAGCTAAGACATGATATAAACCAGTTACGTACTCAGGAATCGGATACTTATACACGTATGTATTTATGTAGTATTAGTGATACAGAAGTAGGACTCTCTTCCGTTCGTCTTCTTCGTTCACTAGACACAAAGTACGGATTCTCCGTCCTTTTAGTATGGACATTCTTCCTTATTAGGATTCCCCGTATGCAGCCAACTGTTTTCCCCAGTATATGTTTTATATGTTTTTGAATTGCTTATGTTTAATTAGATACCTAAATCCATATACATGCATGACCAGTTTCACCTAGTTATGGAGGTACCATAACCATAACACTCGAGACACCAGTGTTATGACTCCACCACGGAGTGATAGCTCGTGGCGTCCCTTCAGCTTTTGGCCATATTATTATTATCAGGTGGGGCGTATGGGTGCATCCTAGTTTACATGTTTTCAGCAGATTATTCAGGTGAATGTGGTGTGTGCCTTGCATCCTTCACAAGGAGCTGATCCCTCCTACCAAAACCAGTATATTAAATTAGAGGCAACCCCTCTAATTTGCATGACGAGGTCACCCCTCCAAGTATTCATGCACGTTGATATTTCATGACCTATTTTGGCTAATAGTTAACATGTTAAACAGTTTTCATAAGATAACATAAGGCTTTTCAAACTATAAAACCAGTTTTATGAATATGTTCCAGGTTTTCCAGGACTTATACATTTCCGATGCTATTAAGTCTTTATTATGTTTCAGTCATTCATGCTATGTTTGTATATCCGTGCACTGAGCGTTATGCTCAGCCGTTACTTTCCTTTCCATGTCCCAAAACGGAAGGTACCCAAGGAAAGACTTGACCATTTGGAGGACGTGCATAGGATGAAAGCAGCCATAGACTTCTTTTCCTTTTGCCTTTATATATTTATGCTTGTGTAGTTTTTGTTCATTTCATTTACTTTATTTATGTTTTGGGCTTATTTTTGGGAACCGATGTTTGATTCCGGTTTTCCCTATGGTTATGTATGTTTTACTACATATTACCTTGCATGCTTTGATGACACGCCATAATTACGCGTAACGGTCCACTTATCAAAGTGGGGTGTTACAATTATGGTATCAAAGCCAAGGCTTCGACCTGTAGGCTCTAATACTTGACCTGTGACTAGTGGGTAGTCACCAGGAGCTTCCTAAGCCAACGTTTGTTATTCCACCTATTAATGTTTTCAGCACATTTTTGTTCCAACCATGATGTTTTCAGCACCTTGATGTTTTAACCTTGATGTTTTCATCGATATTGTTTCACTAATATGGATGGACAACCGTCATTCATATTTAGTTATGTGTTATTGCACATGATGTTCCTCGTGAAATGTGATTAATGTGAACTGAACCCCTGTAGTTCATAATTGGTCACATAAATTTTTTTTCTGATAAGTTTTGACAGATGATTTTCACTTATTTATGTTTCATGTGTCATTGTTACAGGAATTATGACTAAGTAATGGTTGGTACAGGACTGACCCTATTTAGTCGCATGTGCTTTTACCCAAATATTTAACTTTGGGACCGACCCATAGGCATCCCCTCGCCATGTCTTTTGTTTTGGGACCGACCCATACGCGTCCCCTCGCGCATATAAAAGTTTTTATAAACTGCATCATGCATTCATGCACTGTTTTTCATGCATAAAAATTTTTCTCATGATTTATTGGCATAAATTTTTTTCATGTCCCCTTATAAGTTACTATGTTTTTATGTCAAGTATGTTTTCATATTGTCATGGTTAACTTTAGTTTCTTGCTGATTATGTTATACACTCCTTCATGTTAGGTTGTTTCATGTTTCTTCATGACTTTGTCTTCACGTGATTATGTCTTACGTCTCTTTTGTTGTTTTTTCTTTCATACAAGACACTGTTGGAGTTCATGTAAATTTTGCTTTCATGATAGTCATGGTTGGTTTTCATTAATCATGCTTTCAGGAAAATCATCGTTGAAATTCGTTTAACCACACGTTAGCGTTTCTCTATGCAACCAGGATGAGGTACATACTGGCATTGCCAGGATATCATGGTGGTCTTTCTAACGATTTAACCAATTATGTTCCTTTAAAATCATGTCAGATGATCGTATTCCATGTGCGTGTTTCATTTGCTGTTATTCTACAAGATTGCTGATGTCTCTTATAACTTGGAGATATTACTAAACGTTGATGCTGCTGATGTTTGGAGACACTACGAGATGCGGATGCTGTTCACAACCTGGAGATCATACAAGACGAAGACAAAGGCATTAAAGCAACGCAATTGGACGAGAAGATGCTTCACCATCAGACGATTTCCATCAATTATTGTCCCTAATTCTTAGTTACATGTCACACGTCATTCAGTTCTCGTTTCTGTCATATGAGTGCAAACCGGTATCAACCGGCCACTCAGCTGAATAGTTACATGAATCACAGTCATGAGAATGACCCTCATGAACTGACAGACAAGACGATAGTAACCCCTACTATGACAGCAACTATACTAGCTGTTGGGAATAAAATATAGCCAGTCCACTTGAGCGCTGACAAGAGGAAAACAAGCTTTTATAGGAAGAAAACAAACTCTGACAGATCAAGCGTTGACAAGAAGAAGTTAAGCGTTGATAGGTTGAAGACAAGCACTGATGGAAAGATTTAGTCTACGCGTATATTGTTTCTAGTAAAGATAAGTTCAACATTGTATTTTCTATGATTATCTTTACCTAGAATAGTTGATACGTAGACTCTTGTACAAGGCTTCTTATGTCTATAAAAGAAGACCTTTAGGTTATGTTAGGAATAAATCTATCCATACTTGTTACCCTGCTAGTTGATTATCCGTACCCCTGCTAGAGTAAGTTCCCCCTGCCAAATAACAAAGGCAGGGGGATTGGTTCCCCTGCTGAAGTCAAAGGCCCTGCCGTCAGAGATAAACTTGGAATAGATTTTTACGCGTTTCTGTTACTACTCCTTAATACTTTCCAAGTTTGTTAGTAGTGATCTTGTACGTGAGTCCTTATGCCTATAAAAGGAATCACTAGGTTAGCATGCAATGTGTGTCTTTTCTCAATTGTCTTTCATTATCATACTTTAAGGTTTTGTAAACCCTAATACCATTTTAGGGTATTCGTATATCATTGATATATTAAAGGTCAACGTTTGCTTCAATCATATTGTTCTTGTGCTAAACATTATATTCCGCATCTTGTTTAGTTACTTTGCTTTGCAAAGTTTCTCTAGTGTTAGATTGAATACTTTCTTTCTATCACAACCCTTAAACAAGCTATTAAGGTTTAAGATCTGAGTTTGGGACCAACAAGTGGTATCAGAGCTTGTTGAGAAACTTTGTCTAAACCAAGAACAAAACCCCTCATAACAACCATGTCTTCAGACTCTTCCTCAAACAACAACAACCACAATAACCTCAAATTACCCATGTTGGATCCTGAAAACTTTGAATTATGGGAATTCAGAATCCAACAATACCTGAAAATGGAACACTATGTTCTCTGGGAGATCATAGAGTTTGGTGATCAATTCAACAAAATGGTGGCAGTTGAAGAGGGCAAGGAAGAAGAGAAAGGTGAAAGTTCCAAAGGTAAGGACAAGAAGAAATCAGCTGCTCTTTGTGATAAGGAAATACTGGCCAAAAGGCATGATGTCAGGGCTCACAGCTCATTGTTGTTGGCTCTACCTGACAGACATCAACTAAGATTCAGAAAATACAAAACAGCTCAGGAACTATGGGAAGCCATAGGCACAACCTTTGGAGGAAATGAAGCCACAAAGAAGAAGAAGAAGAATCAAATGCTTGATGATTTTGCTTCTTTCAAAGAAATTGGTGATGAATCAATTGGATCTATTTATAATAGGCTTCAAGATATGGTGGCCCAGTTGGAGTTTTTTGATATTGAGGTGACAAGAGAGCAGGTGAATACCAGGTTCCTTAACAGCCTCCAGAAAGAATGGTTTGTCTACAAGGCAATTTGGCAGAATAAGGACGACCTAAATAACAAGAACATTGATGACATATACAATAACTTGAAAGTTTTTGAACCTGTTGTCAATGAGATGAAGTCAAAAGGAACGATTCCCACTAACTCAAGTGGATCTACTGATTCCCCTGCCAACATGGCATTCATATCTCAAAGCAGTGGAATCTCCAAAAACAGTGGAATCAAAGTAGGCCCTGCTACTTATTCCCCTGCTACCAGGTCTGGATCATCTTATGATAAAGAAAGGCCTGCAACATTCAGTCTTGACACTGCTTGTGCTTTCATAGCATCCCAAGGGCCACAAGGATCTACTGTGCTGCATGAGGATCTATGTCAAATCAGTAAGCAAGGACTGGAGGAGATGGATATCAAGTGGAACATGGCACTACTTAGCATGAGAGCCAACAGGTTCTACAAAAAGTATGGAAAGAAGATCTCAATCAATCCCTCTGATGCGGCTGGGTTTGACAAAACAAAGGTTGAATGCTACAACTGTGGCAAGAAGGCTTATTTTGCTAGGGAATGCAGAGGACCTAAGACTGGGAACAGCTATAGGAAGGAAACCAGAGATGATGATTCTGGTGCTAAAGCCATGGTAGCTATGCAGGGGATAGATGGAGCAGGTGGATGGGATTGGAGTGCCATAACAGAGAATGTGGAAAGAAATCAAGCATTGGTTACTGAGGAAAAATAAGAAGATTTTGCACTTATGGCCATGTCAAGCTCCAGCTCTGACAATGAGGTATATGACGATTCATATTGTACTAAAGCTTGTAGGAAAAATACTGAGTCATTGAATGATCAAATCAGAAAGGTAAAAGCTGACTATATCAATTGTGACAATGACCTTGATAATTATAGACGTGCTTTAGAACAGTTAGAGTCCACCACAAGAGAGTTTAAACAAAGAGAAAGTGATTATAAGGATCACATTGTGATTCTAGAAAGAGATGCTAAGGAGAATAATAACTCCATTAAGGAGTTGACTGTTGAACTTGAAATTTTTAAATCTAACAAAAAGATTGATGATGAAACTGTTGAAAAATTTGGAAAAGCTTCAAAAGATTTAACTAAAGCAGTTGAAATTGGTCAATATCCTAGGGACAAAACAGGGTTTGGGATTAAAAATGAGCATGCTACCATACCACCACCCCTGCCAACATTCATGCACCTTTTCCTAGAAAAGACCTGTCTTGGACTAGTCTCCCTTGTTTTCAAAAACAAGATGATATTGAGTTTGACTTGAGTGCTTACATACCTAATAGTCTTGATACTGAAGAGCCACTAGTGAAAACTAGTGTTATTAGGGACTTTGAAAAGGAACAGATTGCTTTAAAACAATAGAAAATTGATAACCCTGTTCTATTTTCAAGAGGAGGACTTTTTGGTAGTGAACCTAGTTCTAAGAGTAGTTCACCCAAATCTAAAACCAGATCACAGTCCCCTAAGTCCAACATTAAATATGTTGGTATTTACAGGCCTGTCAGAGGTAATCAACGAAATTAGAATGACCAAAAGTCTCATCAATTAGGAGAAGACTTTGTGATAAATACAAAGCCCTGCTTCACATGTGGCAGTTTTGATCACACTTATCAAGAGTGTAAGGCACCAATGGAAGTAGTGGCTGCAAATCCTTTAAAGGATATGCAACCTAAAGCCATTCTTCTAAATGCAGGGGCAAAATCCTTTTCCCCTGCCAAATATGTTTCCCCTGCCTTGAGAAACAGGGTGACTGACAAATATGTTGTTCCTGCACTTAGAAAGGTGAATGATGTTCATACCAAGCCCAACACTTTTGTGACCAACCCAACACCTTATAATGCATATAGATCTGGCCCTAGACCTTACCAACACATGAATAGAGGCCAAAACAAAAGATGGGTTTCCTCTGCTAAGCATAGGGATTCCCCTGCTAAATCTGGGGTATCCCCTGCTAACAAAGTTTTGCCTTCTAGGAACATGGGTAGATGGGGAAAAGCTGTGAAAGCCTCAGCTCGTTGGGTTTGGGTACCCAAAAGGGGTACTCAGTCTAATGGTGTATCTCTAGTTTTTTATAAGCTATCCTACATTGATACACGAGGTAGATCCAAGTCTGTAATGGCTTGGGTCCCCAAGAAAAACTAATTTGTTTTTATTTTGCAGGTGACAAAGAAGACAAGGGATGATAGAGCATATTGGGATAGTGGATGCTCAAGAAGCATGACTGGACAAAAATCTTATCTGTCTAACTTTGTGCCCCTGCATGACAATGATGGTGTTTCTTTTGGAGATGGGCATGGAACAATAACAGGAAAATGAACTATTGTCACTAATGGGATGACCTTTGATAATGTCTACTTGGTGAAAGAACTCAAGTACAATCTCTTCAGTGTGTCACAGATGACTGATAACAAGAATTTTGTCTTGTTTACTGACATTGAATGCTTGGTGTTAGGAAAGGAGTTTGTCTTACCACCAGACACTCCTATTGTACTCAGAACACCAAGACAAAAGAACATGTACACAATTGACCTCAAAGACATCTCTCTACAAGACAATGAAACTTGTTTCATTGCCAAAGCCTTAGTTGATGAGTGTAAGAAATGGCATAGAAGACTTGGCCATCTTAACTTCAAGAACATGAACAAACTGGTGAAATATAATCTGGTTCATGGTCTTCCTTCCAAGTCCTTTGCCAATGAACATACTTGTGCTGCCTGTCTGAAAGGGAAGCAACACAGAGCATCTTGCAAATAAAAAACAAGTACGTCCACTACCAAGCCATTGGAACTACTGCATATGGATCTGTTTGGTCCTACTTCTGTGGCAAGCATAAAGAAGAAATGGTACTGCCTAGTGATTACTGATGATTTTTCAAGGTTCACATGGACATTCTTTATATATGAAAAGAGTGACACAACTGATGTACTCATTGGATTCATTAATAAGATTGAATTATCAAAAAGCATGAAGGTAGTAACCATGAGATCAGATAATGGTGGTGAGTTCAGAAATAAAAAAACTGGACTCTTTCTGCATAAACAAATGAATCAAGAGGGAATTCAGCATTGCAAGAACACCTCAACAGAATGGAGTTGCAGAAAGAAGGAATAGGACACTCATTAAAGCTGCAAGAACTATGCTGTCTGATTCCAAACTTCCTATTATCTTTTGGGCTGAAGCTGTATCCACTGCTTGTTATGTACAAAACAGGGCCTTGGTGGTTAAGGCACACAACAAGACCCCCTATCAGCTGTTCAATGGAAGACCTCCTTTAATTGACTTCTTTAGACCTTTTGGATGTCATGTGATCATCTTAAACACTATTGACAACCTGGGCAAGTTTAGTGAAAAGGGAGATGATGGATACTTTGTGGGTTATTCATTGAACAACAAGGGATATAGGGTCTTCAACAAGAAGACAAGCAAAATCACAGAAAATCTTCATGTAGATTTTCTTGAAGACAAGCCTAAAGACGTTCAAACAGGTCCTGATTGGTTCTTTGATACAGAAGTTCTTTCAAAATCTATGAATTATGTACCTGTTGCATTGCAGATTACTAACATTTCAGGTACACAAGAACTAACTGGTGCAGAGAAGTCACCACTGAGGTACATGAATGTACCCTCACTATTTCCTATTGAAGCTGCTGGTGAAGAAGATGATCCTTCTCTAGGAAAAGAACCGTCAACCTTATCCACTGCTATGTCACCTTCTGAAAGCAGCGGAATGGCTGAAGGCAGTGGAATCCAGGATTCCCCTGCTAGATCAACTACTTCCCATGCCACAAAGGATCCTGTTGCTAATGATACTAATGATGAAGAAAGAGAATCCCCACTCATTTCATCATCTACACCCATATCCGATGGTCCTATTATATCCAGCAGTGGAAGCAGAATAATCAAGAGTGGAGGTCCAAGTTACTCAGAGCTACATTCAGCTTATCAGCACCCATCTCTAGGTCATGCTTTATCTTTTGGAAGTTCCTTTGAGGACTTCTTTCCCAATCAAAATAGCCCCATCAATTCTGATTTGGAAGAAGATGAAACAGAAGTAATCATGCAGCCTACCTACAGAATCAATAAGGATCACCCTATCTCTCAAATCATTGGTGATCCTGAAGCCCCTAGACATACAAGGTATACAGCAAAGGAGCACAGCTTCATTGCTAACATCACCATGAAGTTTAATCATAATAACATGCAGTATTGTCTGTTTACTGCATTTTTGTCACAAGAAGAGCCAAAGAAGATTTTTCAGCCTTTAAATGACCCAAGTTGGGTGGAAGCCATGCAAGAGGAGCTCTTACAGTTTGACATACAAGAGGTTTGGATTCTAGTAGATTGTCCCAAATGGGTAAGGCCCATTGGGACAAAGTGGGTACTCAGGAACAAAAAAGATGAAAGGGGGATAGTTGTCAGGAACAAAGCAAGACTGGTGGCACAAGGGTATACACAGGAAAAAGGAATTGACTATGAAGATGTATTTGCTCTAGTTTCCAGGATTGAAGCCATTAGATTATTCCTTGCTTATGCTTCATTTATGGATTTCACTATTTTCCAAATGGATGTAAAAAGTGCCTTTCTATATGGAACCATTGATGAAGAAGTCTATGTTATGCAACCTCCAGGGTTTGAAGACCCAGAACATCCAAACAAAGTTTACAAGGTGAAAAAGGCTATGTATGGACTTCACCAAGCTCCCAGGGCCTGGTATGGTACTCTCTCTAAATATCTCTTAGATAATGGCTTTAGCAGGGGGAAGATTGATCAGACCCTGTTCACCAAGAAACAACCAGGGTGACCTTCTGCTAGTACAAGTCTATGTTGATGACATCATCTTTGGATCCACTAACTCTATGCTTAGCAAAGAGTTTGCCAAATTGATGCATGATAAATTTCAAATGAGTGCCATGGGAGAGCTAAACTTCTTTTTGGGGTTACAAGTTCAACAGCAGAAAGATGGGATATTTATCTCACAAGACAAATATGTGGATGAGATTGTGAAGAAGTTTGGCATGTCTGATGGAAAGAAGGTGTCCACACCAATGGACAAGGATCATCCATGGGGTAGAGATGGTCCTGGAAAGCTTATAGATGTCAGGAACTACCGGTCTATGATTGGGTCTCTCATGTATCTCACAGCTTCAAGACCTCACATCATGTTTGCAGTTTGCTTATGTGCAAGATACCAGGTGGCACCAATAGAGTGTCACTTATTTGCTGTAAAAAGAATTTTAAGGTATCTAAAGTTCCATCCAACCTTAGGACTTTGGTATCCCAAAGCGTCACCATTTGAGTTGATATCTTACTCAGATAGTGACTATGCTAGTGACAACAATGTTAGGAAGTCTACAACAGGGGGATGCCAATTTTTGGGAAGCAGACTTATATCTTGGCAATGTAAGAAGCAGACTATTATGGCCACATCCACAACTGCAGCTGAGTATGTAGCAGCTGCTGCATGCTGTGGTCAAGTAATTTGGGTTCAAAATCAACTGCTTGATTATGGGTATAACTTTCTTAAAACCAAGATATTTATTGACAACAACAGCACCATTTGCATTATTAAGAACCCTGTTTTTCATAGCAAAACTAAACATATTGAAATAAGACATCACTTTGTCAGAGATTGTTTTGAGAAAGGACTAATTGTCCCTGAGAAAATTGATACAGAACTTAATGTTTCTGATCTTTTAACAAAAGCTTTTGAAGTGGGGCGGTTTCAGTACCTGGTTGCGGGTATTGGAATGGTTACTCCCTAAAAATTGATGTCTATTATGTCATGTATATTCAGGGTTGCTTTATTGCTGTTGTTGTATAGCTGTTAGTCAATTTTTCCATCACTTTTTATTCCACTGCTTTTGAACACAAATTCCCCTGCTAGGGGTTCATTCCCCTGCTAAGAGAATTTTTCTTTATAAATTGGGTTTGTTCTTTTTAAAAAGTGGTTACATGTGGTTTTAGACTAACAATGCAGAGTTCCATATGGTGCATACTATTCTCATTGGTGAATCAGGTATATGCTCTATGTTTAAGGGGATGTTAGGTCACACCTTTAGGACTCAGGGTATCCTTAGGATGCTCATATATGATCTTAGATCATATCCATTGGTGAGTCAGGGTTCAGGGTGATGAGGACTTGCTACAAAGCTTGTTAGAACTCTGAAACCTTGAGGCACTGTAATGGGTACTTGCACTTCTTTATCAAAACAACTTGCTGTTCAGGTACAGATGTGTGGTACACATTGCCAAGACTAACTGACCATAGGTAAGGGAAAAGGTAGGGATGGTGACTAGGGTATGTATATTTTCTTGGGTTGACCAGGTGCAGGGTGACTTATGTGTTGACTTTTTATGCTTAGACCTTGCTGAATAGAGGACTCTTGAGTTTCTATGTATCTATCTTGTGTATACAAGTGTGTGCATTAGAGCAGAGCTAGTTAGCATTGGTGTCTCCATGACTAGCTAATACCACCAGGAAAGTTTCCCCTGCTTTCACCTTTTGCTTCCCCTGCTTTCACATCATTCCCCTGTTTGACCATTGACCGACAATACCGTTACCCTGTTCATAGCCGTTGGGCCTGCTTGCACAAATTTTGGTTAGGGAATATTTTATTGTTTTTAAAAGATATTTAAGGCGCTTTCTTCACTGATTGGTGATCTTTACTCTATTATTTCAAATAAATTATTTTTTTATCAAGATTTAACTTTGATATTTTTGCAATTTGAAAATTTGGTCCAATCACAGCTCTTCAATTCGCCTATAAAAACTTAATTCCCTTCATAAGCAGGTCCATCTCTCTCTCGACTTAATCCCACCTACCTCTCACCTTTATAAACCTTTAAAACATTTTCAAACTTTATCATGTCTCTCAAAATTGCTGCTAATCATAATCAAATCGCCTTATTACATGATGAATAAGTAGAATTTGTTGATGTTGTGGCCTTTCTAAAGTCCTCGTATTTTAGAGTGGCCCTTCTCATCAACCCTAGAATTTATACTTCACACATTCAATAGTTCTGGTCTAAATCCATGACCAAAACAGTGAATGGAGAGGTTACAATTCAAAGCACTTTAGACGGTCATCCCAAGGTGATTACACTTGCCTCCATCAGGGACAATCTTCTTCTTGATGATGAGGATGGGATAACCAATCTATCTGAGGCTGAAATCTTTGAGGGTCTTGTTAAATTTGGGTACACTCTTTCTAAAGACCAAAAATGTAAATTTGCTAAAGGTCAGTTTGCCCCTCATTGGAAGTATTTGATTCATACAATTTTGCAATGTTTGTCACCAAAAACCACTGCTTTTAATGAATTTGGTAGCGAGATGGCTTTTGCCCTGATCTGCTTAGCAACAGGGAGGAAGTATTGTTTTTCTCAAATGATTTTCAAAGGAATGGTTAAAAATGTTTCAAGCAATTCAATGTTTTGTATGTACCCAAGGTTTATAGAACTTCTGCTGAATATGAGTGATCATGGTCCAATCAAATACAAAAACTACTTTTCAGCAACCAAGCATACCACCAAACTATTCACCACACTTCTTGCACCATCACCACAGTTTTCTGGCAGGTCCATTCCACTCACTTCAATCATGATGAAACAAATCAGACAAGAAGAAGCCACGACAAAAACAGCTAAACACAAACCTTCTTATTCCCCTACCAAGAACCTACACCCTGCCAGTCCTCTACCCCCTGCTGACCCACAACATGAAAGGCGATCTAAATCCAGGTTTGCCAGGTCTCCCTTGCCTGGTGAATCTTCACAAGCAGCAGAGAGGAGAGTCTCCAAGGGTTTGGAGCAAACCGAGGGTTTGGCTGTCACTACTATCTCATCCTCAAGGGGTGAGCAGGATAGTGACACCATCAGTAAGTCCTCTCCCTCACTCCATGATATCCAAAAAGGGGAGAAATCCCCTTCTAGGGTTGAGAGCAGCATGAAACCTATGACTAATTTAGAATTGACGAAAATGTGCATGAGTCTGAAAGGCAGAATGCACAACTTGTACAAAATGTCAAAAAGCAAGGTCTGGTTATCAATAACTTGGAAACCAGACTTGCTACTCTTGAGGGGAGGAGAAAGCCCAGACTTATCATATCCACAGATGAGGATGCTTCCAAAGGGGAGGAAGTTCCAAATACAGAAGAGTCTACTCAGTACTATTCATATCCTGGTGGTGTACATGGAAAGATAGCAAGTGATAAGAAAGGGATTGAGAAAGGAAGTGCTGATAAGGGAAGTGATAAGGGGAGTGCAACCAAAGAGATTGCTCAAACATTGCTAACTATGGGCAATCAAGAAGAATCCCCTACTTCAAAAGTTTCCCCTGCTGTTGCTGATCCCACTGCTGTAAGTCGTTCCCCTGCTAAGCCTATTACTGAAACTTTTGTTAGAAAAAACAGAAAGCAACCAGCTTAGAAGGGAATTATTGTCAAAGAACCTGCATCTAAAGTTAAACCAGCACCAGCAGTGGATCCAAAAGACAAAGGAAAAGGGATCATGGTTGAACAACCCAAGAGAAAATACAAGCATAGAACTCCTGAACAGCAAAGGGCTCAAGAAGCACATGATGCACAAGTAGCTCTCAGGCTTCAACAAGAGGAGATGGATATGCAGGATCAAAGAATGCAAAAGATGAGGCCTAAAGATATGCTCAAGCAGATTGAGATTATGCATAGAGAGCTGGATGACAGGGTGCCTCATGTTGGAGAATTTCTGGATCAATGGGAGAAGGAGTTAATAAATACTCCTTTGGAAGACAGGTATGAGTTGACTTGTCTTGTTTACAAATATCAAACTGAGTATCTGGAAAGGAGGGCAAATCAAATTCAGAGAGAGAAGTATTTAACTTCTGAGAAAGGGAAACTTGAACACTACAAAGTTTTGCTCAAGAGACATAAGAAGTGGAAGGATGGGGACTTCACAGATATGAGTTTTGAAGCTATAAAAAGAGCAGTCAGACCAGTCTTAAGAGAATATGATGTGGAAGATTGGATGACTATGAACTCTCCTGAGGAAGCTGAGTATCTTAGGAGACAAAGTGAAATGTTACAGAAAGCTATGGAATCCAAGAAACGAAAGGCTGAAGGAACAACTTTGAAAACTACATAAGTAGGTGCATCATCCCAAGCAGGTGCATCATCACAAGCAGGGGCATTACATCAAGCAGGTGAAAGTTTTCTAGAGATTGAGAAGTCTATATTTAATGTACAAAGAGTAGCCAAAAGACTCAAGAGAATGGAGAAAGTTGGCACAGTTACTAAGGAGTCTCCACGTCCTTCAAATGAAGAAATTGATAAACAGCTGATTCTGCAGGAAAATGATGATATCTCACCTAGTGAACTTGGAAATAAATTTACTATCATAGAGTATGCTGTTTATGAACATAAAGGGAGAACTTGGTGGAAGCTTACAAGAGCTGATAATACAGCACAGACATTTCTAAGTCTAGATGTCATGTTTCAAACCTTAGATAGTGAGGACTTAGAAGATCTGTGGAAAATTTTGAAAAAGACTTTTGCTTCAAAACCTCCTACCATGGAGGGTGTGGAGAAGGATTGGGTAATCTGGGAGTGCATGCATAGAATGTATGAGCATGAATTATTTGATCCTATATTTGATGCAGTGAATAAAGGAGATTTGTTGTATTGGAAGCTGTTTACCAATTCTGGGGTCTATGAGGTAGTAATGGAAGGAGTAAGTGTGTACCTGATCAATCATCGTTATTATCCCTTCACTCAGGATACCTTGAAGAAACTAGCACAGGCTAATTTGATTGTAGATGCTAAAACGCCTGTTGCTTATGATCTGGTAAGAATGATGCATAGTCAGATTTGGCCAGAAAGTTTGTAAGCATCCTCATCAACTAGGATTTATTCAGAAACTTGTCTTTAGGGGAAAGCATAAGTTTAGGGGAGGATTGTTGGGAATAAATCTATGCATACTTGTTACCCCTGCTAGTTGATTATCCGTACCCCTGCTAGAGTAAGTTCCCCCTGCCAAATAACAAAGGCAGGGGGATTGGTTCCCCTGCTGAAGTCAAAGGCCCTGCCGTCAGAGATAAACATGGAATAGATTTTTACGCGTTTCTGTTACTACTCCTTAATACTTTCCAAGTTTGTTAGTAGTGATCTTGTACGTGAGTCCTTATGCCTATAAAAGGACTCACTAGGTTAGTGTCACACCCCACCATGGCGGAACATGGGGCGTGACGTATGGATATCATCACAACATGGCGTGTCTATAGAGATAACTATATGAAATAAGAAATGTCGTAAAAAATGGTGACACGAAGGTCATGACAATATCTCAACAAATGCAAGGGGTCTAGGTAAGTAAGTAACAGTCCTACTTCTTACCCAAGACAACAAATAACATACCAAAACAATCATATGTGTGCTACAGTATCACTTATTAAAATGAACAATCAAATAAAACTAAGAAGGAAACGGGGATTCTCCTTCTATATGCATTCCTAAGCTTCTCCAATCCTAGCCACTTATGTTCTCATGCTTAACCATAGTATCACTTGAAAGAGACACTAAAACACGTCAACATAAAGTTGGTGAGAGTCATAGGTTTAGACTCCAACACTAAATCAGTTACAAGCTGTGAATAACAATCATCAACAAAAGAACATATGGACAATGTGTTACAAATATGCATTAACAACTATCAATCAAGATTAATCATACCAAACCAATCCAAGGCTCCTACCTTGCCAAACAACATCATGGTACCATAGATGATCACACTATGTACCTATCCCAAGGCCACTACCTTGGCAAACCACAAGGCCACTACCTTGTCAAACCACAAGGCCACTACCTTGTCAAACCACAAGGCCACTACCTTGTCAAACCACAATAACTGAGACGGCACGTGTCCCCCGATCCAAATCATACACAATCAAGAATCACATAGCAGTTAATCACATAATGTACACACAAGTCCATCTCAAATCACAAACACATTCACAGCATCAGTTTAGAAAATAACTAAACACAGTGTCTCTTCCATCCCATCTGGAAGTCAAAATCAATATTAAACATGGGACAATGAAACTCACCTGATAGCTTCTTCACAAGTCCTCGCACTAGCAAAAAGCTAACAAACCAAAAACACATAATCAAAACATGAACCAATCACTAAAACGGCTCATCAACCTATGATGGACATCTAGCCTCCTCCTATATAAATACCTCATTTATATGCTCTAAGCATCTCATTACACCCCTCTATAAAGCCCTTAACTCCTTTTACTTCATAACCCGTCCCGTTAACATTTTACCCAAAACAGTCCCGTTTTTCATACCTTAAACTATGGGTCGATCTCCCCCTTAAACATACCCATGATCTCTGTAAAAGGAATATTCATACCCTTACATATGTTGGATAACACCTCCCACTTGCCCTAACCTTAAAGCTACTGTTAAGGCCCCGATATACATATATCTACTTTTCTCATTCCAGATTTCCTGATTTTAAACGTACTAAAAGTTTGTTACCATTAAGGGGTCTTACCCTAAACCACAACCTTAACCCAAGTGCAGATACTTATTACAATATATAAACCATCTCTCACGTTCGTGAGAAGATCCCAATGCAACCCTAAGTACCCCAAACAACCCAAAACTTAAAAAGAAAACAGGATGACTTCAAAACTGTATTGACCTCCGACTGTTGTAACCTGTTTTTGACCAACTTCCCAACCTCCAATTTAGTTCTAGTTTCTTTCATTAGAAAGCCACTTCAATTACCTTTTCAAGAATACTTGGATCGCATCTTGAATGTTCATAGAACTCCCGATATGATCAAAACAATTGACTCAAAATTCTGCCCAGTTTTTAAAAACGGGTTTAACAAAATCAACCACATTAATTAACCCTAATCCCTCTAATTACAAGCCCTAATTTATTTAATCATTATGAAATCATTATTATAACATTTATTTACTGTTATTAAATTAAACCCTAACCTAAATCCATCATAAGATGATTAAAGAAAACATTAAACAATTTAATTGAAAAGAGTATTAAAGATTTTACCTTAGAATTTTTGAAAGAAGAAAAATTAATAAAGAACCCTAAAACCACCATTTATGCCGACCAAACCATGATCTCCAGGGATTTTATGAGTGTTTTGATTAATAAAAAGACTTTATATACTTTCTTAACAAGTCCTTGGCCCATGTACAAAAGCCCGGTTCCATTTTTCCCTTTTTTCCCCTTTTCTTTTCTTTTTTTCACATAACCGACCTATACCCATTTAATTTCGTTTTTTTTTCCTTTTTATTATTAATATATGTATTAATAATATTACCTTAATTTTCCTTAATTTATTTCAGCTCCTAAAGCCTCCAAAACCTCAAAACCGTAAAACTAGTCAGTTTTTACGCGATTACCGTAAAAGACGTAAAATATACACTTTTAAAAAAAATCTCAAATTTTGAAATAAACTTTATAACTAAGTCCTAAATGACTTAAAACCATCCCAAAAAATATTCATATGGATAATTACCTCACCCGAGACCTCTAAATGTTAAACCGTAAATCCTAAAAAAATACTAGTACTATAATACTTATACGTATACGTAAACACCACAATATCACCATTTTCATTTCATAGTCACCACTTGTGAGCTCATGAACATGAAATAACCGTTCCTCGATTTACTTATGAGTACTTCTATACTCATAAATGATAACCACACCAACCTCGTTCACACAAAATAAACACGTAAACACACAATTCAAGTAAGCACACATAAAATAACTTAAAAGTAAGACCAAGTGACGAACCTCAAAACCACGGTTGTCACATCACTCCCTCCTAATAGAAATCTCGTCCCGAGATTTACTCCTTAGGATCAAACACACAAACAACAAATCACATGAGGATACTTGTTCTAAACGAACTCCTCTCATTTCCACGTGAACTCTAGTTCAAGTCTCCAATTACCACATATACTTAACCAAAAAAAATTTAAATTCATTGCCCAACACTTTACCTCACAATCAATAAATCCCACAAATGACTCTTTGATAAACAAAGAATCTTATTAGCACAAATCCCGAATAACCAAACATGCAAATATACATTCTCAAACAACATTTACCAATCTTAATACATGAAATGTATCATGTATACAACTCCCACTACATCATTACCACATTAGTAGCCTCTTTTACCAATTCTAGTCCACAATAGGGACAACTCACCCTATCCTTTCATATAGTGCCTCAAATGGCATTTAGCGACTTCTAGTATGATATTCATCATTATATGAAAACTCAGCCATCGCTAATGAGTTTCCTAACTCCCTCTAAATCAATCACTCATTCCCTTAGTGTAACATCTAAGGTTGTATAAATATCTCACTTGCCTATCCTTTTCCAGTCAGCTGGATATACTCATATCCAATCATGTTCATCAACTCCCTTCAGTCCGTACCCCAAACTACTTAAAGATTCCAATCTCCTTACAAAGTGACCTATGGCGGTCTTTCACATATCCATTAGTTCTTCTAATCCAAATCAACTTATGATCTATACACATCATCAAAAGGACGGTTAACTCAGTTAGATCAAGCCCTTCGTCCCTATGGCACATCACACCTATAACTCCTCATCCATTCGATTATCGATACTAAGCCTCCCAAACAATCAGTATAGGTCAGTGCCATTTCCCTTTCCATAATCCTTCATAAGGCATTCCATACATATTAGGCTAACTTTTACGCAACACCCTCTATTCCATCACATCTGTACGCAATCCTTCCAACTTCTCAACTATGTGACTTCTCATTCCTCTTGAAATATGAGATGAATTAGTCAGTCTATCGACTATCACCCAACTCTCGTCGTACTTATTCCCCCATTATGTATCCCTTTCACCAACTTCGTCCTTACATCGCCCTTTCTAAGCTACTCCTAGCTATGTAGGAAGTATAGTCTACGTCCCTTTTCTCCATATGATTGTCCAAGCTACGCAACATACATGTTGACGCGTTCTCTGCTTTAGACAACTCAACTCGTGCAACCTATATCATTTATCCAAACCGCCCTAATACGTCATCCCTATAGTTCGATTCGTCTCAGTTTCACCTCATCCTTCTTATTCCATGTCTCATCGACCATGCTTGCCTTTCCCAGATGGTACTTGGCCTTGCAATTTTCTTTCATCAGTTAACTCCACCCACCACCTTTGCCAAAAGTTCAATCAAGATGATTGAATATGTGTTGGATACGTTCATGATTCGTACAGATCATTCTCCACGTCTCGTACACCAAATGCCTCTAGCATTCTAGGCAGATATAACAGTCCAGCTTCACTAACTAAGTCTATCCAGTTCTTCCAAATCTTCAGTTCTTGCAACGTATGAGCAATCGCCTTTCTTTTTCGTCTTCGTACGCGTCCAAATCCTTGCTCCACGTATCATCATGCTTCGTGAATTCATCCAGTCCTTTTGATAATGCCAAGATCGGCTCTTTATCCAATCCACTTCTTCAGCCTCCAAAATGCTTCCTCATCCTTCTTCACTTCGCCCCTTGCTGGTTCCATGATATGTCATCATCTCTAACTACTCTTCATGGTAAACTTAATACTAAAACTCACACTCGAAAATCTCACGTACAACTCCACTCCAAAACTAACACATAATTCGCCTCACTCTCCTTCTCAAATTTGAGTAGATCAAGATGTCGTCGATGCTCCCGATGACAACTCGTTTATACACGTTCATGCACACTTGGTTCATTGACACCATGAAAACCGCTAGTGCTTTGGCGAAGCCAAATGCATAACCGTAATCCCAAAGCGTTCATACAACATCCTTAGCAGTTTCAACTATGTCCTCCTTGCACCCTCTCTCAGCGGCAATACGAATAAATTCCTATTTTCCTTCACGTGTCTACTACTACCTTGCCTCCATAACTATACCAATCCCTTGCGTGTTATTTACCCAACCTTTCCATTAGTATAAACTTTCAACTCTACCCTCACATCCGCTAGTATTTTCATCAATCTCCTTATGGTGCTTCAACCAATCTTTAAACCAAAACACATTTCTTCAATCTAATGTCTAACCATAAGTAATACTACCCAACTCTATACCCTCATCCTAACGTTCCCACAACCGCATAAATAAATCAACCATGACGTGTAACAAAAGAATTCCAAACCATCGTGTCCCAAAATAAAATATAGGGTAAAACGAACCCTAGCCAAAACAGTTGAAAACAAAACAATGAAATCCGAAAGATCAATGGAGTGTGCCAACAACGAAAAAAAAAAATTAGACTTGTCACGATTTAGTATTACCAAATTTTGATACGTTAGAAAATTTTAAACTTTCGCCCCATTTAGTTACTCCTCATAAGAACCAAACTTCAATACTACCAAAATCAATCATACTCATTTTATCAATAACTCATCCGTTTATCATCATCATTTTATCAAGATATCTACTAGTTAGTATACTGCAATCTTATTCTAACCATTATCTTATTTACCCATATTAAACTTATTTCACTTGTTATTATGAAACCAATATATGTTTATAAAATACAGTGTTCTATTTTCATTTTATTCTATATTATTATTACTATTTTATAAAATCCATTTAGGCTGATTATAACTAAACTACTACATGTTTACAAGGTGTGGTGTTATTATTATCATTACTATAATAAAATCTCCCTTTTTACTCTTGTCGTCTAGTTAAATACTTCTAAAATTTTAACTATACTTAAGAAAATTTTGTAAAATTTCTTTACCCCTTTAAAATATATTATCACATGTTACATAGAAAACTAATTCAATTATTTTCAAAACAACTTTTTTTTAGCTTACTACCACAAACTTAGAAAAAATGTAAGTCACGATATCATACCATACACTTACAAATTATTTTCAAAACCGTTTTCCTATAATCAGCCACACTTATTTGTAAGAAAATTTAGTAGTTCTCATTAATTAAATTCATACCTGAATGTAGACACACATCGAAAACTCAAAACATCGTTGGAACTCCATTAAACTCCAGCACCATAAAACACGAGCAAACACAAGGTACGTTCAAGTTATAATAACTACTGAACGACCATATATCATAACTTAACACAAAGTAGTATATATACATCCGCATATATATACCTATTAAATCTCCCAAAACATACTCTTTATCATACATATCAAGTCAATCGATCGCGTCATACACTCGTTTTTCCATACGAGTAATCACCATCTCACCAACTCACCATGCCACAACAAGGCATAAAGCCCACCTCTAAAACCAAACCATATCGTGTGACCACAAAATCACACAACACAACCATAACCCAAAACATATAACACAAAAAGAACTATAGCCATATCATAGGCAGCCATTACATAAACCCATATATTATAAATATACCCAAAATCCACCTCTCATCATATACAAGCATGTACTAATCCTCTTTCATGCAATCATACTTGAGAACCCATTGAAGTTGTGGTACTTGTATAACTATGTTGGCCACCATACTTATACAATTACCCTTTCCCCAATGCACTCCCTCCTATGATGACACTTATAAGAATCAATACAACATATAACACATAAATCCATCTACTCACATAAGCTCATAACCACATAACCAAATAGGTCCAAAACTCCATCTATAAAATAACATAATAAAACTCTTGGAATACCGAAATCCATAGTCTAGCTAAAACAGCATAGACTAAATCCAAAACGAGAACAAAATCGGTTATAAGTCATGTTGCCCGTAAGAGTGGAAACAGCTTAAAAACTTTCATATCCACCTACTCCTAGTAACTCGAACCACCACACGATTCTTAGGGAACATGACTTAAACATCAAAAGAAAAATAACATACCTCAGGTATGTAAAATAACTCGATAAAAGATAGAAACTACCTTGTACTAAATTATGTACCATAATGTACAATTTAAGCAATATACAACAGTGACTAGCGTGGACGATTATGGTTCAACCCGCACTAGTCACAAACCCGAAAAGAAAATAACATGTGACTAAGTATGAACATACTACGGTTCAATTCATACTAGTCAAAACATCGCAATAAATAACATCCAAACACATCAATTATTATAAAATGCACACATACTCCTATGACGCCTATATACAGGGACCCTTAAGCTATAGACTAGGCTACACGACTAGGCAACCTAATTCTCTATAACCATTGTCTCTGATACCATTCTGTCACACCCCACCATGGCGGAACATGGGGCGTGACGTATGGATATCATCACAACATGGCGTGTCTATAGAGATAACTATATGAAATAAGAAATGTCGTAAAAAATGGTGACACGAAGGTCATGACAATATCTCAACAAATGCAAGGGGTCTAGGTAAGTAAGTAACAGTCCTACTTCTTACCCAAGACAACAAATAACATACCAAAACAATCATATGTGTGCTACAGTATCACTTATTAAAATGAACAATCAAATAAAACTAAGAAGGAAACGGGGATTCTCCTTCTATATGCATTCCTAAGCTTCTCCAATCCTAGCCACTTATGTTCTCATGCTTAACCATAGTATCACCTGAAAGAGACACTAAAACACGTCAACATAAAGTTGGTGAGAGTCATAGGTTTAGACTCCAACGCTAAATCAGTTACAAGCTGTGAATAACAATCATCAACAAAAGAACATATGGACAATGTGTTACAAATATGCATTAACAACTATCAATCAAGATTAATCATACCAAACCAATCCAAGGCTCCTACCTTGCCAAACAACATCATGGTACCATAGATGATCACACTATGTACCTATCCCAAGGCCACTACCTTGGCAAACCACAAGGCCACTACCTTGTCAAACCACAAGGCCACTACCTTGTCAAACCACAAGGCCACTACCTTGTCAAACCACAAGGCCACTACCTTGTCAAACCACAATAACTGAGACGGCACGTGTCCCCCGATCCAAATCATACACAATCAAGAATCACATAGCAGTTAATCACATAATGTACACACAAGTCCATCTCAAATCACAAACACATTCACAGCATCAATTTAGAAAATAACTAAACACAGTGTCTCTTCCATCCCATCTGGAAGTCAAAATAAATATTAAACATGGGACTATGAAACTCACCTGATAGCTTCTTCACAAGTCCTCGCACTAGCAAAAAGCTAACAAACCAAAAACACATAATCAAAACATGAACCAATCACTAAAACGGCTCATCAACCTATGATGGACATCTAGCCTCCTCCTATATAAATACCTCATTTATATGCTCTAAGCATCTCATTACACCCCTCTATAAAGCCCTTAACTCCTTTTACTTCATAACCCGTCCCGTTAACATTTTACCCAAAACAGTCCCGTTTTTTATACCTTAAACTATGGGTCGATCTCCCCCTTAAACATACCCATGATCTCTGTAAAAGGAATATTCATACCCTTACATATGTTGGATAACACCTCCCACTTGCCCTAACCTTAAAGCTACTGTTAAGGCCCCGATATACATATATCTACTTTTGTCATTCCAGATTTCCTTATTTTAAACGTACTAAAAGTTTGTTACCATTAAGGGGTCTTACCCTAAACCACAACCTTAACCCAAGTGCAGATACTTATTACAATATATAAACCATCTCTCACGTTCGTTAGAAGATCCCAATGCAACCCTAAGTACCCCAAACAACCCAAAACTTAAAAAGAAAACAGGCTGACTTCAAAACTGTATTGACCTCCGACTGTTGTAACCTGTTTTTGACCAACTTCCCGACCTCCAATTTAGTTCTAGTTTCTTTCATTAGAAAGCCACTTCAATTACCTTTTCAAGGATACTTGGATCGCATCTTGAATGTTCATATAACTCCCGATATGATCAAAACAATTGACTCAAAATTCTGCCCAGTTTTTAAAAACGGGTTTAACAAAATCAACCACATTAATTAACCCTAATCCCTCTAATTACAAGCCCTAATTTATTTAATCATTATGAAATCATTATTATAACATTAATTTACTGTTATTAAATTAAACCCTAACCTAAATCCATCATAAGATGATTAAAGAAAACATTAAACAATTTAATTGAAAAGAGTATTAAAGATTTTACCTTAGAATTTTTGAAAGAAGAAAAATTAATGAAGAACCCTAAAACCACCATTTATGCCGACCAAACCTTGATCTCCAGGGATTTTATGAGTGTTCTGATTAATAAAAAGACTTTATATACTTTCTTAACAAGTCCTTGGCCCATGTACAAAAGCCCGGTTCCCTTTTTCCCTTTTTTCCCCTTTTCTTTTCTTTTTTTCACATAACCGACCTATACCCATTTAATTTCGTTTTTTTTCCTTTTTATTATTAATATATGTATTAATAATATTACCTTAATTTTCCTTAATTTATTTCAGCTCCTAAAGCCTCCAAAACCTCAAAACCGTAAAACTAGTCAGTTTTTACGCGATTACCGTAAAAGACGTAAAATATACACTTTTAAAAAAAATCTCAAATTTTGAAATAAACTTTATAACTAAGTCCTAAATGACTTAAAACCATCCCAAAAAATATTCATATGGATAATTACCTCACCCGAGACCTCTAAATGTTAAACCGTAAATCCTAAAAAAATACTAGTACTATAATACTTATACGTATACGTAAACACCACAATATCACCATTTTCATTTCATAGTCACCACTTGTGAGCTCATGAACATGAAATAACCGTTCCTCGATTTACTTATGAGTACTTCTATACTCATAAATGATAACCACACCAACCTCGTTCACACAAAATAAACACGTAAACACACAATTCAAGTAAGCACACATAAAATAACTTAAAAGTAAGACCAAGTGACGAACCTCAAAACCACGGTTGTCACAGTTAGCATGCAATGTGTGTCTTTTCTCAATTATCTTACATTATCATACTTTAAGGTTTTGTAAACCCTAATACCATTTTAGGGTATTTGTATATCATTGATATATTAAAGGTCAACGTTTGCTTCAATCATATTGTTCTTGTGCTAAACATTATATTCCGCATCTTGTTTAGTTACTTTGCTTTGCAAAGTTTCTCTAGTGTTAGATTGAATACTTTCTTTCTATCACAACCCTTAAACAAGCTATTAAGGTTTAAGATCTGAGTTTGGGATCAACAAGTTATTGTTCAATATAAGTTTTCATACGTTAAACACTTTCATTGTAAGCAAATTTGTTATCATTAATCAAGTGAAAGTTTGTTTACATCTTTGTGTGTTCTTGTTTAAGTGTTAATCCGCATAACACTTAGATTACTTTATACATATACAAAGGTTTCTCTACGTGTATAACTTGATCTAATCTCGTATACACAAAGCTAAATCGATCTAAGTTTGGGATCAACAAGTGGTATCAGAGCTTGTTGAGAAACTTTTTGATCTTAAAGAACACAAGAACACTAAAATCACCAAAACCCTAATTTTCACAAAACCCTAAAAATATCATGTCAAATCCAGAAGTAACCTCCTCCTCATCTTTACCAAACATCAAGATTCCCATGCTTGATTCAACCAACTTTGAGCTGTGGAAATTCAACTTTGAGCAATATCTATGGATCTATGACTACACTCTCTAGGAGATTATTGAATATGGAAACACATTCAATAAAGCTCAAAAGATTTTTGATGCCATTGCTACAAGATCAGCTGTTGCTGGATGTTCAGAAGCAGATAAGAAAGAAAAACCTGATGATGGTAGAGTTGTGTCTGCTGAATACATAGAAAAGAAAAGGGTTGATATGAAAACCCTAAACATTCTGAAACTCTCTTTGGGACAAGAGAACCGGCATAAATACAGAGGTTATGAATCTGCAAAAGACCTTTGGGCAGCTCTTGAAGTTGCATATGGTGGTAATGATGATACTAAGGAAGAGAAGAAGAAGCAACTCATGCATGAGTATGCTGTTTTCAAGGCTCAACCTAATGAGAAGCTTAGCAGTGTTAAAAGCAGACTGCTTGACATTACGAGCAAGTTGTCCTTCATGAGGACACAAGTTGGTGACGTTGACACTATTGCCACTTTTCTTAAAAGCCTTGGTGATGCGTGGAAGATTGAGGCAAGATCTATACTTGCCAATAACACTCACAAAAGTTCTACTTTTGATGATATCTACAACAAACTGAGGCTGCTGGAGAATGAAACTCTTTTGGAGCATGGAAGTAAGTCTACCAACAGTAACATGGCCTTCTTCTCACATAGTAAAGGTCAATTTAATCAGAAGGACTCATACATGCATCCAGTTACTGGATCAACATGCGTCAACGATGGATCATGTCCTGTCAACGCCTCATATTCAGACGCTGACACATACAAGATTGACTCACCAAGAGTTAAGCCTGCTGGTTTGGATCTGGATACTGTGTGTGCATATATTGCTTCTTTGCCCAATGGTTCAGTGATTACATATGAGGAACTTGAGCAAATAAGTGATGAGCACTTGGAGGAGATGGATATTAAGTGGAACATGGCTCTTGCTAGTATAAGAGCAAACATGTGGAATAGAAGGTTTAAGAAGAAGATGACCTTTAATGCAAAGGACACTGCTGGATTTGATAAATCCAAGGTTGAGTGCTACAATTGTCATCGTATGGGGAACTTCATGAGGCAATGCAGATCTCCAAGAAGATCTGATGCTGGCAAACCCTCAAGCCAAATTGTTAAGGCTCAGGATCCTAAGGCAATGGTAGCAGTTCAAGAAATTGATGGTATTGGATGGGACTAGAGCTATTTGGCTAAGGATGGGGAAGAGGATAAAGCTTTGGTTGCTGAGATAGTAGAAGAAGAGCATGTTCAATATGCTCTCATGGCACACTCCTCCTCTTCATCAGATAATGAGGTATACGATGATGCTTTCTGTAGTAAGGGTTGTAGGTTAAATACTGAAAAACTTAACAAAGAGGTTTTAAGATTGTTAAGTGATGTGAGTACTGAGAGATGCAAATTGCCTAACTATCAAATTGCTCTCACTCAAACTGAAAAGACAGTTTCTAAGTATAAGAAAATGGAATTTGACTTAAAAGATAAAATAAATATCTTAAAACATGAGTTAAATTCTAGTAATTATGTTAGGAACATCATGGAAAGGGTCAATGGTGAGTTACAGGCTAAGCTAGATGAGGCTATCAAGAATAAGGATAATGTTGACCTTAAAATTCAGAGATTTGATAAGGCCTCACAAACCCTAGGAGAATGTGTTAATAAACAAAGGGATCATAAGGACATGACTGGGATTGGGATGAAAGACTCTACTGTTCTTTCACCACCAGCTAGGGACTTCTATGGTGTCCAAAGAAAGGACCTATCTTGGACTGGTTTACCAGAACTCCAAGAAGAGGAATTTATTCCTCCACCAAGAGTCATTACCCCAGTTGAAGAGTATAGACAAAAGTTGACTGACTTGAATGAATGGAAGAAATCCAACCCTACCTTGTTTGTTAAGGGTGGCTTGTTGTGTGAAAGTCCAAATGAGTCTACCCCTATTAAGGTAACAAACCCAATCACTAGCAAGAATGTTGACCTTGGCTCAAACACTGTTAGAAAACCTAGCATTAAGTATGCAGAAATGTATAGGAATACTAGGTCACCTAAAAGTCAAGTTAGTAATGATGGAACGGGCATTCTCTCTTCTATACCTAGAGTTGTGTCTAAAAAGGCCTGTTACACTTGTGGTAGCTTTTCACATTTAGCATATAAGTGTGTCAACGCTTCCAAGGTCAACGCTGTTAAAAAGTCAAACGTTGTCAGACCCAAAACCTATGTGGAGCAAAGTCCACAAGTTGTTAGACCAACCCCATTCTTCACTAGAGGGTCTAACACTCATGGACAAAGACCATTTCAGAAGACCAATACTTGGTCTAATAGGAAATGAGTTTCTGTAGCAAACCCTAGGTTCAACGCTGACAAGCGTAATTTCAGCGTTGACAAGACCAAATCCAACGCTGACAGAAACGTTGCCAGACCTAAATATTTGCAACCACAGGGTAAGGGGTCTAAAGCTTCTTCAAGCTTGACATGGAGACCTAAGCAAGATCAAAACCCTAATTCTAATGGGCTTTCTATGACCTGCAACAGATTTAATTATATTTCAAAGGTCATTACAAAACCAATTGGGGTTAACTGGGTATTTCATCCAAAGAGGGATGAACAAGGGGTTGTTATGAGAACTAAGTCTGTTCTTGTTGAAAAACCAGATGAATCCAAGTCTGCTAAGGCTTGGGTTCCCAAAGAAAACTAACTTGTTTTCTTTATGTGTAGGGCATTCAAAAACAGGTCAATGATTATGGATATTGGGATAATGGATGCTCCAGGCACATGACAGGGAAGGAAGATTATTTAACTAACTTCACTCCCATTAAGGATGGTGATAAGGTTTACTTTGAAGGCAGATATGGAACTATCACAGGCAAAGGAACTCTTCTCACCAAGAACTTGCGTTTTGAAAACGTGTTTCTGGTAAAGGAACTTGATTACAATCTTTTTAGTGTATCACAAGTTTATGATAACAAAAACAAAGTTCTGTTTACTGATACTGAATGCTTGGTGTTGCAAGGATTATAAAATCCCATATGAGAAATATATTGACTATAGAACACCTAGACATAAAGACATTTATAATGTGAATCTTAATGGTTTTAGGATGAATAATAATATCTCATGTTTTTATGCTAAAGCTTCAGTAGATGAGAGTAATCTATGGCACAAGAGACTAGGGCACATAAACTTTAAGAATATAAACAGGCTTGTGAGACTTGACTTGGTTGATGGTTTGCCTGAAAAGGCTTTCCACAATGACCACTCTTGTGTTGCATGCCTTAAAGGCAAGCAGCACAAGGTCTCATTTAAGTCTAAACAGATGCACTCTAGTCCTAGACCACTTCACTTGCTGCATATGGACCTCTTTGGTCCAACTAATATAGAGAGTTTGAATGGTAAATCATACTGCTTTGTCATCACAGATGACTTTTCTAGGTTTACTTGGACTTTCTTTTTAGCTATGAAAAGTGACACTACTGATACTTTAATGAAGTTAAAATGCTTAGAAGTGATAATGGTGGTGAGTTTAGAAATAAACTATTGGATTATTTTTGTGCCAAGAAAGGGATTACTAGGCAGTTTAGTGTTGCCAGAACCCCACAACAAAATAGGGTTGCTGAGAGAAAGAACAGAACCCTAATTGAAGCAACCAGAACTATGTTGGTTGATGCTCACTTCCCTATAGCCTTTTGGGCTGAGGCTATGAATACAGCTTGTTATGTACAGAATAGAGCATTGGTTAACAAGAAACAGAACAAAACACCTTATGAGTTACTTTGGGGAAGGAAACCTAATATTGGTTTTCTTAAACCTTTTGGTTGTCATGTAGTTGTACTTGATACTAGTGATGCCTTAGGTAAATATAGTGCAAAAGGTGATGAATGCCATTTCATGGGTTATTCAGTGCAGAGAAAGGGATATAAGGTTTACCTTAAGAAGGAAAACCATATACTTGAGAGAGTACATGTTAGGTTTTTAGAAAGTAAACCTAGTGATCCTGAACGTGGTCCAAATTGGTTGTTTGGCTTGGAACCTCTATCTAGGACTTTAAATTATATGCATGTCACTAATCCAGACATTGTGAAGGTAACTTCAAATGTTGTGGAAGAACAAGTTTTTGATGTTTCAGGTACACAGGTTAATGAAGAGGTTGGATCACAAGCAGACAAGTCATCTTCCATACAAGAGTATGTCACTATCCCCATATGGACAGATGCTTTTGCTGCTGCTGCTGCTGTTGGAAAGGAAAATGGTGGTCCCCAAGTACCACCAGTTAACAACATGCATGGTCTTTCAGGCGCTGACAAAGGCAAATCTGGCACTGACAGGAAAAATTCAGGCGTTGATGGCTCAAACATTGACAACAACATTTCAGGCGTTGATAACCCAAACGCTGACAATCTTGGTTCAGGCGTTGACAACACTTTTGAGCATATCTTCTCTTCCAATTTTGAACAAGGTGAACCTTTAAACGCACATGAAGAGGTTCATACTAATATTGATGGAAGAGAGTCTGAAGAAGATATTGGCAACATGGATAATGAGATTGAAGACAACAGACTTTTTGAGGGAGGAGTTCTCACTTCTACAATGAAGAATCATCCTCCTTCTCAAATTATTGGGGATGTCATGACTCCTTTTCAGACTAGAAGATCTCATCAGAATCTTGGTGGATTCATTGCCAATATACACAAGAAGGTTGATACCCCTCTTGTTCAAGCATGTTTGTTTGCCTGTTTTCTATCAGAACAGGAACCCAAGAAATTTTTTGATGCTCTCAAAGAACCAAGTTGGGTGGAAGCAATGCAGGATGAGCTTCACCAATTTGCAATTCAGGATTTTTGGGAGCTGGTTGATTGTCCCAGGTATGTCAGACCTATTGGGACAATATGGGTTCTACGAAACAAGAGAGATGAAAGAGGCATTATGGTCAGAAACAAGGCACGTTTAGTGGCTTAGGGATATACACAAGAGGAAGGGATAGACTATGAGGAGGTCTTTGCACCAGTTGAAGGATTGAAGCTATAAGGATATTTCTAGCCTATGCTTCCTGCATGGGCTTCACTGTCTATCAAATGGATGTGAAGAGTGCCTTCCTCTATGGAATACATGTTAAGGAGGTGTATGTGATGCAGCCTTCTGGTTTTGAAGATCCAGAGAATCCAGACAAGGTGTATAGAGTCAAGAAGGCTATGTATGGACTTCATCAAGCCCCAAGAGCATGGTATGGCACATTATCCACTTATTTGGTGGATAATGGATTCAAGAGGGGCACCATAGACCAGACATTATTTACAAAGAAGGCTGGTAAGGATGTCTTGCTTGTTCAGGTTTATGATATCGTCTTTGGTTCAACCAATCCAAAGATGAGTGAAGATTTCTCCAAGCTTATGACAGACAAGTTCAAGATGAGTGCAATGGGGGAGATGAACTTCTTTCTAGGGTTACAAGTTCAGCAGAAAGAAGATGGTATCTTCATCTCTCAGGATAAATATGTAGCAGAGATCTTGAAGAAGTTTGGCTTTTCTCCACATGAAAAGAGGGCTACTACTCCTATGGATAGAGAACACCCTTGGGGAAAGATTGGAGATGGAAAATATGTGGATGTCAGGCACTATAGATCAATGATTGGTTCATTGATATATCTCATAGCCTCAAGACCTGACATCATGTTTGCTTTGTGTGCATGTGCACGCCATCAAGTGACTCCCAAAGAATGTCATCTTTATGCTGTCAAAAGAATCTTTAGGTACCTTAGATGTTATCCTAATCTTGGCTTGTGGTACCCAAAAGATTCACCTTTGGAGCTTATTGCATATTCAGACAGTGACTATGGAGGTGATAAGTTTGATAGAAAATCCACAACTGGTGGATGTCAGTTTCTTGGGAGTAGGTTGATATCTTGGCAATGCAAGAAACAAACAGTGGTGGCCAATTCTACAACTGAAGTAGAGTATGTAGCTGCAGCTGCTTGTTGTGGACAAGTCTTATGGATTCAGAACCAGCTGTTGGATTATGGGTATAATTTCATGCATACCAACATATTTGTTGACAATAACAACACTTTATGCATTATTAAGAATCTTGTACATCATTCTAAAACAAAACACATGGAAATTAGACATCATTTTATAAGGGATTGTTTTGAAAAGGGTTTAATACAACCAGATAGGGTTGACACAGAAGAAAATGTGTCTGATTTACTAACTAAACCTTTTGATGCTGGAAGGTTTCAATACTTGGTAACAAGTATTGGAATGATCAATCTCACATAATATGTGTTTTGGGATCTTTTTTGTAAAAGTATGTACAGGATAATGCAATGTTATTGGTCTTTTTGAGGATTTAGATTTTCCACTATATTTTTCTAATACTGACAAAGGTTACCTTAACGCTGATAAGTGTTATTGTGACGTTGTCAGCAATATATTTGTCTAACGCTGACAAAGGTTTCCTTAACACTGACAAGTGTTATCGGGACGTTGTCAGCAACAATGTTAGTTTTGTGGTTTTTAATCTAAATGTGCATGTGGTGTTAGCATTATACCTGTGGAGTCCATTGATCGTTAGACTCAATGGTTATGAACCATTATATCTAGGTTGATCATCGTTCATATGATAACATAGCGGAAAAGAACAATGATCATAACGAGGTGTTTAGGAACAAGACACATAAAATACTCAACGATTGTTCATTATATTAATAATAAACAACCACTAGACGTGTATACATTTAATCCCACGTCTAGTGCGACACACACTTTAGGTTTACATTGTATGAATTATATGAATAAAACCTAAGACTCTTATTCCTTTTATAGTGGAAGGAACAGAATCTACAAGAGATCAAATCAAATAAACATCTAAATATTCTATTTAGATAAACTATATATTGTGTATATCATAAATAATATACTCAATATATTCCCTAAATAGAATTCTCCATCAAATCTTCAATATCCATCAGCGTTTGACTTTTTGACTGCGTTTGACTTTTGTTGACTTTCTGTCAACGCCTGATTTGCTCTTGTCAACGCCCAGATTGCTCTTGTCAATGCTTGAACATATTACTTGATATTTTCTTCGATTTTGAGTTTCTGCCACATAAACTTTTTGACCCAACAATCTTCCCCTAGTTGATAGTGGCAAAACTCTATGTGTATCTCTTGTAAGTTGTACATGATCTTCAGATTGCTTCCCCTCAAGTGTAGCACGTATTTTCTTCCCCTTTTTGTCACATCAACAAGGAAGTAAACAATGTATGCAATCTTTGAAGATTCTCCAAAAGTAGGCTCTGTGTAATGATCTTGAAGAACAATTAATAAAGTATTCTTGATGTAGAAGTAGAATAACCCAACCTTGTGTTCCATGTCTTGTAGAATGTAATGAAGTGTGTTGCAAATACAAAAATCCTCATCCTTTGTGAGACACTAAGCACGATAATGTAACTCCTTCAAGTGATAGAAAATATGTGCATAGAGAACCATAAGAAAAATCACATATTCCTAGATCTTGTATCACTTCACCAGTAACAATGTAAGCACAAACAAGTTACCTTAAAAGTCCATGACTGGAAGTGCACGACTTTAAGATATGATAGAACACAAACTCGCGAAAATCTTCTTCAATCATCAAACTTACCATAAGAATTCTTCCCCTTAAGCTAACACCTCTTCATGAAGAAACTTAATCTTCATATCATACGTAAAAGTGACAAAACGGATAACTCTTTTACAAGGCTACCCCGATTACATAATCAAATCCAATAAAGTACCTCACGAATTGTTGCTAACTCGCATTAAAATCATTAATCCCTTTTAAAAATATCCGAGCCATAAATATCAACTTGATATTCTAAATAAAACGGAGATTCCATGTACCTTCGTGTGTAAATACCACCTTTTTGTGTGCTTAAAACGTACCCATTTTCTCAAACAGCAGCAAACAGTGTGTTGTCCAATATCCTCTTCTGTCCAATATCTTTGACAGATGTATTGTCCAATATCGGACAATACGTGTCAGCGTTGAAGTTCATATATCGGACGACACTGTCAACTCCAACAGTGTTGACTTATTCTGTCAGCGTCAAAATTCCAAACGTCAGCGTCTTGTTTACAAACGTCAGCGCCAACCATAACCCATGTCAGCGTTGAACTCCATCTGTGGTACGACTTCTTGACAGCGGCTAAATATTGACTAACAGCAGCTTCCTTCAAAATTTAAATAGTATCCATGGCTAGAATATTACCCTACTTTGAAGAATAAACGCAATCCAACTTACTGTAAATATAAAATAATATCCATGGATAGAATATTGTTCTTTTGGCAGCCATCATAACTCGTAAATAATCAAAACCAAATTGCTACTTTTAGCAACAACATTTATTCCATCATACCACACGTCTTTATCACCTTTCTGTGTCGTGTGAACATAGATCTAAGAAACAATAGAAACACATCCATCGTGTGAACAAAAAGCTGAACACCAATTAGAAAGCTTCCACCGATTAGAAACAAGCATGAAGTTTTGCTTTCGTGTGAACACAAAAGATATCGATCAATCAGAAGCTTTCAATCGTGTGAATGCATAAGTGTTCCACCAATAAGAATCTTAGAACCATGTGAACATAGATGTGAATAATCAATAAGAAACGAACGGCTTATATCCAGTTTAAGCTGCTTGATACAGTATAAACGAATCCCCATATATATATGCCAAGCTGCTACGTTTTCTCTTGATCAGTTCATATGTACTTTTAAGCTATAAGCACGATCTAGGGTTTGTTGAAACTTGAACATCGAAACCCTAATTTAGGGTTTATAAATTAACTTTAGATCGTGTATCTTCACACGTTTTAACAGCCACGAACAACATAACATTCTGCTTTCTAGGTAGATCTAGGGTTTGAGAAACCCTAGGTCATGATTTCATGTGAAAAAGCAAGAACATCATTACCTTAATCAGTGAACTTCGACCTTGAATAACTTCTTCCTTAGGGATCAGATCGAAGATCGCTCCGGTGAGATTCAAGACACAAGTGCCATGAATCTACAGTTCAAAAATCACGAAGATCGAACGGTTAACGAAGGAGAAAACGTGTTTTGAACATGGCTGTCCATAGAAAACTGCATATACCCTGCTGCTGACTTTGACGCTTAATAACTTTTGCCTAGGGATAAAACTCGACAATCCCTCCGGTGGATGTTTAGATCTATGTATGTAGAACACACATAAAAGAATTTCGTGACGATCCAACGGTTCAATCAAAAGTTATGACCTTCTGAATACTGCTGCGCACACAAAAACGTCAAGAAAAATCCATACGAATTTTTCTTTTCTTCTCCAAACACGAACACCTTGTTGGTCCTAGCATCACGAGCCACCTGCTCTGATACCAATTGTGGAAACCTTGGTTTCCGGATCTTTTAAGCTACTAGGAATGATCATTGTTCATATGATTAACAAATCAAAGCGGAATTAGGAATGATCATGGAAGGAATAGAATCTACAAGAGATCAAATCAAATAAACATCTAAATATTCTATTTAGATAAACTATATATTGTGTATATCATAAATAATATACTCAATATATTCCCTAAATAGAATTCTCCATCAAATCTTCAATATGCATCAGTGTTTGACTTTTTGATTGCGTTTGACTTTTGTTGACTTTCTGTCAACGCCTGAATTGCTCTTGTCAACGCCCAGATTGCTCTTGTCAACGCTTGAACATATTACTTGATATTTTCTTCGATTTTGAGTTTCTGCCACATCAACTTTTTGACCCAACAATCTTCCCCTAGTTGATAGTGGCAAAACTCTATGTGTATCTCTTGTAAGTTGTACATGATCTTCAAGTTGCTTCCCCTCAAGTGTAGCATGTATATCTTCCCCTTTTTGTCACATCAACAAGGAAGTAAACAATGTATGCAATCTTTGAAGATTCTCCAAAAGTAGGCTCTGTATAATGATCTTGAAGAAAAATAACTATAATATTTTTAATGTAGAAGTAGAATAACCCAAACCTATGTTCCATGTCTTGTTTATACATGTGATGAAGAACTTATACTCATGTTACAAAGTATAAGTAGACCTCGATCCATTTGTCAAAATCCTCATCCTTTGTGAGACACTGAGCACGATAATGTAACTCCTTCAAGTGATAGCAATTGGTTTGCTAGATATGACAGGTCTTCATCACCAACCATGTAAGCACGAACAAGTTACCTTAAAAATCCATGACTGGAAGTGCACGACTTTAAGATATGATAGAACACAAATTCGCGAAAATCTTCTTCAATCATCAAACTTACCATAAGAATTCTTCCCCTTAAGCTAACACTTCTTCATGATGAATTTGAATGAAATAACATCGTCATACCATATGTAAAAGATCAAATGTGGATAACTCTTTCGCAAGGCTATCCCGATTACATAGTTTAAAATATCCATCAAATCCCACGAATAATTGCTAACTCGCGTTAAAATCATTAATTCATTTAAATATTTCCGAGCCATAAATATCAACTTGATATTCTGAATAAAACGGAGATTCCATGTACCTTTGTGTGTATAATCCTCCTTTTTGTATGCTTAAAACGTACCAGTTTTCTCAAACAGCAGCAAACCTTGTGTTGTCCAATATCCTCTTCTGCCCAATATCTTTGGCAGATGTATTGTCCAATATCTGACAATACTTATCAGCGTTGAAGTACATATATCGGACGACACTGTCAACTCTATCAGCGTTGACTTATTCTGTCAGCGTCAAACTACTTCCTGTCAGCGTCAACATTACTCTTGTCAGCGCCAACCATAAACCTTGTCAGCGTCTCGTCTCTTTCACTTGTCAACGTTGAATTAAATATCAACGTTGAGTTAAATAAGTGAAGCAATAAACCACATCCAAATTTAAACCGTGATCTCTCCATGTCTTTTTGAATGGGTTTTGATCAAGTGACCTCAAGTACACCATAACTAATCGTGTGAATGCATTGTATACAGTCGCATGTATCCACCAATTGGAGACTTTCAACCGTGTGAACACAAAGCTTAAACAACCGTGTGAAACAAGAGAATTTCCACCAATGAAAAATCATGTACCGTGTGAACACATATTAAATGTATCGTCACCATCACATCTAGGATTTATAGCTGATCAAGGCTTCTTTTGCTTTGCTAAATAAAAGGAGTACATCAACCAATCACGTGAATCTCCATACCACGTTGTGAAGCCAATATCACGTGCTGATTTTCTTTACCCACGTCTCTAGCAGAGCAACATAAAGTGAAACAGTAGCACCTACCTGCTGCTGACTATGATGATCTAGGGTTTTTAAATAAAAACAAATCTAGGGTTTCAACATAACCCTAATATCATAGCCATGACGAATTATCATAAATCACAACAGCCACAACCTCATAACATTCTGCTTTTATGTCGATCTAGGGTTTGAAGAAACCCTAGGTCATGATTTCATGTGAAAAGCAAGAACAACAGCGAACTTCAACCTTGAATAACTTCTTCATTAGGGCTCAAATCGAAAACCCCTTCGGTGAGATTCTAGACACAAGTGCCAAGAATCTACAGTCCAAAAATCACGAAGATCCAACGGTTAACGAAGGAGAGATCGTGTTTTGAACATGGCTGTCCACAGAAAACTGCATTCATCCACTGCTGACTTTGACGCTTAATAACTTTTGTCTGGGGATAAAACTCGACAATCCCTACGGTGGATGTTTAGATCTATGTATGTAGAACACACATATAAAATTTCGTGACAATCCAACGGTTCAATAAAAAGTTATGCCCTTCTGAATACTGCTGCGCACACAAAAACGTCCAGAAAAATCCATACGAATTTTTCTTTTCTTCACCATACACGAACACCTCGTCGGACCTAGATATCAAGAGCCTTAGGCTCTGATACCAATTGTGGAGTCCATTGATCGTTAGACTCAATGGTTATGAACCATTATATCTAGGTTGATCATCGTTCATATGATAACATAGCGGAAAAGAACAATGATCATAACGAGGTGTTTAGGCACAAGACACATAAAATACTCAACGATTGTTCATTATATTAATAATAAACAACCACTAGACGTGTATACATTTAATCCCACGTCTAGTGCGACACACACTTTAGGTTTACATTGTATGAATTATATGAATAAAACCTAAGACTCTTGTTCCTTTTATAGTGGAAGGAACAGAATCTACAAGAGATCAAATCAAATAAACATCTAAATATTCTATTTAGATAAACTATATATTGTGTATATCATAAATAATATACTCAATATATTCCCTAAATAGAATTCTCCATCAAATCTTCAATATCCATCAGCGTTTGACTTTTTGACTGCGTTTGACTTTTGTTGACTTTCTGTCAACGCCTGAATTGCTCTTGTCAACGCCCAGATTTCTCTTGTCAACGCTTGAACATATTACTTGATATTTTCTTCGATTTTGAGTTTCTGCCACATCAACTTTTTGACCCAACAATACCATTGGATACAGAGTTGCTTATGGATCCTTGGGGAATCATTTGAGCATGTTTTTATTTATGGATGATGGTTGGAATTTTCTATTCCTATCTTGACATAAATTTTTATGTCCATGCATATTTTTGAGCAACATATGTATCACAATTTAAGGGGAGGTTTTAGGAACCTTTAGGACTTTTGGGTATTCTTATGATACTCTTATCACAATTCTAGATTGTGTCCACAGGTGAGTATGAGTTAGTTTTACTAAATCATGAGGCACTGTAGCATGCAAAGTTGATATACTATGCATGCTGCCAAGACATTTTTGGCATAGAATTGGTTGTGGTCTGTTGGGAGACTTGGGAATGATTTTATCATGGGTTTTACCTGGGAGTAACAAGGAATTTTATGAGATAACTTAGTTGTTAAGAGTTTTTTGTTAGCAAGGGACACTAGAGGACTGTTATGTCTATCTTGCATAAGCAAGTGTGCATAACTGGACAGTGCTTGCCGCCCTATAAAAATTATCAACTTATAGGTTATCTTCACTAGGATAAATTACTTTGTTAAGGTCATTTTTCATTTTTATAAATTTTTATTTTTGGACGCTGACAAGTATTTTTCCAAGCGTTGTTGTGACCAATTTAGACGCTGACATGGCTTTGGCAAATGTTGACAAGAATATAGCCGTTGGGCGTTGATGGGTTATTTTTGACCGTTGACACTCATTGAGACCTACCCAGTTGTTACTTTTTGACGAATTTTGGGGCCGTAATTTTGGGAGCAGATAACTTTCAATTAATGCATGAGATAACTTATTTTCTTTTCAATATTTTCATGATTATATTTTGAAAATAGTTTCCTCATTTTCGACCAATCACATGCATATTTCTCTCCTATATATTTGGCTCCTATTTTTAAACAGGGTACCTATCATTCTTGTCTAACAATTTTCTTCTATACTTCATCTTTCTCAATTACTCAAACAGCTTTCAACAATGGCAACAAAATTAAACCAAGTGATTTGGTATTGGGATTCAGGAGTCAACACAACATGATAGCATATTTGGACGCTGATGATACTCTGTTTCCCCAATACACACAGATGGTGGCGTATTTGAATGCATCCCCCATTAGGTATGCTCTTTCTTATGCTCCTCTCTTTTCTGTCACACATATTAAACAGTTTTGGAACACTGTAAGTTCCTCAACAGTTAATAAAGTGACTACATTATCATCTATTGTTCATGCGCGTACATGGGTGGTTACTGAAGCCTTGGTTCGCCAGGCTTTGCATCTTGATGGTGCAGATGGTATAACCACCCTTCCCATCCATGAAATAGAACAAGGACTAAGGGCTTTGGGTTATCCTTTTCCTGATGAGGGAACTTTAAACAAATATCATAAACAGGAGTATCCCCCAGCCTGGAAGTACCTCATACATGTCATCTTACAATGTTTGAGTCCCAAGTGTACTACACACAATGAGATTAACAGATCTATTGCTAGTGCTATTGTGTGCATTGCAACTGGGTAAAAGTTTAATTATTCTAAAATGATTTTTGATGACATGTGTAAAAACAAAGGGAATAAGATTACATTAGCTTATCCCAAATTTTTACAAATGGTTTTTGATGTCCAAAATTACTGCACAAGGGATCATGATGATTTTTATGAGATCCCTGTGCAAAAGAAAGCTATTTTTTCCAAGATGAACTCACCCCCTCACCGTGACTTACCCCTCACCCCAGCTATGATTGCTGTCATTGAAGCAGCACAACCCCAACCAGACCCACAACCCCAACTTGACCCAATACCAGAACCTTTACCTTCACCACAACACATGCAAATTGACCAAGAACCCTTTGACGCTGACACTTTAAATGTTGGCGTTGACACACCTAATACAGACGTTGACACCATTCCTTCACAGACCCAAACACCCCTTAACCAACCCACATCCACCCAATCCACATCATCTTCTACCCCACCACAATATAGGTTGCAAAAACGCCAAAGGACTACTGGAGTGTTCTCCTCTGGTGGTCCTAGCCATGTAGCAGAGAGAACCACCCCCACAAGTGTGGTTGGTGCTATGGATGAGGCTGGGACTATTGGTTCTGGCTTAGATGCAGGACAAGACAGTCCTAACATCTTTAAGACCTCATCCATGCCCCATGAATCTAACTTGGGAGGTCAAATACCCATTTTAGAGGAGGGCAGTTTAGACCCAATGACATTAATGGAATTGACGGCTGTATGCATTAGCTTGCAAATGCAAAATGCAGACTTGGTACATATTCTCAATACACAAGGCCTTGAACTCAAGCAATTGAGGGAGAGGATTGTTATTTTGGAAACTGCTAGCACAAGGCGTGGGATGGAGGAATCTTCCAAAGGGGAGGATGAATAGATAAATATGAGTGATAAGGTCTCACATGATGGTGAATCTTTGGGTGTTGCTGAAGCCCTAACTAGTTTGAAGAAGCAACCAGATTTTGTTAGATCTTTGGTAACTCCTACAAATTTAGACTTGTCTTTTACAGCTATGTTAGAGCAAATTACAAGAGGCGCTGAGACAAGTAATTTCGGCGTTGACAAGCAAGATTTAAACGCTGACACACCAAGCGCTGACATGAGCAAATTGGGCGCTGACAAGACAAATTTGAGCGTTGACAGACCTGCAGATGAGGTTGATGTATTCCAGTCATCATCCATCATCAAAGAAGTATCTTCACAGGTATTACCATCTTCCTTACCCATCATTGATCTATTAGATAAGGGTAAAGGAATCATGGTGAAGGTAGAAGTTCCAAAGGATGCAGCACAAGTTGAGTTTGATAGAAGGTTGGCTGCACAACTTGTGGAACAAGAAAGAAGGAAGGTTGGTGAATCACCATTTGTTGCCACTTCAGAGGAACAAAAAGGAAGTGATGAAGCTAGTTCAGACTCAAGTGTGATGATAATAGAACAACCAGAAAGACTTGAGTATGGTGATGAGTTGGCAAGAGAGAAGCTGAATGAGTGGAAATTTCAAGTAGATTTTGACATGCCAGAAGTTGTTCAGATGTATCATGCTTGGGAAGATAGGTGTATGGAGAATCCAAATTTGACTATTTCAGATCAAATATAGGGTTTGGAGATTCTTCTAAGAGTACAAAAGGACTGCAAGGTAATTCTGAAACACAAAGCTAGCAGTATTCTCTCAATGCTGAAAAGGGATAGAAGGGAGCTGTACTACATGCTACTCAGATGTCATGGAATAGGATGGACCTATAAGAAATTGATTGGATTATCCTTTGAAGAGTTGGAGTTCAAGGCTTATCCTATTTGGGCAAGAGTGTAGGAAGAAAACACTCTAAGGATTATTTCTGATGAAAGGAAAGAAGAACTTGCAGAAGAGATGGAGCTTAAGAAGGCAATGATTGTTCCCAAACCTTTGCAGAAGGGAGTTCCTCTTGAGTTTCCTAAAGATATGGATAGATTGAATCCAAGTGAAGCTGTTATAAGAAGGAGCATCAAGCTCTCACCATTGGAAGCTTCAGAGTTGGTACAAGTGTTACCTCTTGATTCCAGAAACCCTATTATAAGCTATGAAGAAGATGAATGTGGGTTTTGGAAGATTGGCAGGTATGGGAAAGAGGTTCACACTTTTACTACACTTATATCTCTATTTGCAAGTTTTGATAGAGAAGACTTGGTAGACCTTTGGAGGTTGTTAGAGGCCAACTATGAGACTGAAGTTCCTACTTTAGTCAATGGAATAAAACTATGGTCAACATTCAAGAAAATGTGTGGACAAATAGATGAAGATCCTGCTATTTGGAAGGATCTTGAAGATGACCTCAGTGGTCTTCAATTGTGTTTGTATTCAGCTGCTGGTGTGTACTACTTGAGCTCTACAAAGTTTGTTGAGTATCTACTTGTAGATGGTCAGTATTCCATGTCCAAGGAAGTCTTGGAGAAGATGAAGACAACACAGCTGGAGACTGATTATTCAAGTGACGTGGCCAAATATTTGATCAGACATATTTATTACCAATATGAACAAGTTTGTAAGATTCCTCCTAGTTCTTAATGTTTATTCAGTAACTTGATTACTAGAGTAGATATCAAGTTTAGGGGAGGATTGTTGGGAATAAAATATAGCCAGTCCACTTGAGCGCTGACAAGAGGAAAACAAGCGTTGATAGGAAGAAAACAAACGCTGACAGATCAAGCGTTGACAAGAAGAAGTCAAGCGTTGATAGGTTGAAGACAAGCACTGATGGAAAGATTTAGTCTACGCGTATATTGTTTCTAGTTTGTTTCTAGTAAAGATAAGTTCAACATTGTATTTTCTATGATTATCTTTACCTAAAATAGTTGATACGTAGACTCTTGTACAAGGCTTCTTATGTCTATAAAAAAGACCTTTAGGTTATTGTTCAATATAAGTTTTCATACGTTAAACACTTTAATTGTAAGCAAGTTTGTTATCATTAATCAAGTGAAAGTTTGTTTACATCTTTGTGTGTTCTTGTTTAAGTGTTAATTCCGCATAACACTTAGATTACTTTATACATATACAAAGGTTTCTCTACGTGTATAACTTTATCTAATCTCGTATACACAAAGCTAAATCGATCTAAGTTTGGGATCAACACTAGCACTCGCAACCGAAGCTCCGGCCTCGGACGTGAACAGAAATACAAAGGATCGGTATTCTAACTGATCCCCCAATTCTGGCATAATAACCTAATATTTGTAGTTCTATTTGTTTCACACCTCGAGACACATGTCAAGACATTAGTCAAGACACATGTCTCATGTATGCTTTTAGAAGGAACATGTCAAGACACCAGTCAAGACACAAGTCATGCTTATATTTCCATGACACGAGTCAAGACACATGACTCACGTCCAATTATGGAACTTCTCTAATAAATTCAGGGTACCCTCCAAAGGGTATATCCATTTTGTTGTGCCATGTATTAATCACGCCACAAGAATTTCAGTACCATCACCGGTGTATCAGTAAAGTCAGTCACGTTCGCTCGATGACACTTTCATTTGTTTCACCATATTTCATATATTCATGACCATGAAGGACGCCATTCGTATTCCCCAAGTATATGAAGGTTTTCCTTAAGCCTAATGATAAGATCCAAGCTGCTAATGCATTACCTCGGACAGATGCGAGTTGAATTTTATCCTAATTAAGGACTACGAACAACACACCCTGCTATGATTCATAATTTTGTACAGAAATGTTCAGACTCCTGAATGCATTCAACATGGTTTTCCATCAGGGAAATCTGTACAAATTATCTATGCTTTCCAAGCACGTGCTTTGTTAGCCATGACTGCTAAAATTTTCTACCTGTCAGCTAAGACACGACCACTGAAGTTCCTTTTACTCATAACCATCCGATTATACCAAAATCTTCACATACATTCCAGAAGAACCTTCAAGGAGAAGGACAGTAACATGAGATTATGTGTCGACTACCATCGATTTAAAACAAATCACCATCCATAACCGTTATTCTCCTCCACGTATTGACAACATGACCAATCAATTTAAGGGTGTTAATCACCTTTCCAAGATCAGACTCATGATCATGATGCCAACAGTGACGAGTGAAAGAGCGGGACATGTCCATGACTGCTATTCGTACACGACTCGATCGTGCTAGATTCATGATTTTGTATTAGTCTCATAAGTGCTCCAGCAGCATTATGAACTTAATAAATTGAGTTTCCAGGAACACATAAACAAATTCATCAGTGTTTTCATCTATGAAAACCTAACCTTCTCTCAAGACTGGAGAAGAGAAGGAAGACCATATTTGCTCTATGTTGCAAATTCTACGACAGGAGAAGTTTCACCCTGAAATTTTTCAATATAAATTATGGTTGATTACAGTGACACGCTGAATCACACGTATTCTCACGGTTAATCTTAACATGACTCGGCTTATGCGAAAAGGTGAGAACCCTACACTACATTAGTTGTTCCAAGAAAATCCTACGCTAAGAAAGGGCTAATTTCGGAGACTCAGAGTTTCGCAAACTTCTATGTATCAAGTTTCTACGAAGCAAGATACAGTTACGTTCATATCTAGGTACCTGACATACCAACAGGTTAAGATAGAACACCAACAGACTAGGATGTTTTCCATCATCTGAAATTGTGAATAGAAATAGGACAAGATCTCCCATGGATTTTGGTTACTAGATTAACACAAACTCAGAAGAAGCATGATGCCATCTGGGTTATTGTCAACGGTTTGATAAAGTCTGCAGAATCCTTACATCCGTAAGGATTTCAGAACCAACAGATTGATCGGACATGTTCCAGCCAAGGCTCATCCGATCACTTGGCAATCCCTCAGCTATCGGGTCAGACAAAGGTCCGCACTTTTGCTCCTTATGTACGTTCACTTTCTCGTTCCAGTTTTACGACTTGCTTTCACACTCACGTTCAGGACACTAGTCACGTTCATGATCGTATCTCAGTTTACGATTTTACGTTCATTTTCGTTTAGGGAAGTTTTACAAGAAATTGAGAGACCAGACTCAAGTTTAGTAAAACTCTCTATCCTCAGACAGACATTTCACGTCACATTCCACGTCTCACCTTATGGCGTTTGGCGTTACCACCTCCGTATTCCATGTTCACAATATGTTTCACATGTCATGTTCATTCCACGTTCATCATATCACGCTCACGATATGCTACACGTATAATTGATCACGATATGTTTACTCATACTACACTCACCATGTCTCCACGTATCACGTTCAAAAATTTTCACGTATCACGTTCAAAAATTTTCACGTACTACGTTTCAATATGTCTCGCGCATCGTTGCTAATCATCAGTTAGATTATATTATTTTCGCTTTATAACATTTCAGTTACCCTTGCACGTTAATTCTTATTCTCTCGATTAAATTCAGGGGATCTATCTTATGTTGATAACCATGAACATTTAAGTATGTTCATGTCAAGGTCAAGAGGACCAAGATTTATCATTTGTGTAAAGATCTTGTGAAGGAACCGTTCCAAGCGGGAGGACCATGATTTCTCTTATCGATTAGATATGTCCTTTCAGTCACGTCACGTTCCATGTCCTTTCAAGACATGTCACGTTTCACGTTCCTTCTACCATGTCACCTTCATGTCCCTTTTATCTTACATACCCTTTCAGTTGGATTCGGGTATGTTCCTCTTTCAGCTTACTTTATCTATAATTCGGGGACGAATTATTCTTTTTAGGGGGGAAGATTTGTAAAACCCGAATGCTTTTACCATGAACAGTACACTAGTAATCGTACGTACATGATTAAAACTTTCCTTTTATAGCACGTTACATTTCACGAATATGAATTACAAGAATTATGTACGTGTTATTACACGATAATTATTATGTACATATTAAAATACGATAATTATTATCAACAATAATTATAATCACGAACATGAAACCATGAACGTAAGAATCACGAACATATAATTATGTATTCATGTATATTATTAATACGATTATTGTCGTTACGTACAAGTATTTGTTATAACATGAATATTTAGTAATATCGAAACACGTAAACACGAACACACGAACATGTAATAAAATAGACACGAGAAAGGCTTCGGATTCCTTTGGTGGGCCCTACTAGCCGCGGCATCAAAAGAGAAACGGGCAAAGCCCATTTGATTTTTATGAAATAAACAAAAAGGGAAACAAATATTTATTCACAAGATTTCCAAGAAAATTAAGAAAAAAAGGAAAAAACCCTAGCAAACCAATGGTGGCCGCCAGTTCTGGTTATTCCGCCAGCAGCATCCAAAAGGAGAACGTGATGTTTTGGTTATGCCGCCAGTAGCACCCAAAAGGAGAACAGGACGTTCTGGTTAAGCCGCCAGCAGCAACCAAAAAGAGAACGGGATGTTCTTGTTTAGCCGCCGACAGCAAGCCAAAAGGAGGACGGGGCTTTGATTTTTAATTATTGATTAGGAGTGTGTTCGTGATATCAAGATTTATTCATTCCACGTGTTTTGGTAAATCCATAAACCCTTTTGTTTTCTTTTTTTATTGAATTAAGCATAAACATGAACAAGTGATTAAATAAACATGATAAAAACATGTCATGGGATCATGGGTAAATTAATTAAGGGTTTGTTTGGTTTTGTAGTTTCAGCTGCCACACAAACCGAGAGTCTTAAGGCTCTCGGCGGCGTTTGGTACGCACCACCACACGAGACATAAGTCTCGGTTTGGTTTAGGTCCGTTCGGCAGTAGGTACAAGGCACCCCGACTCACATCGGGGGTGTCCTTGTGGTTCATTTAGGTCGCGGCTAGCCTTGACCAAGGGTGCGTTTGTGACCGGTTAACGGGTCTGGTTCACGGGGTTCACAAATACGGTGCACGACATGTTTAGATTAAAACACGAGTTCGGTTCATGGGTTATTTTTGCAAGTTAATTATTTTACAAGGTTAATTATTTTTACAAGATTAAATTAAATTAATTAAAACATGCACATGGTTAATTTAATTTATACATGACTTAGGTTATTAATATTATTATTAATACATGAATTTTAACCTAAGTAATTACCATTTTATTTAGACTATATAATTTATTAATTATTAAAATCATGACTTATAATTAATTAAATTGCATGACTTAGGTTATATTATTAATAGATAATAATACATGTTTTAACCTAAGTATTTTTACCTTTATTTTATTAAATCATGTTATATTTAATTAAATACTTTAACCTATAGTTTATTTAATTTACATGAAATAATTAATAAACTATACTATTTAATTACATGACTTAAAATATTAATCAGTAAACACTTAAGCTTATATAATTAGCTTAATAACCCAACTTATTTCTATTTATGGAAACTTTCTATTTTTTGAAACTTATTTAATTAAGGCAGCTAATCTATTTATGGAAACTTTCTACTTTTAGAATCTTATCTATTTTAAGCAGTAAATCTATTTTCAGAAACTTTCTTTTTTTGGAAACTTTCTATTTTTGGAAACTTTCTATTTTTGGAAACTTTCTATTTTTGGAAACTTTCTATTTTTGGAAACTTTCTATTTTAGGAAACTTTCTTTTTTTAGAAAGTTACTTATTATTACACAACAAGTATAATAATACATGAAATACAAGTAATACTTAATCAGAAATAGACAGAATACATGATAAACACAGTATAAAGCTTAAATCAATAAAACATGACATGAACATATAAAACAAGCTAAGACATGATATAAAACCAGTTACGTACTCAGGAATCGGATACTTATACACGTATGTATTTATGTAGCATTAGTGATTCCGAAGTAGGACTCTCTTCCGTTCGTCTTCTTCGTTCACTGGACAAAAAGTACGGATTCTCCGTCCTTTCAGTGTGGACATTCTTCCTAATTAGGATTCCCCGTATGCAGCCAACTGTTTTCCCCAGTATATGTTTTATATGTTTTTGAATTTCTTATGTTTAATTAGATACCTAAATCCATATACATGCATGACCAGTTTCACCTATTTATGGAGGTACCATAACCATAACACTGGAGGCACCAGTGTTATGACTCCACCACGACGGAGTGATAGCTTGTAGCGTCCTTTCAGCTTTTGGCCATATTATTATTATTAGGTGGGGCATATGGGTGCATCCTAGTTTACATGTTTTCAACAGATTATTCAGGTGAATGTGGTGTGTGCCTTGCATCCTTCACAAGGAGCTGATCCCTCCTACCCAAACCAGTATATTAAATTAGAGACAGCCCCTCTAATTTGCATGACGAGGTCACCCCTTCAAGTATTCATGCACGTTGATATTTCATGACCTATATTGGCTAATGGTTAACATGTTAAACAGTTTTCATACGATAAACATAAGACTTTTCAAACTATAAAAACCAGTTTTTTGAACATGTTCCAGGTTTTCCAGGACTTATACATTTCCGCTGCTATTAAGTCTTTATTATGTTTCAGTCATTCATGCTATGTTTGTATATCCGTGCACTGAGCGTTATGCTCAGCCGTTACTTTCCTTTCCATGTCCCAAAATGGCAGGTCCCCAAGGACAGACTAGAGCATTTGGAGGACGTGCATAGGTTGGAAGCAGCCATTGACTTCTTTTCCTTTTGCCTTCATATATTAGGGTTGTGTAGTCTTTGTTCATTTCATTTACTTTATTTAGGGTTTGGGCTTATGTTTGGGAACTGATGTTTGATTCCGGTTTTCCCTATGGTCATGTATATTTTACTACATATTACCTTGCATGCTTTGATGACACGCCATAATTACGCGCAACGGTCCACTAATAAAAGTGGGGCTTTACATCAGGTACACATGTTGCTAAAGAAGAAGGATCACATGCAGTTGAGCCAACTCCCATATTTGATTATGTTACCATACCTATATGGACTAATGGGTTTATGCAAGCATCTGCTGCTGCTGGAAAGGAGGAAGAAGGGCTACAAGAAAAACCAGTTGATGAATCCATGCATGCATTTTCATCCGCTGACCAAGCGAATTCAGACTTTGACACGTTGAATTCAGCCGCTGACACTCTGTTTGGAAATTTATTCTCTTCCTCCAACAGAAATATTTTTGAACATGTTGAAGACCCCATACCCAATCAAGATGTCAGTGGACCAGTACCAACCACTTACAACATACCTCCAAGTTTAAGTGGGGATGGGAGTAGCAATGGAGATGATATTGGCAACATGGAGTCCACTGTACATGACAATTCACTATTTGGCGGAGGAATACTTACAAAGGTGGACAAAGATCGTCCTCCTTCCCAAATAATTGGTAAAATTCAGACTCCTGTTCAAACAAGGAGGACTACACAGTCTCAAGGTGGATTCATTGCTAATACTCACAAGAAGGAAGATACCCATCTTGTGCAAGCATGTTTATTTGCCTGTTTTCTGTCACAAAAGAAACCAAGAAGATTTTTGAAGCTCTTAAAGAACCAAGATGGGTTGAAGCAATGCAAGATGAGCTTCACCAGTTTGCAATTCAATATGTTTGGGAGCTAGTGGACTGTCCAAGGTATGTCAGACCTATTAGGACACGTTGGGTTCTAAGGAATAGAAAGGATGAAAAAGGGACTATGGTCAGAAACAAGGCACATTTAGTTGCTCAGGGATATACACAAGAAGAAGGGATAGACTATGAAGAGGTTTTTGCACCTGTTGCAAGGATTGAAACAATAAGGATTTTCCTAGCCTATGCATCATGCATTGGTTTCACGGTTTATCAAATGGATGTGAAAAGTGCTTTCTTATATGGCACAAATGAGGAGGAAGTGTATGTTATGCAACCTCTAGATTTTGAAGATTCAGAGCATCCAGACAAGGTGTATAGAGTCAAGAAATCAATGTATGGACTTCATCAAGCCCCAAGAGCATGGTATGGTACATTATCCACTTACCTTGTGGAAAATGGATTCAAGAGGGGCACCATAGACCAAACCCTATTTACCAAGAAGAATGACAAGGATTTTCTTTTTGTACAGGTCTTTGTGGATGATATTATTTTTGGATCATCTAATCCAAAGATGAGTGAAGACTTTTCCAAGCTCATGACAAACAAATTCAAGATGAGTGCAATGTGAGAGTTGAACTTCTTTCTAGGTTTACAAGTACAATAGAAAGAATATGGTATCTTTATCTATCAAGACAAATATGTGGCTGAGATGTTGAAGAAGTTTGGTTTTTCTCCTCATGAAAAACGGGCTAGCACACCCATAGATAGGGAACACCCTTGGGGAAAGACTAGAGATGGAAAAGATGTTGATGTTAGGCATTATAGATCCATGATTGGATCATTGATGTATCTTACTGCCTCTAGACCTGACATCATGTTTGTTGTGTGTGCATGTGCACGCCACCAAGTGACGCCCAAAGAGTGTAATCTTCATGCTGTTAAAAGGATCTTTATATACCTTAGGTGCTATCCCACCTTGGGATTATGGTATCTTAAAGATTCTCCATTGGAGCTTATTGGCTATTCAGACAGTGACTATGGAGGTGATAAGTTTGATAGGAAATCTACAACTGGTGGATGTAAATTTCTTGGGAGTAGACTTATATCTTGGCAATGCAAGAAAAAAATTCTACAACTGAAGTAGAATATGTGGCTGTTGCTGCATGTTGTGGACAAGTTCTATGGATTCAAAATCAACTGTTGGATTATGGGTATAATTTTATGCATACTAAGATATTTGTAGATAATAACAGTACATTATGCATTATTAAGAATCATGTATATCATTCTAAAACTAACATGAAATTAGGCATCATTTTATAAGAGATTGTTTTGAAAAAGGTTTAATACACCTAGATAGGGTAAACATAGAAGAGAATGTGGCTGATCTTTTAACTAAACCTTTTGATGTTGGGAGGTTCCAGTACTTGGTAACAAGTATTGGAATGACCAATCTCACCTAGATGTGTTTTTGAAATCAATATTTAGTATGTACAGAATGTGCACTGTTATTTATCTTTGTAAAGTATTAGATTTTGCACTTTATTTTTCTAACGCTGACAGAGTTTATTTTGACGCTGACAAGTGTAGAAATGGTCGTTGACAGCAACATGTTAGTTTTGTGGTTTTTCATATAATCATGCAAGCATTGTGAGCATTGTAAAATTGGATACAGAGTTGCTTATGGATCTTTGGAGCTTACAAGGAATGTGTCAAAAGTTTCTTTATGATGGTTGGAATGTTCACATTTCTATCTTGAAAGAAATTTTTGTCATATACTTTTTATTTTGCAACTGTGTATATCATAGCTTAAGGGGAGGTTTAGGAAACCTTTAGGATTTTGGGTATTCTTAGAATACTCTTATCACAATTCTAGATTGTGTCCACGGGTGAGTAAGAATTGGAATTTCTAGTTCTTGAGGCACTGTAGCATGCAAAGTTGATATACTATGCATGTTGCCAAGACGTTTTGCCCTAGAATTAGGACTAGTCGGTTGGGAGACTTGATGTAAATTTTTATTTGGCTTACCTGGGAAGTTACAAAGAGTTTATATGACATAATTTTACTGTTAAGAACTTTGGTTAGCAAGGGATACTTGAGGACAATTATGTCTATCTTGCTTATGCAAGTGTGCATGATTGGACACTGCTTGCCACCCTTCAGTCATTTTGAGTATAGGAGTTATCTCAAATAGGGTAAACTTCTTTGTTAAGGTCTTTTTATTTTTTTATTTTTTTTATCTTTGGTCGCTGACATAGTTTACTTCCAACGCTGATAAGACCAATTTAAACACTGACATGGCAAAATTTACACGTCGACAAGAATATAGCGTTACACGCTGACGTTTACTTTTTGACCGTTGAAAACATTGGGGACCACCCAGTTGTTATTTTTGACAAAAATTTGGGTCGATATTTTAGCGAGTTTATAAATTTTTATTAATGAAGGAGATAAGTTATATATTTTCAAGATTTTCATCATTGCTTTTTGAATATAACTGCCTTCTTTTTCAACCAATCGTGTGCTAATATCTTTCCTATAAATTAGGCTCATTTCTTTCAAACAGGGTAACTACTATTCTTGTCTGCTAAAATTCTCAAACCTTCATACCTTCATTGTTATCATCTTACAGTTTTCTCAAATCATTCATAATGGCACCAAAGTTTAAACCTGCTAGTGTGGAATTGGGGTTCAGAAGCCAACATAATATGGTGGCTTATATAGTTGAAGATAATACTTAGCACCCCCAATACACAGAGATGATTGGGTATCTGATTACGTCTCCTCTAAGGTATGCACTTTCTCATACTCCACTCATCCCTATCACACACATCAAGCAATTTTGGAACACTGTTCTTTCTGAAACAATTGATGGAGTGATTACATTAGTTGGCACTATTCATTGGGCTAGATGGGTTGTTACTGAAGCTCTAGTTCGTCAAGATTTACACCTTGATGACGCTGATGGTATAACAACCCTTCCCCTAGCAGAGCTAGAGTTAGGGCTTCGAGGCTTGGGTTATGAATTTCCCCTAGTTGGGAACATAAACAAATATACTAAACAACAATTTCCCCCAACCTAGAAGTACCTGATACATGTCATCCTACAATGTTTGAGTCCCAAATGCTCGTCTTTAAATGAAATCAATCGATCCATCGGTTGTGCTCTTGTTTGCATTGCAAATGGGAAAAAGTATAATTTTTCTAAAATGATTTTTGATGGCATGTGTCACAACAAGGGTAACAAGATGACTCTTCCTTACCCAAGGTTTTTACAAATGATTTTTTATGCTCAACAATATTTTCGTAAGGACCATGATGATTTTTATGAGGTCCCCTACTCAAAAGAAAACTGTTTTTGGTAACATGAACACTCCTCCTTTCAGAGACCTTCCCCTCACCCCAACCATGAAGCTATCATTCAGGATGATGCACAACCTGAACCACAACCAGAACCTCTTCCAGAACAACCTCCATCACCACAACACATGGACCTTGACCCTCAACCTTCAGGCGCTGACATTCACAATGTGGGTGCTGACACAGCCTACCCAAACGCTGACACCATTGCCCCACACACCCAAATAGACCCCCATTCCACTTCATCCTCATAACAACAAGATTATAGGTTTGAGAAACGCCAAAGGACTACCAGAGTGTTCTCCTCTAGTGGTCCTAGCCATGTAGCAGAGAGAACCACCACCACAAGTGTGGTTGGTGACATGGGTAGGGCTGGGACTATTGACACTGGCTTAGAAGCTGGTCAAGACAGTCCCAACATCATTAAGACCATACCTATGCCCAATGAAACTCTCTTGGGGGGGTCAAATCCCCTTGATATAGGAGGACAGACTGGAACCTCTATCAACTATTGAATTGATGGAGGTTTGCATGCACTTGCAAGAGGAAAATGCAGACCTTGTACAAGTTGTCAAAGCCCAAGGCCTTGAACTTAAATCATTGAGGGAGAGGTTGGTTATTTTGGAGACTGACAATACTAGGAGGAGGCAGGATAGAGTTCTTTCTTCAGGGGAAGATTCTTACAAATGGGAGGAAGCATCTACTGATCCTATAAATTTGAGTGACAAAGGCTCACAGGAAGGTGTTTCTTATGGGAGTGAAGAGATAGTTGAGGTGCTGACAAGTTTGAAGGAGAAGCCAACTGTTGATATTTCTTTGGTTACTCCTAAGAATCTATCATTTTTAGAGATGATGTAGCAAGCCACGGAGTCAGCCGCTGACACTCAAGTTTCGAACACTGACAAGAACAAATCAGATGCTAACAGACTTGTAGGCTTAGCTGGTGTATCCCAACCACCAGTTATCACCAAAGTTATTTCTACACAGGTTCCATCTACAACTTTACCAACTATTGATGCTTTGGATAAGGGCAAAGGATTTATGGTAGAAGTACAGGATAGGGTAAAGACTGCCATTGAAAGCAATAAAGATGGTAGTGATTATGAGAGTTCTGGTTCTAGTGTGATGATAATTGAAGAGCTAGAAAAATTGGAGTATGAGGAGGATGAATTGGCTAGGGAAAAGCTCAGGGAGTTAAAGATGCAGGTTGACTTTGACATGCCTGAGGTAGTGTCTATGTATTTTGCATGGGAAGCTTCAATTGTAGAAAATCCAGACATGTCACTTACTAGACAAATTTGGGGTTTGGAAATTCTGTTGAGAGTTCAAAAGGATTACAAGGTCATTTTGAAGCATAAAGATAGTAAAGTACTTTCTGAGCTAATAAAAGATACAAGAGAGCTCTATTATATGCTTCTTAGGTGCCATCAAACATGATGGACTTATACAAGATTGAAGAATTTTTCCTTTGAACAATTGGAGTTTTATGTATATCCTATTTGGGAACGTGTTTATGAGGATAATACTCTCAGACTTCTTTCTGATGAAAAGAAGGAAGAAATTGAAGAAAACATGCAGATCAAGAGGGCTTCCATTGTGCCAAGGCCAGTGAAGAAGGGAATACCTATTGAATTTCCAGTACTTGATCAGTTAAATCCCAGTGAGGCTGTTATAAGGAAGAATATAAAGCTTTCACCTTTGGTGGCTTCAGATTTTACAGAAGTGTTACCTCTAGATTTTAGAAATCCTATAATCAAGTATGAGGAAGATGCAAGTGGTTTCTAGGTGATCACCAGATATGGTAACAAGGTACATACTTTTACTTCTTTGATTTTATTATTTGCAATTATGGATAGAGAAGACTTGGTGGATCTATGGAAGCTAATGAGAGCCAATATGAAGCTGAAGAGCCTTCTTTAGTAAATGGAATAATGATTTGGACAACATTCAAGAGAATGATTGCTACAGATGAAGCTGATCTAATATGGTTGGATCTGGATGATCTCAGTGATTTAAAGTAGCGTTTACATTCAGTTGTTGGTATACCATCTTAGTACCTCAAAATTTGTTGAATATCTTTTGGTTGATGCTGAATATCCTCTACCTCAAGATGCTTTGAAGATGATGGTATCCACACAGTTAGAGGTTGACTATACCAGTGTTGTTAGTAAGGATTTAATTAGATTTGTTTATTATCTAATTAAGAAATAGTTGGTTTTTGTAAGAATCCTCTTTGTATTTAGTTTTTATTCAGAAACTTGATTATTAGAGTAAATATCAAATTTAGGGGAGGATTGTTGGGAATAAAATTAGCTAAGTCACTGGGACGCTGACAAGAAGAACTTGGACGCTGACAAGAGTAAACGAGGCGCTGACAGGTGAACACTGGCAAGGCATATTTGAGCGCTGAAAAGAAGAAGTTCAACCACTGATAGAATTCTTAGTCTACACGTTTTGTAATTCGAGTAAAGATATGTTCAATATTGTATTTCTTATGTTTATCTTTACCTAGAATAGTTGATAGGTAGACCTTTCTACACGACTCCTAGTGTTATAAAATGAGGTCGTAGGGTTCATAGTTTTGATATAAGTTTTTACAAGTTTCACACTTTCATTGTACGCAAGTTCTCAATATTAATCGAAGTGAAAGTTTGGAATACTTTGTTTTGTTTTGTTCTTTGTTCTAAGTGTTAATTCTGCATAACACTTAGATTGTTAAATAAACAAAGTTTCTCAACGTGTTAATCTTGATTCAATCTCGTTTAACACAAAGCTAATCGATCTAAGTTTGTGATCAACATTTTTTACCTCCATTCGCAGCGCCAAGCTCAGCCCGACTATCAGCGCTTCATGATCCGCCTCCATACTCGTTGCGCTGAATTCAAAGCGTAATACGTGGGTGATTTGTATATCTCCCCGATCCGCAAGGATGAAGCCTGCATCCGGTCCTTCTATCCTTGTAAAGCTTGTCGAGAGTAGGGTCCATGGGAGGTCTGTTAATGACACTATGCCTCTGGATGTGTTATCTTTGTGTGGTATTACTTGGTAACTTTCAGAGCTACTCTTCCTTCGCGTTGAATATGGGTGAGAGCTTGTGCTATATTCCCTTTCTCCGACATCTTTTCTCTTTCTTCTATTGGTAGAAACGCTGTTGATTTCCTCAAGTGTGTCCACATTACGAATTGTAACTATTCCCTTTTTCATTGGAAATTTTAGCATGCCATGAATTGTGGAAGGTACAACGCGCAATATTAAGAGGGCAGGCTGTCCAATGATACCGCTGTATGACGATTGGGATCGCACAACCATAATGTCCATCCACATAGTAGTCGAATGTCCAATAGGTCCTAGTGTTACTTACGTACAGAGGTGTCCTAAGGGTCAAGTCTTGTCTCCATTGAATCCTGTGCGTACTAACGAGGTCTCTTTTAGCTCCCTCTTAATCTCCATTGGCAATTGCACAAAGCAATGCTCATTTAGGATGTTCGCTGCGGATCCTCCGTCAACACACATGTCGCCTTTGACTTGACTTCCGAGCACTATGCTGATTGATAGTGAACCTATCCTATAATGCATATCGGTAAGAACAGGGAACGATATCTCCTTGTCATGCGAGAACTCTTGTATCGTTCTCCTCTGCATGTGCGACTTCCCCTTTTGTACCATGTAGATGGTATGGGCTTTTCTTTTGGCTTTATGGCTTCATTCTTCTTTGCATAAATCCCCTTTCTCTAGTCCTGTATGAGGTAGTTAAGTTTACCATCCTTAACAAGACTCTTAATGTGCCTTTTTAGTTGGATGCACTCATCCGTAGCGTGTCACTTATCATTGTAATACTCACAGTGCTTTTTGTTGTCCTTTTTGTCTGCTGGACCGATCATTGGGCTGGGCTTCGGGAAATTCACGCCTTTAGAGAGGAATATCTCCCTAGTAGTTTTTTTGCAATGGGGTGAATTTACTGTTGTTATTGCGCCTAGGCTTCGTTGTACTACGAAAGTCCAAGGTGCGGCTAAAGTTATGGCCATACGGCTGCTTCCTCGATCGATCTTGGATTTTGAAATTCGAGGCTGCTTGTCGGCTGTCTGCTGCTGCTGCTTCTCCTTGAGTAAACGCGTGGACCCTCTTTATCACTTCGTCAAAGGTTTCTGGATCCTATCGTTTAGTTTTCTTATTAGGTCTAGATTAGTGATGCCTGCAAGGAATCCTGAAATAGTCAGGATCTCTGGGCACTCCTTGATCTGGTTGCACTCAGATTTGTAGCGCTCCATAAAATCTTCCAGTCTTTCATTGTGCCTCTGCTTCACCCTCGAGAGTGACACGGGGCTCTTGTCGCACTTCTTTTGTTGGACATAGTTCCTTCTAAACGCCTTCCTTAACTCCTCGAAACCATTGATTCTTCTTCGTGGAAGTCTATCGAACAGTTTCGAGCATTCCCAGTTTGGGTTGAATTAAACATGTTGCACCACACTGCTTCCGGAAATTGCTCTATTCATGCCTGGGATTCGAACACCTTTAGGTGGTCATCCGGGTTTTGACATTGGACGACATTCGTCTTTTCTTGCTATCTTTAAACATAGTTATGCGTTTTGTAAACGCACTTCCTCTGTCACGACGCCATGGTAGAGATCATTCTTCCTCCCTGCGCATTCTCGGATGCTTGGTCATTCTACGTCATTTCCCGTCACGCCCTGAGGATTCAGAGGTCTCTGAAGATGAAGAAACAACCCTCTTTCGTCGTGAATGATGATTGTTGAGATCAGAGTCTGAAGACTTTTCACTTAAGAATGCTTTTCGCTGAGATTTTCTAGCGCTCCTGCTCCGTTCCTGCATGTAGGATTCTGAGGAAGGACATGGCTCAACCGACGCATTGCCTCCCCTTGGGCTGGGTCGTAACCTATCCTTTACATTAGTATGTCGCTAGTTGTTTGCGGGTCTGAGGAAAACACCTTCCCCTCTCGAACTATCAGAGTCGTTTAGAGACATCGCGCTTTCGATCAACAGCGCATGAGCGCGAGGAGTCGATGCATATAGTTCTTCTGCCTTCCTTCTTTTCCTTTTTTCTTTTCGGAGTTCCTTCTTGGAACTTGATCCTTCCATAGCTTTAATCTCTCTATCAAAGTTCAGGCTGACCTTTAAATCCCTTACCGGGTTTGCCTTCATTTTTGCTTTCATGAGTGGAACCAGGGCTACGAAGTTGTTTGCCACCTACTCGCTCATGTCTTGGCTAGGTTCAGGAGTGGTTTCTACTATGGTTTGTAGTGTTGGCTCAAACCTTGCGTTTAAGGCTTCACTAAGCGGTATAGCAGGGGTTTTACGTGAAGACGTGGCATCTCCTGCTACCTGTGGGATGGGGGTAAATAGTGAGGGGGTAGGCACTTGTGGTGCTTTTCCTCCCAACCCCCGCCCTAGGTTGTTGAGTGATTCGTTTCCAAAGGGTGGGCGTTGTGGCTTCTTAGGTCCGTCGTTTGGATGGGATGGGTTTGTGCCGCCTTTGTTCATCTTTCAGAGTTCAGTGTAGGGTCCCACGGATGGGGCCAACTTGTTGATACAAAAGTTGGATGGACCAAGCTAGACCCGAATTAGGCTTAATTCGGGGTCTTGTGGATTCCGGCTCTTGCACCAAGTGAAACTTGTTTGAAGATCCTGCACACTAAAGAGACAACGTTAGGCTTACCGTGGACGCTTGTCCCACGATTAGACTCCGACGTGAGAGTAAGTAATCGGTTTGAGTATTATGTGAGGGTTTAGAGTATTGTGTGTATCGTACCTTTGTGAAACTTATGTGGTTCCTTTTATACCCGAGAGAGTCCTGGCTGGGCTCTGCTACTCTTACATCCAAAGGAAGAGATAATGACCTAGAATAGCTTGATTCTTATCGCATAACCAAGGAAAGTGTATATCTCTTCCCTTTAGGCGAATATATCTATATGATAGATTATATTCTTGTCTGATCCTGTCGCAGTACGACAAGGACATAGTTAAGTAATAAACCATATGTGCGACAACGACTTACTTGACCTCCTGAGTTGTGCGCGCATCGCATAAGTATTAGTCAATTCCTGATGGATACGGGTAATACTCGTGAGTCGGACTATCCAGCCCGACTAGGGACTATACGTCATCATGTCCCCCCCAGTCTAGTGGTCGCAGGTCTAACCACGACTACTAGACTACTAATCTCGAAGGCCCCTTCACAGAAACACCGCGTGCAAAAAAGAAATTCCTACGCAACGTTAATGCCAACGAAATGATTTTGAAATTGCCATGGAACATGCATCCACGTCATACACCACTAGTACCAACCCACTTTGGGAACTGGGAAAGGCATCAACCACCTCAGAGGATCCAACTAATTAACACTATAGGATGAACTACTCCCCTGTACACACGTCGCATGATCCCATGTCTGTAAAGTGGATATAAATGCAATTCTGTTGACCTTCAATCTTCTTCACATCATTTCAAAAAACAACGAGAAACAATCATTCGAGTAGAAAAAATATTCTAATTAACATCCAGCTTAATTATCTTGAGAATAAAAAATGGTGGCTCAGTTATTTGATGTGAAACCACACATTTCAGAATAGGAACTTTCTAATTTCTCCACCAAATATCACATTTCTACAGACCTGCATCCGGTTGTGCCATACCCCGACTGCGAGATCCGGCCATTTACCCAGGTCCGACAGTGTTCTTGTGACAGCCCCTACGAGACCTAGGTTATCCTTATTGCTGGAGGGTGATGCCATGCCTGATGGATCAACCTTAGCATCACTTAACCAACAAAGGAAGGAATTGGGAGAGTCCATGCTTCCTAAATGATGAACATTTGTATTTGATAAAATATTTATGCATTTTGTAATATTCGGTCGTGGATGTCCACGGCATATGTTTGTGTATACACTTATCTCTTTTTTATGACTTTTGTATTTAGATATTTGTATATCTTTCTTATGCGCGGTTTCACCACGGCTTAGTAGGAAATATTTAAGTGTTACAAGTTACTAGGCGTGCACCGTGTGTCTTTGGCATGTCCACCATTTTGTTAATTCGGTATGCTTACAAACTTATTACAAGGTTTTGCTAATAAGGCGTCTAGTAAGGATTCATGATCCATGGCCGTTGGGGTTGCATCCCTACACGGAAAGTTGAATTATTAGGTTCACTCAATCCTCTTGCTTTGCATGGAAACGAATAGTACATGTACGACTAATGAATGCATATGAATAATAGACGGAAATAAAAGATGCTAAGTAAAAAACATAGAAGAAAATTTGAACTAGAAAAAGCCGTGGGACAAGCTAGGCGCCAAGGAATTTTATTATTATGTTTATGATTTTTTGAGACATATTGAGAAAAATCCTAAGACAAAATGATTCCTAGACAAAAAATAAAACTACATGGACCTTATTAATGCTGACCACAGCTGGGTGTCCATGTGGAAGGCCGTATCCTTAAAGATAGCATCTTTTGAGATTGATAATGTTCCATGTCCGACCTAAGTCTCGGCAGTCCATGTCGCGCAACTTGTATGCGCCATTACCCAAGGCATTCATGACCTCATATGGTCCTTCCCATTTTGGGCCAAGCTTTCCTATGTTTTTGGCGCGGCTTGCTACATTTTCCCGATAAACAAAGTCTCCTGGTTTGAAGGATACACCCTCCACCTTAGCATCGTAATAACTTTTCATATTTGCCTTAGCTCTTGCCTCATTGATTGTTGCCAACTATCGTTTTCCTGCAAAACATCTAAGTTAACCCTTAGTTCCTCATCGTTGGTGGTAACATTCACTTCTGCCGTGTAGATTGTTGGCATTCCAATTTCGACTGGTATTACCGCTTAAGTGTCATACGCCAGTGCGAATGGAGTGTCCCCATTAGTAGTTTTGATCATTGTTCTATGCGACCACAACAAATGTGGTAACTCATCGACCCACTTGGTTCATGTGCCATCTAGGCGTGCCTTAATTCCTTCTCCCAAACTTTGATTGGCGCATTCCACTAAACCAATGGTCTGTGGATGCTTGACAGATGCGAAATGTTGCGTGATATTCAACGCCTCGCACCAATCTCTAAATGGGTTATCCGCAAACTGCTTACCGTTGTCAGAAATTATCTCCCCTGGTAAGCCGAAGAGACATACAATATTCTACCATACAAACTTTTTTACCTGTTTGCCGGTGATTATGGCCACTGCTTTGGCTTTGATCCATCAGGTAAAATAGTCCATTGCCACAATTAAGAATTTAACACCTCCATCCGCCACCGGAAGAGGTCCGGCTATGTCAATTCCCCATTTGTAGAATGTCCATGGGGATGTGATTGGCGTTAACTTTTGTTGTGGGTGATGTGGCACTGGCCTATGCACCTGACAATCATTACACCTGAGTATAATGTCCCGTGCGTCTTTATGCATGGTCGACCAATAGTACCCCATCTGTAAGGCTCTTGCTACGACTGATCTAGGACCCGCATGCATAGTGCAGGACCCCTCATGAATTTCACTAATTACGTAGTTCGCTTGTTTTGGTCCGACACAAAGCAACCAGGGCTGTAAGAATGATCTCTTGTATAAGACCCCGTCACGGACCTCAAATCCCTGCGCCTTTCACCGGATTTGGCGTGCCTCAGTTTCATCTTCTGGAATAGTTTCATTTGTCAAGTATTCAATGAGAGGGGTCATCCACGTAGGTCCCTCCAACTCGACTAATGACAGAGTTTCCTCTTCTGCGATTGAATTGTCCTTGAGGATTCTACCAACACTTGTTTGGATATATGAGCGAAGCTAGTGGACGCAATTTTGCTCAAAGCGCCCGCCTTCTTGTTCTCACCCCTAGGTACTCTCTTGATGGTGAATCTGGTGAATCCTCCAATGAGGGATTTTACCTTTTCAAGGTATTGAATCATGTTGTCCTCCTTGGCCTCATACTCCCCGAGAATGTGGTTTACGACTAGTCGTGAGTCGACATACGCTTCTAGATTCTGAAATCCCATTCGAGTGGCTATTCTCAAGCCAACGATCAAGGTTCATACTCAGCCTTATTGTTTGTTGCTGTGAACTCGAATCGTAAGGCGTATGTGAAATCCATACCCTCGGGATTATAAGGATAAGGCCTGCGCCTGATCCATCTATTCATGAAGATCCATCCGTAAATAAGACCCACAGGTCTTGGAGCTTTTCCTCCTTAGGAGTCTCCATGCTTTCCTCCCCCGGTTACTCTATTATAAAGTCTGCCAAGATTTGAACTTTAACCGCCGTGCGAGGCCTATATGAGATATTGTGTTCCCCTAACAAAACACTCCATTTTTGTAAATGCCCTGTCGTGTCTGGCCTTGACATGACCTGTTTAATTGGCTTGTCTGTTATGACCACGATGGGTCGCGCCTGAAAGTACCGGCGTAACCGCTTGGTGGCATATAACAGGGACAAAACTAGCTTTTCCATTTGTGTGTAGTTCAACTCTGTTCCTTGTAGTGCCCTGCTGACGAAGTGAATGGGCATCTGCACCGTGTCCCTATCTGTCATCAAGACTGCGATGATCGTGTCGTAAGTGGCTGATAGGTAGATGATTAGTTCCTCTTTGGGCCACGGTGCGACCAACATTGGAAGGGACGCCAAGTGTTTCTTGAGTTCTGATGAGATGGCATTTATATATGATCTCATCGTTCTTCTCGGGCTTTAAATGCATAAAATGTCATAAAAATACCATATATATGCTTGTGTTTGTTTACTTGTGTATTTTAGGTATGGATATCGTGAAAAAGAAAAAAGATCACAAGAAACAAGGAAAAACGAACACGAGAAACAAAGCCGTACAATGAACCGGGCCCTAGTTATGGATTTCTCAAAGAAAAACCCTTGAAGACTTGAAGATTTACAAGATTGATCCCTCATTTATGAAGAAATGACACTTAATACCCTTGTATATTCATAATTACAAGTTTGGTCCCTTAAGTTTGTCAAAATTAAAAAAGGTCCTTCAACTTTGAAGATTTGGAAAGTTTAGTCCCTCAACAATTCTAAATTGTCAACAATGGTCCCTCATGAAGTCAAAGATCCAATGAAGACCTTCAAAGATGAGAAATGTCAAAGATCAGTCCTTGAACTATTCAAAAATGGGAAAAAATAACCCTTGAAAACCTTTTACCAAAGTTTTGTGGCCAATATGTGAATTCTAAAACATGGTTAATAAAGGAAAACAAGTTTATAAGTAAGAAAAACATGTTATACACTTTTTACCAAAGAACAAGGACCACTTGTGCCAATTCCCAAAGTTTAAACTAACAAACACGCGCCAAACACTTAACCTCCACTAAACTCAGATCAAACGTGGCACCGTTCACACGTATGAACCCATAATTTACTTTTTACCAGCAAGGGGGTTTATACAATTAACTTAACCAAAACATAATTAACCATCACACGAATCATTCCCACGCCCAAATTCACACTCCCACTCACCCAAAGGACCCCACCATTCAAACCCGTCCACCTATCATATCATACCTTCCTCTCCAAGGATTGCCACGTGGCCAAATCAATGACGCACACTCCTTGCTTGGTCACAAAGCTAAAATTAACACTCAAGATCATTTTGGACAGCTCAACAACAACAAACGCCTAGAAGATTTCAATGGTATTTTGGAGACTTTATAGCCTAGGGTTTTGCATTTTTCTACCTTGTAATCATCTATATAAAGACTCATCAACATGTGAGAAAGCTTTTGTTCCAGATTTTAGCTATCTTCTTTGTAATTCCTTTTTATGAAATAAAATATGAATTTCTGAAAAGTTTGAATTATCTTTTGTTATTCATAAAAGTTTGGTGTTTGAATAGCTAAGATCTGAGTTCCATATACATGTTTGGTTAATTTTGAGAAAAGGTTTTAAGGTTTAAAACTCTTGTTTTCAAAAATCAAAGGATAATCTATTTTGATCTTACTTTTGTTTTTGTTCATCTTAGCAGCTTGTGGAAGCTGGTACTTGTTCTTGCTAGTACCTCAGCTCAAACATTCCAAAGTGTGGATGTACATTTTGGAGGTTTAAATCTTTTATCTCTTTTACTTTTCTGAAAATATTGCATGATTTATGTGATTTTGGATTTTAGTCTGTGGATCTGTGGGTTTGTGGTTAATCTGTGTTTTTGAGGGTGGATTATTGTTGTTAGGGTTGTTTTGATCTTGGATTGAAGGTTAAATCGTAACAATCCTTTGGAAAATTGAGAAATCAGATTCCAAAGGGGTGTTTGGGTTAACTGATTTGTCAAGATTCAAGGCAACCTTTGTGGTTATTTGTTGTTTCTTATTGTTGGTATCTGTTTATCTGGTGTAAGGTGTTGGTTATCTGCAAGTTTTGAGGGTCTAAACACTCAAAACAATCAAAGGTCTATAAATTCTGTTTTACTTGAGTATTTTGGCTAAACTTTTGGGGACACCTAGATCTAAGGGTAGACTAGGGTTAACAAGTGTTAAATTTTGGTTAACATCACCAGGGAAAGGGATTTGACGGCTTGAAATTGGATTGGTGGTCAAATAGATCAGCAAAAGGATTTTGGATAATCACCTTTGCTCATCAGTAACTTTTTGTGCTTGAATCTGCATATTTACTTTGATCCAGTGGTTGAAACAAGTTTGATTGTGCTTATTGGACTTTATTATAGCTTGTGTATGCATATGGTTCAATTTTGTTGGCTTATTCATGCTTAATCTTCTTATTTAGTCATAACTGCTTATTTTCAAGGTCTGTGTCATATCTGTGGATTGTTTGCTTATTTTGTGCTTAATGAGTGAACCAAATTGTGATTTGTTGATTGATATTGACTCCTTGTGATCCACTGATTACAAGGGTACCTTTGTTTTCATTTGAATCCAACTGGATGTCTCTAAAAAAGCAAGTCAGATAGCCAAAGCAGTGGGAACTCCTTTCCCTTGCTGCTAGCCACTGCTAGTGTTATTTCACCTTGTGCTTATCAATAAGCTGTTCTAGCTTATTTAAACCTGCAACAACTTTGTATTTGTAATAGGTGTCACTTATTTGACCCACTTGTTCATTCTGGAGCATTTGAGGGGTTGACTTTGAGGTTTGACTAGAAAACCAATAACTTTGGCTTTTACATAAGTGCTTATCAGCGTATTCAGCTTATTTGGCTTGGCTTACTGAACTTTTCTTTTTTGATTTCTCTTAATTAAGTCATTTAGAGTCTTTTGCAACTTATTTGAAGGTCTGAGGTGGTCTAGAACTCTAAGTCAACTATTTTGTCTTTTAGTGAAATTCTACTTTCCTTATTTCTGTCTTATTGGGTTTGCTTTTTCAAAATTTCTTTTCATTGATCTCTTAGGCATCTCAAAAGAAGGTTGTGTGTCAAATCTGAGCTTATGGCATTGGCTTATTGCTTAATGGGCTTATTGGCCCAATAAGGATAAGCTGTTATACTATTAAGCTGTGATAAGCTCAAAACCAGCTTTTGGGCCTTAAGACTTTTGTGTTCAGAATCAAACTTTGAGTCAGATAGGGCTTTTTCAGCTGATTTAGACAAGTTTGAACTTTTTGGGCCCATTAAGCCCTTTTAAGTAGTCTGTTTTAGTTTTTAGCCCATTTGATGGCCCATTAGGGGTATTTTGGTAATTTCACTTTCATTTTCTGTTTATTTAGGTTAAAATAAACGAGTTTGCAAGTTTTTAGAATTATTTTATAATTTTTGGATTTTTAATATTATTTTAATATTATTTTATTATGAAATTTCAATTTTCACATTTTTGCACATTTTATATCTTTCTTAGGTCAAATACATTAAAATATGATTTTTGCAACTCTTAGACTAATTTTATCATCATTTTCTTAATTTCTAGAATTATTTTAAGATTTTAATAGTTTTTAATCATTTTAAATAGTTTTAATTAGTTTAAAAATTTATAAAAAATAGTTTTTAGTCTTATTTAGTCATTTAAGAGGTTTACAAAGTGAAAAATCTTTATTTAGGCTTTTTGATAATTAATTGGATTTTTAGGGCTTTAATAGCATTTAAAAATTATTAATTAACTAATTAAAAGGTTTGAAAAAGTTTTGATCATTTGTAAACTCTTTGTTTATTTAATTTGATTTTTGGTATTTTTTGGGAATTTTTAGAATTAATTTTTATTTTAGCACTTTTTACGGTTTTTAATTTAGTCGTCGTAGTAATAATTTTCACGTTTCCGTCATTCTATTTTCTCATTCCCTTCCTTCTCATTCTTAATCTCAAATATCATTACCTTTTAGTCACATACATATACCTCCTTGGGAAACGAACTTAATTGGGTCATTAGTGTTTGATTTTCCTAAATAATCACTAAATACTTTCCGCTCATATACGCTCTTTTGTTTTCCTAAACAAGAGACGTATTTTACCACAATTATTTTGGCGCCGCTGCCGGGGAGGTGTGTCGTGATTAATTTGTCATTTTGTTTTTAATATTGGCCATAAATAGTATTTGTATTAGTAGAACTCTACTAATACGTATTATCGGTTTTTTCGTTTTTCTTGTAAAACTATTATTACTATATTATATTAAGTATCACAACAAAATCAAAATATCTCCAAAAGTGTGAAAACACAACCTTAATTGGGATTTAATCTCCTAATTATTGTATTCGAATCTCAAACAAAAAGAAAAAGGCAAAATAGATAAATACTTTCGTGAAGCTCGATTTTGAAAAATACAAAATATAAGGTGGGTATAAGGCGGGTATTATAAAATATACCCTAAGGAAAAAGGCTCTTAAGTGCTTCGCGCCGCCTCGTTTCCCCGCTTGCTTGTCAGTATTTTTAGATTCAAAGCTAATCGAGGGTTTTGCCACCCAAAGTATTATTACGTATCATATATATTTGCTTGGTTTCTTTGTGATTAAACCTTCTTGAACAATTTGGTTTTCACCAAAGTTCTAAAGTCATTCGAAGGCGTTCACTCCACGTGATCGTTTTCATTCTTTTGAGGCTTATTTAATCAAGAGTTTGATTCGAGGAGAGAGATTTGGTAGATTGTTTTCTACGAAGATACACAAAATCCAAAAAATAAAAAACAATCAAAAACACAAAAAAATTTGAAAATCCACAAAACACCCAAAAAGAATCTTCTTTGCTCACCTCCCATTCTACGTCAAGTTTATGCTAACTCGTAATCAAGCAAAACGAGCTCGTAAACGTCGTCAAAGTCAAGGAAATCAAGAGCCTTTGATTGAAGAACAAACTCCAATTGTCGAACCCGTTGTAGAACCAATAGTCGCCATGGCTAATCGTACTATGATGGAGTTGCTTCAAGCACCCATCGAGGGTTTTGGAGAAGCTATTTTGATTCCCGCCATCCTTGCGGAGAATTTCGAGATTAAGACGGGTTTAATGTCGATGTTGCAAGCAAATAAGTTTATAGGCCATGAGAAAGACAACCCGCATTACCACATAAGGAATTTTAATCGTCTCACCGCAACAAGCAAGTTTAAGGATGTTCCACATGACGCCATTAAAATGATGTTGTTTCCATACTCATTAGACGGACCCGCTAAAATTTGGCTTAGAAAGAACCGCCAAATTCGATTTTGAACTGGGGTGATCTCGTTGCTAAGTTTGTGAACCAATTTTTTCCACCATCTAAAACAACACATTTGAAAAATGAGATTTCAAGGTTTACACAACGTAATAATGAAAGTTTTTCAATGGCATGGGACCAATTTAAGGAAATGTTACATGAATGTCCACACCATGATTTTTCGGAATTGCATAAAATAGATACTTTTTACAATGGGCTTAATGATCATGAACGAGATTATTTGAATGCCGCCGCGGGTGGTAATTTTTTGTGCAAAACGACCGATGAAGCTTTAAAGATTATCGAGAATAGATCTAAGGTTTATAACCCTGGTAATACACCGAGTGTCGCCAATATGGGTTCGTCATCGTCATCATCGTCTCGTCACATTAATGCCTTACATGATGAAGCGAATGAGGAAAATCGGTGTTTTGATAGGTTTTCGACGCTTATGACACATTGGAAAGCACAAGATGCTTTGAATTCCGCATCAGTTAAAGCGGTTGAAAAGAGTTTTTTATCTTGTGGTGGAGCTCATGATCTTTCCGAGTGCATTACCGCTGGTGGTAACACTTCGAGTGCTTACGTAGCAACGGGAACTTACAACCAAAACGGCCAAGGTTCCCGCCCAAATCAAGCTCCACCAAATCAAAATGCTAACAACTATCGAAACAACAATCAAAATGGTGGTTATCAAGGCAATTCACGTAATTACAACAAAGGGAATTATCAAAGTGGGAATGGACAATGATGTGATCGTGATAGTATAGTGATAATTAGATACGTTATAGGGTAAATTAGAAAATTACCTTATGGAAAAAGTAATAGACTAATATTACCAAAGACGGATTCAATTAAACACGTTTGTGAACCAAGTTTGTTGTACACGAAGATCGAGTGAATTTGAGACGTTTCATTTTGATTTAGACAAGTTTGAACTTTTTGGGCCCATTAAGCCCTTTTAAGTAGTCTGTTTTAGTTTTTAGCCCATTTGATGGCCCATTAGGGGTATTTTGGTAATTTCACTTTCATTTTCTGTTTATTTAGGTTAAAATAAACGAGTTTGCAAGTTTTTAGAATTATTTTATAATTTTTGGATTTTTAATATTATTTTAATATTATTTTATTATGAAATTTCAATTTTCACATTTTTGCACATTTTATATCTTTCTTAGGTCAAATACATTAAAATATGATTTTTGCAACTCTTAGACTAATTTTATCATCATTTTCTTAATTTCTAGAATTATTTTAAGATTTTAATAGTTTTTAATCATTTTAAATAGTTTTAATTAGTTTAAAAATTTATAAAAAATAGTTTTTAGTCTTATTTAGTCATTTAAGAGGTTTACAAAGTGAAAAATCTTTATTTAGGCTTTTTGATAATTAATTGGATTTTTAGGGCTTTAATTAGCATTTAAAAATTATTAATTAACTAATTAAAAGGTTTGAAAAAGTTTTGATCATTTGTAAACTCTTTGTTTATTTAATTTGATTTTTGGTATTTTTTGGGAATTTTTAGAATTAATTTTTATTGTAGCACTTTTTACGGTTTTTAATTTAGTCGTCGTAGTAATAATTTTCACGTTTCCGTCATTCTATTTTCTCATTCCCTTCCTTCTCATTCTTAATCTCAAATATCATTACCTTTTAGTCACATACATATACCTCCTTGGGAAACGAACTTAATTGGGTCATTAGTGTTTGATTTTCCTAAATCATCACTAAATACTTTCCGCTCATATACGCTCTTTTGTTTTCCTAAACAAGAGACATATTTTACCACAATTATTTTGGCGCCGCTGCCGGGGAGGTGTGTCGTGATTAATTTGTCATTTTGTTTTTAATATTGGCCATAAATAGTATTTGTATTAGTAGAACTCTACTAATACGTATTATCGGTTTTTTCGTTTTTCTTGTAAAATTATTATTACTATATTATATTAAGTATCACAACAAAATCAAAATATCTCCAAAAGTGTGAAAACATAACCTTAATTGGGATTTAATCTCCTAATTATTGTATTCGAATCTCAAACAAAAAGAAAAAGGCAAAATAGATAAATACTTTCGTGAAGCTCGATTTTGAAAAATACAAAATATAAGGTGGGTATAAGGCGGGTATTATAAAATATACCCTAAGGAAAAAGGCTCTTAAGTGCTTCGCGCCGCCTCGTTTCCCCGCTTGCTTGTCAGTATTTTTAGATTCAAAGCTAATCGAGGGTTTTGCCACCCAAAGTATTATTACGTATCATATATATTTGCTTCGTTTCTTTGTGATTAAACCTTCTTGAACAATTTGGTTTTCACCAAAGTTCTAAAGTCATTCGAAGGCGTTCACTCCACGTGATCGTTTTCATTCTTTTGAGGCTTATTTAATCAAGAGTTTGATTCGAGGAGAGAGATTTGGTAGATTGTTTTCTACGAAGATACACAAAATCCAAAAAATTAAAAACAATCAAAAACACAAAAAAATTTGAAAATCCACAAAACACCCAAAAAGAATCTTCTTTGCTCACCTCCCATTCTACGTCAAGTTTATGCTAACTCGTAATCAAGCAAAACGAGCTCGTAAACGTCGTCAAAGTCAAGGAAATCAAGAGCCTCTGATTGAAGAACAAACTCCAATTGTCGAACCCGTTGTAGAACCAATAGTCGCCATGGCTAATCGTACTATGATGGAGTTGCTTCAAGCACCCATCGAGGGTTTTGGAGAAGCTATTTTGATTCCCGCCATCCTTGCGGAGAATTTCGAGATTAAGACGGGTTTAATGTCGATGTTGCAAGCAAATAAGTTTATAGGCCATGAGAAAGACAACCCGCATTACCACATAAGGAATTTTAATCGTCTCACCGCAACAAGCAAGTTTAAGGATGTTCCACATGACGCCATTAAAATGATGTTGTTTCCATATCATTAGACGGACCCGCTAAAATTTGGCTTAGAAAGAACCGCCAAATTTGATTTTGAACTGGGGTGATCTCGTTGCTAAGTTTGTGAACCAATTTTTTCCACCATCTAAAACAACACATTTGAAAAATGAGATTTCAAGGTTTACACAACGTAATAATGAAAGTTTTTCAATGGCATGGGACCAATTTAAGGAAATGTTACATGAATGTCCACACCATGATTTTTCGGAATTGCATAAAATAGATACTTTTTACAATGGGCTTAATGATCATGAACGAGATTATTTGAATGCCGCCGCGGGTGGTAATTTTTTGTGCAAAACGACCGATGAAGCTTTAAAGATTATCGAGAATAGATCTAAGGTTTATAACCCTCGTAATACACCGAGTGTCGCCAATATGGGTTCGTCATCGTCATCATCGTCTCGTCACATTAATGCCTTACATGATGAAGCGAATGAGGAAACTCGGTGTTTTGATAGGTTTTCGACGCTTATGACACATTGGAAAGCACAAGATGCTTTGAATTCCGCATCGGTTAAAGCGGTTTAAAAGAGTTTTTTATCTTGTGGTGGAGCTCATGATCTTTCCGAGTGCATTACCGCTGGTGGTAACACTTCGAGTACTTACGTAGCAACGGGAACTTACAACCAAAACGGCCAAGGTTCCCGCCCAAATCAAGCTCCACCAAATCAAAATGCTAACAACTATCGAAACAACAATCAAAATGGTGGTTATCAAGGCAATTCACGTAATTACAACAAAGGGAATTATCAAAGTGGGAATGGATAATGATGTGATCGTGATAGTATAGTGATAATTAGATACGTTATAGGGTAAATTAGAAAATTACCTTTTGGAAAAAGTAATAGACTAATATTACCAAAGACGGATTCAATTAAACACGTTTGTGAACCAAGTTCGTTGTACACGAAGATCGAGTGAATTTGAGACGTTTCATTTTGATTTAGACAATCGATTTGAATTTGGTTTTGGGTTTTATTCTAAAATTACTCCTACAATTTTTACCTAAGTGCATGAATTGTAAACCCGAATTATTCTATCTAAAGACGATTATTAAAAAAATGGACAATTGAACTATTTAAAAATAAACATTCTATTAAAAATCAATTTTAAAATTTAAACTATTTATCTAAAAGTAATTTTAAACTATTTAAACAAATTTAAAAATCTAAAAATTAATAAAGTCTATTTAAAAGTAACTTTTACCTTTTATCAAGAAAGTATATTTATAAAACTAATTTAATTAAAATCTACTTTAAAATCAAATCTTTATAACTAATTAATAAAACATTTTTATTTTTATTTTTATTATTTTACTTTAAATAAATTTATTTAAACTAATATTTTCATTTCCCAAATTAAAATAAACAAAGATTAAAAGTAATTATATATTTTTCAAGTGACTTTTTAAACTAAGAAATGTATTAACAAAAACGTCCATTTAATTTAAAACTGACAGTTTCAATTAAAGTGACTATATTAATTAAAAAGATGGTAATAAAACACAAATAACTAACCAGACAAGCTGGTTATCACGTTGTGTGAATGAGGGACAGGTCTCGAGTTCGAGACCTGCTAGTGCCAAATTTATGCTAATTTATTTTTTAACTCGAATTTGAACAGTAACCAGTTATATTCAACCAGCAGCATATTATCATACCAAAAATAACAAAAGCAGTAGTGAAATTCAAATGCAGACAATCTTAATTTACAGTAACAATATTTCTACAAACAGATTAAATAAGGCCACAATTCTAACATACAGTAAGCCATAAACGAACAGTGATAACAGATAATTCATACTAAGGAATGCAAACCTTCACCAACTTAACTCAATTATGCACGAAATAATGAAACAAAATTAACAACAGTAATAAAACTCAACGATTAGGATTATCTAATTAACACTCATAATATAGGCGCACGAGCAACATCTAACAAGCAAAGCAGCAAGCATAAAAATCATGAAACCTCTAGCTCCTATATATTCCTATTACGAGCAACTACCAAGCTGTTTAACCAAACGTGACGAGACGAAGTCAATATCTCAGCAAGAAAAGAAAATGAGCAAGGATTAAAATCCTACGGCGGAATCATCATACAGGCCATACAAACTTCGCAAAATTAAATTTGAATATCAAACATAACAGTAAAGACTAGTTTAAATTATCAATATTCTTTAACAAAATGAATAACATAATTTTTCCAACATAATCGTACTCACAGTAATATTAAACCAATGCAAAACAGACTCATACTTATGAACTCAAGCAGATCGAATAATATATGATATCTAAACCCATTACAAATTTCTAACTAAAACAAGTAAATCAGGCAAGTTTAAAATCTACAAACATATAAACTAAATACATTTAAATCACTAAATCATAAAACATTATTCATTAGCAGATAAACATCCAACAAATTAAAGCAAAGCCTCAAACACTTCTAACAAACAGTTTTTTACTCTAAAATGCAGAAAAACGAATAGAGCTTAACCATTAAATGACGAAAACCCTTGATGTAGAAGTGCGGCGCTGAACCGACTTATCTTAAACGATACCCAAACACGATCTAACCCACCAAAAGAAACATCACGAACCATAATCATCATACCATTAATTTTTGAACTACGAATCATAATATAATCTCGAACCAAACATCAAGATTTCGAACCAGCAGCTAATATCATTCATTCACAATCCAGTTTATTTTTTTAATAGTTTAACCAATGGATTAAACTTTTATCCCAAACTTAGCTTAAGAATCAATCTTAATAAGCTATAGCAAAGCTTATAAGATCAATTTAATATTATGATGGTAAACAGTAACAGGACAAGTATTTTAGGTATGCGAAAATAATGAAAAGCAGTAAACGAGATATATAAAAGAAAACTGTAATTGAACTTTATTAATTAAAAAACCTTCAAGTATTAAAAAATAAATCATATAACTAAATTTATATCATAACATTAAAACTCAAGAAAGGGATGATTTTACATGATTGAGGGGAGGGTTTTTATAGGCCAATGAGAGGGTTTGGGGTGAGTTTGTTGGTGAAGAAGAGTCAATCTCGACCGTTAGATGAGCATCCTTCATTCTTCTCTCTTGTTTGTTATGATCCTATGGCTGAAAAATCATCCTCCCTCACACGGATTGCCACCGTGTCACATCTTGTGCATCTTTGTGTTAGTTCCTTGCTGAGGTGGAGACTGATTATTGGTGGATTGAGGGGAGTGAGCTGTTTCAACCAATCAGGAAGGATATATTGCCACGTCACCTACACCCCTCCATCATCTTCAATCCGATTTTCGTGGGGAATTAATAGTAAATCGTGTGAATCATACGTGGGAAACAAAAGCCCCATTTTATTTGAACAATTTATTGGATTAGGGTTTTGATGAATAGTTGCGTCTGGTTATTTTTGTGAGGTAGGAGAGAAACGAATGGTTATTTTAATGTGTGTGAATATGTGAGTAAAAACGTGTGGTGATGGGAGAGTTGACCAAGTGAAAACTTATCCATCCGTTACATTTCTTTCTTTTGTTACATGGGCCAATCTTAGACCCAAAAATGAAACCATTCGTTATATTATTTTTGCTTTGGGCTTTTTGATCAAATCGACCCAAAAATGAAACTTTTAGCCGTCTTATTTAGTTGTAAATGGGCTTTGATTTGGGCTTTGACCCAAAAGTAGGTAGTTAATCTCCTTAAATGGGCTTTTAGGCCCATTACCAAAAGTGGGACCCACTTGGCCCAAGATCCTATATGAATATCAAATCCGCTAAAATCGAGGTCGTTTTTGGCATTGTTGATCTTTTCTTCAAACTCATGCCGATTTTTTTCGGTTTTCGCGAACTTTGGTACCTACACACATCAAACAACAAACAAGCATATACAAGGCAATAATCATGATATTTATGCATTTATTGATTGTTATTTGATATAATTGATATGAGTAAAATCACTCATATCAGAAAAGTTTCAAATCAAAACCAAAACCGTGATTTTCAAACTACTACACAAGGTTTTCAAAATTATCACACCAAAAATCTTCAAGGAGAATTTTTGAATTATGCTAAAGCAAATGATGCTAAGTTTGATAATATGCAACGTGAGATGATTAGCTTAAGATCTGAGTTGAAAAACGAGCTTAAAACGAACTTGCTAATGAACTTAAGACTCATGCTAATAAAATGGAAGGAAACGTTCAACGTCTTCAACAAAATCAACAAAAGATGGAACAAGGACAAAATGAGATTAAGCAAGAATTGTTAAAAGCGGATGCAAGGCAATCATAATTTGAAGACCGAATGGAAAAAACTTTTGAAGCAATCATGTGTAAACCCTCTTCCTCGGGTGGTCTTCCTAGTGATACCATTGCAAACCCGAAGGGAGAAATGAAGGTTATTACTACACGTAGTGGTAAAACTTTCAAGGAACCAATATCTCGTCCAAGTACTTCTACGGAGAAGGAAATCGAGAAAGAGCCCGAGGTAATGGTCGAAAAGGAGCATATCATAAGCCCACGAAGTACCGCTCATGCCACACCTACGGTTGAACCAATACCAATCATGGAACCCGAGATTCCAAGGCTGTTGCCTAATGTCCAACCCACACCACCCTTACCTTACCCCGAGACGAAACAAAGAGAAATTGCAAGAACGTAACAAACAAAAAATCGAGATTTTTATAAAAATGTTTCAACAAGTTCATTTTGATGTAAGTTTAGCCGACGCATTGTTATATATGCCTCGTTTCGCTTCCACTTTCAAAGGTATGATGAACAATAAGGAAAAGCTTTCAAAGCTTGCTAATCGTTCTTCAGTTCCGCATACCGGAAAAAGTTGGTGACCCCGAGAAGTTTCTCATTCCTTGTGATATACAAGATATGAAAGAATGCCTCGCCTTGGCCGATATTGGTGCGATCATTAATTTGATGCCATTTTCTATTTGGAAATCGCTTTCGCTTCCGGCTCTTACTCCTTCGAACATGTCTATCGAGATGGCCGATCATTCTACGATTTTAGCATGTGGAGTAGCCGAGGATGTTTTCGTGAAAGTGGGGAAGTTCTGCTATCCCGTTTATTTTATATATATGACATCCCCGCGGATCCTCAAGTCTAATTTTAGGTCGTCTATTTTTAGACACCTCGAGATCTCTTATCGATGTTCATGCAAGAACTATTACTTTGAGATTCAAAAAAGAGGAACTTGTTATAAACGCTACTCAAAACTCAAAACCTTCTCATGTTTGTGCAATCGCTACCATCAATCACATCGACTTAGTTGATGTGGTTTGCGATGAGTTTTCACAAGAAGTGTTAGGTTTTTCTGATAGCTCGTCAAGTGGTAATCCCACTATTTTTCCGGTAGCTCGTCAAGTGGCAATCCCACTATTTCTACACCAAATCTCACTCCATTCCAAGGAGGCGATTTTACTTCAGATGAAATTGACAATGAAGATGAGGTGACAATTGGTAATGATGCTTCTATTCCACCATTTCTTCCGCCGATGTAAGTTATGAGTGTTGAGCAAAACTCTTCAATCGAGGAACCGCCTATCCTTGAATTCAAAGATCTTCCATCTCACATTAATACGCATTCTTGGAAGGTGATGACAAGTTTCCGGTTATCATTGCAAAAGGTCTTGCTAATGATGAAAAAACCGCGCTCTTGAAAGTTCTTAAAGCTCATAAAGGGGTAATTGCGTGGAAAATTTCCAACATTAAGGGTATCGACCCAAAATTTTATACTCACAAGATTTTAATGGAGGAGGACTACAAACCCGCAATTCAAAGTCAAAGAAGGATAAATCCCAAAATTCACGATTTCATCAAAAGGAAGTCTTAAAACTCCTTGACGCGGGTATGATTTATCCTATCTCCGATAGCCCATGGGTGAGCCCAATCCATTGTGTCCATAAAAGGGAGGAATGACCGTTGTGCCCAATGAAAACAACGAGTTAATTCCCACTCGTGTTGTGACCGGTTGGAGGGTGTGTATTGACTACCGAAAGTTAAATGACGCCACTCGTAAAGACCACTTTCCTTTGCCCTTTATGAATCAAATGTTGGAACGACTCGCGGGAAATGAATTATATTGCATTTTAGATGGTTTTTTCGGTTACTTTCAAATCCTTATTGACCCTCGTGATCAAGAGAAAACTACGTTCACGTGTCCTTATGGAATGTTTGCTTATCGTAGGATCCCTTTCGGACTTTACAATGCACCGGGTACGTTTCAACGATGTATGATGGCTATTTTTCATGATATGATCGAGAAGTCGATGGAAGTGTTGATGGATGACTTTTCGGTGTTTGGCAATTCGTTCACGTCGTGTTTATCTAATCTCGAGCAAATGTTAAAACGTTGTGAAGAAACCAACCTTGTGCTTATTTGGGAAAAATGTCATTTTATGTGTAAACAAGGAATCGTATTAGGACATAAGGTCTCGAAAGTTGGGATTGAGGTCGATAAAGCTAAGGTAGACGTCATCGTTAAGTTACCTCATCCCAAAACCGTTAAGGGAGTTAGGAGTTTCCTAGGCCACGCGGGCTTTTATCGTCTTTTCATCAAATACTTTTCGAAAATTTCTCGCCTTATGACACACCTTCTCGAGAAGGATGCTCCTTTTAACTTTAATGAGGGTTATGTTAGAGCTTTCGAAACTCTTAAAAGGAAACTTACCGAAGCTCCCATTCTTGTTGCTCCTAATTGGGAATTACCCTTTGAGATCATGTGCGATGCAAGTGATTATGCTATAGGGGTCGTCTTAGGGCAACGTTATGAAAAGCATTTCCGTCCTATCCATTATGCTAGTATGACGATGACCGAGGATCAATTAAAGTACACCACAACGGAAAAGGAATTCCTTGCAGTGGTCTATGCTTTTGAGAAATTTCGACCTTATCTCGTCTTGACTAAAAGCATCGTGTATACCGACCATTCGGCTATCAAGTATCTCTTAACTAAGCAAGATGCTAAGCCGAGATTGCTTTGTTGGATGCTCCTCCTCCAAGAATTTTATGTCACCGTGCTTGACAAAAAGGAGCCGAGAATCTAGCGGCCGATCATCTCTCTCATCTAGAAAATCCTCACAAAGATGTCTTCGAGAACAAGGAAATTACCGAAACATTTCCTATTGAGACTCTCGGTGTAGTGAATTCTAAAGACACCACACCATGGTTTGCTGACATTGCAAATTACCATGCGGGGATTTTCATAATCTAGGGTATGACGACAAAACAAAAGAGAAAACTCTTTCGTGACGTCAAGTTATATTTTTTGGGACGACCCTTATCTCTTTCGGGTTTGAGCGGATCAACTCGTTCGACGTTGTGTTTTTGGTGCCGAAGCTTCTAACATCCTTAGAGCTTGTCACGAGGGACCCACGGGTGGTCACCATGGTGCTAATCTCACGGCTAAGAATGTGTTCGATGCCGGCTTCTTTTGTCCTACTATCTATCGTGATGCACACGCACTTGTAAAGTCGTGTGATTCGTGTTAACGTCAAGGAAAATCGTCTCAACATGATGAAATGCCGCAAAATATAATTCAAGTGTGTGAGATTTTCGACATTTGGGGCATAGACTTTATGGGGCCGTTCCCATCGTCTCATGGAAACAAGTATATACTCATCGCCGTCGACTACCTTTCTAAGTGGGTGGAAGCTAAGGCTTTACCTACTAAGTATGCTCGTGTGGTAGTGATGTTTTTGAAGCAACTATTCTCTCGGTTTGGAACCCCTCGTGTTATTATAAGCGATCGTGGAACCCATTTTTGTAATGACCAATTCGAGAAGGTCTTAAAGAAATATGGAGTTACTCATCGTCTTTCTACGGCTTATCACCCGCAAACGAGTGGGCAAGTCGAGGTTTCAAACCGAGATTTGAAGAGGATTTTAGAGAGGTCGATTGGAGAAAACCATGCTTCATGGTCCGACAAACTCGATGACGCTTTATGGGCCTTTAGGACCGCTTATAAGACACCTATCGGTTGTACTCCATATAAGTTGGTTTATGGGAAGAATTGTCATTTGCCCATTGAATTGTAGCATAAGGCATATTGGGCCCTAAAGCATGCAAATTTTCATTTAAAGACCGCGGGAGATCACCAGAAAATACAATTGAATGAATTGGATGAATTAAGAGATAATGCTTATGAAAATTCATTGATTTTCAAAGAAAAGACTAAAAAGTTTCATGATGCAAAGATTAAAAACCGGGTTTTTAACGTTGGTGATCAAGTGTTACTTTTTAACTCTCGATTAAAGATATTTTTCGGGAAATTGAAATCTCGTTGGTCGGGTCCTTTCACCATTACACAAGTGTTTCCTTATGGGACCATCGAGCTAGCTCAAAATAACGATCCTAACTTTAAGGTGAATGGACATAGGCTTAAGCACTACTTTGGTGGGGAAGTTCCTTCATTGGACGACCTCGACCAAGTCACCTTCCCCAATGATAATTAGCATTTATGGGGTCGATTCGAGCTCATGACTCGGTAATAAAAAACGAGGTGCCTCGTGGGGGAGATCCCATGCTTATCCTTTTAATACTTTCTAATAAATAATGAGAGGGGATTTGTGCCCTTCCAACTCGTTGTCTCGTGGTTGTTTATGAATGTGTTATCTAGATCATCATCATCACTACGATTGCAGACTCTCGTGTTCATTTACGTGAGCCTCGATCGTTTTCTTGAAGAGTTTTTCACGAATCCATGACATATTCTTTATTGTTCTAACAATTATCTTTTAGCATAATTAATAAACAGCTTTAGATATATTGTTGATCACCCTTTCCATGCTAGATCCTAAGCATTCGACTCTTCGTCTCTAGTATGGGGGTGCTCCACCTTTAGACTCGAAACATTGAGAATAATGTTTAATTTTAGTATGGGGGGGGGGGGGGGGGTGAATAGATACTTGCCTTGCTACGCCCTCAAGTTTTCCAACTTTCAACATTTTGTTTTGTTTTGTTGCTAATAAAGCTAAAAATGGCCAAATTTTAAAATTTTTCTTAGTTTTCATAAGTGTTTTTAAGACACGAATGTATATTTTCTGATGGGTAGAATAAGAGCTAATTTTTTACTTTATGGGCATTTGGAGCCCTTTACATTCCTTAACCCGCTCGAATCAACTTTTCCTAGACTTTCATATAGGGAACTTTAAAACGCGAAAGTCTTAGCTCATTCGCGTTAAGAAAAAGAACTTTTCGCAAGTTCCTATAATTGATCCTAGAAAGTCACTTATCAAGGAAACTATAAAATGCATTCTCTAAACATGAAAAAGTCCAAGAAAGTGCAAGATCCTATAGGTGGCTTGAAAACCCAAAAATTCGATTTGATATAGTCTTAATGAAAGCTAATCCAAATTTGGCTTAATTTTGACTTGCATGGCTAAGTATTCACGAGTTTCTTTAATTAGAGGTCTTTAAATAATGAAGAACGAGAAATGATAGAGTTAGACAAGTGATCGTGCTAAACGTAGAACATGAAAATGTTCTTTCAAAAACTCATATGTTTTTAATTGTGTCTTTTTCTCCCATAAGATCAATGCATTAGGAATAAAAATAAATGCAATAAGTAAGGTCGTACGATTTGAAAGGTTACTTAGTTTCTAGCACAAGATCGCTTAAAAGTTGCTGGGGTTGAATAGAGTTCACAGCGAAGGCATAACTTATTGAAGCGGGATGCGAAGATTGGTGATGATCCAAAAAGGCCCTAACAAGGCATGAGGAGATCTATTTTGTTGCTAAAGATCCAAGATGATGTGAAGTATCATTGTTCCTAAATCAATATGAAGGATCGAGACACACGACGAAAAGCAATTACTCCCCTAAAGATCATGGAGAAAGTCTATCCAAAAATACCCTTACAAGGTATGAGAATAAATATATCCAAGTCCGAAAAGGGGATCGTTGTATATCAAAATCCAAAATAAAGATTGAAGAAAAATGATGAAGTCGTGGTCCAAGTATGAAGAATCTCTCAAAAACGTCAAATGAAGAAATTCCAAAATATGAAGAGAAGACCATAATTTCAAGAACGTCTTCCCAAGATTTGAAGTATGAAGTACATGCCAAATATCGGTCCGAGAAAGGTCTCAAATCGTGAAACGAGTTATGTCAAGATATGAACATAAGGAGATACACGAGAAGCCGTTTTAAAAGATTTTGTCCTTCGGCTAACTGTCGATTAAATCGTGCTACTTTACTTTCGGACTAATAAATACTCAAATAAGTCAATATGAATCACTTGTGATCCATGACAAATAGTTAAAAAATTCTAGAAACCCATTTCCTTTCATAATAACTAGGATTGCGGGGAGAAAAGTATTACACATTTTGGACGTATGAGTAGTCTTAGCATTGTGACTTGTACCAACAATGATCTCGTTTTTGCACTTAGCATGAAATGTATGACAATCAAGGATGACGAACTTTACTCTATGGAACATTCACTTGTTTCTATTCATTGACCCTAAAAGTCACTTACCTGATGAAAATCATACATTATGTCTTTCCACATCTTCGTAGTATTGTTGCAAGTCTCTTACTTTTCAATAAAGGGTAATAAAATTGAATTCTGGTGATGCTTAGATACTTTATTCTAGCATTGCGTGAGGGCACGACAATGGCTTAGTATGGGGGAGTGATGAGATTGCATTTATACATGATCTCATCGTTCTATTCGGGCTTTAAATGCATAAAATGTCATAAAAATACCATATATATTCTTGTGTTTCTTTACTTGTGTATTTTAGGTATGGATATCGTGAAAAAGACAAAAGATCACAAGAAACAAGGGAAAAACGAACACGAGAAACAAAGCTGTACAATGAACCGGGCCCTAGTTGTGGATTTCTCAAAGAAAAACCCTTGAAGACTTGAAGATTTACAAGATTGATCCCTATTTATGAAGAAATTACACTTAATACCCTTGTATATTCATAATTACATGTTTGGTCCCTTAAGTTTGTCAAAATTACAAAAAGGTCCTTCAACTTTGAAGATTTGGCAAGCTTAGTCCCTCAACAATTCTAAATTGTCAACAATGGTCCCTCATGAAGTCAAAGATCCAATGAAGACCTTCAAAGATGAGAAATGTCCCAGATCAGTCCTTGAACTATTCAAAAATGGCAAAAATAACCCTTGAAAACCTTTTACCAAAGTTTTGTGGCCAATATGTGAATTCTGAAACTTGTTTAATAAAGGAATACAAGTCTATAAGTCTGAAAAACATGTTATACACTTTTTCCCAAAGAATAAGGACCACTTGTGCGAATTCCCAAAGTTTAAACTAACAAACAGGCGCCAAACACTTAACCTCCACTAAACTCGGATCAAACGTGGCACTGTTCACACGTATGAACCCAAATTTACTTTTTACCAGCAAGGGGGTTTTTAAAATTAACTTAATCAAAACATAATTAACCATCACACGAATCATTCCCACGCCCAAGTTCACACTCCCACTCACCCAAAGGACCCCACCATTCAAACCCGTCCACCTATCATATCATACCTTCCTCTCTAAAGATTGCCACGTGGCCAAATCAACGACTCACACTCCTTGCTTTGTCATAAAGCTAAAATGAACACTCAGGATCATTTTGGACAGCTCAACAACAACCAACGTCTAGAAGATTTCAAGGGTATTTTGGAGACTTCATAAGCAAGGGTTTTGCATTTTTCTACCTTGTAATCGTCTATATAAAGACTCCTCAACATGTGAGAGAGCTTTTGTTCCAGATTTTAGCTATCTTCTTTGTAATTCATTTTTATGAAATAAAATATGAATTTCTGAAAATTTTGAATTCTCTTTTTTTATTTATAAAAGTTTGGTGTTTGAATAGCTAAGATCTGAGTTCCATATACATGTTTGGTTGATTTTGAGAAAAGGTTTTAAGGTTTAAAACTCTTGTTTTCAAAAATCAAAGGATAATTTGTTTTGATCTTACTTTTGTGTTTGTTCATCTTAGCAGCTTGTGGAAGCTGGTGCTTGTTCTTGCTAGCACCTCAGCTCAAACATTCCAAAGTGTGGATGTACATTTTGGAGGTTTGAATCTTTTATCTCTTTTACTTTTCTAAAAATATTGCATGATTTATGTGATTTTGGATTTTTGTCTGTGGATCTGTGGTTTTGTGGTTAATCTGTGTTTCTGAGGGTGGACTATTGTTGTTAGGGTTGTTTTGATCTTGGATTGAAGGTTAAATCATAAAAATCCTTTGGAAAATTGAGAAATCAGATTGCAAAGGGGTGTTTGGGTTAACTGATTTGTCAAGATTCAAGGCAACCTTTGTGGTTGTTTGTTGTTTCTTATTGTTGGTATCTGTTTATCTGGTGTAAGGGGTTGGTTATCTGCAAGTTTTGAGGGTCTAAACACTCAAAACAATCAAAGGTCTATAAAATCTGTTTCACTTGAGTATTTTGGCTAAAATTTTTGGGACACCTAGATCTAAGGGTAGACTAGGGTTAACAAGTGTTAAATTTTGGTTAACATCAACAGGGAAAGGGATTTGAGGGCTTGAAATTAGATTCGTGGTCAAATAGATCAGCAAAAGGATTTTGGATAATCACCTTTGCTCATCAGTAACTTTTTGCTTGAATCTGCTTATTTACTTGGGGAAAGGCTGAATTTATGTAACTTATTTGTTCAAATTAACTAATGTACGCATGATAGTTTTTTTATTCCGGATATACACAACATAATTTCAAATACTTACTAATCTACGCAATATTGACTAAAATGTGACTTGTTTGACCAGTTACCACTTAGAAAAGTTATAGTTTGGTCCTTTGGTCTGCGTGGACTTCCACCGTTAGTCCTTTGACATATTTTTCATTAGAAAACTTAACAATGATACCTTGATTTTAATACACGTATTTTTATACACGTTTTTATACATACTTTTTATACGTGTTATTATATACACATTTTATACGCGAAAAATTCTGAACTTTAACATTGACTTAGCGCGAGATTTTTGGAGTCTATGGGATCAGTTTTGACGCTAAAATCGTCTGTCAAAAGTTCAAACTTTCTCACGTATAAAAACGTGTATATAATTGCACGTATAAAAAAGTGTGTATAAAATCGTGTATAAAAATGTGTGTATTAAAGTCAAAGTATCATTACTAAGTGTTTACCAAAAAAATGTCAAAGGACTAACGGGAGAAGTCCACGCAGACCAAGGACCAAACTGTAACTTTTCTAATTGGTAACCGGTCAAACAAGTCATATTTTGGTTAATATTGCGTAGATTAGTAAGTATTTGAAAGTATGTTGCGTAGATATGGAATAAAAAAAGTATCTTACGTACATTAGTTAATTTGAACAAAAATGTTACATAAATTCAGCCTTTCCCCTATTTACTTTGATCCAGTGGTTGAAACAAGTTTGATTGTGCTTATTGGACTTTATTATAGCTTGTATATGCATATGGTTCAATTTGGTTGGCTTATTCATGCTTTATCTGCTTATTTAGTCATAACTGCTTATTTTCAAGGTTTGTGTCATATCTGTGGACTATTTGCTTATTCTGTGCTTATTGAGTGAACGAAATTGTTATTTGTTGATTGATATTGACTCCTTGTGATACACTGATTACAAGGGTGCCTTTGTTTTTATTTGAATCCAACTGGATCTCTCTAAAAAATCAAGTCAAATAGTCAAAGCAATGGGAACTCCTTTCCCCTGCTGCTAGCCACTGCTAGTGTTATTTCACCTTATGCTTATCAATAAGTTGTTCTAGCTTATTTAAACCTGCAAAAACTTTGTATCTGTAATAGGTGTCACTTATTTGACCCATTTGTTCATTCTGGAGCATTTGAGGGGTTGACTTTGAGGTTTGACTAGAAAACCAATAACTTTGACTTTTACATAAGTGCTTATCAGCTTATTCAGCTTATTTGGCTTGTAATAAGTGTGAAAACACTTATCCTTTTACCACTTATTTCCAATAATAACAAGAACAAAACGTGTATTTTATGTTGTTAAAGTTAGAATTATGTGTGGTTTGAGTTTTTATTGTGTATCAGGATAAAAATATGAAAAAGGAAGAAGACACGGGCTATCACGGGCTTTTATCGAAGAAAAAGACAAAAGACGAAGTCAAAAGGTCAAAAGTGCAAGAAGAACGGAAGTCGAAGGCCTGTTCTGAAGATTTAACAAAGAAAAAGTCTAAAAACGGAAGTTTAACGAAGTCGACGAACCAAGTCTATTAAAAGAAGAAAAATAGAAGACGAGTTCAAGTTATCATTCGACTAATCTCGAGCCTATGTCGAGAAAGACGAGAAGAAAAGAGAAGAAACAAGCTTACCACCTCCCCTATATATAGTCTTCTAATGAGTCATTAGAGGAGTAAGTTAATTTTAGTCTTTAATTTTATAGTTTTATTTTTAAGTGTGTTTTATTTTTCTTCTCTCTAGTTTTTTTTCAAGCTTATCAAATCTTCATCTTAATCTTGTAATATTTGATATTAATCTTTAATTTAATCAAGTTTATTTCATAATTCTCATTCTACCTTTCTTAATAATCTATTGTTTTTGCTTAATTAATCATGTAGTTGGTTTAATTTTGTTGATGATGTTATTGTTTTGCTTATTTGATTGTGCTTATTGAGTTGGTGTATTTAGAGTTTTTAGATTAAGGTACTTATTTGCTTAATTTTCATGTTTATTAGTTTTTAAAATAAGTTGATTTTGATAGTTTGATATTTTTTTAAAAAGTTGATTTTAAATTTTTGCTTATTTAGTGTTTTTAAAAGTTTTTAAATTTTGGCTTATTTACTTTTTCTTAAAATTGATTTGGTTAAGTTTTTAAATAAGTGCTTAATTGTTTTTAGCTTAATTTTAGTTTTTGCTTATTTTTGATACGTTCGGGTTATACCAAAACCCTAGTATCCCGAAGTGAGTGTATTCCGAATTAAGTTGGAAACCTACATTACAAACTACATCAAATTCTTCATTCCAAATTACATGTGTATTAGTGTATTCTGAACTAGATATGGCACTCCATTCCGAACTAGGTCATTGTTGGGTATTCCGAATTACATCAAGTTTAAACATTCCGAACTAGGTCAGGTAACAACAGATTCCGAACTAGGTTCAGGCTTGTAGATTCCGAATTGAGTCCTGGTTTTATATTTCGAATTAGGTCAACATTTTGCATTCTGAATTAGGTCCATGATTAGCTTATTCCGAACTACATCAGAACCAAGGATTCCGTGTTAGAAGCAAGACATGGATTCCGAACTAGGTCTTGCATCCACTATTCCGAATTAGGTTGTGTTTTGGTTTTTGTTTCCCAAATTATTTTTAAATACTTATTTTTCCCGCTAATTTTCTTAAGTGTTATTTTGTTTGTTTTAACTTAGATTTATTTAATTTTTTCATTTTTATTAAGTTTTCAAAATTTACTTTTTAAAGTTTTAATCTCTCGTCATTTATTTTATGTCTAAATTTTTAGTTTAACTTTTTAAAGCTTTCATTTTTACTAAACGACATTTACATTTTCAATTTTTACTTTTACTTTAAAATAGATAATCACACCACTTTATTTTTCCACCAAGAACGACTGAGTCGCACTTTCAACTGGTAATCAATTCGAATTGAATCGAGACGAACAAATTTTTATACTTGGTGAAAACCTTGTATTAAATGACGCCGCTGCCGGCTCTTTTCGTAAAGATTAACGATTTTTAGTGAGAGACGCGTTGGATTTTGGGATCCGTTCACTCTTGGACGTTATTTTTTGTGTCAAAAATTTCGAAAATCCGAAAAAAAATAAAAAATTTTCAAAAATAAAAAAAATTGAAAAACATAAAATACCAAAAATATTTCTTGTCTATCTTTCTTTTCCTTTTGTAGGTGTGTATGCGTACCCGTGCTCGTAAGAAGAAAGCAACTCAAGCCAAAGTTGAAACTCAACCTATTGTCGCCATGGACAATCGACCAATGATCGAGCTTTTGCAATCGCACGTAGAGGGCAACACCGATGCTATTGTCATACCCGAGATTCGAGCCAACAACTTTGAGCTCAAATCCGGCTTCATTCAAATGGTATATGCTCAACCATTCTTGGGGCGTACACTTGATGATCCTCATGACCATATCAAAAGGTTCCTTCAACTCACTAATATGGTTAAGTATAATGGGGTTTCACAAGAGGTAATTCGCTTGCAACTTTTTCCTTTCTCCTTAGAGGGAAAAGCCCGACATTGGCTTGCAAAGGAACCACCACAAAGTATTCTTACGTGGTCGGATTTAGAGACCAAATTCATCAACTATTTTTTCCCACCCTCACGTACTACCGCTTTGCGGAATGAAATCATTAACTTTGAACAAAAGTACAGTGAGACATTTACTGAATCTTGGGACCGTTTTAAGGAACTTTTAAGAAAGTGTCCACAACATGGGTTTACAAAAGTACATCGAATTAATACTTTTACAATAGTTTAAGCATGAATGACCAAGATTTACTAAATAGTGTCTCGGGGGGTAACATTTTGGTTAAGTCTTCTAATGCCACGTAGGATATTATTGAGAATAAGTCTAGAGTGCAAACTAGGAGTGTTCGGGCTAATGTGGCTAGTGCTAGTAATAGTGAGACCGATAAGAGAATTGATAAGCTTACTTCGGTTGTTGAAGCACTTGCTTTACAAGCCGCTAACAATGCCAAAAACAACAATGCGCAAGTTAATGCTTTAAGTCAGTCATGTGAAATATGCGGGGGTTCTCATTCATACACCGATTGTCCTTCGACTCATGACAATCAAGAAAATGTGTATGCCGCTAACGATAACTTTTCTACGGGAGGCTATCAAGCACGTCCTCAAGGTGACCGCAATTTGCTCAGTTATCGTTCAAACAACTTCCTTTCACCACCCGGTTTTCCTCCTCAAAACCAAAACAACCTCAACCGCAACAATCAACACCAGACTGGAGCTCCTAATCAATATCAAACCCAAAGAAACCCATATCCACCTTAAGGAAATAATCAAGTTTACCAACAACCCGCTTATCAACCACCAGCTTACCATGCTCCTCCTTCCAACCAACCCACCACATTTAATCACGAGGTTGAAACTTACATGAGGACTAATGACGCGCAGGTGAAGAATCTTCAGAGTCAAATCATCAACTTGAAAGGAGATATGGCAAAGCAAGGGAATGATCTTCGAGCCGATATGCGTAACTCTTTGAGCAGTCAAACGAATGACTTAAGGGATATTGTTGGAAATACGTTTTTCATAATAAGAAAGTCTTGGTCACTCCAACAATATAGTAATAGGCTCGTAGTATAAGTTTACTTGTTATTTACATTAGCCCGACCCATGAGCACGTTCATGGGCCGAAAGCCCAAGCCCATTAAAGGTCTTGGTATATAAACCCCTTTCCACCATGGAAAGGGGTGTTGGTTGTTTATTTCATTTTTCACATAATAAAGTTCTCTTTCTTTCTCTCTCTAGTTTCTCTCTCTAGAATAACAACAACCCACTTGATTAGTTATAAGATTATCATTATTCTACAATTGGTATCAAGAGCCATGGGATGATATAAGGTTTTTGTTGTGTTAGTTTTTAGTTTTTATACTCTTAATCAAGATATAACCGTGTTTTCAATTTTTTTGTGTTTTTCACCACAAATTATTTCTTACAAATTGCCTACATAATTGTGGTAGGGATTTGTGTTATTCATATTGGTGATTTTTCATAAAAAAAAGTTGAAATTTTTGGCTTGATTTTTGGTTAAAATCAAAAGGTACAAATTTTTTCTTATTCGGATAAAAAGGGTTTTACAGTTCGGGATACTAGAGTTTTGCAAGATTCCGAATTGAGTGTGGATTGGTGTATTCAGAATTAGATCAGAACATAGTCGATTCCGAATTAGTTCAAAAGTTCTTCTAGATTCCGAGTTAGGTACAAGATACACATATTCCGAATTAGCTCAGAATCACAGAGATTCCGAATTAGCTCAAGGTTATACATATTCCGGATTAGGTCATTGTTTATATGATTCCGAATTAGGTCTGACTTATATATATTCCGAACTAGGTCGGTGACACACAGATTCTGAATTAGCTCAAGGATATACATATTCTGGATTAGGTCATTGTTTATCTGATTCCAAATTAGGTCTGACTTATATATTCCGAACTAGGTCATTGATCAACAGATTCTGAACTACATCAGAACATCACATATTCCTAATTAAGTCAGTGATCACCAGATTCCGAACTAGATTGGAACCTCACAAATTTCGAATTACGTCAGTGATCAGCAGATTCTGAACTAGATCATAACCTCACAGATTCCGAATTACGTCAGTGATCACTAGATTCCGAACTAGATCCATCCCTCATAGAATCCGAACTAGGTCAGTGATTCACAGATTCCAAACTAGGTAAGTGATTCACATTCCGAATTAGATCAAGTTTTGGACTTTGTAATTTTTGGAAGGATTCTACAACAACTTACAACAAATTTCACAACCTTATTTCATTGCTCGATCAAAAGATAATCTTTTTTTCCATCAAGTGTTCAAAAAATGAATCCTCATTCATTTATGCCTACAATGACATCGCTTACCGATATTTCAATCATTTCGGGTACCGACACTCGCCCACCGTTGCTCATCAAAGACTTATTTGAAGCTTGGCAAGGTCACATGAGAACTTACATCATGGGTAAACCCAATGGTAGACTTATGCTTCAATCCATTGAAAAAGGTCCACTAGATTGGGGGGAAGTTACTGTCAACAATGTGACGCGGATGCTAACAAACTCATTGCCGATGCAGATGAAAGGGCCGTTCAGACAATACTTCAAGCTCTTCCACCCGATATCTACCGAATGGTAAGTGAACACACAGTGGCAAAGGATCTTTAGGATCGCTTAACTGTCTTGTTATAAGGGACTTCACTAACTAAGCAAGAACGAGAGTGTCAATTGTATGACTTGTTTAATAGATTCACATACATTCCAGGGGAAACACTTCATGACTACTACTGGCATTTTACCACTTTGATGAAAGATATGAACGTGTATAATCTAAGGATTGCTTATATTCAACTAAACACCAAGTTCTTGAACACGTTGCCCCAAGAATGGAGTCAATATGTCACTGATGTTAAGATGATTCGAGATTTGCACAAGTCAAATTTAGATCAACTCTATGCTTTCTTGCAGCAACACGAGAAGCACGTGATCCAAAAACGCATCTCTCAGGGATCTTATCAAGAACCATTGGCATTAATGGCAAATCATCCAACTTTGTCATATCACAACTCTCCGTTTGCTTTGGGACATCAATCTTCCTATCAACCATTGTATCTGATAGGTGTGTAAACACCCATCCTTTTCACCACTTAATTAGAATAATAACCGAGCCAAAACGTGTATTTTATGTCTTTTATGTCAGAATTATGCGTGGTTTGTGTTTTTGTTGTGATTTAGGACGAAATTGTGAAAAGTGGAGAAAACACGGCATTCACGGGCTTTTATTGTAGAAAAAGATGAAAGATGAAGTCGAGAAGTCAAGAGTGCAAAAAGAACGGAAGTCCAAGACCAATTCTGAAGATTTATCGAAGAAAAAGTCGAAAGACGGAAGTTTACTTAAAGCCGAAGAACTCAAGTCTATTTTATTGAAGAATTAAAAGACGAGTTCAAAGAAATCCCGAGCCAAAAGTCATTAAAGTCCAAGATTAAAGAAGATTTAAAGGCTTAAGGACTAATGGTGCAATTAACAAAGAGATTAAGAAGAAAGGACTAAGCATGCAATTAAGGAGAAACGAAAGAGGGGAGGAAGCTTCCTAAGCATTCCTTAATCCTCCCCTATATATAGATTAGTTCTTAATCATTTTCATTTTGTTGGCTAATAGTGACAATTAGTTCTTCCACGTTTAATTACCTTGTCATTTAAATACTTGTCAAATTTAAATACTTGTCTTGCACCTTAATTACCATTTAATTTCAAGTAAGTTTTTCTTTTAATTCTTGTCAATCTTTATCTTTATTGTTCATCTCTCATTTACCTTTCTTAATCTTTGATTTTTATTGTTTATGTTCATGTTCATGTTCTTATGTTCTTATTTTGATCAAAGTGGGTTTTGATTATCTTGATTAGTTTTGTTAGTTTTGTTGTTTTGGATTGATTGTTTATGATTAATAGATGTTTATTTGTTAGTTTGATTTAATCTTTTTGTTGATTTTGTTAAGTTTTTGTTGAATCCGTGCTCTCTGTATCCCTTGTTCTTCGGGGTGTTTGTTTCTGTTTTATGATCTTTCCCAGGTAACGCAAGCCAAGAAACATTCCGTATCAAGGTCTTGTCCAAAGTACTCTATTCGGAATATTCAATATTCCGAATAAGGAAGATATTCCGAATAGGCCTAAGATTCCGAATAGGGAATGTATTCCGAGTAAGGCTGAGTATTCCGCATAGGGAATTATTCCGCATAGGGATATATTCCGAGTAAGGCTGAGTATTCCGCATAGGGAATTATTCCGCATAGAGCTGGATATTCCGCATAGGGCAGCTTATTCCGGATAGGACTTTATTCCGAATAGGGCCAGTCATTCCGAGTAAGAGATTATTCCGAATAGGAACTTATTCCGAATAGGCTGAGTATTCCGGATAGCCAAGACATTCCGAGTAGACAAATATTCCGGATAGAGAGGATTATTCCGGATAGGTGACATATTCCGAGTAAGATTTTTATTCCGAATAAGGGTTTATTCTGGATAGGTAATTTTCATTTCAGTTTTTAATTTTCTGCTTTTTAATTTCGAGCTTTATTTTTCCCGCCTTTTCCTTACTTGCACTTTAAGTTTATTTGCCTTAGATTTATTTTAGCCTTTCCTTAGTTTAAGTTTTAGTTTTAGTTGCGTTTTAAGTTTGCCTTAGTTAGTTTTAAGTTTGCGTTATTTACATTTAGTGCCCTTTAACTTTAGTCAAGCTTTTAAATACTTGTGCCTTTTATTTTAAATTAGACTTAGATTTTAATTACTGCACTTTTACTTTAATTGTTTTGCACTTTTTATTTACTACAACGACAACTATTTGTTTCCACCAAAGACAGCTGAGTCGCATAGTTAAACCAGATCAATTCGATTAGACCACTAGAACGATAATCTTTACACGGGGTGTCAAAAACCTTGTATCAAATGGCGCCGCTGCCGGCTCTTTTCGTAAAGATTAACGGTTTTCTGTGAAAGAGGCGTTGCTTTTTGGGATCCATTCACTTGTGAGCGTTATTTTTCTTGCACAAAAATTCAAAAACCCATAAAAATTAAAAATTGATAAAAATACAAAAAAAAATTAAAATTTTCAAAAATCCAAAAAGATTTTATTTTTATTGTGTATATATATTGTCTTTGTGTTTGGTATTGTTTTCTTTTTTCTTAGTAGGTGTATGCGTACTAGATCTTCTAATTATCAAGAGCCCGAGACTCGAGAAGATTTAAGTATGTCAGGTGTTAACAACAACAACAATCCACCGCACCTCAACAATAACAACAATGTTCTTTCACATCCCGATCTTCGGACAATGGAGGAGCTTTGTCAACCTACCATGTTTGGACGAGGAGGACCGATTGCACCGATGCAAATCAACGCTCCGGAGTTTTCGTTGAAGCACCACATGATTCAGCAAGTGCAAACTAACCCATTCCATGGATTGCCTGATGATGATGCCAACAAACACCTCGACAAGTTCATTACAATCACCCAAAGCATGAAGTTGCCTGGTGCCACAATGGATGTTCTTCGCCTACAACTCTTCCCACATACTTTATCCCATCATGCCGAGAAATGGTTTGATCGTCTTCCAAAGAATTCAATTCACACTTGGGATGACATGACTCAACGCTTTTTGTCGCGCTACTTTCCAACATCCATGGTCAGAGCCTTCGCAATCAAATCAGCGGTTTCATGCAAGATCTCGATGAATCTCTTTTTGATGCTTGGGAAAGATATAATGTCTTGATTGATCGTTGTCCAAACCACAACATGCTCCCTGTGACCTTAATGGATACTTTCTACAACGGTTTGACTTTTCGAGATTGTGATACGATTGATGCAGCCGCCGGTGGCACATTTATGAAAAGGAGACCCGAGGAGTGTAGAGAGCTAATTGAGAACATGACTACTCACCACAAAAGCTGGGATTCCTCTGCTTCTTCAAGGAACAATCCGAGAGTCAATGTTTCTTCTACCTCAGCAAACCCTGATATGACCGAACTCACCCGCATGATGACTGAAATGAGCAAAAGTATCACGCTTCTCGCTTCAAACCAACAACAAAAACATGTTAAAGCGGTTGCCAATCCTTGTGAAACATGCGGCAGTCCTCACTCATACACCGATTGTCCTTCTACTCAAGGAAATACGGAAAATGTGTATGCAGCTTATGGTAATTATTCATCGGAAAATTACCAAGCTCGACCACAAGGGGATAGAAATTTGCTGAGTTACCGATCAAACAACTACCTTTCACCCGGTTTTTCTCCTCAAAACCAAAACCCCGCCAACAACTACAATAGAAGCAACCAAATCCCACCAAGAGCTTCTAATCCTTATCACCCACCCGCTCAACAAACCCCACCCATTAATCCCGATGTTGAAGCCATAATGAGAACCCAAGGTGAGCAAATCAAGAATCTACAGAGTCAAATTATCAATCTTAAAGGAGATATTACCAAGCAAGGAAATGAGATAAGATCCGAGCTTCGAGATAATATTCAATCCTCCTTCAGCAATCAAACCAATGATTTGAAGAATATGCTTGCTAGTTTCTTGCCCGCAGCTCAACCTTCTTCTTCGAGTTCTCTACCTTCAAACACCGTCATCAATCCGCGAGCAAATGTGAGTGCTTTTACTACCCGTAGTGGAATTACCATTGTCGATCCACCAATCCCGCCCCCATCATCTTCACCTCCTCCACCACCATTTATCCCTACTCCTCCTCCACCTAGTATTAGTGCACCATTACCGTCTTCGCCTCGTCATGACGATGTACCTAGGAAGGACCCTTCAACATCTCAACCTTTACCTGCTACACCTTCTACACCTTCACCACCCAAACCCAATATCCCTTATCCTTCTCGTTTAGGCAAGACCAAAATGCTAACCAAGGATGACTCTCAAGTGGCGAGCTATGTGAAGATGATCTCTCAAATGAACTTCAACATTAGCTTTCTCGAAGCACTTGTCCACATGCCGAAATTTGTCAAAGCATTCAAGGAATTTCTTAACAAGAAGGAGAAGCTGATTGAGCTCGCCAACACACGCTTAAATGAAAACTGCTCTGCAGTTATTCTTAAAGAACTTCCGGAAAAGCTTGGAGATCTCGGTCGTTTTGTGTTGCCGTGGTTTTCAACAAAACTGAAGAATTTACTGCCCTTGCTAATCTCGGGGCCAGTATTAATTTGATTCCTTTGAGTGTTTGGAAAACACTATCATTGCCCAACCTTACTCCAACAAAGATGACTCTTGAACTTACAAATCGCACTCTCGCTTACCCCGTTGGTATTTCCGAAGATGTGTTCATTAAAGTTGGCACATTTACTTTTCCGGTCGACTTTGTCGTTTTTTATTATGAAATGGACCCTCGTATTCCTTTAATACTTGGTCGGCCATTCTTGAGAACCGGACGAGCTCTAGTTGATGTTGCCGAAGGTGAGTTAATCTTAAGAGTCGGGAATGATTCACAAGTTTTTAAAATGGGGAAACTTACAAGCAAATCCTTTGGACGAGAATCAGTGAATATGATTAATGTGCTTGATGATTTTGTCATCTACAACAATCCTCTATTCGAGTCTTGCAATGATAACCCACTTTTTCAAGATGATGTGGATGATTCTCTCTCCAATTTGAAACCTTCTCCCATTTATGACTCTCCACCGATCTTCGATGCTTATGATGATGATTCTAGCTCAGATTCGGATGATTATGATAACCTTACCTCCGAGTATCCCGATCTGCCCACATACGATGATTTCGATGAGGCTGATACTCTTTCGAGCGATTCTTCTCATGATGAAGATCCTCCGCCATCACTCGATCCTACTTTGGACGATTACTCATTTGAGGAAGACTTCTCTGCATTTCTCAATACTTACTTCCCTCATGAGAGTGATGCTCCTCCTTATGATTTTGAAGATTATCGTCTTGATCCTACTTTGGATTTGAAGCAAATACTTTCAAAGGAGAAGAAACCGATCGACACCAATATCCGCAGCACGTATGAGTTAACACCTCTTTGTCCCCCTTCTGAGGACGAGGTTGTGCTTCTTCGCGGATCTTCTTCACATTCTGCTGAGCCTGAGTGCTATTTTCCCTTAAAGGAAAAGGTGTTTGACCCCGGTATTGAAATCTTTAAGCCATCTCAGTATCCACCTGATGAAATAAAAGGAAATATTTTAGGAACTTATGGAAATCTGCTTGCACCACTTCACCCTTGCTTCCACCGTGCTCCATCGCTGCTTAAGGGAACCTTGCCTACTCTTCTTTGGCTTGCCTTGTTCGCCTTAAGCTTGTGCTATTTGATGGACGAAAACTATGTCTTTGATCCTGGTGGATATGTTTCATGCTTCTTCCTATGATGATCAAGGTCGAGTCAGGCTCACGACTCGGTTAACAAAAATCAAGCACTTCTTGGGAGGCAACCCATGCATCTATCTTTTAGCTTTGTTTATCCTAAGTGTAGGGGAGACTCGTTGGTTTGCTATTTCCTCTCTTCTCTTAATCAGGGATTCGAGCGCTCAATGATCCACTCTTGATGATTCTTGATGACCCGTGATTCCGTGTCTCCATTTTCCCAGTTCTATCCTAAACTCTTTTCGATTCACTATTTTATATTTTCTCAATATTTAATAGGAATCTCTTTAGTTGTCCTTTCCTTAGCAAGATTTAAACAAAGTGCACAATGTCCTAAGTGTAGGGGAGTTTACACCCACATGCTTCAACATTGAGGACAATGTTTATGTTAAGTGTAGGGGGACTTCTATCGAAGTTAAGTGGCCTTTCCTTGTATTTGTCCTCATTTTAACCGAAAAATCAATTTTTCGAAATCTTTCCTTGCTAGAATAAATCTTTAATAAAGTGGTTTTAATTTTCAAACTTTGTGAATCTTTTGACTCAACCCGAGTTCACTTATCTAAGTTTACTCTAGCTAGTATCCTTAACGTGATTAAGTCAAGTTTTGCTAGGCTTTTATATAGGGAGCTATAACACGCGAAAGTCTTAACTCTCACGGGTTAAGAACAAGAACTTTTCGCAAGTTCCTATAATTGATCCTAGAGAGTCGCTTATCAAGGGAACTTTAAAATGCGATTTCTAAACTTGAAAAAGTCTAAGAGTTTGCAAGATCCTATAGGCGACTCGAAAACCCAAAACTTTGATTTCATAGGCTAAGCATCCACGAGTCTCATTCCTTGAGATTTTAAACTGTGGAGAACGAGAGATGATAGAGCCAATTATAAGTTCGGTATTCTTTCGTGAATTTATGTGAGTTAATTATAAGCCTATTCTCCCATCGCTTGCTAATAAATTTATCTACAATAAATAAGGTTGTACGATTTGAAAAGTTACTTAGCTTCTAGCCTAAGATCGTTTAAAAGTTGCTCGGTATGGATTAGAGTTCATAGCCAAGGCATAACTTATTGAAGCGGGATGCGAAGATTGGCGAGTCCAAAAAGGTCCTAACAAGGCATGAGGGCTATATTTTGTTGCTAAAGATCCAAAAGTGACGTGAAGAATCATTTATCAAAAATCAATATGAAGGATCGAGACACACGACGAAAAGCAAATACTCCCAAAAAGTCATGGAGAAGTGCATCCGAAAAGACCCTAGCAAGGTATGAGGACAAAATAGATCCAAGTAAAAAAGGAGGCGGATCGTTGTATATCAAAGTCCAAAATAAAGATTGGAGAAAAATGAAGAAGTCGTGGTCCAAGTATGAATCTCTCAAAGCTTTAAGTGAAGAAATTCATATTATGAAGAGAAGACCATTATTTCATGAACGTCTCTCAAGGTTTGAAGTATGAAGTCGCGGCCAAATGTCGGTCCGAGAAAGGTCTCAAATCGCGAAGCGAGTTATGCCAAGATATGAACTTTATGAGTTCCCGAGAAGCAGTTTTAAAAGATTTTGTCCTTTAGCTAACTATTGATTAAATCGTTCACTTTATTTTCGGACTAAATAAACTATCGAAATAAGTCAACAATGCATCCTCGTGATCATTCAAGATAATAATAAAATATAAGAGATACCCCTAGGAATAAGGGAGTCTAAGTGAATAATTGGCCCACATGAGTTCGTGTTAGTTTACTAACTTATAATAACAATGATCTCGTTTTTAAGCTTGGTTTGGAGAAAGTGAAAACTTGAGGATGATGATTATTCATGACATTTCCAAAACCCAAGGTATGCTTTTTGATTTCTTTACTTTGTATGTTTATAATTTTATATCTCTTTAATAAAGGCCACTATGGATTGATTATGATGAAAAATGTAAACGTGTTTTGTAACTAATGCATTGCATGAGGACATTGCAATGGTCAAGTGTAGGGGATTTGATAGGTGTGTAAACACCCATCCTTTTCACCACTTAATTACAATAATAACCGAGCCAAAACGTGTATTTTATGTCTTTTATGTCGGAATTATGCGTGGTTTGTGTTTTTGTTGTGATTTAGGACGAAATTGTGAAAAGTGGAGAAAACACGGCATTCACGGACTTTTATTGAAGAAAAAGATGAAAGATGAAGTCGAGAAGTCAAGAGTGCAAAAAGAACGGAAGTCCAAGACCAATTCTGAAGATTTATCGAAGAAAAATTCGAAAGACGGAAGTTTACTTAAAGCCGAAGAACTCAAGTCTATTTTATTGAAGAATTAAAAGACGAGTTCAAAGAAATCCCGAGCCAAAAGTCATTAAAGTCCAAGATTAAAGAAGATTTAAAGGCTTAAGGACTAATGGTGCAATTAACAAAGAGATTAAGAAGAAAGGACTAAGCATGCAATTAAGGAGAAAGGAAAGAGGGGAGGAAGCTTCCTAAGCATTCCTTAATCCTCCCCTATATATAGATTAGTTCTTAATCATTTTCATTTTGTTGGCTAATAGTGACAATTAGTTCTTCCACTTTTAATTACCTTGTCATTTAAATACTTGTCAAATTTAAATACTTGTCTTGCACCTTAATTACCATTTAATTTCAAGTAAGTTTTTCTTTTAATCCTTGTCAATCTTTATCTTTATTGTTCATCTCTCATTCTACCTTTCTTAATCTTTGATTTTTATTGTTTATGTTCATTTTCATGTTCTTATGTTCTTATTTTGATCAAAGTGGGTTTTGATTATCTTGACTAGTTTTGTTAGTTTTGTTGTTTTGGATTGATTGTTTATGATTAATAGATGTTTATTTGTTAGTTTGATTTAATCTTTTTGTTGATTTTGTTAAGTTTTTGTTGAATCCGTGCTCTTTGTATTCCCTTGTTCTTCGGGGTGTTTGTTTCTGTTTTCTGATCTTTCCCAGGTAACGCAAGCCAAGAAACATTCCGTATCAAGGTCTTGTCCAAAGTACTCTATTCGGAATATTCAATATTTCGAATAAGGAAGATATTCCGAATAGGCCTAAGATTCCGAATAGGGAATGTATTCCGAGTAAGGCTGAGTATTCCGCATAGGGAATTATTCCGCATAGGGATATATTCCGAGTAAGGCTGAGTATTCCGCATAGGGAATTATTCCGCATAGAGCTGGATATTCCGCATAGGGCAGCTTATTCCGGATAGGACTTTATTCCGAATAGGGCCAGTCATTCCGAGTAAGAGATTATTCCGAATAGGAACTTATTCCGAATAGGCTGAGTATTCCGGATAGCCAAGACATTCCGAGTAGACAAATATTCCGGATAGAGAGGATTATTCTGGATAGGTGACATATTCCGAGTAAGACTTTTATTCCGAATAAGGGTTTATTCCGGATAGGTAATTTTCATTTTAGTTTTTCATTTTCTGCTTTTTAATTTCGAGCTTTATTTTTCCCGCCTTTTTCCTTACTTGCACTTTAAGTTTAATTGCCTTAGATTTATTTTAGCCTTGCCTTAGTTTAAGTTTTAGTTTTAGTTGCGTTTTAAGTTTGCCTTAGTAAGTTTTAAGTTTGCGTTATTTACATTTATTGCCCTTTAATTTTAGTCAAGCTTTAAAATACTTGTGCCTTTTATTTTAAATTAGACTTAGATTTTAATTACTACACTTTTACTTTAATTGTTTTGCACTTTTTATTTACTACAACGACAACTTTTTGTTTCCACCAAAGACAGCTGAGTTGCATAGTTAAACCAGATCAATTCGATTAGACCACTAGACCGATAATCTTTATACGGGGTGTCAAAAACCTTGTATCAGTATCAAACTCCAAGCTTCCCACAGTATTCGATCTTGCCACAACCGCCTACATCTTATCAGCAACAATACAAGCAACCAGCAACACCATTAGAAGGAGACTCACATCATTTACCTTATGCTTCACAACCATATTCACCTTATCAACCTCCAACAAACCCTGCCATCACTTATCAACAATATGAGGCTCCTCAACCCCCATTACTCACAACATGTTAATGTTCCCTCAAATCAGTTTGTAGCTCAACCAACACTAGTATTCTATTGTGATGACGAGATTCCAGTCCCTGAATTTAGACAAGGGGATAATCCTACTGATATACTTGCTCAAATGTCTGCTTACATCACTCAAGCGTTGAACAAACGAGGTTACAGAGGACCATCTCCAACAAACAAACAGTTGAGGAACTCTTCTAACTCTCGACAACAAGCTACAATTCAAGATGGCAGAGTAACGGTGCAACCGCTTCAGGGGAGACCAAGTTCATCTAATGCTGGGGCACGTCCATCTAAAACTGCTGCTACAAGGGGTGCAAAATAAAGATGATCATATGTTATAACTACAAAGGGGAAGGTCACATGGCTCGAGAGTGTAAGCAGCCTGTTGTCCCTAATATATGATGATGTACTACACGAATTAAAAGAAAGAAAGGAAGATATGAGAAGAATTCTAGAGAGAGAAAGTAGTGAGAGAAAGTAGAGAGAAAATGGTTGGTGAAACTTGTGGAATATTAGATTAGAGAGAAAATGAAATGACCAACCAACCTCTCCTTACATGCAAGGAGAGGTTTATATAGCCTTGCTTACATGTAGCTTAATGGGCTATATGATCATGAGCCGGGCTTTCCTTTTTGGGCTTTGGTTACTTATTAATGAACCTTAGCTTAAAGTTAAGCCCGTAATAACACGACTAATATACTACCTATTACAACGTTCTAAAATACGATACATAATAAACATATGACCGAGCATTCTTGTTTGGCTCAATATTTTGAGGCTAACAATCTCCCCCAATGAGAGGTCATAAACCTTGGTCATTTAGGAAATTTGTAGAGATTACTAATCTCGCCATAAATGAGTCTTGAACGTGTAATCGTAGTCTTGTTCCTTCATGCTGTGATCTTTGAGCCTTTGTCGTTGTCTTTCGACTTTGTCTTTAAGCTTGAGATCTTCAAATCATCCTTGACTTGTCTTTGCCATCTTGCGATCTTGTGTCTTCATCCACATGCTCACACTATTAATTGTTGAATATGTCTTTAGACATGAGTATGTGGTTTCTGAATCTTTGACTTTGCTGAGTACACCGTGACGCCACCTTCTCGAGACAAAACATAGACACGGACTGAATGGCTTTGACATTCGTCCTAAATCGGTAGCGTTTTACCTCCGGTCGGTGAAGACCGTTATACGATATTAAATATCGTACCTGTGATCAGGTAGATTCAATTAAGAATCTCCTTGACAGGGTTTCGCGGCTGTACTAGCCGTTCTCTTTACTCGACCGTCTCAAAGCAAGACTGCGAACATAAAGAGTGAATCAATTGGATAGATATCCGCTTGATTAAAGTCGTCAATTCAAATTCCTGGAACAAGTGTGATTCGTAAAGAATCTTACCATTGTTGCTTTCCAGTTGACACAAGTTTGATTCATAAGAATCTCACAAGTCACCTACCGTAGCGCTGTTTGATGTTGACGCTAGAAGGATTTCCATTCGTCACTGTGGATATTAATGAATATCACTCTGAATGTTCTGGCAAGACCATAAAGATATTGCGTAGAAACCTGAAACGAGTTTGAATCAATTCAGAATCAAACCACTGTTGCTTTTCAGTTTTGCACATGTTCAATTCATAAAGAATCTTGCATATGACCTACCGCAGTGCTGTTTGATGTTAACACTGGAAGGATTTCCACTCATCATTTTGAATACTAAGTAGTATCACTCTGAGTGTTCTAGCAATATCACAAGGATATAGCGTAGGACTCTCTTGATCTTCATTCGTGTGTCCTAACGAGATTTGATTGATGTCTTGGCTCTAGACTCTATTTGTGCACTTTTAGTGCTCGGAGGCTGGAGCAGATGCCACCTATTCAATATCAACTATCTCGGAGTGAGAAAGTCAATAGAAGTCATGTTGTTCTCCGTGACAATAAAACAAACTTCTTTTGAGAGAAGCCTGAGTAGCTAGGAAAGGGTTGTGCTTCACATCACTGGGTCCATGATGAGTTTGTCTTCATGATGAGTTGACCCGGTTTCTGCCTAAGTTGTATGGAGGGCTTCTTTCTTTACACCCTTTATCCTTACATTTCTTTTTCATTCTTCAACCCCTTCAATGCTTACCAAGACATCATTACTAGAACCTTGTTGTGATTGTTCCAGTGCTAGCATCAGTACTTAGTCGGCATTCAGCTACGTTCACATTCTACTCCATCTTTCCTAAGGACTTCTAATAATCTATTGGATTGTCCCTGGGAAGATCCCTCTGGTTCTGGTTGGATCATAGGACTTAAACCTAACCACCCTTTTGACACCAATAACGTCGTGAATTAAAGATGTTGTGGGTATTTGATCGTAACCATGAAAACCATTTTAAATTCTAACGAAGTGTTTGAAAAACATTTAACACCTTGCTAGTTTTGTCGTTTCAGAAATGCTCCCCCTTCACATGTGCATCGATAATCGAAAGTGTTTCGCACATGTAGGTAGGAGTGAAAGTGCTTGAGTCTTATATTAGATCACATTTTAATCACATTTTCTCCCCCTATCTCTAATATATAAAATCTTTTGATATTAGAGATACCAAATTTGATTAAAATATATTTTGAAAAATAGTCTTGAAATCTCCGGGAGAAAGATGTGTTAATCTTTTGCATGAAGTTAAAAATGCTCCCCCTCAAAAATTGATCCAATTGAATTGTCATTGTGAGGATATGATCCACATTTCGCTTTTTGAGGATGGGAGTTGTTGAACACACAATTTTTGAAAGATTTTGAATATCATTGAAAAATTCTTGAAAAAATTGTGTTCAACGCTTTTTGAAAAATCATTTCTTTTTGTCGAAAGGTTTTTCTAAAGCATAAACTTGAGTTCATAGACTTTGAATGTCTTGACGAATCCACTCAAGTGTAAGAAGATTTCTCTTCTTTTGCTGAGGGTAAGGGTACTAAATCGTACACTCCCCCGTGAATATCGATCCGGGTTGCAATCTGAAAGTGATTACAAGCCATTGTGTTGAGCTCAAAACGTTGAATGTTTTGTGACAAGCTCAACCCGTGATAGATTGCTCTACCCGTTGTTTGGAAATATTTGTCCAAAATAGACAATTTCCTTTATTAAAAGAAGAAATGACATGTTTTGAAAAATATTTACAACTTTCATTCGAGCTTTATGTACACACCCGTGTCGTTATTGAGCGACATTTCTAGGCACGTCCATATTATCGATACTGAAAGACATGTCGAGAAGAATATTTTTGGATTTTGAAAGATTTTTAATTTTGTGTTTTGCTTTTATATGTTTTATATTTTTGTATTTTGCTTTTTGATTTTTCAAAGATATTTACAAGTTGATGTTTGATAGATAAATCAAGCAGGCACCTTTTCCAGAATCTCCAGGTCTGCTGGAGTCAAACATCTCATACCAATTTGCCTAACGAGGTACTCAAACCTATCTTTCGACAGAGCTTTCGTAAACAAGTCGGCTAATTGGTAATCCGTTCCAACAAAGTATAATTCAACGATACCTCTTTCAACTTGTTCCTTTATGAAGTGGTATCTGACATCGATGTGCTTCGTGCGGGAATGCTGTACCGGATTGCAGGAGATGGCTATGGCCGACTTTGAGTCACAGTACATAGGTACTTTATCAAAGTGGAAGCCATAATCCGTGAGTTGTGTTCTCATCCAAAGAACTTGAGCACAACACGCAGATAGAGACACATACTCCGCTTCGGCTGATGAAAGTGACGTGCAATCCTGCTTCTTGGAAGACCATCCCACAAGCTTATCTTGTCCAAGAAATTGTGCACCACCAGAAGTACTTTTACGTGTATCAAGACACCCTGCATGATCAGAATCTGAATAGGCCGTTAGAAAGAAACCGGTTTCCCTCGGATACCAGAGTCCCAAATGAATGGTATTCTTAAGGTACCGAAAGATCCGTTTAACCTCCTTGAGGTGCTTTACAGTGGGTCGTGCTTGATATCGTGCACAATAACATGTAGCATGATGAATATCAGGTCTGCTTGCTGTCAAGTACATGAGGGAACCAATCATGGAACGATATCTCGTTTGATCGATGGCAATTCCCTCCAAGTCAGCATCTAGCGATGTTGTTGATAATGGTGTCCCAACGGGGTCACATGAAGTCATACCATGCTTTTTGATTATCTCTTGACAATACTTAGCTTGGTTTATAAAGATACCACTTGGGGATTGGTGAACTTGAATTCCTAGAAAGAATTTTAGTTCGCCCATCATTGACATTTCAAATTTGCTGTGCATTACTTTTTCAAACCATTTTGAAAGTTTTGGGTTTGTAGACCCGAAAATAATGTCATCAACATAAATTTGCACAAGCAAAATGTCATCCCCATATTTATAAGTGAACAAAGTTAGATCAATGGAACCTTTTGAGAAACCTTTGGATACCAGAAATTTCGAGAGCTCGTCGTACCACGCCCTTGGAGCTTGCTTGAGTCCATATAGTGCCTTGTGGAGACGATACACCTTGTCAGGATAATGAGGATTGACGAATCCTTCTGGCTGCGTGACATAGACTTCTTCCTTCAAAGGGCCGTTAAGAAATGCCGTCTTTACGTCCATTTGATAGACAGTGAATCCCTTATGTGCAGCATAAGCAAGAAAAATCCTGACTGCTTCCATCCGAGCAACTGGTGCAAATGATTCATCAAAATCAATTCCCTCTTTCTGGCCATACCCCTTAGCCACTAGCCTAGCTTTGTTCTTGATGATCGTATTCTCTTCATCCATCTTGTTTTTCCAGATCCAACGAAGATTTAATGGAGTCACATCGTATGGTCTGTCAACAAGTTCCCAGACTTTAAGTCTTTCAAATTGTTGAAGTTCATCCGTCATCGATTCAATCCAAGCATGATCAGCCATGGCTTCTTTGATGTTTTTTGGTTCGACTGTACTCACGGTGAGTGCGAACATACAAACATCGCCATCAGTGGCTAGTTGTCGTCTTGTACGAACAGGCTGTGAAGGGTTTCCAATTACGTGAACCAAAGGATGATCTCGGGTCCAATGATGTGTTGAAGGATGTCGTTGATAAAACGTATGCATATTTGACGGATCAACATGGCGAGTAGAAGACTCTCCAGTTTCGTGTACAGGTGTACCGAATGGGTTGATAAATTCGTCATCGTCAGATAATGCACCGTCTGCTTGATTTGTGTTCTCTGGAGCAATGGCAGTAGTTGTGGATGTTGTAGGATCGATTGTTAATGTGATATTCTGAGGAGGTAAATCTGCAACAACCCGTGTTGAAGTAGATGAAGTTGTATCCTTATGTTGACGATGAACGGTATCATCATTCTTATCATGAGTGACAGCGGAAGACTTCGATGCAACTTGTTTCTCCCCCGTGAAATATTCATCATACATTGGTCCATATAACATTTCCAACTCTTCAAGTGTCGTGTCCACTGTCATATCTGCTCTAGGAACATGTTCAGGAACCAGCTTTGAACTTGACGGTTCATTGCTGTGGTCTTGAGTTCCGAGTTCCGTGCGGTTGTGAACGGAAGTCGTTTGGCGTTGTGGATCGGGACTTAAACTGTTTTGTTCAAGTGCCATCTCTTGCAATTCATCAAATCTGATATGTATAGTCTCGACTATCAATTTTGTTCTCTTGTTGTACACTCTGTATCCCTTAGACTGAGTTGCATATCCCACTAAGATGCATGCATCACCTTTTTCTTTCATCTTGTCCAGATTTTCACCGTCTCGAATAATGTAACACGTACATCCAAAAACGTGAAGGTGTTTGAGTGAAGGTTTGCGATCATTAATTATGTGATATGGTGTCTTTTCGTGTCTTGGGATAACTAAGGAGCGGTTTTTTGTGTAGCATGCGGTTGACACGGCTTCGGCCCAAAAGTATAGTGGAATTTTTGAAGCGGATAATAATGTTCGAGCAGCCTCAACTAAAGTATGGTTTCGTCTTTCAACAACGCCGTTTTGTTCGGGTGTTCGAGCAATAGATGTTTCATGTTCAATCCCTTCAGCTTCAAAATAATCTCTCAGTTTTGAATTCAAAAATTCAGTACCTCTGTCAGTACGAACCACTTTAACTTGAGCTTGAAGACCACGTTGTATCACTTTAAGGAAGCTGATGAGAACATCGGGTGTTTCATCCTTGGATCTCAAGAAGTGAGTCCATGTGTACCTTGAGTAGTCATCGACAATTACCATAACGTATTTCTTCCCATTGATACTTTGAACACGCATGGGACCACACAAATCTATATGAAGAAGATCTAACCGTCCTTTAGAGCTAGGTGTAGTCTTTGTTTTGAAACTACTCCGTTTAGCTTTACAAAGCTCACAAGAAGAACAAAGATGATCTTTGATGAATTTCAAGTTAGGAAGGCCTCGCACAATATCTTTCTTGGAAAGCAAGTTGATGGTATCGAAGTTAAAATGAGATAAACGTTGATGCCATAACCAAGCTTGAGTCGTTGAAGCTTTAGCCATGAAACAGATTGGAGTTGAAGATGTGGAGTCTTGTAGTGAAATAGTGTAGAGATCAGTACCCCGTGTTCCGGTAAGTAAGTCATTCCCATCATAATCACGAACAAAACATGTCTTCTTTCTAAAAGCAACCTCCAAATCCGCATCACAGAATTGACCAACCGAGAAAAGATTATGATTGAGCCCTTCGACGTAGTAAACCCTTTTGATAGTGATATTCCCCTGAACTAAGTCTCCATATCCTAGGATCGGTGCAAATTGATCATTTCCGAATCGGACCGTACCCAGGAACTTCTCCACGAAGTTAATTAGAATCTTGAGATTCCCCGTCATGTGCTTCGTGCATCCGGAGTCCATTATGAAGAGAATTACTTCGATCACCTGCAGAAGAATTAGAACACGATGGAGCATTTGCTAAATTGGATTCCATGTTAGTTGTGATTTCCGATTCATTAGTTTCCCTAGTTTCATCACTTAGAGGCACACTAACGCTCGTAGTCACATTTTCTGTCCTAACCTTAGGCATCCATTTATATCCTGGAGGACATTGATTAGCAAACCACCATTTCCAAGGCTTGCTAGCAGACTCATATAATTCCCTAATTCTGCTTCTAGGGTTCTTAGTGGTGGAGTCTGATGCAATACTTTTCTTAGGGGGGGTTGCACCAGAATGGTTCACTTTGCGTTTGGGTTTTCTAGCACTAATAGGCATCACAGTTTGCTTCTTAGTTCTAGTTTCTACGCCTTTGACATTATTCGAAACACACATAGCATGATTAGTATTAGCACACTTTCCACATTTCACACAAACAAACTTAACTTTCATAGCATTCAAAGTCGAATCATTCAAATCGTCATTACACGCGATTACAGACGTTTTATTCTTAGAAACATTGAAAATCCTAGGGTGTTCTTCTACTTCCTTCATCTTCCCTTGACTTTTGTTTTGCCAGACCTTTTCATTCATGCGAGTGCTCTTAAGCTGGGGCCGGCTAACACTAGCAGTGGGGACTACTCCTGTAGTAAAAGACACACGTCTATTAGTGTTTCGAGAAGTCTGAGGTGATTGACTTTCTTTGTTTTGTGTGGGTTTAGTGGTCAATCTATACATCCCTGGTTTAACCACATTTGTGTTCTTAATGCTTTGTGATCGAATATTTGTTTTGGGAGTGTTTTGTGGTAACCTATCCTTCCCATCCGTCTTGGGGGCAAACGCAGGTTTTGCAAATGCAGAATTAGAGAAAACAGATGGTTTTCCCAAGACAGAGGGTCTAGTCACTTTTTGAGCATTGGGTTGTCTTACAACAGGTTTCTTAACACTAGGTTCCACAATCTTCCCACCCATCTTAGCAATGAGTTTCTGCAACTCTGCTATCGCTCTGTCCCTGTCTTGTAACTGAGCTTTCAACCCTTTAATTTCCAATTCTTGTTCGTTCATTTCTCGAAATGTTTGGGAAAGTTTTTCTTGCAATTTATTATCATGTGGAAAACTACCAACGTCTTTTTGCAAAGCAAGTTCAAGAGAATGACAATGTTTTTGAAGGAAATCAGTTTTGTGTTGAAGTAACTCAAAAGCCTTTTTATCAACATTTTCTTTATGTTTCGAAAGCTCAAGTTCAAGACGCTCACATTCTTTGATTTTATCAAGATATTTGCATGCAACATCAGAATATTCATCGATATCAGCACAAGATTGAAGAGTAACACACAAAATATCTTTGGAGAGACATTCTTCTAAGAGTAGATCATATTCGTTTGAAAATTCTAATTTGTCATTTTGAAGGTCATCAATTGCTTTTTCAAGAGACTCAATATATTTTAAATCATCAAACATTTCAGACTGAATTAAATTTTCAAACTCAAGAACATGTTCTTTTATTATCTTCGTGTTTGGTATTAAAAGTTCTTTCACAAGCACAGTTATGTCATGAGGAATCTCGGTTTTCCACTTATCCTTTTGACGTTTCTCCCAATCGCTTTCAACAATTGATTGAACATTATTAACGTGGTGTTTAAGAAAACCAAGTATTTTTCTACTTTTGCTTTTAGAAGCATCTAGAGGCAAATAATTAATATATTTAAAAACATTAGTTTTCCTCTTAGTGGCAAAAGCTTTTTTCCATTGAATTCTTTTTTGTTTGCATTCTAAAAATAATTCCTCACGAGACTTCTATTTTTGTGGAGTGAAAAGACCATAAAGACTGTTTTCATAAGCATAGTTATATGGTTTCACAAAATCTTTATTGACCGGTGATCTACTCTCCTCATCCCAAAGGGACGTCTCTTCACTATCGAGGTTAGTTACAGGGCAATCATGATTGGTCCATTCGGACTCGTCAAGATATAAATGGGGGTTTGCAGCTTGAGCTTGTTCGAGGTACTTGGGGGTGGCAAAGCTAGGTTGACCCTTGAAAAACGACCGAGGTGCTATCATTCTTACGGTTTGAATAGAGTCATGTGTATTATAAACAACTTTTTTCAAAAAATCGACTTGTTCTTCGAGATCCTTTACTTTTTCAGTATCTTTGCTTTGTCTATTTTTGAAATCTTGTTTTAATGTTTCAACCTCTTGTTTCTTCTCGTCAAGAATTTTAGCAGAATCGGTGGTTTTCATAGAAATTCTCTGTTCAAGTTCATTAACTTTTGTTGTGGCAAGGTACGTTTTTTGACGTTCATCACTTAATAAAACATTAAATTGACGTTTTTCTTTAGTTAACAAAGCAAGAGCTTCATTGTATTTATTTTCAAAATCGTCCTTTTTAACGTTGATGACACGACTTTTGTACCCCTCAAGCTCGTTGGTCTTTTGAAGAAGCTCAGCCCTATAACTATCAATAGTCTCACTAGATTTTATAAGAGCGACTTTGCATTCTTCAAAGTTTTGAGTGAGCGCTGCGTTTGCCTTCTTTAATTGCTTTTGATTCTTTCTATTTTCATTGACATCTTTTTGTAAACTAGCAATTAAATTAGCAAGCGCGACACGCTCCTCGTCATCATACTCATTTGCATGTTGATCATCCTCAAACTCATTATTGCACATGTCTGATGAATCGGGTGTGGTATTGCTATCAACCGTTTCCATCATACACGTGTGAGTAATTGTTGTTGGTAGATCACTATGCTCATGTGTATCACCAAACACATTATATTCAGCATCATCTTGTACCTTATCAATTAGCTTGGTATCAAAGATAGGACCATTGTCATCTTCAGTGACGTTAAGGACCTCATGAATCTTTGCCATGTATGAATAATGTGCCTCGAGTTCTTGGTCGGAGAGTTCATCATCTGTGTCGTCAAGCATTTCTCCTTCCTCAACTGATAACTTGATTCCAGCTTCCATTTTCTTGCACAACAACATCTTTTCCTTATGATAACCATAATCTTTAACCCTCTTTGGCTGCCTGCATTCCTTGGCCAAATGCCCAAAACCTCTGCAGTTAAAACACTGAATCCCACTTTGTTGCACAACTTGAGTACCAACAGTTTCCCTATTTCCAACAACAGTAGCCACCCTCTGATTATCATACTTAGGTTGTCGATCATACTTTGGAGGACTATCAACACGTCTTCGTGTATCATACCTTGGAGGACTCTGTGCATGGGTGTTCCTCGAGTTTGAAGATGTTCGAAGGTTGTTGTTGGTGGGTTTGTAGATTTTCTTATATTGCTTCATAACGAAAGCCATTTGTTGCTTGAATTCCCTATCCCTTTGAGCTACTTCTTCATCACTGTCTTCTTCGGATGATTACTCAGGTATGGGTGATGGTGCTCTTGCAACTTCTTCATCACTGTCTTCTTCATCACTGTCTTCTTCGGATGATTACTCACGAAAGCCATTTGTTGCGTTTTAAGTTTGCCTTAGTAAGTTTTAAGTTTGCGTTATTTACATTTATTGCCCTTTAATTTTAGTCAAGCTTTAAAATACTTGTGCCTTTTATTTTAAATTAGACTTAGATTTTAATTACTACACTTTTACTTTAATTGTTTTGCACTTTTTATTTACTACAACGACAACTTTTTGTTTCCACCAAAGACAGCTGAGTTGCATAGTTAAACCAGATCAATTCGATTAGACCACTAGACCGATAATCTTTATACGGGGTGTCAAAAACCTTGTATCAGTATCAAACTCCAAGCTTCCCACAGTATTCGATCTTGCCACAACCGCCTACATCTTATCAGCAACAATACAAGCAACCAGCAACACCATTAGAAGGAGACTCAACATCATTTACCTTATGCTTCACAACCATATTCACCTTATCAACCTCCAACAAACCCTGCCATCACTTATCAACAATATGAGGCTCCTCAACCCCCATTACTCACAACATGTTAATGTTCCCTCAAATCAGTTTGTAGCTCAACCAACACTAGTATTCTATTGTGATGACGAGATTCCAGTCCCTGAATTTAGACAAGGGGATAATCCTACTGATATACTTGCTCAAATGTCTGCTTACATCACTCAAGCGTTGAACAAACGAGGTTACAGAGGACCATCTCCAACAAACAAACAGTTGAGGAACTCTTCTAACTCTCGACAACAAGCTACAATTCAAGATGGCAGAGTAACGGTGCAACCGCTTCAGGGGAGACCAAGTTCATCTAATGCTGGGGCACGTCCATCTAAAACTGCTGCTACAAGGGGTGCAAAATAAAGATGATCATATGTTATAACTACAAAGGGGAAGGTCACATGGCTCGAGAGTGTAAGCAGCCTGTTGTCCCTAATATATGATGATGTACTACACGAATTAAAAGAAAGAAAGGAAGATATGAGAAGAATTCTAGAGAGAGAAAGTAGTGAGAGAAAGTAGAGAGAAAATGGTTGGTGAAACTTGTGGAATATTAGATTAGAGAGAAAATGAAATGACCAACCAACCTCTCCTTACATGCAAGGAGAGGTTTATATAGCCTTGCTTACATGTAGCTTAATGGGCTATATGATCATGGGCCGGGCTTTCCTTTTTGGGCTTTGGTTACTTATTAATGAACCTTAGCTTAAAGTTAAGCCCGTAATAACACGACTAATATACTACCTATTACAACGTTCTAAAATACGATACATAATAAACATATGACCGAGCATTCTTGTTTGGCTCAATATTTTGAGGCTAACACAGCCCAAGAAGAAAAGGGATAGCAAATGGTTTCAGGAGAAGATCTACTTGGTGAATACTCAAGCCCAAGGACGTGAGCTCGATGAAGAAGAGTTAGCATTTCTCGCAGATCCAGGAGTTACGGACACTGACGGTCTCACAGTAGCCATCACAAACAATGCCGCATATCAATGTGATGATCTTGATGCATACGACTCTGACTGTGATGATCTCAATACCGCCAAGGCAGCTCTCATTGAAAATATTTCACTTTATGGAGCTAACATAATTTCTGAGGTACCAAATACTACCAACGCTACTAGTATTGTACCTTATCAAGTTGAGCAAGGGTCTGAGTATCCGGAACAGCCTCCGGTGGTTAGTAGCTCAAACGAGGAGACAAACAATGATAACAATATCAATGCAAGTCCTCAGACTTTGAGTGAAACACAACCGGGAGCTATTAAGTCTACAAAGTCGTTTGCTCAACAAGATTTGGTTATGGTGTCGGCATCTATGCTTGGCCAAATGAATAATGCGGTCCTTGAAACCCTCAGTGTTAATCAGACTTTATCTGCCGAGCTTGCTTTGTATAAGGAAAAGGTTAAAACCTTGGAATTAACTCCAGTGACCACTACCTTAACCAATCCTGAATTTGATAGGTTTAGGAAAGTCCAAATGGATAATTTGCTAGAAATTGAGAGTTTAAGAGCAAATCTTTTGAAAGAACTTAAAGAAAAAGAGTCAGTCGTTAATAATTTTCGAAAAATACAAACGGATTTCGAAATTCTCGAGTCTAAAAGAGTTGAAACGGAAAATAAGGCGTCTGAGAAAGTTAAAAAGACTGAAGTTTTGCTTTTAAAACAATACTCTGCTTCACATTTAGTACACTTGTTTCATTCTTCTTTTCAAGAATTCAATCTATCGCCTCTAATAGACCTACCACCTAACCCGGGGTATGCAAAGCAAGCATTTAACCACAACCCACGACTTTATGATGCAACAAAGTTAGGAATGGTCTTAGATCCGATTGTGTTTTCAAATGAATCTGAGAGTATGTCACTACATAAAGAGAACCGGTCAAAAGTTATTTTTACATATCTTGATTATGATTATGCACAACTTAATGCAACGTATGCAAAAATAGATCTTAGAATTCGCTTTAATATGCAAAAGGAATTTATCCATACACCAGCTTACATGCCTACTAGAGAAAGCCTTAGTATACTTCCTACACTTGTTAATTCGGACGAACCTAAGGAAATTCCTAAGAATCTTCCACCGGTAAGTACGGTATTGCTAAGCTTGGAAGAGATTCAGCGATACCTAACCGGATTTGACAAGGTCATCCAGGAATGTACGACTTCAACGGCTCAAACCGCTGGAGAATGGGCTTTTGAACACATGAAAACGGTGTTTGAGAAAGAGATCGTTCTGTTTGTAGACAGTATTAAAGAGGGATTTTTAGATCTCGGGGAAAATCTTAGTTTCGAAATGGGTGAAGTTCGAAAAGTTTTTTATGAAATGGATGATGCTTATGAGCAACATTTAATTGAGAAAGAAAAGATTTTGTCCGAATATGACCGATTCTTAGAACATATAGTGTCTCTCGAAGTGATGCAAGTTGTTACTACTGAATTTGCTTGTGTGATGTCCTCTGCTATGAATAAATGTGATGATGTGCATGATATATCTGTGAATATTGTTGAACCTGTGAATAATGTAGATAATCATTCTTGTCATGAATCTAACGCTGAATTTTTAAAGCTTCAAGATTCTTATAACTCACTTTCAAAACGTTTTGATGAGCTTCAACAACATTGTATATCTCTTGTAATTGAAAATCAATCTAAAAAGGAAACTCTTTCAAAAACAAATGATTGTGAAAACTCTGTTGAGACTAGTGACAAGATGATTCAGGTGGTTTAGGCATTAGAGGAAGAAATTATGAGACTTAAGAGAGAATCCGTAGTAGAGAAATTGGAACTAGAGGTTGCAGAGATTAAAAATCATGCCCTAGAAGATAGAATTACTTCTATGCTAGGGGAGTTTGATAAAGTAAAGCAGGGTTTTTCACAAATTTATGGTTCGTTAGAAGAACGCTTCGCTATTAATGCGGCAGAGCAAAAGTCACTCGTTGACCAACTGAACCATAAGTGTGAGGAAATATCTGACTTAAATATTCAACTCATAGACAAAAACATGGTTTTGGCTGAATTAAAGGAGACACTTCAACTCAAAGGACAAGAAGTTGTTGATAATCCAGCTACAATCTCTGCCCCGACCTCTAGTGCTCCAAAAACCAACAAGGTGGTGATCACTAAGAACCTATACAATAAGAACAATCCACTATCATATACGTTATATATGGATCATGCAGTTAAGAACGCGAATCTTGCTAGGGATGTGGTAGATGATCTTTATGAACTTTATCCTATGAATAGTAACTATTACCATGCTCATGCTTACATTGAGAGGGTACAACAATGCTTAGAGCACTTGAAGTACATAGGACAACCGGGTTCTGCACCACTTAAACAACAAACCACCATAATTGCCATGACTCCATTCAATAAAAATCCAGGATCTAAGCCTCTATTAAACACACCCATCGAGGCTAAATCAAAATCTGTCACTAATGTTCCCTTGGCTTCTACAGGAGTAATTGTATCTACTAAGGCTAAAGGATCTCAAAACAAGAAGAATAGGATCAAGCCTTCCACTAGTAGGACTGCGAAGAAGAAAGTAGAAGTTCACCCTAGGAATGTTATTTCAAATTTGAAAAAAAAAGAATTATGTAATTAAGACTAAAGGCCCTGCATTTGTGTAGCAACCTAAGCAAAATGTGAATTCTAATTTGCGATGTTGGAATTGTAACGAATGCATGTTTTCTAAGCATAATGATTTATGCCTTGTTGATCACGTGAATGAAATGTATACAATTAGGAACAATCTTGAATGGATTCCAACGGGGAAGAAATTCACCCAAGTTGGTTGGCAATGGAAACCCACTGGTAGGACCTTCACAGCTAATGGAACTACGTGCCCTTTAACTAGGATCACATCCACGGAAGTTAGGTCTCAGCGTCCTTTAAATAGGAACACTAGCACTAAGAAATGGAAAAAGCGCCCTTTAACTAGGTCTGCCCCTACTATTGTGCCTACCAGTGAAGAAGTACCTCAGGATCTTAGACAACTAGAATCTAAGTCGGCATTTAGGAAGCGAATCTGGAATCCTAAGAATTCTTCGGTTAGCAAATCTAAGATAAATATATCTGTACCTACTAACACAGAGGAACTACTAGATTCCGATACATCGTCTTTGTCTGGTGATATTTTTAGGTGGTCCAAATCATCCTCTGGTACTTGGACTCTGGATGCTCAAAGCATATGACCGGAGACCGCTCGATGCTCAGAAATTTCGTCAGCAAGTTTCGAGGAACGGTGAAATTCGGCAACGACCATATTGCGAAGATCATGGGCTACGGTGAATATCAAATTGGGAATTTTACGATTTCAAGGGTATATTATATGGAGGGACTTGGTCATACTTTATTTTCAGTGGGACAATTTTGCGATTCAAACCTTGAGGTGGCTTTTCGACAACATACTTGCTTTATTCACGATCTTGCAGGAAATTATTTGTTAAAAGGTTCTCGAGGGGATAATCTCTAAACACTGTCCATTCAAAACATGATGGTTGACTCTCCTGTATGCCTTCTTTCCAAAGCATCTAAGACCAAGTCATGGTTGTGGCATCGTCGGTTATCTCATCTTAACTTTGATGCTATTAACCATTTGGCTAAAAACGAACTTGTTCGTGGTCTTCCAAAACTTAAGTTCGACAAGGATCATTTATGTTTTGCGTGTTCTTTGGGGAAAAGCACCAAGAAGTCATACAAACCTAAAGCTGAAGACACCAACCAAGAACCACTGTATCTTTTGCACATGAATCTTTGCGGGCCAATGCGTACGGCTAGTGTGAGTGGTAGAAAATACATCCTCATCATGGTGGATGATTTCTCACAGTTTACATCGGTAAAGTTTTTAGCAACCAAGGATAAAGCACCAAATTATATTATTACTTTCTTAAAGATGATCCAAGTACGTCTTAATGCTACTGTTCGCCGCATTCGCACTGATAATGGAACTGAGTTCGTTAATCAAACTCTACCAGACTATTATGAAAAGGTCGGTATTTCACATGAAACTTCTGTTGCTCGCACTCCACAACAAAACGGTGTCGTGGAAAGACGTAACCGTACACTTATGGAAGCTGCTAGAACTATCTTGATTTATGCGAATGCTCCTTTATTCTTATGGGCTGAAGCAGTGGCAACCGCATTTTATACCCAAAACCACTCCATTATTCATAAACGCCATGGAAAAACTCCATATGCGCTACTTCATGGACATAAACCTGATATTTCATTTCTTCATGTGGTTGGTGCACTGTGTTATCCAAATACTAATAGTAAGAATTTGGGCAAACTTCAACCGAAGGCTGATATTGGAATTTTCATTTGTTACTCACCCGCAAAGAAAGCTTACCGAATTTATAACCGTCATCTTGGCAAGATAGTAGAAACTTTGGATGCCGATTTTGATGAGCTGACAGCGATGGCTTCTGAGCAACACAGCTCTGAACGCGCACTTCATGAGATGGGAACCGGTACGATTAGTTCTGGATTAACTCCCAACAATCCTACTTCTCCATCATTTATACCACCTACAAGGCCCGAGTGGGATGAGTTATTTCAACCTATGTTTGATGAATTCTTTTATCCACCTAGTAATGATTCTCCAGCACCTGCAGCAGTAGCTCCGATTACCGAAGTTGTTGCTCAAGCTAATGGAAATCAGTCCGAGCAATCTACTGTCACTATTGAACCAGATTTCCCATCCCCCACTAATTCAAAAACTACACCTGAATCATCACCCCCACTCCCCGTAATTCGAGTGAGATTGTCATGGCGCAAATGCAGATATGGTCCGGTATTCTCTTGTTCCCTGTATTGGTTATGTTCTTTATTTCTTGTCTAGCAGAAACTAATCGAGCTCCGTTCCTAATGATGTTGAAGAGGATTAATATGATCCCGATTTGGAAATTGCTCACTCACAAGAGCTTCCATTCTTTGGTTCACAAATACCCGAAAACCCTAACGGTGCGTCTACCTCAGAGGAAGCTCCTGCAATCGTTCACTCCCGAACACCACAGATTGAAACTCACAAGACAAAATGGACAAAGGATCACCCAATCCGCAATATTATTGGTGACATCGATCGACCAGTCTTAACATGCCACCAACTCTAAGAACATGCATTATATTTCTACTTTGATGCATTTCATTCCGATACTGAACCTAAAAATTGGCAACAAGTCATGACAAAATCATCTTGGATTGAAGCCATGCAAGAGGAACTTAATGAATTTCAACGTCTTGAAGTGTGGGAATTAGTTCCTTTACCCAAAAACGTTGAAATCCTTACATTGTTGTGGGTATATAAGGTTAAACTCGATAAGTTAGGTGGAGTGCTAAAGAACAAAGCTAGATTGGTTGCTAGAGGTTACAAACAGGCTTTGGGTATTGACTTTGAAAAATCCTTTGCTCCTGTTGCACGATTGGAGGCAATTAGACTATTCCTTTCCTATGCTGCTCACATGAACATGATCGTCTAATAATGGATGTTAAGATGACATTTCTTAATGGTGAATTAAGGGAAGATGTCTACGTAAGCCAGCCGAATGGATTCGTCAACTCGGAGTATCCTAATCACATGTACAAGCTCAAGAAGGATCTTTATGGGTTGAAACAAACTCCACGCGCGTGGTATGATCTCCTATCGTCTTATCTCATCTCGAAAGGCTTCTCCAAAGGCAAAGTGGACCCAACATTATTTATTCTCAAGGAGGACAACGACTACTGGTACAAATTTATGTTGATGATATAATATTTGCTGCCACTAATCAAAGACTATCTGACCATTTTGAGAAAATCATGTCCACACGTTTTAAGATGTCGATGATGGGAAAATTTTCATTTGTCTTAGGGTTGCAAATTTCTCAAAATCCCAGAGGCATCTTCATTAGTCAATCCAAATTTGTTCTTGAATCATTAAAGAAGTATCATTTTGAAAATTGTGACCCCGTGGATACTCCAATGGTGGAGAGATCCAAGTTAGATGAGGATAAGGAAGGGATAGCTGTCGATCCTAAACTTTACCGTGGAATGATTGGCACCCTTTTTTATCTGACTGCTAGCAGGCCTGATTTGAAATTTGCTATAGGCATGTGCGCCCGGTATCAGGCTTGGCCTATCGAAAAGCACTTACATGTTGTGAAAAGGATCTTTCGGTATCTTAAAGGAACACTTCATCGAGGTCTGTGGTATCCGAAGGATTGCTCTATTGCACTAATATTATATGCAGATGTGGATTATGTTGGGTGTCAAGATACTAGACGTAGCACTTCTGGTAGTGTGCAACTTCTTGGAGATAGACAGGTTAGTTGGGCATCCAAAAGGCAGAAAAGTGCTGTGATATCAAGTACATAGGCTAAATACATTGTTATGTCCGGTTGTTGTGCTCAAGTTCTTTGGATGCGATCTCAATTAACTGACTACTGTCTTGGATTCAACAAGATCCCAATGTACTGTGATAACAAAAGTGCAATTGCCCTTTGCTACAACTACGTACAACATTCCCGAGCGAAGCACATTGACATACGCTACCACTTCATCAAAGAGCAAGTGGAAAATGGAGTGATCGAACTGTATTTTGTCAACACTGAGTATCAGCTAGCAGATATATTCACAAAGGCCTTAGATCGAGGACGTATTGAGTTTTTGATCGAAAAGCTAGGCATGAAATCATTCTCACCAGCGACACTTAAGGAGTTGGCAGAAGAATCTACAGAATAGTGGTGGTAAACTATTCGAGGGTATCCTTTGATCGTGATCTTGTATATTATCGTATATATTTAAACCACCAAAAGAAAAAAAATATAAAACATACAAAAACCATAAAAAATATAAAATCAAGAAAATCCAAAAATATTTTTCTTTTTAAATCGGGCATGTCTTTTAGTACGGTAATATTTATGGCCTTAGAAATGTCGATTAAAATTAACACGACGCCATCAATTGAGTCCGTATAAAAGTTGTACATATTTTAAAACATGCCCATATGGCTTGTAGTTATTTTAGACTACAACCCGCTTTTCGCATTAAAGTCACGTATTTCTTACAAAAACGTTGGCTCACAACGGGAATTCATTTTCTCAAGTATGGTTTACTTTTAAACCATACAATGGATTGAGTTTACTTCATAACTTGGTCTAACACAAATTTATGTACGTTTCAGTGCACTTATTTTGTAAAAATAAGAGAAATCTTATTGCCACCAAGAATCGTTCTTTTAAATCATTAAACGAAAAATGCTTTCATTGGTATTCGAATCCTTAAACAAAGACTTCAGCTCTTTAAATAGAGAATGGGTCAATGTTTAAGGGGTAGAATATCTTAAATCGTTTTTGTCATCAATATATCGTCTTCCAGAATCTTTCTCAGAAAAATAAACGGTTAAATGTTGTTCATCATGTGTTTGTTAAGTATGTGGTATTTGGATTTGCTGTAGACTGTTTATCATACTTGTGATTAGACCTTAGAAATTCATGGTTTTTAGGCAAATCATTTAAGTGCGTTGATTCGTTGAGGGTGCTCAATAGTTAAAAGAATAGTTAAACTTAAAAAGGTTTTTTTAACTAAAATGAAAAACGAAAGAAAATGAAGGGCCAAATGTGTAAAATCCCTCAAAATTGACTTTAGGTCAAATAATTGACCCCACCCCTTCTCCCTTTTTTTTCGTTCCACTGTCACAATCAAACAAACAAATCACTTTGCCGCCATTAATTTTCTTCAACAAAGATCTTGCTGTGTTTCTCTTTTGTTCATCAAACCTTAGGTAAATCAGCTTTACCTCTTTGCTTAATTAAACGATTCCAACAGGTGTGATAGGGTTTAAATAGATCAACTAATTTGATTGAATAACAAGGGGTTTTGTTTACGGTAATTCATAGGACCTTGCGTTGATTGATTGCTTTAAATCCACAAACACTTGCGTTGATTACTTGTGTGTGATGTTAAAACAGTTAAAAGCAAAATCGATTTCAGACTTAGGTTGGGTATAGACATATTCCAAACTAGGTTGGGTATAGACATATTTCGAACTAGGTTGGGTATAGACATATTCCGAACTAGGTTGGTGTTTACTCTTATCCCGAAATTGCATGTATTCTGAACTAAGTCACGAATGCCCTTATTCCGAACTAAGTCACGAATGCCTGTATTCCAAACAAAGTCATGAATGCATGTATTCCGAACTAGGTCAGCAATGTTTGTATTCTGAATTAAGTCACGAATGCCCGTATTCCAAACTAGGTCACAAATGGATGTATTTCGAACTAGGTCTCAATCGTTTGTACTCCGAACTAAGTCACAGATTGATGTATTCTAAACTATGTGTGTGATGGATGTATTCCGAACTATGTGTGTGATTAAGGATTCCGAACTATGTGGCGATTATAGTGTATTCCAAAATAGGTCAGAAATGGCTCATTCCGACTTAAGTTAGAATTAGCTTATTCAGACTTATGTGCATCATCGTGTATTCTGAATTAGGTCAGACATGGTTTATTCCGAACTAGGTCAGAAATGGCTCATTCCGACTTAGGTGAGAATTTGCTTATTCAGACTTATGTGCATCATACCATATTCCGACTTATGTGTTTCATAATCCATTCCGACTTAGGTGCAGTATTTAAAGGATTCCGAATTATGTGATGAATGCTTGATTCCGAATTATGTTTGGAATGATGTATTTCGAATTATGAGTTGCATTTTTGTTATGATATGCTTGTTTTGGTTTCTATATTATTTTGGGTAATACTTGTATAGTCTTTTAGGTACTACTTGTTAAGTTGTCAAGGAAAATGCTTTAGGATGCTTTTAAGGTATATACTACATGATATATATCTCTGGTGTATCAATGTGTATGTTTTTATCTTAAGCAGATTTCATGTCTCGCACTCAAGAGAAAAAAATTCAACTTGACAATGAACTAGTACCAGAAGAAACCCATCTTCCAATCACTTCTAATAATCAACGATTGAAAGAAGGTTTCATTCCATCACAAGCAGCATTCAGAATAGCTATCGAAATCCTTGATCTCACACCAATCAAAAATGCATTACGGATTTCAGCATGTGTTCTAGAAATTTACATGCATGAGTTTTCATCCTCTCTCAAAGCCATCACAAACACAAAGTTTTCCTTCAAAATCAATCGTCAGAAGAAGGAATTTTCTCTTAGACAGTTTCATGAAATCTTTGAATTTCCTCCTCCTAAAGGGAAAACATATGCTCCTGTTCCAGATTTAACACAAATATTTGATCTGATTGTGTCTCTTGGTTATGATGGAGAATTTCCAAACATATCCAATTTCAACACCTCTAGACTTGGACAACCCTGGAAAGCAATCTTTACTATCATTATCCGATGTTTTACGAGAAAATCCAAAGGGTTTGATTCTATGAGAATTTCTCAAGCTCGTATCTTCTATGGAATCTACAAGAGACTCGACTTGGATTATGCTGCTCTCTTATGGGAAGAATTTCATTATCAAGCCTTCAGAAACGTTAAGAAGAAATCTGATCACTTTTAGTTTCCACAATTCACAAAGCTTATTATCAACTACTTCATGAAAGCCGATGAAGCTATAGATCGACGTGGAAGATTCTTTGTTAACTCAGAAGATGATGATTTCTTCATAGTACACATGAGACAATAAGGACCAAAGATTGTTTACTCGGGTATTCCTGCTCCTGTTCCGGATCATATAATGAATGACAAAATCAAAAAGAGTGCTTCATGCAAGACCCTTCTGAAAGAAAATGAAGATCATTCAAAGAGAGTAGAATTGGTTGAATTCAATGCATAGGTCAAAGCACCAAAACCCAAAGGCAAAAGGAAGGAAACTGATTCCTCAGAAGCTGATACACCAACACAAGACGAGGGCAAAAGAACAAGAACAATGTCTTTATGGGAAAAAAGGCCAAGGGAAAGAAAACACTTCTCTCGGATGAAGATTTTCTTGAAGACATTGACGAACAACAACAGCCGTTGACTGAGAAACAACAATCCAAGCAATTGAAGAAGGCTTTAATACAAAGTAGACAGGAGACCGGAGGTAGTGGATCGAAACAGACAACGAAAGTCGTCTTGCCTGACATTGCTGAATTTGGAGATCCAGATAATTTCGTTGACGAACCAGTTTAGGATGACGAAGATGATCAACAATACGAACAAAAAGATACGTTCATTGATGATATTCAACCAGAGACAACAGTTACAGGGAACATCCACAAGGACAAGAGTGTTACCAAATCCTCGTCTTTGTCTGATCCAGTAGGTAAGTACTTGAACCTTGACTCTCTTGAATCTGAAGTTACTAACAATGATCTTTCAACAAACCCGAACATGGTAAATGTCCCTGTAACTGAGGCCACGACATCTGTACTAAGCACCATTGTAACAACTCATGTCACACCTACACAATCAACTGCTCATCCAACACTATTGGTGACATCCCCACCCGTCACCCCAGATTTTATGAAAATCATCGAACAACGCTTGAAGGCTCAAGAGGATAAGACTATTCTAGTTACAGAGCAATTAGAATCCTCAAAGACAGCCTATGCAAAGGAACTCTCTAGTCTTCGTGATGAATTAGCAAGCAAGAAAGATTTTGAAAAAGAAATCGACCAACTTCAAAAAGAATTAACAAGTCGTCAACAATATAAAGAGTTAATAAGAGAAAGTCTAGAAGCTACAGCAGAAAGGAAGCAAGAATCAATTAAACGTCTTCGCGCACTCAGAAACAAATACAAAAAAGAGAAAGAAGAACTTGTTCAAGCTAATGCTAAACTGATTGAATCAATCGATGCAAAGGTTCAAGAATCTATTGAAACGGTACTCCCTCCTCTGCGAGATGAACTAAAAGACATCGCTGCAAGCAAAATGATGATCAAGTCTTCCGACACTCAGCATTCCGCCTTTCTCATAGCTCAAAGACTCACAGACTACGAGTTGAAGAAGCTGTTGCATGCTAAGATGATTCAAGTCGGGTCCTACAACCGAACGCCAGAACAACAAGCACTTCACAAGGCTATAAAGACGGCAATGGATCAAGACACCGAGATATTTGAAAAACATGGCACTATCGTCCCATACAGCAGTCTCGATCTAGAAAAAGACGATGAAGGTGAGGATGAGTCAGACAAACTCGATGAATCTTCGGAGAATGAAGATGACGATGACGATGACGATGAAGATGACAATGATGATGATGGTGACAATGATGATAAGGGTGATCGTATAGATGATGATGATGACAGCATGGAAGAACGAATTAATGATGAAGATGAATCAAAGAATGATGATGAAGAGGAAAAGAATGAAGAAGAGGCAGAGGATGATAACAACAAAGATAAGTCAGATGTTGAAGGGGATCAAACATCAGGAAAAGGTGACAAGTCTCGAAAGGATAAAGATCAAACAACTTCAACAGCCGAGGAAACTCCATACTCCGAGTCAACTCCAACCGGCAAACGCACCAAACACCGTCATGATGTTGATGCTAATCTGACATCGGGTTCACTACAATCAACTCTAGCTATCACATCTACATCACCACCACAACAAATACCCATCTGTGAACCCGATCAACCTATACCTGAAACGTCTAAGTCTACACCGGTAAAGGACATTCAACGTACTCAGACAATTCAAGTAATTTTTTCGAATCGAGCTCCAGAATCTGGGCAAGGTTATGATATTCCAGAATTGAGTGAATCGGCATGGGTGGATACAATTAATGTAGATGAAGATGCACCCGAGCAACCTTGGGTCACAGAAGCTGCTAGCATTCGTCCGCTAACTCGAGAAGATGAACCAGATTTCTCCCAAATCCTCAACAATCCCATCGACTTCTCAGCATATCTAATCTACAGGTATGGAACTGACAATATAACTCCAGCGATGGTAACTCGAACCTTTCATGATCCGATGTTTTACGGGAAAATCCAAAGGGTTTGATTCTATGAGAATTTCTCAAGCTCGTATCTTCTATGGAATCTACAAGAGACTCGACTTGGATTATGCTGCTCTCTTATGGGAAGAATTTCATTATCAAGCCTTCAGAAACGTTAAGAAGAAATCTGATCACTTTTAGTTTCCACAATTCACAAAGCTTATTATCAACTACTTCATGAAAGCCGATGAAGCTATAGATCGACGTGGAGGATTCTTTGTTAACTCAGAAGATGATGATTTCTTCATAGTACACATGAGACAATAAGGACCAAAGATTGTTTACTCGGGTATTCCTGCTCCTGTTCCGGATCATATGATGAATGACAAAATCAAAAAGAGTGCTTCATGTAAGACCCTTCTGAAAGAAAATGAAGATCATTCAAAGAGAGTAGAATTGGGTGAATTCAATGCATAGGTCAAAGCACCAAAACCCAAAGGCAAAAGGAAGGAAACTGATTCCTCATAAGCTGATACACCAACACAAGACGAGGGCAAAAGAACAAGAACAATGTCTTTATGGGAAAAAAGGCCAAGGGAAAGAAAACACTTCTCTCGGATGAAGATTTTCTTGAAGACATTGACGAACAACAACAGCCGTTGACTGAGAAACAACAATCCAAGCAATTGAAGAAGGCTTTAATACAAAGTAGACAGGAGACCGGAGGTAGTGGATCGAAACAGACAACGAAAGTCGTCTTGCCTGACATTGCTGAATTTGGAGATCCAGATAATTTCGTTGACGAACCAGTTTAGGATGACGAAGATGATCAACAATACGAACAAAAAGATACGTTCATTGATGATATTCAACCAGAGACAACAGTTACAGGGAACATCCACAAGGACAAGAGTGTTACCAAATCCTCGTCTTTGTCTGATCCAGTAGGTAAGTACTTGAACCTTGACTCTCTTGAATCTGAAGTTACTAACAATGATCTTTCAACAAACCCGAACATGGTAAATGTCCCTGTAACTGAGGCCACGACATCTGTACTAAGCACCATTGTAACAACTCATGTCACACCTACACAATCAACTGCTCATCCAACACTATTGGTGACATCCCCACCCGTCACCCCAGATTTTATGAAAATCATCGAACAACGCTTGAAGGCTCAAGAGGATAAGACTATTCTAGTTACAGAGCAATTAGAATCCTCAAAGACAGCCTATGCAAAGGAACTCTCTAGTCTTCGTGATGAATTAGCAAGCAAGAAAGATTTTGAAAAAGAAATCGACCAACTTCAAAAAGAATTAACAAGTCGTCAACAATATGAAGAGTTAATAAGAGAAAGTCTAGAAGCTACAGCAGAAAGGAAGCAAGAATCAATTAAACGTCTTCGCGCACTCAGAAACAAATACAAAAAAGAGAAAGAAGAACTTGTTCAAGCTAATGCTAAACTGATTGAATCAATCGATGCAAAGGTTCAAGAATCTATTGAAACGGTACTCCCTCCTCTGCGAGATGAACTAAAAGACATCGCTGCAAGCAAAATGATGATCAAGTCTTCCGACACTCAGCATTCCGCCTTTCTCATAGCTCAAAGACTCACAGACTACGAGTTGAAGAAGCTGTTGCATGCTAAGATGATTCAAGTCGGGTCCTACAACCGAACGCCAGAACAACAAGCACTTCACATGGCTATAAAGACGGCAATGGATCAAGACACTGAGATATTTGAAAAACATGGCACCATCGTCCCATACAACAGTCTCGATCTAGAAAAACACGATGAAGGTGAGGATGAGTCAGACAAACCCGATGAATCTTCGGAGAATGAAGATGACGATGACGATGACGATGAAGATGAAAATGATGATGATGGTGACAATGATGATAAGGGTGATCGTATAGATGATGATGATGACAGCATGGACGAACGAATTAATGATGAAGATGAATCAAAGAATGATGATGAAGAGGAAAAGAATGAAGAAGAGGCAGAGGATGATAACAACAAAGATAAGTCAGATGTTGAAGGGGATCAAACATCAGGAAAAGGTGACAAGTCTCGAAAGGATAAAGATCAAACAACTTCAACAGCCGAGGAAACTCCATACTCCGAGTCAACTCCAACCGGCAAACGCACCAAACACCGTCATGATGTTGATGCTAATCTGACATCGGGTTCACTACAATCAACTCTAGCTATCACATCTACATCACCACCACAACAAATACCCATTTATGAACCCGATCAACCTATACCTGAAACGTCTAAGTCTACACCGGTAAAGGACATTCAACGTACTCAGACAATTCAAGTAATTTTTTCGAATCGAGCTCCAGAATCTGGGCAAGGTTATGATATTCCAGAATTGAGTGAATCGGCATGGGTGGATACAATTAATGTAGATGAAGATGCACCCGAGCAACCTTGGGTCATAGAAGCTGCTAGCATTCGTCCGCTAACTCGAGAAGATGAACCAGATTTCTCCCAAATCCTCAACAATCCCATCGACTTCTCAGCATATCTAATCTACAGGTATGGAACTGACAATATAACTCCAGCGATGGTAACTCGAACCTTTCATGATCCCACCATCATTCCTACTTCAAGAATCAGTAGAATGGAGGCTGAATACAATGCGAATAAGCTGTTGAAAGCAATGAACCTTCCTCAACGAACATGTCGTCACAGGCCAAAAAATGCTCCTCTTCCAATAGCTGACGCTGACAATCAAATTATACGTGATTTCTTTGTCTGCTATGGCCTTGAGTATTTGGTAAAAGGCGCCAACAAGTATGCGACTTCCTTAACCTTGGTCAAAGATGCAACTTGGGGGTCAATAGCCTGGATTGAGGAAAAGGTTGATCGTATATGGGTAAGGAAATTAATTCCTGAGTATGATCATTATGCTGAATTGGGTGCATCACATTAGGAAGAAACCATACAGAAAGCCTACCGCTATGCATGTGGTTTCAAGTCAAAGACTCCAGTAAAATCCGAGTTCAGAATCAAGGCCATTCTAGGAGTAAGCATTGAACCCAAAGTCGGCTATCATCACATAACAGCCGACAAATACTACTCCATCATGGAAGGAGACTTCTCAGATCTTCCTCTTGTTGACATTGAAGACATGTTACTGTTGATGACTCAAGACACACTCAAACACTTGGACCCTGAAGAGTACATTACCTTGAATTCAGCTCTACGAATGCATACTCGTCGCATTGTGATCAAGAAACGAGTTGAAGACTTGCAACTTGGCGTTGAGAGTTATCAAAAGAAGCTAAACCTCACTGCTCCATACACGAAGGTTCCTGATATTCATCACGACAAAAGCCCCTACAGAAGCACTACAAAACCGGTTCCAGGCACTTTCTACTTGAATGGATCTGGTGAGAAGAAATTCCTGAGAATAACGGAACTCTCCAAGTATAGTGACGGGACTCTTGAGCAAGTTCGGAACACATTGATTCAGATCAACAGAACCAAGAAGCATCCCGAACTTACCGTCCGGTGGCACACAGGGTACGAAACAAGTGCTAACTACCTGATAAACAAGATTAATGAAATGATGCGGGAAAGACGCTTAATGAGGAGTCTTGAACGATTCGTTTGTAGTATACCATATGGAGCGCACCACAAGCTAATGAAACGATCCATCTAATGTGTGTGGAAACCTTGGTTTCCGGATCTTTTAAGCTACTAGGAATGATCATCGTTCATATGATTAACAAATCAAAGCAGAATTAGAACAACAACCATTAACAAGGTGTTTAGGCACGAATAACATGAATTAAAACAATAGGGATTGCTCATTATATTAATAACGAACAACCACTAGACGTGTATAGATTGAATCCCACGTCTAGTCGACACACACTTTAGGTTTACATTGTGAATGAATTGAATGAATAAAACCTATGACCCTTGGTTCCGTTTATAGTGTAAGGATTAGGGTTTACAAGAGATAATGATGAATAAACAAGTAAATCTTCTATTTAAATAAACTTATGCAGAATATCTTTTGCATGTTTATCTAAATAGAAGCTTCCATAAGCTTCTTTGTCTACGTTTTGTCAATGCTTGAATTGCATGTGACAATGCTTGAATTGCTCTTGACAATGCTTGATTCCATCAACGCCTAGATTGTACATGTCAACGCCTGGAATGCTCTTGTCAACGCCTAGACAAATACTTCACGTTTTCTTCATTTTTGAGTTTCTACCACATCAACTTTTTGACCCAACAATCTTCCCCTAGTTGATAGTGGCAAAACTTCTATGTGTATCTCTTATAAGATGTACATGATCTTCAAATTGCTTCCCCTCAAGTGTAGCATGTATTTTCTTCCCCTTTTTGTCACATCAACAAGGAAGTAAACAATGTATGCAATATTGAAGATTCTCCAGAAGTAGGCTCTGTGTAATGATCTTGAAGAACAATTAATATAATATTTTTGATGTAGAAGTAGAATAACCCAACCGTGTGTTCCATGTCTTGTACTATCCATGTGACTAAGAACTTATAGAGTATGATATAAGTAGACCTCGATCCCTTGTCAATATTCTCATCCTTTGTGAGACACTGAGCACGATAATATAACTCCTTCAAGTGTTTATGACAAGTCTTCGTCACCAAACATGTAAAGCACGAACAAGTTACCTTTAAAGTCAGTGAATGGTACGCCACGACTTTAAGATATGATAGAACACAAACTCGCGAAAATCTTCTTCAATCATCAAACTTACCATAAGAATTCTTCCCCTTAATCTAACACCTCTTTATGACGAATTTAATGGAATCACATCTTCATACCATATGTAAAAGTTGTTGAACGGATAACTCTTTTACAAGGCTATCCCGATTACATAGTTTAAAATATCCATCAAATTCTCACAAATAGTTGTTAACTTGCTTTAAGATCACTAATTCCTTTGAAAAATATCCGAGCCATAAATATCATCATGATATTCTATATTAAAACGGAGATTCCATGTACCTTTGTGTGTATTTTCCTCCTTTTTGTGTGCTTAAAACGTACCAGTTTTCCAAACAGCAGCAAACTCTGTGTTGTCCAATATCCTCTTCTGTCCAATATCTTTGGCAGATGTATTGTCCGATATCAGACAATACCTATCAGTGTTGAAGTTCATATATCGGACGACACTGTCAACTCCATCAGCGTTGACTTATTCTGTCAGCGTCAAATTTCTTCCTGTCAGCGCCTAAATAACAAACATCAGCGTCAACTTTAAACCTTGTCAGCGTCTTGTCCCAAACGCTGACGTCATCAGCGTCTAAATAACTCCCATCAGCGGCTAATTGATCTAGGGTTTTATAAACCCTAAATCATTATTTCATGTGAAAATACATAAACTGCAGTGAACTTCGACAGCGAATAACTTCTTCATAAATGCTCAGATCGAAGATCCCTTCGGTGAGATCCTAGACATAAGTGTCAAGAACCTACAGATCGAATTTCAAGCCGATCCAACGGTTAACGAAGGATAAATCGCGTTTTTACTATTACTGTTCACAGAAAACAGCATATGATCACTGCTGACTTCGACGGTTAATAACTTTTTCTTGGGGATAGATCTTGACAATCCCTCCGGTGGATATCTAGATATATGTATGTAGAACACACATATAAAATTTCGTGACGATCCAACGGTTCAATCAAAAGTTATGACCTTCTGAATACTGCTGCGCACACAAAAACGTCCAGAAAAACCCTAGACGGATTTTTCTTTTCTTCTCCAAACACGAACACCTTGTTGGTCCTAGCATCACGAGACACGAGGCTTTGATACCAATTGTGGAAACCTTGGTTTCCGGATCTTTTAAGCTACTAGGAATGATCATCGTTCATATGATTAACAAATCAAAGCGGAATTAGAACAACAATCATTAACAAGGTGTTTAGGCACGAATAACATGAATTAAAACAATAGGGATTGCTCATTATATTAATAACGAACAACCACTAGACGTGTATACATTGAATCCTACGTCTAGTCGACACACACTTTAGGTTTACATTGTGAATGAATTGAATGAATAAAACCTATGACCCTTGGTTCCTTTTATAGTGTAAGGATTAGGGTTTACAAGAGATAATGATGAATAAACAAGTAAATCTTCTATTTAAATAAACTTATGCAGAATATCTTTTGCATGTTTATCTAAATAGAAGCTTCCATAAGCTTCTTTGTCTATGTTTTGTCAATGCTTGAATTGCATGTGACAATGCTTGAATTGCTCTTGACAATGCTTGATTCCATCAACGCCTAGATTGTACATGTCAACGCCTGGAATGCTCTTGTCAACGCCTAGACAAATACTTCACGTTTTCTTCATTTTTGAGTTTCTGCCACATCAACTTTTTGACCCAACAATGTGTCCTATCTCAGGTCAACTCCATATAGTTTAATTTGTGAATATGTAAATATTGTGAATATTGTGCTTTTGTGACTTATTGTAGTGTGAAAGTATGATAATGTTTCAAGAATTTATCACGAGATTCTAAATCTTTCAAAATATATCATACTCAAGCACTACAACTAACCCTCACTAAATTGAGGGGGAGCATTGATATGTTCTTTGGCCAGAAACTGATTTCATTTTCTTACCCAAAGACCTGTTAATCCATTTATATCCAAAATATTAATGGTAAACATTTTGGATAAGGGGAGAAAATGGGATTAAGGAGACTTGATGATATATTTGGCTAAACATGAAAAAGACTTCAAGTATAAACCAACTTAATATGTGTGACAAGTACTTACCCAAAACACACTTAATTCATGACGTATGTGGTGACAAAAGGGTGGTAGGATTAGTTGCTAGTCCAATGATTCTTCCAAGAACCGGAGGAATCTTCCCAAGGACAACTCCATAGTTAGAAAATAGAAGTCCTTAGGAAAGATGGAGAATGGACTGTGAACGTAGCTGAATGCCGACCAAGTATTGATGATAGCACTGGAACAATCACAACAAGGTGCTAGTGATGATGTATTGGTAAGCATTGAAGGGGTTGAAGAATGAAAAACAAATGTAAAGATAAAGGGTGTAAAGAAAGAAGCACTCCTTAGAACTTAGGCAGAAACCATGTCAACTCATCTTGAAGAGAAAGTATCATGGACCCAGTGATGCGATGCACAACCCCTCCCAGCCAACTCAAATATCTCTCAACAGATATTTGTTTTAATGTCTCGGAGTTCAACATGTTATCTATCAATTTATTCACTCTGAATAAATTGATATTGAAAAGGTGGCAATCCTCTCCAGTCTCCGCTCACCAAAACAAAAATGCACTATTGAGTCTAGAGCCACGAGATCATCAACAGTCTCATTAGGACACCATTTCAAAATAAGAAATATTTCTTATGAATCCTACGCAATATTCTTGTAATATTGCCAGAACATCTGAGTAATACGAAAGTATTACAATGAAGATGGAAATCCTGCTTGAGCCAACATCAAACAAGCTCATGGTAGGTGACACGTGCGGTTCTTTAAGAACTAGTCTTGTGATAACTGGAAAGAAACGATGGTTTAACTCTTAATTGAGATTAAACTTGTTCCAGGGCCTCTACGCATTATCCAAGTGATCTTGCCAGAACACTCAGAGTGGCACTCTTTAGTGTTCACAATGAAGAGTGGAAATCCTTCCAGTGTCAACATCAAACAACACTGCGGTAGGTGACAAGCAAGATTCTATTTGAATCAAGCTCGTGACAACTGGAAAGCAACGATGGCGAAAATCTTAATTGAAATTCACTTGTTCCAGGTTTAATGAATTGACGACTTCAATCATAAGAATTTTTAATCCAAATGATTCACTGTTTATGTTCGCAGTCAGCTTTGGACGGTCGAATAAAGAGAACGGGTTTACCCGTGAAATCTTGTCAAGGAGATCTTTAATTAGAGCTACCTGTCACAAGTACGATATTTATTATCGTCCAACGGTCTTCACCGACCGGAGGTAAAATGCTACCGAATTAGAATAAAATATCAAAGCCATTTTATTCGTGTCTTATTATGTTGTTGCATTTGAACACGGTGGCATTGCGTTGTACCAGTTGAAGTCGTCCTCACATACTTATTCCTTCTGCATCAAATATTTCAGCAAATTCAAGAAAGTCTGACAGAAAAGTCTTCCGCTGTATCGACTCTAAAACTTTCAAGAATTCAACAAAGGATAGGTGTGTGGGACATGAAGTCACGAAGAGACGAACATCACAAGAATATAAAGATTGCACGTGAAAGGCCAAAAGAACATGTTCCACGCAAAAGCCTGATGTTATTCAACACATATTCACAAAAAGAAGAAAAGTTAAAGAAGAAAAGAGAAAGTGGACTACGAGCTCAAGAACAAAGATCTAACATGCTAGATTAGGACTTTGTAAATTTGGAGTGACCTCCCTTTGGGGGATATTGTTGGAAATACGTTTTTCGTATAAAGTCTCGGTCACTCCAACAATATAGTTATAGGCTCGTAGTATAAGTTTACTTGTTATTTACATTAGCCCGACCCATGAGCATGTTGATGGGCCGGAAGCCCAAGCCCATTAAGGGTCTTGGTATATAAACCCCTTTCCACCATGGAAAGGGGTGTTGGTTGTTTATTTCACTTTTCACATAATAAAGTTCTCTTTCTTTCTCTCTCTAGTTTCTCTCTCTATAATAACAACAACCCTCTTGATTAGTTATAAGATTATAATTATTCTACAAATATGATGGCTAGTTTATTCCCAAGTAATCAAACCTCTGGTTCGGGTTCTCTACCGAGTAACACCGTTGCTAATCCAAGAGGGGAGATGAAAGCAATCACCACCCGGAGTGGCAAAGGTTTAAAGGAACCCGAGATTCCTGCACCTACACCGGTGATTGTGACACCGGAAAACGAGTCCCCTTCTCCAATTCCTCCACCTTCTACTTCTACCCCTCCACCACCCAAGGATGTGAGTGAGAATTCCATTCCCAAGCCTTCATCTCAACCCGATATACCTTATCCCTCAAGGTTGAGGAAAGAGAAGTTGAAGAACAAGGATGATATTCAGGTTTTTAACTTTCTTAAAATGTTTAAACAATTGAATTTCAACATCTCCTTTGCTGAGGCTCTCGCTCACATGCGGAAATATGCTAAAATGTTTAAAGATCTTCTCAGTGACAAATAAAAGCTTCTTGATATCACTCAGACCCAACTTAATGAGAATTGCTCCACAGTGCTCTTAAGAAAATTACCAACAAAACTTGGTGATCCGGGTCGTTTTCTCATCCTTGCAACTTCCCCGGGGTAGAGAATTGTATGGCCCTAGCCGATCTAGGTGCTAGTATAAACTTATTGCCGTTAAGTATTTGGAAATAATTATCTCTACCCGAGCTAGTCCCCACACGAATGGCATTGGAATTAGCTAACCGTACAGTTGCTTATTGATAGTCGTAGAAATACGTCTTTTAGGAAAAAGAGCGTATATTGGGGGCAAGTATTAAGTTGCACGTTTTAGGAAAAACGCGAAACCGAACAAATGCGGGTTCGTTCTCGAGGAGGTGTGTGGATTAATGTGCCAAAATATATAATCAAAGGTTTAGGGTAGTGTCGTTTTTAGATGAGAAAATAAAGAAAACTAAGACGAACTACGATTACAATTAAACTACGACGAAAGACGTAAAACGCGAACGTAAGTACGTAAAACGTGAAAATTTAAAAATTTTAAGCTAAAAACAAATTAAAAATGAAAAATTAGTTCAAAATAATATAAATAAGGATAAAAATTCAATAAAAATATTTTAAAACCTTTTATTAATTAAATATTCAATTTTTAATGCTAATTAAAGCCCAAAAATTAAATATAATTATGAAAAAGCCCAAAATATTTTTTTATTGGACAAATTACTCACTTATATTATTTATAAACTAAAAATTATTTTTCCTAAATTTTTAAAACTATTTTTCTAATTTTTAAAGCCTAAAAACATTTTTTTAATTAAAATAATGCAAAAAATAATAAAATAGTGATAAATGTAAAATTTATTTTTCTAAAAATTATATTTTAACTAAATTAACAAAGGAAAAATGAAAAAGTAAAAAAAACTTTAAAAAAATGGCTAAAAACGAAAGTACCCCAAAGTACCCCAAGGTGGAGTACTTTAGTGTTGTCCAATATCCTACCAGACAAAGGACTTGTCCAACATCATTGTTGTCCGATATCGGACAACACCAAAAAAAAATATAAAATCTGCAGCGTTCTCGGACAACAAAGGAAAATGCTACTGTACGGATTTTGAGTTCGGTTTGGGCTCGTTTTCGCTTGTTTGGTGGTGTTTTGTTGGCGTTTTTTTTTGGGCAATAAGGCACCCCCTCAACAATGGAGTTGAGGGGAGTCAATAAAAAACGAAAACAAACAATATCAACACACAACCAAGCAATTAATCAAGCAAAATTGGGCAATTAGAACAAGGAAGTGGGTCTGGCGTGTTTATACTGATGCAGTTGGCATCCAAGGTGAACTTTAAAAGCACTAACAAATTTCTAAAGTTACTTAATGCCCTACCAATCATCAACACCCTAGCATGGACCTATAATCTAATAATTCCCAAATTATCAAGCATTAATTTCCAAGTTTGGTACCTAGATCACCTACTGTTGAAAACTTGCAGGTAAATAGAAAACATAGAAGTTTAGATTTTAAACTAAATGGCTAAAAATAAAAACTGATTTCAACTTATTTTTATCCTAATGCAAGAGTTCTAAAAGTCTAAGGCCTCAAAGATGTGTTTAACTTGAGTCGTCAGCTCAAACCAAACACCCCTTTTAGACAGAAATGAAGACTTAGTTTTACACTATGAATAAAAAACTAAATGTACTAGCAATCCTATAAACTAGATAAACAGTAAAAAAAAATAGAAGTTAAACTAAAAATAGAGAGATACAATCAGTTAAACCAAATAATGAACAAAACAAGAGCTGTTGGCACACAAGAAATGACAATTGCACCATAAATCCTCACAATCCACACCTTAGCAGCCTAAGTGATTTTGGTCATTCATTTGCAGATTCACAACCAAATTAACCTGTCTGCTAGATGATCGCAGAGACTATAACGCAACCAAAGAAATTACAAGTGCCCACTGTTGATGATGCAGATACGTATAATACCAAACGAACAAACAGTGGGTCACGTTGGCTTTCTTGTGAGCTTCTATGAGCAAAAAAAAAAAAAAAGTTCCAGTAAACACTATTACTGAAAATCCAAAGACATAAAACCTAAACCTAACCTAAACTATTTGTTTTAACCAAAATCCAAGTCACAAACACAAAAGCACACCCAAACACCTACTGGCGATTAAGATATTTGAACTTGGCCACTATTTGGTGAAGTTAGCTTTTAGATTTCACAACTAAGTGAGTTCCAGCCTCTTGGGCTTATGCAAATATTCAAAGTGACCAAAGACTCATAAGAAACAATACATGACAAGCAACAATAAACGCATACCATACCCCTACTGTTGACAGGCAAAAATCTCTTTGTGGCAGATTTGGTAAAGTGTTGATGCAATCGGCTTGCGAATGAGTTTAAATCTAACCAAATCTTGCACGTAAGCTATATTTTCACCTATAGACTAACATCCAAACCTAGTTAAGACCTGTGAACTAGAATTTCATCATGTTATAAATTCAAAAATTTATAAATCAATCCTGAAACCTATCTGATGCAACTTATGCAGTCAAATGGTCACTACTGATCTCGATGGCATACGAGTGATTTAAGTGCGCTATCTAAAACTACCTAAGGCTGAGCAAACTCCAAAGCAATGCACACAACCCTCTTTCTATCCCTAGTCTAACGCAGTAATACCAAACTGTGATATTCTTAGTAGAACGTGAAAAATAACCAAGCAGCATGTAAAATTAAAACATTAAGCATGAAGTCAACTGAAAAGTAAATGAAACACAACCATAAGCTAGTAAATCGAACACATAAAAAATCAAGAACAAATAAGTAAACAAGCAGTTAATAAATAGCAATAGCATTTTCATAGACAAATGAGATTGAAAAGGGGAAATCACCTACCTAGGGTCTAAAGCTTGAAGGCTTCTAACACTCGTACAAATAAGCACTTCAACCACACTTTTCAAGATCATTAAGCTCCCACAAACCCCTATAGCTTATATCACAGCTTGTCACAAAGAACACCAATGATCTTCACGTAGCAACAACTCAAAACACCTCCAAAACTCCTCTCAACACTTGTCACGTATTCAAAAACTCACAAATAGGGCTTGTTGTCAGCAAACACCAAAGTAGCTTATGCTACAGTATATTGAGAAAGATTTGTGGTTTTTTTCTCTTTTGAAAGTGAACTTAACAGATTTTGAAAAATAAAGTTGTAAAGGTGTGTAATACTTGACAAACAGTAAAACCAAACTCATAAGCTATAACACAAGCTCATTGTCAGTGGGCTTATCCTATGTGCTTAATGAACAGTTAACTAAAAGAGAAACCCCTGATTTGAGAAAACATAAAGGACAAACTGAAATTTAAATGACAATAAAATTTAAATTGCATGAAAAATAAATAACAGGTATTTAAAAGATTGCAATAAAAATAAATGGAACACAATTTTCATTCATCTAAAATTCGGATTACAAATTTTTTAAGAGAAAAATTGGAACAAGAAAAATTGATAAAATACCTACGCCTTATATAGTGGCTACATGAAGCTTCTAGTAAACAAGAAAAGCGTAACCCTAATGTTAGGAATTCCATAAATGCCCTCTTTGAGTCTTGGTCAGCTTGGTCAAGAACAGAAACATGTGATTGCTGATTCTTCATGTGGGTTGCCAGCTCTTCCAAATGTATCTAAGCCATCCATCTATCATTGGGGAACAAGGGATTAACCAGGACCATTGGTTTGGTCGGGTTTGGGTAAAAGTGATGAAAGTGATGTAGCAGGGGAGTGTCTTGTGGGGGCCTTGGGTGGATAGCTGTCAAAGATGATCACATGGGTGTGTTCATAGTACTGCCAATCTTTGATATGGAATGGATTAAATGTTAATTTTAGGTTAGGTGGGATTAAGGGATTAGGGTTTAATGGGTGATGAACTGGTGGTTTAGATCTGAAAATGAGAGTGTTAGTAGTGTTTACCGCCACTCAATATAATACTTTAATCAGTTTAAAAGACCAATTAATATTAAAAATCTTTTCAGTAAGTATGGGTAACCGGGCTATGGGTAGTGTCGGTTTGGGTTTATGGGTAAATAAGGGTGACGTGGCAGGTGATGATTGGAAGAGTAAGTATGTATGTCTGCCTCTTTTAGTCCCTTGACTCCCCATTTTTCTTCAAACAAAGTCTGGCAGCATTTTCACTCATTTCCCTTTATAACTTCTTTAGGCCAATTACATTTTTAGTCCTTCTTGTTTTATCATCATGGAATAAGGACTAATATTGCAATTGTTTGGATCTTCAAGGGCCAATAATGTCATAATTTAATCTTGAGGGGAATTTCTTGTAATAAGAGAATTCTTCAGGGACTAATGTTGACAAATCTTCAAACTTGGAGGACCAAACTTGTCAATTCTTCAGACTTCAAGGGTATTTTTGGAAAGTCCATTCTTGGGCCCGGTTCTTTGTGCGGCTTCATTTCCCGTGTTCGTTTTTCTTTGATTCTTGTGATCTTTTTGTCTTTTTCACAATATCCGTACCTAAAATACACAAGCAACAAACACAAGCATATATTTGGGTATTTTGATGATATTTTAAGCGTTTTAAGCCCAATTTGGACGATGAGACTATGTATAATTGCAGTCTCATCACTTATCCAGTGGGGATATCCGAAGATGTCTTCGTCGGTTCGACAAATTTACCTTTCTGGTGGATTTTGTTATCGTTGACTACGAGATGGATCCCCGTGTTCCATTAATCGTTGGACGTACATTCTTAAGGACCGGTCGCACTCTCACTAAAGTAGCCGCGGACGAATTAATCATGAGAGTTTGTGACGATAAAATCGTCTTCAACATGGGTAAACTTTCTAAGCAACCTTATGAAAACGAGAGCGTTAATTTCATTGACGTACTTGATGAGGCTTGTGAAGAGCAATTCAAAGACGCTTGTAAAAGTGGTTCTTCTTCTCTACCAATTGTTGAGACTGTTTCCTCTATTGCTCCCTCACTGACTCCATTTGGAGAAGTGATTTACTTTTGAAAGAATTTGAAGCAACTTTAGGGAATGTGGACTTACAATATGACGATTCTCCCACCGATTGGGAAGAAGACATTCGTACCATTGAGAAACTTCTCAATGAGGAACATATTTCTCCACCATCTCCTAAGGAAATCTCTATCGATAATCCGAATTTAACTTCGCCTTCCATCGACAATCCTCCGGATTTAGAGCTTAAGGATCTACCGTCTCATCTCGAATACGTGTTCCTTGAAGATAATAAGAAGTTACCCGTCATCATCGCAAAGGACTTGAAAGAAGACAAAAAATCTCGACTTATCGACGTGCTGAAGAATCATAAGAAAGCAATTGCTTGGAAAATTTCCGACATTCGCGGAATTGATCCGAACTTTTGTACTCATAAAATTCTCATGGAAGATGACTTTAAACCCGCAATCCAAAGTCAACGAAGGGTTAATCCTAAAATTCATGACGTCATCAAGAAAGAAGTTATCAAACTTCTAGATGCCGGAATGATTTACCCTATTTCGGATTCGCCATGGGTTAGTCCCGTCCATTGTGTACCTAAGAAAGGCGGAATAACCGTTGTTCCCAATGAAAACAACGAGTTGATTCCTACTCTACTTGTCACGGGTTGGCGAGTTTGCATAGACTATCGCAAGCTCAATTATGCCACTCGTAAGGATAATTTCCCTCTTCCTTTCATGGATCAAATGCTCGAGCGTTTAGCGGGTAATGACTACTATTGGTTCTTCGAGGGTTTCTCCGGGTATTTTTAAATTCCCGTCAATCCTAAAGACCAAGAGAAAACCACATTCACTTGTCCTTATGGAACATTTGCTTACAAAAGAATGCCTTTCGGCTTATGCAATGCTCCTGGGACTTTCCAAAGGTGTATGATGGCTATATTCCATGACATGGTTGAAGAAACTATGGAAGTCTTTATGGATGATTTCTCGGTCTATGGTGATTCTTTCTCTACTTGCCTTGCCAATTTATAACGTATGCTCAAACGGTGTGAAGACACTCGTCTTGTTCTTAATTGGGAAAAATGCCATTTCATGGTAAAAGAAGGTATTGTTCTTGGTCATAAAATTTCCAAAGCCGGTCTTGAAGTCGACCATGCTAAAGCTGAAGTGATTGCTAAATTACCTCCACCCTCAACCGTGAAGGGTGTGAGAAGTTTCCTTGGTCATGCGGGCTTCTATCGTCGTTTTATTCAAGATTTTTCTAAGATCGCTCGCCCGATGACCCACCTCTTGGAAAAAGATACTCCTTTTAACTTTGCTAAAGAGTGTATTGAATCTTTCAATCTTCTTAAGGATAAATTAACTAAGGCACCGGTCATGGTTACCCCTAATTGGGAGTTACCTTTTGAATTGATGTGTGATGCTAGCGATTTTGCTATTGGAGCGGTTTTGGGACAAAGAGTGAAAAAACACTTCCAACCAATCCATTATGCTAGCAAGACAATGACAGAGGCTCAATTGCATTATACCACTACTGAAAAAGAGCTTTTACCTGTAGTGTATGCTTTTGAAAAATTCCGCCCCTATCTTGTCCTTTCCACCACCATTGTGTACACCGATCACACCGCGTTGAAGTACTTGTTAACTAAAAAAGATTCCAAGCCAAGACTTCTTCGTTGGGTTCTACTCCTTCAAGAATTCAAAATTGAAATTCGTGATAAAAAGGTAGCGGAAAACCTAGCCGCGGATCATCTTAGTAGACTCGAGGATCCCTATCAAGGGGAGCTCCCAAATCAAGAGATTAATGACTCTTTTCCCCTTGAGGCCTTGATGTCTATTAACTCCAATCTTGATGAAACCCCATGGTTTGTGGACATTGCAAACTATTTGGCGGGTGGAATTCTCATGGAAGGGTTAACGTCCCAACAAAAGAAAAGTTCTTTAAAGACATTAAGCACTATTTTTGGGACGACCCTTACCTTTTCAAACAATGTGCGAATCTTGTCATTCATCGGTGTGTTGATGGGCCGGCAGCTTTATTAATCCTTGAAGCTTGCCATAAAGGACCTACCGGTGGTCACTTTGGTCCTAACTATACCGCGAAGAAAGTTTTCGACTCTGGATTTTATTGGCCCACCATTTATCGTGATGCACAAGAAATGGTTAAGCATTGTGATGCTTGCCAACGCCAAGGAAAGATCACACATAAAGATGAGATGCCTCAAAATTTCATACAAGAGTGTGAAATCTTTGACGTATGGGGTATCAACTTTATGGGGCCATTTCCATCATCCAAAGGGAACAAGTACATCCTCGTAGCCGTTGACTACGTATCTAAATGGGTTGAAGCAAAGGCTCTCCCTACGAACGATGTGAGGGTGGTTGTGAACTTTTTGAAACAACTTTTTGCTCGATTCGATGTTCCTCGTGCTATCAACAGTGACTGCGGGACTCATTTTTGCAATGATCAATTTTCTCGAGTCATGGCTAATTACGGTGTCAATCACCGTCTTTCCACCGCTTATCATCCCCAAACAAATGGTCAAGCCGAGATTTCTAACCGTGGACTGAAGAGAATTTTAGAGCGAAATGTGTGAGAGCATCGTGCCTCATGGGCCGATAAGTTAGATGATGCTTTGTGCGTTTTCCGTACCGCATATAAGACACCTATTGGTTGCACTACATATCGTCTTGTGTACGGGAAGGCATGCCACCTCTATATTGAGTTGGAACATAAGGCATATTGGGCTTTGAAGTGGGCCAATTTTGATATCAACAAAGCTGGTGATCTTCGGAAGATTCAACTCAACGAGCTAAATGAACTGAGGAATGAAGCTTATGAGAATTCATTGATCTACAAGGAGAAAACCAAGCTCATTCATGTTTATAAGATTAAGAACCGAGAGTTTCACATAGGTGATCAAGTTTTACTCTTTAACTCTTGGTTGAAAATCTTTTCGGGCAAGTTTAAGAGCCGTTGGTTATGTCCATTCACCGTCGCCAAAGTCTTCCCCTATGGCACCATTGAGCTTTCTCAACCAAATGGGCCTAATTTTAAAGTGAATGGCCAGCGTGTGAAGTTGTACTTTGGTGAGGACATCTCTCATGAGATGATTCCTTCCCTCACCACGTTCCCCTTGAATTAAATCTGGGTCGAGTCGGGCTCGTGACTCGGTTATAAAAAATAAGCGCTTCTCGGGAGGTAACCCGTTGATCTATCCTTAACCGTTTTCATAATAAGTGTAGGGGGAGCCCCGTAGGTGTTTGTTGTCTTGTTTCTTATGATGTGCAGGGATTAAAAGCTTCAAAAAGCACTTTTGATGACATTTGACGACCGTGATCCCGTGTACACGTCTTCCTGGTTCTATCCTAAACTGTCGTGAAATATTTCATATCTTATATGTTCATATTGAAATCACTATAGTTGTCCTTTCCTTAGCAAGATTTAAACAACGTGCACAATGTCCTAAGTGTAGGGGAGTTTACACCCACATGCTTAAACATTGAGGACAATGTTTATATCAAGTGTAGGGGGGACTTCTATCGAAGTAAGTGGTCTTTTCCATGAATTTGTCCTCATTTTAACCGGAAAATCTAATTTTTCGACATTTTTCAAAATTCTTAATCTATTTTGGCCTAGTAGTTTATTCTTTGTTATCGTTATTCACTTTCTTTGCTAGAATAAATTTTGAATAAAATGGTTTTAATTTTTCAAATGTCATGGATCTTTTGACTCAACCCAAGTTTACTTATCTAAGTTTACTCTAGCTAGTATCCTTAACGTGTTTAAGTCAAGTTTTGCTAGGCTTTTAAATAGGGAACTTTAAAACGCGAAAGTCTTAACTCTGACGGGTTAAGAACAAGAACTTTTCGCAAGTTCCTATAATTGATCCTAGAAAGTCGTTTATCAAGGTAACTTTAAAATGCGAATTCTAAACTTGAAAAAGTCTAAGAAGTTTCAAGATCCTATAGATGACTTGAAAACCCAAAACTTTGATTTAATTGGCTAAGCATCCACGAGTCTCATTCTTTGAGATTTTAAATTGTGGAGAACGAGAGATGATAGAGTCAATTATAAGTTTGGTATTCTTTCATGAATTGATGTGAGTTAATTATAAGCTTTTTCTCCCATCGCTTGCTAATAAATTTAATTGCAATAAATAAGGTTGTATAATTTGAAAAGTTACTTAGCTTCTAGCCTAAGATCGTTTTAAAGTTGCTCGGTATTAATTAGAGTTCATAGCCAAGGCATAACTTATTGACGCGGGATGCGAAGTTGGCAAGTCCAAAAAGGCCCTAACAAGGCATGAGGGATACATGTTGTTGCTAAAGATCCCAAGTGATGTGAAGAATCATTTATCAAAAATCAATATGAAGGATCGAGACACACGATGAAAAGCAAATACTCCCCTAAAGATCATGGAGAAGTCTATCCGAAAAGACCCTAGCAAGGTATGAGGATTAATAAGTGTGAAAACACTTATCCTTTTACCACTTATTTCCAATAATAACAAGACCAAAACGTGTATTTTATGTCGTAAAAGTCGAAATTATTCGTGGTTTGTGTTTTTATTGTGTTTTAGGACCAAAAGATGAAAAAGGAAGAAAACATGGGCTATCACGGGCTTTTATCAAAGAAAACGAGAAAAAGACGAAGTCAAAAGATCAAGAGTGCAAAAGATTGGAAGTGAATGGACCTATTTGAAGATTTATCGAAGAAAAGGGCCAAAGACGGAAGATTTAATGAAGTCGAAGAACTTAAGTCTAATAGAAGAAGAAAATTAAAAGACAAGTTCAAATCCCGAGACGACATCGAGAAAAGACAAAGAATTAAAGTCGAGTCGAGAAGACGTGAAGAAAAAAAGAAAGAAGATGCAACACATGCACTCCTTCCACTTTTCCTATAAATACCCTCCTAATACACATTAGGAGGGGAGTTAGTCTTTATTTTTCTTTCATTTTGTATTTTTTAAATTCGAGAGAGAGAAAGCTTAACTTTCTCTCACTAGAAAACTTAATCTTTTATCTTTCTTGTTTTCATCTTATTAATCTTGTCTTAATCTTATTAATCTTCATCTTGTCTTAATCTTCATCTTATTAATCTTTCTTGTTAATCTCAATCTTGTTTTCATCATCTTTTTATCAAGTTTTTACAAAAAGTTCATGTCTTTTTAAATTTTCGTAGATTAAAGTTGATGTTTTTATAAGTTTTGATCTTCTCCCTAGCTTATTGGTAGCTTATTGGAGTTTTTCTTGGCTTATTGTCCTTGAAAAGTTGTTAAAAAGTTGCTAAAAATCGTCTTTGTCCGAGATCCTATTTTTTAGGAACGTCTGATTCGATTTTGCAACTTTTCCAAAGTTGCGAAATTGAATCATCTTTTTGGTTGCGAATTTGATCTTTATTTGGTATTGCGACTTTGAACTTTTCCAAAGTTGCGAAATTGAATCATCTTTATGATTGCGAAATTGTTCATCTTTTTTATTGCGAAATCGAGTCCTTCTAAAGTTGCGAAATTGTTGTTTCTTCTAATTGCGAAATCATTCATATACCATTGCGAAATCTTGCTTTAAATAGTATTGCGAAATCTTGTCTTGTTTATTGCGAATTCTTTTGTTTTTTGAGCATTGCAAATTCGTATTAAATTGGATTTGCGAAATCATTCTTTTTCCCAATTGCGAATTTGAATTATCTTCTCATTGCGAAATCATGGTTCTGTATTGCGGAATTGTGTTTTAGGAATTGCGGAATTGTTCCTCTTATTGCGAAATTATTACAAATTTTCTATAATTGCGAAATTATTAAGTTTTGGTCTAATTTAATTTTTAAACTTATTTTTCCCGCCAATTTCTTCAAGTTTCGTTTTCACTTATTTGTTTTATTTTTCGTACACTTTAATTTAACTAGTCTTTTCTTAGTTTCTTTTTAAAAGTGTTTAATTTTAAAGTTTTCATTTTTACGTTTAATTAGTTTAATTTCTTCGTCATTTAAGTTCTAAGTCATTTAATTTTTGTTTAATCTTTTCTCGCTTAATTTTTATTTAATTACTCAACGACATCTTTTCTTTTAATTAGTTTTAGACAACCAAACCCATCATTTCTTTTTCACCAAGTACAACTGAGTCGCACTAATTAAAGGTAATCAATTCGAAAAGATCGGAACAACGAATTTTCATACGAGGCATAAAATGCTTGTATTAAATGGCGCCGCTGCCGGCTCTTTTCGTTAAGATTAACGGTTTTTAGTGAGAGACGCGTTGGATTTTGGGGATCCGTTCTTTCGGGAACGTTATTTTCCTTGCTAAAAATTTTCAAAAATCTATAAAAAAATATAAAATTTTCAAAATACAAAAACATTAAAAAACATATAAAAACCAAAAATATTTTCTCTTGCATTTTCTTTCTAGTGTATGCGTACTCGATCAACATCTTATTTAGAGCCCGAGACTCTCGAAGATTTAGACATGGCCGGTGTACAACACAACAACAATAATAATCCACCCCTCCCCAACAATAATAATCCACCCCACCCCAACATGAATAATCCACCCTTACCCGACCTACGAACCATGGAGGAGTTATGCCAACCTACGATGAACGGACGTGGAGGCCCGATTGCGCCGATGCATATCACGGCTCAGGAGTTTTCGTTGAAGCATCACATGATCCAACAAGTGCAAACTAATCCATTTCGCGGAATTCCGGATGATGATGCCAACAAACACCTCGACAAATTCATTACCATCACCCAAAGCATGAAGTCCCCCGGTGTTTCTATGGATGACCTTCGCCTCCAACTCTTTCCTCACTCGCTTTCTCACCATGCTGAAAAATGGTTTGACCGTCTCCCAAAGAACTCTATTCATACTTGGGACGACATGACTCAACGCTTTTTGTCGCGCTACTTCCCACCATCCATGGTCACGAGCCTTCGTAACCAAATTAGTGGATTCATGCAAGACAATGATGAATCGCTCTTTGACGCTTGGGAACGATACAATGATTTGATCGACCGCTGTCCAAATCACAACATGCTCCACGTCACTCTCATTGATACTTTCTACAATGGTCTCACTTTTCGTGATCGTGACACGATCAACGCCGCCACCGGTGGTACTTTTATGAAAAGGAGACCGGAGGAGTGTAGAGAGTTGATTGAAAACATGACTACTCATCACAAGAATTGGGATTCATCTGCATCCTCAAGATCTAATCAGAGAGTCAATGTTTCTTCTACTACTTCCAATCCCGAGATAACCGAACTTACCCGACAAATCGCGAATATGCACAAGGATCTTATGTCCATGGCCACAAACCACTTTCAACAAGCTAAAGCCGTTGCTATTTCTTGTGACACATGTGGTGGTCCTCATTCTTACAATGATTTTCCTTCTACTCAAGGCAATTTTTCTGAAAACGTTAACGCAGCATACGGTACTTATCCCACGGGGGCTATCAAGCTCGTCCTCAAGGAGACCGTAGCTTGCTAAGTTATCGTTCAAACAATTATCTTGATCCACCCGGTTTCCCTCCTCAAAACCAAAACCAACAACAAAGCTATAACCGAAACAACCAATCCCAACCTCGTGCTAACAATCAATATCAATCCCAAAGAAACCCATACCCAACTCAAGGAAATTCTCAAGCTTACCAAGCTCCACCTCTCAATCAACCGATGGCAGTGAATCAAGACGTCAAGACGTTCATGAAGACTAATCGGGAGATGGTGACGAATCTTCAGAGTCAAGTCATCAACTTAAAGGGCGAAATGGCGAAACAAGGGAGCGATATTCGAGCCGAGCTAAGGAATGACATGGCAAAACAAAGCAATGAAATTCGTGCAGACATCAGAGATTCTTTCAGCACTCAAGCGCTTAACATTCGTGATATGATTGGTTCGCTCATCCAAGGTAATCAACCCTCTTCTTCGGGTACTCTTCCGAGTAACACCGTTGCGAATCCAAGAGGGGAGATGAAAGCAATCACCACTCGTAGTAGAAAAGGTTATACGGAACCCGAGCTTCCTACACCTCCACCCGTGATTGTGAACAAGGAAAAAGAGCAACTTTCCTCACCTCCTTCACCTTCTATCCCCATTTCCCCACCACCCGTGGTTGTGAGTGATCCTACTCCCCTAAAGCCTTCTTCTTCATCCAATATACCTTATCCTTCAAGGTTGAGGAAAGAGAAGCAAAAGAGCAAGGATGATATTCAGGTTTCAAACTTTCTCAAAATGTTTAAACAATTGAATTTTAACATCTCCTTTGCCGAGGCTCTCGCTCACATGCCCAAATACGCTAAGATGTTTAAAGATCTTCTAAGTGATAAGGAGAAGCTTCTTGACATTGCTCAGACCCAACTTAATGAGAACTGCTCCGCAGTGCTCTTAAGGAAATTGCCCACCAAACTTGGTGATCCAGTTCGCTTCTTGATTCCTTGCAACTTCCCGGGAGTAGAGAATTGCATGGCCCTAGCCGATCTAGGTGCCAGTATAAACTTAATACCTTTAAGTGTTTGGAAGCAATTATCTCTCCCCGAGCTAGTCCCCACCAAAATGACTTTGGAATTAGCTAACCGTACGGTTGCTTATCCAGTGGGGATAGCCGAAGATGTCTTTGTTGGCGTTGAAAAATTCACCTTCCCATCGGATTTTGTTGTCGTTGACTACGAAATGGATCCCCGTGTTCCTTTAATCGTTGGACGTCCATTCCTGAGGACCGGTCGCACTCTCATTGATGTAGCCACGGGCGAAATAATCATGAGAGTTGGTGACGATAAAATTGTCTTCAACATGGGTAAGATTTCTAAGCAACCTTATTCACATGAGAATGTTAATGCTATTGATGTTCTCGATGAGGCTTGTAAAGAACATTTTCATGATGCTTGCAAAAGTACTCTCTCTTCTCTACCCAATGTTGAGACGTTGCCTCAATTGCTCCGGCATTGACTCCTTTTGGAGAAAGTGACTTGGATGATTTCGAAGCTATCTTGGGTCCTCTCGATATTAAGTATGATGATTCTTCCACTGATTGGGATGAAGACATTCGTACTATTGAGAGACTTCTCAATGAAGACCCGTTTTCTCCTCCTTCTCCCAAAGAGATGACTAATGATGATCCATCGTTAGTTACACCATCTATTGAGGACCCTCCTACTCTTGAGCTTAAGGACCTACCTCCTCATCTTGAGTACGTTTTCCTTGAAGACAACGAGAAGTTACCGGTCATCATCGCAAAGGACCTGAAAGAAGAAGAAAAATCCCGACTTATCGCCATGTTGAAGAAGCATAAAAGAGCTATCGCTTGGAAAATCTCCGACATTCGCGGAATTGATCCTCAATTTTGCACACATAAAATTCTCATGGAGGACGACTTTAAGCCCACAATTCAAAGCCAACGAAGGGTGAATCCTAAAATCCATGATGTCATCAAAAAAGAGGTTATCAAACTTCTTGATGCGGGTATGATTTACCCTATTTCGGATTCACCATGGATTAGTCCAGTCCATTGTGTGCCTAAGAAAGGCGGAATCACCGTCATGCCCAATCAAAACAACGAGTTGATTCCTACACGTCTCGTTACTGGGTGGAGAGTTTGTATAGACTACCGCAAACTCAATGATGCCACGAGAAAGGATCATTTCCCTCTTCCTTTTATGGACGAAATGCTTGAACGTTTAGCGGGTAATGAATATAACTGCTTTCTTGATGGTTTCTCGGGTTATTTCCAAATACCCATCGATCCTCAAGATCAAGAGAAGACAACATTCACTTGTCCCTATGGCACATTTGCTTACGAAAGAATGCCTTTTGGCTTATGCAATGCCCCCGGGACTTTCCAAAGGTGCATCTTGGCTATCTTCCATGATATGGTTGAGCAAACCATGGAAGTCTTCATGGATGATTACTCGGTCTTTGGGGATTCCTTCTCTTCCTGCCTTGCCAATTTGGAACGTATGCTTAAGCGGTGCGAAGACACTCGCCTTGTTCTGAATTGGGAAAAATGCCATTTTATGGTAAAAGAAGGCATTGTGCTAGGACACAAAATATCTAAAGCCGGTCTTGAAGTCGACCATGCTAAAATAGATGTCATAGCCAAATTACCTCCACCTTCAACCGTGAAGGGTGTGAGAAGTTTTCTGGGTCATGCGGGCTTCTATCGTCGATTCATTCAGGATTTCTCTAAAATCGCTCGCCCGATGACCCACCTCTTGGAAAAAGATACTCCTTTTATCTTTTCTAAAGAGTGTATCAAAGCCTTCAATCTTCTTAAGGATAAGCTAACTAAGGCACCGGTCTTGGTTGCCCCTAATTGGGAGCTACCCTTTGAATTGATGTGCGATGCTAGAGACTTTGCTATTGGAGCGGTTTTGGGCCAAAGAGTGAATAAACACTTCCAACCAATCCACTATGCTAGCAAAACAATGACGGGGGCTCAATTGCATTATACGACAACCGAAAAAGAGCTTTTAGCTGTTGTCTATGCTTTTGAAAAATTTCGCCCCTATCTTGTTTTATCCACCACCATCGTATACACGGACCATTCCGCGTTGAAGTACTTGATGACTAAGCACGACTCTAAGCCAAGACTTCTTCGCTGGGTTTTACTCCTTCAAGAATTCAACATTGAAATTCGTGACAAGAAGGGTGCTGAAAACCTAGCCGCGGATCATCTGAGCAGACTTGAGGATCCATATCAAGGGGATCATTCGAACAAAGGGATCAATGCCTCTTTCCCCCTTGAGACCTTAATGTCTATAAATCTCAATCTTGATGACACCCCGTGGTTTGCCGACATTGCAAACTACTTAGCGGGTGGTATTCTCATCAAAGGGTTAACATCCCAACAAAAGAAGAAGTTCTTGAATGATGTTAAGACTTACTTTTGGGATGACCCTTATCTATTCAAACAATGTGCTGATCTGATCATTCGTCAATGTGTTGATGGACCGGCAACTTTGCAAATCCTTGATGCTTTCCATAAAGGACCCACCGGTGGTCACTTTGGTCCCAACTACACCGCTAAGAAAGTGTTTGACTCTGGATTCTATTGGCCCACCATTTATTGTGACGCTCACGAAATGGTTAAGATATGTGATGCTTGCCAAAGACAAGGCAAGATCACACATAAAGATGAGATGCCTCAAAATTTCATACAAGAATGTGAAATTTTTGACGTCTGGGGCATCGAATTTATGGGGCCATTTCCATCATCCAAAGGGAACAAGTACATCCTCGTAGCCGTTGACTACGTTTCTAAATGGGTAGAAGCTAAGGCTCTCCCAACGAACGATGCGAGGGTGGTTGTGAACTTTTTGAAGCAGCTGTTTGCTCGATTCAGCGTTCCTCGTGTTATAATCAGTGACCGCGGGAGTCACTTTTGCAATGATCAATTTGCAAGAGTCATGGCTAAGTATGGTGTCAATCACCGTCTTTCCACCGCGTATCATCCCCAAACCAATGGGCAAGCCGAGATTTCCAACCGTGGATTGAAGCGAATTTTGGAGCGTACTGTGGGAGAGCATCGCGCCGCGTGGGCCGATAAGTTAGATGATGCTCGGTGGGCTTTCCGTACTGCTTATAAGACCCCGATCGGTTGTACACCTTATCGTCTTGTATACGGGAAAGCATGCCACCTCCCCATCGAGCTGGAACATAAGGCGCACTGGGCCTTGAAGTGGGCTAACTTCGACATCAACAAAGCCGGTGATCATCGCAAGATTCAACTCAACGAACTCAACGAACTGAGGAATGAAGCTTACGAGAACTCACTGATCTACAAGGAGAAGACCAAGATCATTCATGACGCAAGGATTAAGAACCGAGAGTTCCACGTTGGTGATCAAGTCTTACTTTTTAACTCTCGGTTGAAGATCTTCTCGGGCAAGTTGAAGAGCCGCTGGTCTAGTCCATTCACCGTCGCCAAAGTCTTCCCATATGGGACCATTGAGCTTTCTCAGCCAAACGGGCCCAATTTCAAGGTGAATGGCCAGCGTTTGAAGCTGTACTTTGGTGAGGACATCTCTCATGAGATGATCCCATCCCTCACCACGTTTCCCATAAACTAAATTTGGGTCGAGTCAGGCTCGTGACTCGGTTATCAAAAACAAGCGCTTCTCGGGAGGCAACCCGTGATCTATCCTTTACTACTTTCATAATAAGTGTAGGGGGAGCCCCGTATGTGTTGGATGTCTTGTTTCTTGTGCTGTGCAGGGATTAAAGCTTCAAAGATCTACTCTTTATGATATTTGACGAACCGTGACCCCGTGTTCCCTTCTTCCCGGTTCTATCCTAAACTCTTTTTGATTCTCTATTTTATATTTCTCAATATTAAAATAGGAATCTCTTTAGTCGTCTTTTCCTTAGCGAGATTTAAACAACGTGCACAATGTCCTAAGTGTAAGGGAGTTTACTCCCACATGCTTAAACATTGAGGACAATGTTTATATTAAGTGTAGGGGGACTTCTATCGAAGTTAAGTGGCCTTTTCCTTGTATTTGTCCTCATTTTAACCGGAAAATCAATTTTTCGATATTTTTCAAATTTTTTGATCTATTTTGGCCCAGTTGTATAGTTTTTTTTACCTTTGTATAGTTATTTTCTTTCCTTACTAAAATAAATTTTAATAAAGTGGTTTTTAATTTTCAAACGTTGTGAATCTTTTGACTCAACCCGAGTTTACTTATCTAAGTTTACTCTAGCTAGTATCCTTAACGTGTTTAAGTCAAGTTTTGCTAGGCTTTTATATAGGGAGCTATAAAACGCGAAGGTCTTAACTCTCACGGGTTAAGAACAAGAACTTTTCGCAAGTTCCTATAATCGATCCTAGAGAGTCGTTTATCAAGGGAACTTTAAAACGCAAATTCTAAACTTAAAAGAGTCTAAGAAGATGCAAGATCCTATAGGCGACTCAAAAACCCAAAACTTTGATTTAATTGGCTAAGCATCCACGAGTCTCATTCCTTGAGATTTTAAATTGTGGAGAACGAGAGATGATAGAGTCAATTATAAGTTTGGCATTCTTTCGTGAATTTATGTGAGTTGATTATTTGCCTATTCTCCCATCGCTTGCTAATAAATTTATCTGCAATAAATAAGGTTGTACGATTTGAAAAGTTACTTAGCTTCTAGCCCAAGATCGTTTAAAAGTTGCTCGGTATTAATTAGAGTTCATAGCCAAGGCATAACTTATTGAAGCGGGATGCGAAGATTGGCGAGTCCGAAAAGGTCCTAACAAGACATGAGGGCTACATTTTGTTGCTAAAGATCCAAAAGTGATGTGAAGAATCATTTATCAAAAATCAATATGAAGGATCGAGACACACGACGAAAAGCAAGAACTCCCCAAAAGATCATGGAGAAGTCTATCCGAAAAGGCCCTAGCAAGGTATGAGGATAAATAGATCCAAGTCCTAAAAGGAGGCGGATCGTTGTATATCAAAGTCCAAAATAAAGATTGGAGAAAAATGAAAGAAGTCGTGGTCCAAAGATGAAGAATCTCTCAAAACTTCAAGTGAAGAAATTCCTATTATGAAGAGAGGACCATAATTTCAAGAACGTCTCTCAAAGATTCGAAGTATGAAGTCGCTGCCAAATATCGGTCCGAGAAAGGTCTCAAATCGTGAAGCGAGTTATGCCAAGATATGAACTTTATGGGGTCCCGAGAAGCAGTTGTAAAAGATTTTGTCCTTTAGCTAACTATTGATTAAATCGTCCACTTTATTTTCGGCCTAAATAACTATCGGAATAAGTCAAACAGTGCATCCTCGTGATCATTCAAGACAAAAATAAAATATAAGAGATACACGTAGGAATAAGTGAGTCTAAGTAAATAATTGGCCCACATGAGTTCGTGTTAGTTTGCTAACTTATAATAACAATGATCTCGTTTGTAAGCTTGGTATGGGGAACGTGAAACTTGAGGATGATAAACGTTCATGACTGCCAAAACCCAATGTAAGTTTTTAATTTCTTTACTTGTTTTTATCTTTTTATGTTTAGTACTTAATAAAAGCCAAGGTGGGTTATTTATGATGGAAAATGTAAACCGTGCATTAAAATTAATGCATTGCATGAGGGCATTGCAATGGTTAAGTGTAGGGGATTTAATAAGTGTGAAAACACGTATCCTTTTACAACTTATTTCCAATAATAACAAGACCAAAACGTGTATTTTATGTCGTAAAAGTCGGAATTATGCGTGGTTTGTGTTTTTATTGTGTTTTAGGACCAAAAGATGAAAAAGGAAGAAAACATGGTCTATCACGGGTTTTTATCGAAGAAAACGAGAAAAAGACGAAGTCAAAAGATCAAGAGTGCAAAAGATTGGAAGTCAATGGACCTATTTGAAGATTTATCAAAGAAAAGGGCCAAAGACGGAAGATTTAATGAAGTCGAAGAACTTAAGTCTAATAGAAGAAGAAAATTAAAAGACAAGTTCAAATCCCGAGACGACATCGAGAAAAGACAAAGAATTAAAGTCGAGTCGAGAAGACGTGAAGAAAAAAAGAAAGAAGATGCAACACATGCACTCCTTCCACTTTTCCTATAAATACCCTCCTAATACACATTAAGAGGGGAGTTAGTCTTTATTTTTCTTTTATTTTGTAGTTTTTAAATTCTAGAGAGAGAAAGCTTAACTTTCTCTCACTAGAAAACTTAATCTTTTATCTTTCTTGTTTTCATCTTATTAATCTTGTCTTAATCTTATTAATCTTCATCTTGTCTTAATCTTCATCTTATTAATCTTTCTTGTTAATCTCAATCTTGTTTTCATCATCTTTTTATCAAGTTTTTACATAAAGTTCATGTCTTTTTAAATTTTCGTGGATTAAAGTTGATGTTTTTATAAGTTTTGATCTTCTCCCTAGCTTATTGGTAGCTTATTGGAGTTTTTCTTGGCTTATTGTCCTTGAAAAGTTGTTATAAAGTTGCTAAAAATCGTCTTTGTCCGAGATCCTATTTTTTAGGAACGTCTGATTCGATTTTGCAACTTTTCCAAAGTTACGAAATTGAATCATCTTTCTGGTTGCGAATTTGATCTTTATTTGGTATTGCGACTTTGAACTTTTCCAAAGTTGCGAAATTGAATCATCTTTCTGATTGCGAAATTGTTCATCTTTCTGATTGCCAAATCGAGTCCTTCTAAAGTTGCGAAATTGTTGTTTCTTCTAATTGCGAAATCATTCATATACCATTGCGAAATCTTGCTTTAAATAGTATTGCGAAATCCTGTCTTGTTTATTGCGAATTCTTTTGTTTTTTGAGCATTGCGAATTCGTATTAAATTGGAATTGCGAAATCATTCTTTTTCCCAATTGCGAATTTGAATTATCTTCTCATTGCGAAATCGTGGTTCTGTATTGCGGAATTGTGTTTTAGGAATTGCGGAATTGTTCCTCTTATTGCGAAATTATTACAAATTTTCTATAATTGCGAAATTATTATGTTTTGGTCTAATTTAATTTTTAAACTTATTTTTCCCGCCAATTTCTTCAAGTTTCGTTTTCACTTATTTGTTTTATTTTTCGTACACTTTATTTTAACTAGTCTTTTCTTAGTTTCTTTTTAAAATTGTTTAATTTTAAAGTTTTCATTTTTACGTTTAATTAGTTTAATTTCTTCGTCATTTAAGTTCTAAGTCATTTAATTTTTGTTTAATCTTTTCTCGCTTAATTTTTATTTAATTACTCAACGACACCTTTTCTTTTAATTAGTTTTAGACAACCAAACCCATCATTTCTTTTTCACCAAGTACAACTAAGTCGCACTAATTAACGGTAATCAATTCGAAAAGATCGGAACAACGAATTTTCATACGAGGCATAAAATGCTTGTATTAAGGATAAATAGATCCAAGTCCTAAAAGGAGGCGGATCATTGTATATCAAAGTCCAAAATAAAGATTGGAGAAAAATGAAGAAGTCGTGGTCCAAATATGAAGAATCTCTCAAAAACTTCAAGTGAAGAAATTCCTATTATGAAGAGAAGACCATAATTTCAAGAACGTCTCTCAAGATTCGAAGTATGAAGTCGCTGCCAAATATCGATCCGAGAAAGGTCTCAAATCGTGAAGCGAGTTATGCCAAGATATGAACTTTAAGAGGTCTCGAGAAGCAGTTTTAAAAGATTTTGTCCTTTAGCTAACTATTGCTTAAATCGTCCCACTTTATTTTTAGCCTAAATTAACTATCGAAATAAGTCAAACAATGCATCCTCGTGATCATTCAAGACAATCATAAAATATAAGAGATACACCTAGGAATAATGGAGTCTAAGTGAATAATTGGGCCACATGAGTTTGTGTTAGTTTGCTAACTTATAATAACAATGATCTCGTTTATAAGCTTGGTGTGGGGAACGTGAAACTTGAGGATGATGAACATTCATGACAACCAAAACCCCAATGTAAGTCTTTAATTTATTTATTTGTTTTGTATATATTTTTATCTTTTAGTTTCCTTAGTGTTTAGTATTTAATAAAGGACAAGGTGGGTTATTTATGATGAAAAATGTAAACCGTGCTTTGAAATTATAGCATTGCATGAGGGAATTACAATGGTCAAGTGTAGGGGATTTAATAAGTGTGAAAACACTTATCCTTTTACCACTTATTTCCAATAATAATAAGACCAAAACGTGTATTTTATGTCGTAAAAGTCGGAATTATGCGTGGTTGTGTTTTTATTGTGTTTCAGGATAAAAATATGAAAAAGGGAGAAAACATGGGCTATCACGGGCTTTTATCGAAGAAAAAGACAAAAGACGAAGTCAAAAGGTCAAAAGTGCAAGAAGAACGGAAGTCGAAGGCCTATTCTGAAGATTTATCGAAGAAATAGTCTAAATACGGAAGGTTAATGAAGTAGAAGAACCAAGTCTATTAAAAGAAGAAAAATAGAAGACGAGTTCAAGTTATCATTCGACTAATCCCGAGCCTTCGTCGAGAAAGACGAGAAGAAAAGAGAAGAAACAAGCTTACCACCTCCCCTATATATAGTCTTCTAATGATTCATTAGAGGAGTGAGTTAATTTTAGTCTTTAATTTTCTAGTTTTATTTTTAAGTGTGTTTTATTTTTCTTCTCTTTAGTTTTTTTTCAAGCTTATCAAATCTTTATCTTAATCTTGTAATCTTTGATATTAATCTTTAATTTAATAAAGTTTAATTCATAATTCTCATTCTACCTTTCTTAATAATCTATTGTTTTTGCTTAATTAATCATGTAGTTGGTTTAATTATGTTGATGATGTGATTGTTTTGCTTATTTGATTGTGCTTATTGAGTTGGTGTGTTTAGAGTTTTTAGATTAAGGTACTTATTTGCTTAATTTTCATGTTTATTAGTTTTTAAAATAAGTTGATTTTGATAGTTTGATATTTTTATAAAATTTGATTTTAAATTTTTGCTTATTTAGTGTTTTTAAAAGTTTTTAAATTTTGGCTTATTTACATTTTCTTAAAATTGATTTGGTTAAGTTTTTAAATAAATGCTTAATTGGTTTTAGCTTAATTTTAGTTTTTGCTTATTTTTGATATAGTTCGGGTTATACCAAAACCCTAGCATCTCGAAGTGAGTGAAGATTTAGCTCATTCCGAACTGTATCCATCACCATATTCCGAGTTATGTATAATTTCCTTTTCCCGAATTAACTTCATCACATATTCCGAATTAGGTTGGAAACCTACATTCTGAACTACATCAAATTCTTCATTCTGAATTACATGTGGATTAGTGTATTCCGAACTAGATATGGCACTCCATTCCGAACTAGGTCCTTGTTGGGTATTTCGAATTACATCAAGTTTAAATATTCCGAACTAGGTCAGGTAGCAATCGATTCCGAGCTAGGTTCAGGCTTGCAGATTCCAAATTGATTCCTGGTTTTATATTCCGAATTAGGTCAACATTTTGCATTCCGAATTAGGTCCATGATTAGCTTATTCTGAACTACATCAGAACCAAGGATTCCGAGTTAGAAGCAAGACATGGATTCCGAACTAGGTCTTGCATCCACTATTCCGAATTAGGTTATGTTTTGGTTTTTGTTTCTCGAATTATTTTTAAATACTTAATTTTCCCGCTAATTTTCTTAAGTGTTATTTTATTTGTTTTAACTTAGATTTATTTTAAAGTTTTTATTTTTATTAAGTTTTCAAAATTTACTTTTTAAAGTTTTAATCTCTCGTCATTTATTTTAAGTCTAAATTTTTAGTTTAACTTTTTTAAGCTTTCATTTTTACTAAACGACATTTACAATTTCAATTTTTACTTTTAGTTTAAAATAGATAATCACACCACTTTATTTTTCCACCAAGAACGACTGAGCCGCACTTTCAACTGGTAATCAATTCGAATTGAATCGAGACGAACAAATTTTTATACTTGGTGAAAACTTTGTATTAGCTTGGCTTATTGAACTTTTCTTTTTTGATTTGTCTTAATTATGTCATTTAGAGTCTTTTGCAACTTAGTTGAAGGTCTTAGGTGGTCTAGAACTCTAAATCGACTATTTTGTCTTTTAGTGAAATTCTACTTTGCTTATTTCTGGCTTATTGGGTTTGTTTTTTCAAAATTTCTTTTCGCAGATCTCTTAGGCATCTCAAAAGAAGGTTGTGTGTCAAATTTGAGTTTATGGCATTGGCTTATTGCTTAATGGGCTTATTGGCCCACTAAGCATAAGCTGTTACACCATTAAGCTGTGATAAGCTTAAAACCAGCTTTTGGGCCTTTAGACTTTTGTGTTCAAAATCAAATTTGAGTCAGATAGGGCTTTTTCAGCTTATTTGGACAAGTCTGATCTTTTTGGACCCATTAAGCCCTTTTAAGTAGTATGTTTTAGTTTTTAGCCCATTTGGGGGCCCATTAGGGGTATTTTGGTAATTTCACTTTCATTTTCTGTTGAATTAGGTTAAAATAAACCAGTCTGCAAGTTTTTAGAATTTTTTAGAATTTTTGGATTTTGAATATTATTTTAATATTATTTTATTATTAAATTTCAATTTTCATATTTTTGCACTTTTTATATTTTTCTTAGGTCAAATACATTAAAATATGATTTTTGCAACTTTTAGACTAATTTTATCATCATTTTCTTAATTTCTTGAATTATTTTAAGATTTTAATAGTTTTTAATCATTTTAAATAGATTTAATTAGTTTAAAAATTTATAAAACATAGTTTTTAGTCTTATTTAGTCATTTAAGAGGTTTACAAAGTGAAAAATCTTTATTTAGGATTTTTGATAATTAATTGGATTTTTAGGGCTTTAATTAGCATTTAAAAATTACTAATTAATTAATTAAAAGGTTTGAAAATTTTTTGATCATTTGTAAACTCTTAGTTTATTTAATTTGATTTTTTGTAATTTTTTGGGAATTTTTAGAATTAATTTTTATGTTGGCACTTTTTACGGTTTTTTAGTCGTCGTAGTAATAATTTTCACGTTTCCGTCATTCTATTTTCTAATTCCCTTCCTTCTCAATTTTAATCTCAAATATCATTACATTTTAGTCACACGCATATACCTCCTTGGGAAACGAACTTAATTGGGTCATTAGTGTTTGATTTTCCTAAATCACACTTAATACTTTCCGCTCATATACGCTCTTTTGTTTTCCTGAACAAGGGACGTATTTTACCATAATCAACATCTCTGAAGGCTTCCTCTATGATGAGACTACAATTATACATAGTCTCATCGTCCAAATCGAGCTTAAAAAGCTTAAAATATCATTATAATACCCCAAAATATGCTTGTGTTTGTTCATTGTGTATTTTAGTTACGGATATCGTGAAATCAACAAAAGATCACAAGAATCATGCAAAAACGAACACGGGAAACGAAGCCGCACAAAGAACCGGACCCGAGAAATGAATTTCCAAAAATAACTTTGAAGTTTGAAGATTTGTCAACTTTGGTCCCTCATTTTTGAAGATTTGGCAAGAAAGGCCTTTGAAGAATCCATTTGTACAAGATTAGTCCTCCATATTTAAAATTATACAAAAGAGGCCCTTAAAGAATGCATAATATGCATTTAAAGCCCTTGGAACAAGTTTACATAAAACTTTTATGGCCAAAGTACAAAAACAAAAAGTTACTTATAAAGGGATATATGGTTTTGGCTGTTTAAAAGCAAAGTGACAAACAAGTGGAAGACAAGGGACTGTTTTGGGCAGAAAGCATAATTCCTATCCCCCTATCCCATCCTGACACGTCACCTATCACAACAAACGCACCAATCATAATCCACCTCCTCAACTTCACCCTCCACCTCATTCAATCCACGTCAACCCCCACTATTAGCAAATAAATGTATAATTAATTTTTTTTTAAACTGATTAAATATATATTTGTGAAACCGGGAAACACTTATTATTTCACCCTAATCCCCAATATTACCTAACAAGAACCCTAGAACACCCCATATCAAATTAACTTAACCCATCCATTAAAACCTAATCCGCTCTAAGTAAAACCCTTTTACCCATCCCCAAACATTTACCCACACCCAGAAAATGACATATCATGGTCTTGTCCCCTCCCCTGTGCCACGTGAACAGTGTAACAGATACGTACAACCCAATCCAACGACTCTCATCGTTTTTTTTGTCCCCTAAGGGTCTCATAAACGCCCAAGATTAATCCAAGGACATCAGGCATCACATGGTGAGCATTTGACCAAAAGCCTCAACAAGATCCAAGAGCATATTTTGAAGAATCAAAGGGCAAATTTAGATTTACATGAACTAGCATTTGTATTTTTTTATTTTCTAGAATCTTCTTTGTTCTAGTATAAAAGTAGGCACCATGTTGTGGTTACCCCTTTGTTCCAGCTTATGTTTTGTAAAAATTTTATTAATAAAAAATAGTTAAAGTTTTGTTAAGAAAGATTTACATCCTTTAGCTGAGTTCCAATTTTCTGTTTATTTAGTTTAATTTATTTGCTTTTCTACAATTCTCACAAGTTTTTATCAAAACCAATCCCAAGTTCAAGGGTACTTGGCTTGGAGTTGAGTTTCTATTAGCATCTTATAGGTACTTTTAAGCTTGGTTGGAATGACACCCAAACGAGCTTAATAAGTTTGTATAAGTCTAGTTTAAGTTTGTTCCATTTAGTTTCTAGTTGTTCCAAAAGTTGGTATTCTCAAAAGATTTTTAGAAAAACGTGTCTCACTTGTTTTCTTACCGTATTTGTAGCAAAAGGCTTGTGCTAAGCTTACTTGACAAATAAGCTCAAAAAAGTCTCTACTTCTAGAAGCCCTTGTCTTCTTTTGTTTATTTGCAGGTTATAAGATATTCACTCAACTTCTTTTTCACATTCAAGCCTTGGGACTGTTGTAGTCCCAACAACAAGGTTGTATTTCATAAGCTTGTTTTTTAAGCCCATTTTAAGAGAAATTGTCAAGTAGCCGGCGACATCCATTTACAACACTCAGCCGAAACAAGGTTGAGGACTTGTGAGTGTGAACTCCCTTTTGATCTTTTTCTGAAATTTTGTGCTTAGGAGAATTTGGTCTTATTTGATGATTTGTGTTGATTTATGTTGGTTTTAATTTTACGTGTTGTCATTTGAGAGATTCATGTTAGTTTAATGATAAGTTTAGGTTTATGTTAGTTTGAGACAAATTTGGAGTAGTTTTGAGTGAAGTCCTTTGAAAAAATTCTTAAATATGTTTTAAGGGTGTGTGTGGGTCTATGCTTGTTTCATTTTTGGCTGACACACAGAGGCTTAGTTTAATCCATATACACTTAATAGGGTTAGTCTTTACTGTTTCTTTGCAATTTGTTTGCATTTGGTAGTGATAAAATTGGGTTGTACAATGTTTTGAGCATCAAAAATCATATTCTGCCAACAGTGGGGTGTAGGCTTTGGATTTAGTGTTAAAATTTACAAAATTTGTTTCCCAACCAGGTCTTAGGGCAATATAGGGTGCGGTATTTTTGTATTGTGTTAGGGATAGCTAAACTTCATGTTTTGAGCCAGTAAATTTCACCAATTAACTAAAATTTTCAGCAAACACATTACCTTCATTTTTATGTGCATTTCGGCAGTTGGTGTGGGTATATTTGTGAGTTGGGAGGTGTGATTTTTGGTGAAAAGCTAGGTTTTAGGTTAAATTAATAGTGTAATATCTGGTATTAGACTTTGGTAAGATTTTGGTGGTCACAAGCTTGGTTTAAAAATGCGTTTTGTGATCCATTGCGCAAAAGGTCCCAAAAGCTATTGCGTGATGCGTGATGCGATTGCGAACGCGATTTGGACGCGATGCGTTTAGTATAAAAAAGTATAAAAAATATTTAAAAATAATATATAGTCTACAAAGTACTAAGTAAATGCAATAAAGTTATTAAATAAGTTACTAGCATATTGAAATTAGACCTTTAGTTCCTTGTAAAACAAATAAATTGAAAGTAAAGCATAACAAAAAAACACTTAACAAATGCAAGATACTATATTGTTGTTATTGTGTTTGTTTTGGATGTATTTTAACAAGTATTATCTTAAAAAAGGCATTAAAGTACGTAGGTCTCTTTTATATGGTTTAAATTTGACAAAAATGACCTAAGTATTAGATTGCTATAATTGCTAACGTTGCTAGCATTATACAAATGCGATAAATTGCATTTTAATGCGAGCACATTCTGGGATGGCATTGCATTAGGCAGCGTGATGAGAAATTTTAAAAGCAACGCATTGATGCGTGCAATTTGCGCATTGATGCACGCATTTTTAAACCAAGGTCACAAGTAACCTAGGATCCCACCACGATACTAACAGCAGCAACAAACCCTGTTGTGTATGCGATCTATATCCGTAGGATCTAGGGAGTCTATTTAGGTAGTGTAATTTCTTGCGTTATCATTCTTAGGTAGTCAATTGGTTGTTTAGGGCTGGGAGTTGGTATTATTTAGGTTGTCAGCTTTTGGGGCAAAGTTTGTAGTTTGTAGCCCACTGTCTTGCACTCTAGCCAAGAAATTAGCCTTGTCACCTGCACACTAAGTCTATTAGGGATTGATTTGTGACATTTGTATTTGAAATTGGTTTTTACATTTAGTTAAAAGGATAGTTGAAAAACTTTATCAGTTAGTATTAAGCTTTGTAGAGTTTTGGGTGGTCTTAGTCGCATCTTAAGGTCACTGTTGTACTCAGCATCCCCCATTTAGTTTTTTTTTGTTTTTTTATAAATTCAACATGGTTGGTTTGGATTTCGATTGCATTTGTCTTGCTTTTATATGGGTTATTGACTCCCACAAGCCCACCGGCTTGTGGGGGTGCCATTTGCGCCCATGCAAAATCACCATCCTTTTCTTGGGCTCCAAGAATTCCTCATATCAGCAAGAACGTGTAAATTGAATTCGTGTAAATTGAATTCGTTTTTGTGTTTTTTTTATGTAGTGTTACTGTTGGTTAAGTGGTACAAGAAAAAAAAGAAAAAAAATTATTTTGACCAAAAAAGTAAGGGCCAGGACTCGAACCTGCGCCTACTCTCACACACACACATAACCTTACGAGTATGCCCTAGGGTCTTTACTAGTAAGGGTTTGTATAATCAAATAGTTAAAGGGTGTTAGTTTATAGCTTATTAAAAATAGTTCAAACCTTATAAGCCAGTTTCCAGCTTATTTGTTAAGCTTTTTAGGTCTTTTTCATTTTTCTTGTGTTTTAATTATAGTTTAAGACTTTTTAGAATTAAAAGTTTATTTTTCACATTTTTAATTAATTTTTTATAATTATTTTTAGTTTTAATCTTAAAAAGTCATTAAAAATAGAAAAATTAGTTTAAAATTTTAGAAAAATAGTTTTTAAGTTTTAATCAGTATTTTTGAGGTTTACAAAAGAAAAAGTTTTCATTTTAACTCTTTTTCAATTTTATTTATTTTTTGGTTTTTTATTAAATTTTAAAAATTAATATAAAATAATTAAAAAGATTTTGGAAATTTTTCTTTTCATTTTTGTCTTATTCGTATTTTTCTTAGTCTAAGTTTAATTTTTGGTAATTTTTAGTCGACTTTCATTTTTCGTCGAGTTTTACGGTTTCACGTTTTTCACGTTGTAGATTAATTTTTAGCGTAAATCGTCTTTATTTTCCTTATTTTCTCACCTAAAACCGACACTAATCCAAATTTGATTTTATATAATTGGCACACAAATCACACACCTCCTTCGAGAACGAACTTGGACTTTTCATCTTCACGGTTTTCCTAAACCGTGTTGATTAATACTTGCCTAGAATACGTCTTTTTCCTAAAAGCGTATAGTTTACCTACAATCACTCGGCCTCCTTCGTCCAGTTAAAGTCACTCTTCTTCACACACCGCTTGCGTCTTTTGAAGAGGGATAACGACTTTTCCGCAGATTTTGATAAGAACCTATTTAGTCCTGCCAACTTACCATTAAGAGATTGTACTTCCTTACGCGTCCTTGGGGATGGTAGCTGTATCACGGCCCCCGTCTTGTCTGGGCATGGTTTTATTTCATTTGGGTCAGTCATATACCCCAAGAACATTCCTTCCGTAGCCCCAAACGTGCATTTCTTTGGGTTTAGCTTCATATTGATCTATCGCAGCGTGGCGAAAGTTTCTTCTAAATCTCTGATAAGCCCGTCCTCTGTATGGCTCTTGATGACCAGATCATCAACATAGACCTCCAGGTTGTGCCCAATTTGGTTGTCAAATGATTTGTCAACCAACCTTTGATAGGTTTCCACCGCGTTCTTGAGACCGAACGACATCTTGGTGTAACAGTAAACACCCTGGCTTGTATGGAACGTCGTTTTTTTTCGTCCTGCTCGGCCATCTGAATTTGGTAATATCTCTTGTATGTGTCCAAAAAAATTTGAAGGGGTACCCACATAATGATTCCACTTTCCAATCTATCTCTGGAAGTGGGTAGCAGTCCTGCGGACATGCTTTGTTGAGATCCGTGAAATCAACGCACATACGCCAACTGCCTTCGTGTTTCTTTACCATGACCGGGTTAGATAGCCACTCATGATAATACATCTCCTGCATGATGCCTGCATCCACCAGCTTCTTAACTTCTTGTAGTATCACTTGGGTTCGTTCTGGGGCATGTCCGCGTTTCTTTTGCTTTACCGGGGGATACCCTGGTCGGATTTGCAACTATTGCTCCGCTATTGAACGTGGTACTCCCGTCATGTCCTTTAGTTCCCAAGCGAATCCGTCAAGGTTTTCCCTTAGCAAGTGTAACACCCAGGGTAGGGTCAAAATATGCGGAAATATCCACGGAGATGTCACTAGGGTGGATCGATAGCATATAGTCCATAGAGCATAAGATAAAGAGTTATTCAAATCAGATTACATGTTTATTAAACAAATAAATAAAAATTGTTTTTAACATGTCATGAGGAGATTGTTTATGTTTCCCAAATAGAACCCCTGACGATTCCTACGATGCAAATTACTAAGATGTTGGAGCCCATGCAAACACCACGTACTAACTTCATATTCCTGTGAAAGACATACTAGAGGGTTAACATAAAGTTGGTGAATTTAAAGTTTTAACATTTATTAGTTTGGACATACAATAATTATAGAAGTAACAATGCACAAAGCATTCTTACTAAAATATAGATTACATTTGTTTATTATTAAAAACTGAAGCTTAACCTTCCATAGTCCTTAAAAGATGAGGACATATTGTCTTACAAAAAGACACCCAACCCAGTTCCAACATGGTATACATCTGTTGTCTCGGCCAAGGCACAGTGAGCATGACTCACCCAGATGGGGATGGTGAATCCCTAATAGATCTACTTATAACATTTGGGCGATTTACAACAATTTAATAGTTCCAATAATAATCAATCATAGTCAAGTTTATACAATTCTGTTATGTCCATTAATTGTTTGCATATTTTCTTTCCCATAGAGGAAAGGTTTTATCAAAAGTTTATATGGGGCTGTAAGCTCACCTGGGAGTAGGCAATAGCTGTTTAATACGAATATCCAAATAAGCTCACGCCAATAATTATGCCTAATCAAATAGTACATTCTTAATAGATAGTACAAAGAACATATATGTATGCTTATACAGATTTTACTCAGTTCATTTATGCTACGGTATTTATCTAAATAACCGTAGTTCAAGTATCAACAATATTCATTTAAACTTATCTATATAAGTTCCATTTCTAAGTAAAATAAAATGTCTAACTATTAATATCACTTAGCATATATGTATTTATGATAATCATTCAACTTACAATTAAGTTTCTTATTTAAGTAGACATAAAATGTCCTACTTAAAATATTAGCTTACGTTCCCTGTTCTTGTATTATAATCACTCATTTACTATTAAGTGTCATTATTAAGTAAACATAAAAATTCTACTTAATATTAGTTCACGTTCGTAGTTCATGTATTATAATCATCCATTTAAACTTATTATTAAGTTTCATATTTTAAGTAAACGTAAGGTGTTTTACTTACATATTAGCATTCAGTTTATCCAACGTTCATATAATTTTATTTCCTAAAAATATATGTGTTTATGTATTAGTAATACATGTCCATATTGTTTATACAATTTATTCCCTAAAGCAAATATAAATTTTTTATTTTGAAAAATAAAATATAATATTTTATTTAACTTTAAGGTTTCCCATAAACTATTTTAACATTTATAAAATAATTTATTAATTACAAACTTAAGAATTTATACATTAATTCTTATGGTCTAGGTGTTTAATTATGTTTTATTATAATTAAAATAGATTTTAGGGTTAAGGCTTGTTAATGTTTCAAAACATGGCAAAACTAGTCCCTCTATATATTAAACAAGTATGACTTTCGGATTTTACACATTTGGTACCTAGGGCCTGTTAAAGTTTCGGCTTATGGCAGGTTTAGTCCCCTAGTTATATCTAGGTTTTGTAACTTTACTAAAATGACAAAAACAACCCCTAGGGCTTCTTTAAGTTTCGACAAATTACAAGAATGGTCCTTAGGGTTATAAAATGACAAAATAACTTTTAGAAACTTCCCAAAATGGTCCCTAGGGTTTAATTTGCAATGGATAGTATTTATTAAATCCTATACTTTTAGATAATTATATTTTCAGTCCTTGTGTTTACTAGTTTATCAAAACAAGCTTCATAAGTTACAGTTTTAGTCCTTAAGTTTCATAAATTGTCAATTTCGTCCAAAAAGTTTTTATAAGATATATTTGATTATAAAAACTTTTGTTTTAACATTCCAACATTATATGGCTCATTAAATGGGCTAAACATCTAATGAGCTATCTAATGGGGCTAAAAACCTTTTAAGTTTAGTAACTTGTTAAATGGGCTTTTAACTCATTTATTGGGCTTAAATATATTTTTAAGTCCTTTAATTAGTTAAATTTGCCTAAGTGTAATCTTAAGTCCATTATGATACTAAGATTTATTAAATGGGCTTATTAGGTCCATTAAGTATTGAATTAACATTGTATGGGCTTAAATAGTCCATTAATACTACTTTACATTTTATGTAAGTATTAAGTTAGGATTTTTCTTATAAGCTTATTATTAGCTTATTCATATTTAGTTTTTCTATCTTAATTAAGAATAAAACTAATAGTTGGTTTTATGTGATGACCCAAATTAGATCTAGGTATGTTATAAGGTTGCATGTTTCCAAGAGCTTTCATAAACCAACCTAGACAACATATAGCCTACGGCTATGTTGTCTTTTCCCAAAAAATTTCCATAAGATCTTTATGCTAGTTTCATGTTTACCATTTAACCATAAATCTTGGTTCTACATTAGCATGCATGTACACTAAAAGACCATCTAAATACATATATATCCCACGGCTAGATATGTACATATATAACATATTAGTGATTCTTAGTAGTCCATTTAACATGTAATGATACACATTCCATCATTAAAACTTAGTAGACGATTTACCTATTCATCATTCATTTTGGTCGTGACCTTTAAGGTCATGGTCTTCATGATTTTTAAGTTACACAAGTTCATTTTACGAGATCTATGATTATTAGTTAACCAAAGTCCCATAAAACAAGATTTGTAACCCATGCAACACTTAGATTCATAAAATGTTTCCAATGGTATTTAATCATGTTTAAAACATAGAATACAAGCCATAGGTTTCTTATTAAAAGATTTTTAACCATGACTATGATTTTCATATATATATGCTGTGACCTATTATGGCCATGACTTAATCAAATCTTGATTTTAACAAGTTATATACATGTGTTTATAGGTGAATGATGATGCATGCAAGTGGAAATGAAGAAACATAAGGAGTATACCTTTCTTATTTCAAAGTTACCAAGGAAGTTCTATATGAACAAGGAGGTTAGAGATCTAATCAATGATGATAAAGAAACCCTAAATATCAACCAAGCCATGACCTTTAAGGTTTGGCTATGGCTTGGTATAATGCCTTCAAAGATGATGACGATGCTACCAAATGATTAGTGATTACTATGGGACAAGGATCTAGTAGATTTAATGAATAACCTTGGATTTTTGTGGCTTATAGCCGAATCATTTGAGAGAAAAAGATGAAGAAGGAGTGAGATATAGTTGCATGAAGGAATGTGAAGAGTGAGAGAGAGTTTTCGGCTTAAGGAGGAAAGAGAGAAAGGAAGGCAAAAGGAATATGATTGTCTTGGTAAGGGAGTATGTGCCAAGTGTTGGCTTTTCCAAAACCAAGGCATCCCTCCATCTTCCACCTCATGGGGTGCCGTGTCTAGCTTGCCAAAAAGGAAGGTGGGACATGTTGGGCTAGCACACAAGGATAAGGGTTCTTGGGCTAGTCCAAGATGTGTATGTATGTCTATATTGTACACACACACGCACACACACACACACACACACACACATATATATATATATATATATATATATATATATATATATATATATATATATATATATATATATATATATATATATATATATATATATATATATATATATATGTATATATATATATATATATATATATATATATATATATATATATATATATATATATATATATATATATATATATATATATATATATATATATATATATATATATATATATATATATATATATATATATATATATATATATATATATATATATATATATATATATATATATATATATATATATATATATATATATATATATATATATATATATATATATATATATATATATATATATATATATATATATATATATATATATATATATATATATATATATATATATATATATATATATATATATATATATATATATATATATATATAGTACAAACACTTCATACAACATTTTTCCCTTGATTTGTTTAAGTGTTGGGCATACATAGTTTGTTATACCTATCAATACTTGTTATCCTAGTCTTATGTACATGGTTTAGTTATGCAACGTATTACCATAGCAAATTAATTGTATAAGTATAAGTACATAGTGGACAAGTTCACACATAACTTATAGAGATATAACACATGAGTGAATGTTCTAGGATTAATGGGTGAAACTCATTACATAAAATCATGGTAAAATCATGAATTTTACAGCACCACCCCGTTGTTTTAGCTTTGTCCTCAAAGCTACTAAAAGCGTAGGTAGGTTTTAAGTGAAAAGATGAGGGTACTTGGCTTTGAAGATGTCCTCTCGTTCCCAAGTGTACTCAGGGCCTTTCTTCGAGTCCCATTGTGACACCCTAGGCAAATCTCACATCGGCTATGGCCAGGAGAGATCCATGGTACATAAGATAACAGTCGCCTTCTCATGATACAACGCGTTTTGTGGTCTACTGCAAGTGGGGTTCTTAGGAACTGGCAGTTAAGCGTGCTCATGTCAGAGTAGTACTAGGTTGGGTGACCAGCCGGGAAGTACTTACAAGAGAGTCACAAAGGAAAGCCGTGAGCCTGCGGGCAAAGCGGACAATATTGTAGTCTGAGTAGGCGGGATGTTACAAGTGGTATCAGAGCCACTCCTGAGCCGTTCGGGATGGTGGGGCAAACCTCATCGAGGACGATGAGTCCCGGAGGGGGGGGGGTGATTGTGACACCCTAGGCAAATCCCACATCGGCTATGGCCAGGAGAGATTCATGGTACATAAGATAACAGTCGCCTTCTCATGATACAACGCGTTTTGTGGTCTACTGCAAGTGGGGTTCTTAGGAACTGGCAGTTAAGCGTGCTCATGTCAGAGTAGTACTAGGTTGGGTGACCAGTCGGGAAGTACTTACAAGAGGGTCACAAAGGAAAGCCGTGAGCCTGCGGGCAAAGCGGACAATATTGTAGTCTGAGTAGGCGGGATGTTACACCCATTGCACTTTGATCAACGGAATGCGACTACGTTTTAACTTCTTTGTTGTTCTCTCCATGATTTCCACTGGTGTCTCCGTGTATTGGAGTTGGTCATTGATATGGAACCCCTCTAAGGGCATAAGCAAGGTTTCTTGGCGTAGCACTTCTTCATATTTGATACATAGACGGTAGGGTGTATCCGGCTTAATTGTGGCGGCAGTTCCAAACGGTATGCCACTTCCCCGATCTTGGCTATCACTTTGAAAGGACCCACATATCATGGATTTAACTTTACCGCTTTCCAAATCGTATAATCCCCTTCCATGGTGATACCTTTAGCATGACGTGATCTCCCACTTTGAACTGTACGGGTCTGTGTTTTTTATCCGCGTAGCTCTTTTGTCGATCGCGAGCAGCTTGCAGTCTCTTCTTTATAAGGATAATTCGGTCTGTAGTCTCCTGAATCAATTCAGGCCCAGTGAGTTGGAACTCACCTACCTCTGCCCAACATACAGGAGAGCGATATTTCCTTCCATAAAGGGCTTCAAAAGGGGCGGCCTTGGTATTGGCGTGATAGCTATTATTGTAGGAAAACTCAACCAAAGGTATATGCTCGACCCAACTATTTCCAAAATCAATTACACATGCCCTTAGCATGTCCTCTAGGGTGTGGATGGTCCGCTCACTTTGAACATCCGTTTGTGGATGATAGGCGGTGCTCATATCCAGTTTGGTACCCAGGGCTCGTAGCCCTCTAGAAGTTGGAGATGAATCTGATATCCAGGTCGCAAATTATTGAGACTGGTACTCCATGTTTGGTAACAATTTCCTTAAGGTAGGTCCTTCCCAACTTGGACAGGGAGTCGGATTTCTTGATGGGTATGAAAGGAGCAGACTTGGTAAGTCGGTCGACTATCACCCAAATGGCATCATATTCACGTGATGATTTTGGGAGTTTGGTCACGAAATCCATGGTAATATCTTCCCACTTCCATTCAGGTATCTCAGGCTGTACCAGTAAACTGGATGGCCTTTGGTGTTCTGTTTTGACACGTGCGCATGTCAAACATTTCTGGACGTAGGTGGCGATGTCAGCCTTCATGTTTGGCCACCAATATAATTTCCTCATATCTTGATACATCTTTTTCCGATCTCACATGTATTGAATATTTGGATTTATGTGACTCGTTCATCATTATGTCCCTCAAATTACCATAACGGGGTAACCAACTCCTCCCGTGTAAGCACAATGTTCCGTCCACCTTTGATTCCAGTTTCTCTTTAGAGAGGTCGGTTCGAAGCATTCCTCCTATTTCTTCTTTCTAGAGGTTTTCGGGTTTCTGTGCATGGGTTTGTGCTTCAAGGATTTGCTTGTGCAGATACAGATTGATGGTCATGGTTGAGGCTCGAACCCTCATGGGTGGGTCTTTATCTTTACGGCTCAGTGCATCAGCAACTACGTTTGCTTTACCTGGATGGTATTGGATTTCACAATCATAATCGCTTAACAGTTCAATCCAACGATGCTCCCTCATATTAAGCTCTTTTTGATCTAATATATGTTGCAGACTCTTGTGGTCGGTGTATATTGTACATTTTGTTCCACAAAGGTAATGCCTCCAAATTTTTAAGGCAAATACTATCGCTCCAAGTTCTAAATCGTGGGTAGTGTGGTTCTTCTCATGCTTCTTTAATTGCCTAGAAGCGTAGGCAATTACTTTATTTCTTTGCATTAATACTGCCCCCAATCCTTTATATGATGCGTCACAATATACCTCAAAGTCATCATTGCCCTCGGGCAAGGATAAGAGAGGCGCACTACACAACTTTTGTTTTATCAACTAGAAAGCTAACTCTCCTTTTCTCCCCAATTAAATTTTACTCCTTACTTAGTGAGTTTGGTCATTGGTTTGGCTATCTTGGAGAAGTCTTCGATGAATAGGCAATAGTATCCGGCAAGGCCTAGGAATTGGCAGATATCTGTTTGCGATTTAGCAGATGACCAACTCTTAACGGACTCAACCTTTGCAGGATCTACGTGAATACCATCGCTGTCAATGACGTGACCTAGGAAATGGACTCTAGGTATCCAAAACTCACATTTAGAAATTTTTGCATACAGCTGATCTTCCTTGAGTACTTTCAATACTTGGGCCAGATGCTCAGCATGGTCTTGCTTGTTCTTCGAGTAAACACGTATGTCGTCGATGAAGACTATCATGAATTTATCCAAATAGGGTTTACACACCCGGTTCATGAGATCCATGAATATTACCGGTGCGTTTGTCAACCCAAAAGGCATAACTCGAAATTTGAAATGACCGTAACAAGTTCTGAAAGCTGTCTTAGGAATATCTTCTTCCCGGACTCTCAGTTGATGGTGTCCAGATCTCAGATCAATCTTAGAATACATACTTGATCCCTGGAGTTGATCAAATAAGATGCGGGGTAATGGATAGCGATTTTTTATCGTTAGTTTATTCAATTCCTGGTAATCGATGCACATTCGAAAAGAGCCGTCTTTCTTCATGACAAACAGAATAGGGGCTCCCCATAGAGAGGAGCTAGGCCTAATGAATCCTTTTTCTGATAGTTCCTGGAGTTGTTTGGCTAGTTCCTTCAATTCTGATGGTGCTAGCCGGTAGGGAGCCTTAGCTACAGGTGCAGCCCCAGGAATCAAATCAATTTGGAATTCTATTTGTCACACTGGGGGCATACCTGGCAGTTCATCTGGAAATACTTCGGGAAAATCTCGGACAATTGGCACGTCCTCGATTCGTGTCTCCTCGGGTTTGTCTTCTTCCTCGATATTGGAGATGTGTGCTAGGAAAATAGGTCATCCTCTGGTCAAGTATCTTTGTAATTTGGTACAAGAAATGATACTAAGTCTAGTGTTGATTATATCAGGGTTACCATTCCCTCGTATAATCAAGGTTTCATCTCCCCAAGGTATACGGACCAGTTTTTGATCACATAAGATGACTGCATGGTACTTTGATAGCCAATCCATACCAATGATGACATCAAACCTACCAAGACTTACCGGGATCAAATCGATGTTGAACGGGTGATTGGAGAGGTTTAAGGTACAACCTCGAATGATGGTGTCAACTGTTACAATTTTTCTGTCGGCTAGTTCTACAATATAGTAGGAGTCTAAAACTGATGGAGTAAGTTCCAAAACTCTACTAAATTCCGTTGATATAAAGCTTCGATCTGCCCCGGTGTCAAATAGGACAGATGCATATTGTTGGTCTAGTAGAAATGTACCGGTGATGATGTTGGAATTTGGATTGGCTTGGGCATTGCCAACCATGTATGCTTGTGATGAAGTTCCTTTGTTGTCTTTCTTCCAGTTGGCCAACTTAGGACAGTCAGGTCTCATATGTCTAGGGGTTTCACACTCGTAACATACTACAGCCTTCTTTGACCCACGGTTACTTCCTCTTGCGGAGTTTCGGTTTCGCTTGCATCATTTTCCAGCAACATGATGATAGTCGCACTTTGAACACTTAGGCTTGGTCCCTGAGTAGTTCTTGGTGCGGGTGGTGGGAGTAGTGTCATCGGCTTGCCCAACGTTTTGCTTTTTGGAAGGCTGCTGATGCTGGCTATGAGAGCTTTCATCGGATTTTCTCTGGTTGGCTGTTTGCCTCTTAGACAGATTGCGGGCTCGCTTGTTGATCAGCTCAGTCGCAAATTCCATAGCACCTTCAACGGTAGTGGGTCGTGAAGCTAGCACACTGTCATGGATGTTGTCAGGGAGTCCGCTGACATACTTCTCAATCTTGTCACTCCTTAGAGGGAACATTCTGGTGCACATCAAGCTTAACTGTTGGAATCTTTGGTTGTACCAAAGGATATCATTGTTCTTACACTTTAGATCCCATAGCTCGACTTCCAACTTCTTCATTTCTCCTCTGGGACAAGATTTCTCAGTCATTCTCTCCTTGAGGTTGGCCCAAGTGAGAGTATAGGCAATGTTATGTCCAAGGGTGGTGACCACAGAGTTCCACCAAGTAACGGCGCTCTCGAGTAGGGTGCATGTAGCAAACTTAGCTCTGTTCTCGTCAGCACAACTGCTGATGCGGAAAACTGTCTCTAGTCTTTCAAACCACTGCATTAATTCAACAACTCCTTCTTTCCCTCGGTAGTATGAGGATTTTCATTTTATGAAGTCGGGGTAAGAGAAACCCCTGTTGGCGTTGTTTCTGCGCATGTTGTGGTTTGAATCATCGTTCATATTAGCTTCTCTCGTTGCCATAGCTGCCGTAATGCCTTCACCAATCATCTCCCTGAGTTGAGCAACGGTAACATTATGAGTAGCTTCAGGAAATTTGGTATTAGCGGTGTTGGAAACAGTTGTATTATTGGGGTTTGATCGTGTAATCACCATTTGTCTATAATCATACACAAAATGAGATTATTAGTTCAAACGTTAGTACAATTTTTATATTATTTACACGGGAAAAATTCATGCACTGATTTCATAACAAATTTGGATAACCTGTCAAGATCTCATAATATAATACATTGCACAGCAAATATAATAAAGAAAGTGATTACATGTTATTTCCATAAGAAATTTAACATTCATCTAGCATCACAAAATCTAAGTCATAGGCCGGTTAGGCCTTGTCCAAGGTAATGATACACACAGTCTTTAAAACATTACATCCCAAAGTTACATGTCCAAAAGAAAAGAAAAGATAGAGTACATGATTACATCACCAAAAGCTGAAAAATAAAAGTACAAGGGCCTTATATCATGATAGCCGGGATGCAACCCGTAAGCTTGTCATGATGTACAAGAAGTTTAGTACATCTATATTAATCATGCCTAGATGGTCCACTAGATGAGGCCGGTGCTGATGGTGCTGATGGAGCTGCAGATGCTCTCCGGGAACCCTGTAATGCCTGAATTGTCGCTCGGTTCTCCTTAAGCACATGGAATGCTGTCAACAAATGGGTCCGGAGTCTATTGGTGGCTCCTCAGAGATGAGTCATCTCTACAGTAATCCTGTCATGTCGGACGGTGGCAAGATCATAGAAAATAGACAACGACTACTCCTGAGCAGATAGAGCATCATGGGTCTGATGCTGAGGACCCTCCATGACCTGAATGCGCTGGTGAAGACGGAGGTTCTCCTCTATGAGCCACTTCAATGCTTCATCAGTCTTGGCCTGGACACCTTTAGTTGCCTGGGCTTCTCTCCTCATGGTGCGGGAGAAAGAGTCAATACGATCATGGACGACGGTGTGGCCTTGTCGACCGGCTATCACTAGGCTGCGAAGGTCTGATATCTCCTGCACCTGGCGTGCGGCCAGTGTGGCAATCTAGGCCTGGATGGAATCAACACGTCTCGCCCCGGAGCCTTCCCCCGTCTCATAAGTGGACACGGGTACGGACCCGGAGAAATAGCCCGATGATAAGGATGGAGGCACGGAAGATGGTATGCTAGGAAGAACCGGGTCCTCCTCCATAGAGGATGGGGCCAGTATAGCTGATGATGAGATAGGAAAAGGGTCCTCTGGGTGTACAACTTCGATAGTTAGGCCATTCTTTGAATCCGAGGCTGATAACCATCCACACTGGGTCAATCGTGGAGATGAACAAACAACTAGAGTAGGAGTTACTACTGGTAGAAGAGTCGAAGGTGCAGTAGGCGGTGTCATGATGCTCTAAAATAGTATTATTTTAAGTTTGAAGTAAGTATGTTCTTACAAACAATTAAAAAAAATATTCTTAGCTACATGTTTAATGAAATATATCCCTTTTTAAACAATCATCGCAATGTTTTAAGGTTATGTATATATATTAATACTTATATATATATATATATATATATATATATATATATATATATATATATATATATATATATATATATATATATATATATATATATATATATATATATATATATATATATATATATATATATATATATATATATATATATATATATATATATATATATATATATATATATATATATATAGTAAGTTAAGCAGTTTACTTATCAAATCATTACACTCTTAGTTCACATAGCACATAATGCGCTGTGATCTATTTGCTTAACTAATACGGTCCCAAATAAAATCCCCAAAAAGGTTTTTATAAGTTATAGTCCAGTTTTAAAAAAAGAAAAAAAAAGTCATTTTACTTTTATTTTATTTAAATATTTATCTGGTTCTCTATAACTAATGCTCTTATACCATTCTCGGTGACACCCCGGGTAGGGTCAAAATATGCGGAAATATCCACGGAGATGTCACTAGGGTGGATCGATAGCATATACTCCATAGAGCATAAGATAAAGAGTTATTCAAATCAGATTACATGTTTATTAAACAAATAAATAAAAATTGTTTTTAACATGTCATGAAGAGATTGTTTATGTTTCCCAAATAGAACCCCTGACGAGTCCTACGATGTAGATTACTAAGATGCTGGAGACCATGCACAGACCACGTACTAACTTCATATTCTTGTGAAAGACATACTAGAGGGTCAACATAAAGTTGGTGAATTTACAGTTTTAACATTTATTAGTTTGGACATACAATAATTATAGAAGTAACAATGCACAAAGCATTCTTACTAAAATATAGATTACATTTGTTTATTATTAGAAACTGGAGCTTAACCTTCCATAGTCCTCAAAACATGAGGACGTAGTGTCTTACAAAAAAATACCCAACCTAGTTCCAACATGGTATACATCTGTTGTCCCGGCCAAGGCATAGTGAGCATGACTCACCCAGATGGGGATGGTCAATCCCTAATAGATCTATTTATAACATTTGGGTGATTTACAACAATTTAACAGTTCCAATAATAATCAATCATAGTCAAGTTTATACAATTCTGTTATGTCCATTAAGTGTTTGCATATTTTCTTTCCCATAGAGGAAAGGTTTTATCAAAAGTTTATATGGGGCTGTAAACTCACCTGGGAGTATGCAATAGTTGTTTAATACGAATATCCAAATAAAGCTCACGCCAATAGTTATGCCTAATCAAATAGTACAGTCTTAATAGATAGTACAAATAACATATATGTATGCTTATACAAATTTTAGTCAGTTCATTTATGCTACGGTATTTATCTAAATAACCGTAGTTTACGTATCAAAAATATTCATTTAAACGTATCTATATAAGTTTCATTTCTAAGTAAACATAAAATGTTTAACTATTAATATCAGTTAGCATATATGTATTTATAATAATCATTCAACTTACAATTAAGTTTCTTATTTAAGTAGACATAAAATGTCCTACTTAAAATATTAGCTTACGTTCTCTGTTCATGTATTATAATCACTCATTTACTATTAAGTTTCATTATTAAGTAAACATAAAAATTCTACTTAATATTAGTTCACGTTCTTAGTTCATGTATTATAATCATCCATTTAAACTTATTATTAAGTTTCATATTTTATGTAAACGTAAGGTGTTTTACTTACATATTTGCATCCAGTTTATCCAACATTCATATAATTTTATTTCCTAAAAATATATGTGTTTATGTATTAGTGATACATGTCCATCTTGTTTATACAATTTATTCCCTAAAGAAAATATAATTATTTTATTTTGAAAAATAAAATATAATATTTTATTTAACTTTAAGGTTTCCTATAAATTATTTTAACATTTATAAAATAATTTATTAATTACAAACTTAAGAATTTATACATTAATTCTTATGGTCTAGGTGTTTAATTATGTTTTATTATAATTAAAATGGATTTTAGGGTTAGGGCTTGTTAATGTTTCAGAACATGGCAAAACTAGTCCCTCTATATATTAAACAAGTATGACTTTCAGATTTTACACATTTGGTACCTAGGGCTTGTTAAAGTTTCGGCTTATGTCTGGTATAGTCCCCTAGTTATATCTAGGTTTTGTAACTTTACTAAAATGACAAAAACAGCCCCTAGGGCTTCTTAAGTTTCGATAAATTACAAGAATGGTCCTTAGGGTTATAAAATGACAAAATAACTTTTAGAAACTTCCCAAAATGGTCCCTAGGGTTTAATTTGCCACGGATAGTATTTATTAAACCCTAGACTTTTAGATAATTACATTTTCAGTCCTTGTGTTTAGTAGTTTATCAAAACATGCTTCATAAGTTACGATTTTAGTCCTTAAGTTTCATAAATTGTCAATTTAGTCCAAAACGTTTTTATAAGATATATTTTATTATAATAACTTTTGTTTTAACATTCCAACATTATATGGGCTCATTAAATGAGCTAAACATCTAATGGGCTATCTAAAGGGGCTAAAAACCTTTTTAAGTTTAGTAACTTGCTAAATGGGCTTTTAACTCATTTATTGGGCTTAAATATATTTTTAAGTCCTTAAATTAGTTAAATGGGCCTAAGTGTAATCCTAAGTCCATTATGATACTAAGATTTATTAAATGGGCTTATTAAGTCCATTATGTCTTGGATTAACATTGTATGGGCTCAAATAGTCCATTAATACTACTTTACATTTTATGTAAGTATTTACTAAGGATTTTTCTTATAAGCTTATTATTAGCTTATTCATATTTAGTTTTTAAATCTTTATTAAGCATAAAATTAATAGTTGGTTTTAAGTGATGACCCAAATTAGATCTAGGAATGTTATAAGGTTGCATGTTTCCAAGATCGTTCATAAACCAACCTAGACAACATATAGCCTACGGCTATGTTGTCTTTTCCCCAAAAATTTCCATAAGATCTTTGTGCTAGTTTCATGTTTACCATTTAACCATAAATCTAGGTTCTACATTAGCATGCATGTACACTAAAAGACCATCTAAATACATATATATCCCACGGCCAGATATGTACACATATAACATTATAGTGATTCTTAGTTGTCCATTTAACATGTAATGATACACATTCCATCATTAAAACTTAGTAGACGATTTACCTATTCATCATTCATTTTGGCCGTGACCTTTAAGGTCATGGTCTTCATGATTTTTAAGTTACACAAGTTCATTTTACGAGATCTATGATTATTAGTTAACCAAAGTCCCATAAAATAAGATTTGTAACCCATGCAACACTTAGATTCATAAAATGTTTCCTATGGTATTTAATCAAGTTTAAAAGATAGAATACAAGCCATAGGTTTCTTATTAAAATATTTTTAACCATGACTATGATTTTCGTATATATATGTCGTGACCTATAATGGCCATGGCTTTATCAAATCTTGATTTTAACAAGTTATATACATGTGTTTATAGGTGAATGATGATGCATGCAAGTGGAAATGAAGAAACATAAGGAGTATACCTTTCTTGTTTCAAAGTTACCAAGGAAGATCTATATGAACAAGGAGGTTAGAGATCTAATCAATGATGATGAAGAAACCCTAAATATCAACCAAGCCGTGACCTTTAAGGTTCGGCTAGGGCTTGGTATAATGCCTCCAAAGATGATGATGATGCTACCAAATGATTAGTGATTACTATGGGACAAGGATCTAGTAGATTTAATGAATAACCTTGGATTTTTGTGGCTTATAGCCGAATCATTTGAGAGAGAAAGATGAAGAAGGAGTGAGATGTAGTTGCATTAAGGAATGTGAAGAGTGAGAGAGAGTTTTCGGCTTAAGTAGGAAAAAGAGAGAGGAAGGAAAAAGGAATATGATTGTCTTGGTAAGGGAGTATGTGCCAAGTGTTGGCTTTTCCAAAACCAAGGCATCCCTCCATCTTCCACCTCATGGGGTGACGTGTCTAGCTTTCCAAAAAGGAAGTTGGGCTATGTTGGCATATGTTGGGCTAGCACACAAGGATAAGGCTTCTTGGGCTAGTCCAAGATGTGTATGTATGTCTATATTGTACACACACACACATATATATATATATATATATAGTACAAACACTTCATAAAACATTTTTCCCATGATTTGTTTAAGTGTTGGGCATACATAGTTTGTTATACCTTTCAATACTTGTTATCCTAGTCTTATGTACAAGGCTTAGTTATGCAACATATTAACATAACAAAGTAATTGTAGAAGTATAAGTACATAGTGGACAAGTTCACGCATAACTTATAGAGATATAACACATGATTGAATGTTCTAGGATTAATGGGTGAAACTCATTACATAAAATCATAGTAAAATCATGGATTTTACAGCAAGGCGCACATAGCGCTCTTACCTTTGTCAGTTAAAGTTCCTCCAATCGCTATTTCTTAATCTGGATAGCCAGGATGAATTGCTACCTTCCAATTTGGTGGTAGTTGTTCCGCCCCTATGGGGGCTGGTTGAACTGGTGAGGCTATCGCATGACACTCAGACAGTGGGACCACCGTGTTGAAGATGGTGACTATTCCTCCTTCCACAGGGAATTTCATCATGCAATGTGCCGTGGATGTTAAGGCTCGTATGGTGAACGTATCACCATAAAATTCATCGATGTTGTGGTAGAGTGTTCATCATCTCTGATGGTGACTAGGATTCGTAGTTGGCCCATCGGCCAGATGGTTTCTCCACTAAAGCCAGTGAGCGGTGATGTAGCCGACATCAGTTGCTTCTTTACATCTGGTCGTAGCCGCGCAAAGCAGTATTCGTAGAGTATCTCGGCTGATGACCCTCCGTCTACGTACATGCGGCGGACATTGTGGCCCCCATATATACTTCAATTGTGAGGGGCCCTTGGGCCACGTTGCTTGAAGTTATGGGAGGAAATGAGATCTCCTTGGGACGGGAAAATTTTTGACTGATTTTTTGCTTAGCCCGGCGCTAACCTGATTGTAACATGAATATGGTAGTTGGTTTGTCCTTAGGATGATCCTTTCTGTCACCCTTTTTATCTTTCTTGTCCTTCCAATCTTTGGAGAGATGTTTGAGTTCTCCTGATTTTACCAGCGACATAATATATTTTTTGAGCTGGATGCACTCATCGGTGTCGTGGCCTTTATCATTATGGAACTCACATAATCGATTTCCCTAACGGCTGTAACACCCCATTTTGATAATGGAATGTCACGCGTAATTATGGCGTGTCATCAAAACATACAAGGGTAAATGTATAAAACATTACATGACCATAGGGATAACCGGAATCAAACATCGGTTCCCAAACATAAGCTCAAAACATAATAAAGCAAAAGAAAAGAATGAAAGACTAGACAAGCATAAGTATATGAAGGCAAAAAGGAAAAGAAGTCTCTAGAAGCTTCCATCCTATGCACGTCCTCCAAATGCTCGAGTCTTCCCTAGGGTACCTGCCGTTTTGGGACATGGAAAGGAAAGTAACGGCTGAGCAAAACGCTCAGTGCACGGATATAGACATAGTATAAGTGACAAAACATAATAGAGACTTAATAGCAGCGGAAATGTATAAGTCCTGGAAAACCTGGAACAAGTTCATAAAACTAGTTTTATAGTTTGAAAAGTCTTATGTTTATCTTATGAAAACTGTTTAACATATTTTAGCATTAGCCAATATAGGTCATGAAAATCCACCGTGCATGAATACTTGGAGGGGTGACCTCATCATGCAAATTAGAGGGGCTGCCTCTAATTTAATATACTAGTTTTTGGGTAGGAGGGATCAGCTCCTTGTGAAGGATGCAAGGCACACACCACATTCACCATGAAATCCTGACTAAAACATGTAACTAGGATGCACCCATATGCCCCACATGATAATAATAATATGGCCAAAAGCTGAAGGGACGCCACGAGCAATCACTCCGCCGTGGTGAAGTCATAACACCAGTGCCTCTAGTGTTATGGTTATGGTACCTCCATAACTAGGTGAAACTGGTCATGCATGTATATGGCTTTAGGTATTCTAATTAAACATAAGCAATTCAAAAACACATTAAACAAATACTGGGGAAAACAGTTGGCTTCATACGGGGAATCCTAATAAGGAAAAAATGTCCATACTGAAAGGACGGGAATCCGTACCTTATGTCCAGTGAAAGAAGGAGACGAACGGAAGAGAGTCATACTTCGGTATCACTAACGCTACATAAATAAATACGTGTATAAGTACATGATCACTGAGTACGTAATTGGTTAACTGTTATGTCTTAGCTTATTTTATATGTTCATGTCATGTTTTACCAATTTTAACGTGATACTGTATTTATCGTGTATTCTAGTTATTCTGTTTAAGTATTACTTGTATTTCTTGTATTATTATACTCGTTGTGTAATAAAAAGTAACTTTCTAAAAATAGAAGGTTTCCTAAAATAGAAAGTTTCCAAAAAATAGAATTACTGCTTAAAAATAGATAAGTTTCTAAAGAAAATAAAAATAGAAAGTTTCCATAAATAGATTAGCTGCCTTAATTAAATAAGTTTCTAAAAATAGAAAGTTTCCGTAAATAGAAATAAGCTGGATTATTAAGCTAATAATCTAAGCTAAAGTGTTTTCTGATTATTTTCTAAGTCATATTGGTATAAGGTATAGTTTATTAATTATTACATGTAAATTAATTAAACTAAAGTATTTAATTAAATATATCATGATTTAACTAAATAAAAGGTAATAATACTTAGGTTAAAACATGTATTAATATTTATTATTAATATAACCTAAGTCATGATAATTAATTAATTATAAGTCATGTTTAATAATTAATTAATTACTATAGTATAAATTAAATAATAAAAATACTTAGGTAAAAATCATGTATTATTAACTAATAATAATAACCCTAAGTCCATATTTTAATTAAATTAATTATCTAGCATGTTAAATTAATTTAATTAACTTGTAAATAAATAATCCTGTAATTATAAGTCGTGTTTTATTAATTTAATTTACCTTGTAAATTACATATTTTAAAGCTAATTATCCTAAAAATAATAACCCGAACCCGTGTATTATTTTTAGGAAAACGTTGTCGTAAACCGAGCCCGTGACTACGTGTTGTGTTTTTATATAAAGCCGAACTAAACAGCCCCTTAATTATGTCCTTAAACCCACTGCCAAACGCACCCTTAACCCTGTTTTTAAACCAAAATCCAAACACCCCTTGACTGCCAGTTAATCCTGGCAGTTCTGTGTTTCCCCCCGACAGTGGGGAACTTCCCGCTGCCTGCTATAAGCTTCCACCGAGACCAACAAGGTCTCGGTTCCCACTGCTAGAACACACACCCCTGCGGGGTTCCCACTGGTAGTACAAGCCAAGTCCAAAACCCTAAATTGGGTTGCGGCTGGTGGAATTAATCTGCCACCGAGACTCATATGAGTCTCGGTTTGTGTGCAAACAGGCCAAACGACACACCCACAGGTCTAGCATTAGTATTATGTTTAATTCACAGGTTTTAGGCTTGGATTCATGATCCATCACGCAAGAAAGAAAATGAAATTAGGGTTTTACCTTGTTCTTTTTCCGTGTTAGGGTTTAGGCTAACCAAACGAAAGAAATCTTTGATCTTCTGGATTAAGAAACTCGATCCATTCTTCCTGTTCTTTTGTGTTGGTCGCGACAGAGAAGAAGAAAGAAAAGAAAAAAACGGTTGTTGTATTTATTTTTAGGGTTTCTGTGTTTGTGTTATTTGTGTCGACCAAAGCAAAAACAAAACCCCTCCCGTCTGTTTTATTTACACGCATCATAACACACTTTGGCTTTGAGCCCAAGTCCTCCCTCTTCTCTTGTTTGTCTAAAACAGCCCTTGTACCTTATTCTTATGTGTTTGTATTAATCGCTTAATAAAACGTACGCGTTTAATTAGTCACGTAATCGGTTTCTTGTATAAATTATGTCGTGAACTATCTTGTAAAAACTTCATGTGTTAAGAGTAATATTAATTTGCGTAGTGCTTGTCGTATTAATTTAATTATAAGTAATAAGAATAAACGTGTCTAATATTCATGTTTACGCGTTACGTAGTTTACGTGATTAATTTTAGTTATCGATCATGACATAATATATTTATTCGTCTTCGTAATAAATATATATACGTAAATAATATTAGCTCGTGATTAAATTACGTTCATGATTTTATGATCGCATGTTCGTGCGTAATAAATACTTATCGTGTTCTAACACGTACGCAATACGTAAAATCCTAACACGTAAACATAATCGTACTATAAAAGGAAAGTTTTAATCTGGTACGTACGATCTTAAGGGCACTATTCATGGTAAAAGCATGAGGGTTTTACAACTCTCCCCCCCTAAAAAGAATAATTCGTCCCCGAATTATAGATAACATAACTGAAAGAGAAACATACCCAAATCAAACTAAGAGGGTATATAAGATTAATGAACGTACAGGTGACATGGTAGAAGGAACGTGGAACGTGACATGTCTTGAAAGGACATGGAACGTGACGTGACGGAAAGGACATATCTAATCGATAAGAGAAAAAGGATAAGAAGTCCGGATGAACTTGTCCGTTTCCAAGTGGCTTCCCTCTTGGAACGGTTCCTTCATAAGATCTTGACACGAATGATAAGTCTTGGTCCTCCTGACCTTGACTTGGAATACGAAGAAGTTCTTGGTTATCAACGTAAGGTAGCTCCCCTAACTTCGATCGAGGGAATAAGAATTAATCGTGTAAGAGTAACTGAAACGTTACGATGAAAGACAATTTGACTTAACTGTTAACTATAAACGATGCGCGAGACATAAAGAAACGTAGTACGTGAAAATTTTTGAACGTGATACGTGAAAAATTTTGAACGTGCTACGTGGAGATATGGCGAGTGTAGTATGAGTAAACATATCGTGATCCATGATACGTGTAACATATCTTGATCATGATATGAGGAACGTGGAATGAACATGACATGTGAAACATATCGTGATCATAGAATATAATGGCAGTAACGCCAAACGCTACAAGGTGAGACGTGGAATATGACGAGGAACGTCTATCTGAGGATAGGGAGTTATACTAAACTTGGGTCTGGTCTCTCAAGTTCTTGCAAAACTTCCCGGAGTGAGAAAAATGAACGTAAAATAATAAGCCAAGATACAATCATGAACGTGAATAGTGTCATGAACACGAGTGTGAAAGCAAGTCGTGAACTGTTAATCCCATTCAATCCATAACACAAGATTTAGAAGAGATATTTAGAGAGAGAAATAGAAGAAAGTAGAGAGAGACACAAGAGAGATTTTTGAAGGTTAAACACTTTTAGAGAGAGAAATAAAATGGTAACCAACACCATCTTCCACACATGGAAGATGGTACATATACCCTTGGCTTTTGGGTCGTGGGTTTAAGAGACATGGGCTGGGCTTGGCTTTGTTTTGGGCTTACGCCCCTAACTTATACAATATTAGCTTAAAGTCCAAGCCCGGTTTTCCCGACTAACCTATTACAATACAAGACCATTAACGACTAAGATGACCTATTATATTCTTGTTCGACTATATAAAATATAGGGCTAACAATCTCCCCTAATGTATCGGTCATCTTAAGAAGCTTAAAAACCATAAGATGGTTGAGTGAATACATTCTTGTAGAGGAGATCTTCCTGCTTTGGTCTTGTATCTTGGTCTTGATCTTGTTTGTAACAGCTTTGTTCCTTCATGCTTTCGTGATCTTTATCTTGAGCCTTTGTCATTTGACTTTGAGTGCTTGAGATCTTCATCTGTACTCCTTGTGACTAAGATGACCTATTACATTCTTACATTCTCAAGTATCTTGATTATCACCATCTTGTGCCCTTGTGACTTCTGAATCGACATTGGTTGCACAGCTACGCCACCTTCTTGATATGCAGCAACATATATAGACGCGGATGAAATGGCTTTGAACATTTCACCCTAACTCGGTAGCGTTTTACCTCCGGTCGGTGAAGACCGTTAAACGTTATTAAATACCGTACCTGCGATCAGGTAGATTCGAATTAGAACTTCCTTGACAGGGTTTCTCGGCGGTAGTAGCCAGTTCTCTTTACTCGACCGTCTCAAAGCAGACTGCGAACGTAAAGAGTGAATCATAAGGATAAATTATCCGTCTGATTAGAGTCGTCAATTCAGATTTCCTAGAACAAGTTTGATTCTAAAAGAATCGCACTATTGTTGCTTTCCAGTTTGTCACAAGCTTGATTCATAGAGAATCTTGCGAGTTACCTACCGCAGTGCTGTTTGATGTTGACACTAGAAGGATTTCCATTCGTCATTGTGAACATTAATGAGTGTCACTCTGAATGTTCTGGCAAGATCACATGGATTTTGCGAAGAAACCTGGAATCAAGTTTGAATCAATTAAGAATCCAAACTTAGTTGCTTTCTAGTTCTCACAAGTTTGATTCGTGTAGAATCGCACAAGTTACCTACCATGAGCTTGTTTGATGTTGGCTCAAGCAGGATTTCCATGTTCATTGTGAATCGCATCACTCAAATGTTCTGGCAATATCACAAGGATAATTCGTAGGACTCGATTGTGTCCTAATGAGATGATAAATTGATCTCGTTTGGCTCTAGACTCAATAAGTGCATTTTGGTAATCGAAGGTTGGAGCAGACTGCCACCTTTTCAATATTAACTGACTCAGAGTGAGAAAGTCAATAGATACGTGTTGATCTCCGTGACAATGAGACAAGTTTCTTTTGATAGAAACTCGAATGGCTGGGAAGGGTTGTGCATTGCATCACTGGGTCCATGATGACTTGTCTTCAATAGATGTATTGACCCGGTTTCTGCCTAAGTTGCATAGAAAATTCAACTCCTTTAATGCTTACCAATACGTCATCATTAGCACCTTGTTGTGATTGTTCCATTGCTAACTTAAGTATTTGGTCCGCATTCAGCTTCATTCCACTCCATCTTTCCTAAGGACAACTATTTCTAGCTATGGAATGTCCTTGGGTAGATCCCTCCGGTTCTGGTTGGATCATAGGACTTAGTTTCCTATCCTAAACCACCTTTTGACTCCATCGTTCCGTCGTGGATAGTAGGTTGTTTTGGGTATAGATCGTAACCATAAACCATTGAAAACCATTCAAAGTGTTTGATAAAATCAAAACTTTTAACACTTGAAAGTTTTACATTTCTGAAAGCTCCCCCTACACACATGCATCAATATACGAAATAGTTTGGCATGTGAAGGAAAGAGTTGCACTTGAGTCTTTAAGATCACTTGTTGCGATATATTACATTTTAATCACATTTTCTCCCCCTATCTCTAATATAAAAACATCATATTAGAGATACCAATTGATTAAAATATGACAATTTCTGAAAACCGATTGGGAGAGAAACATGTGTGCACGCATGAATCATGGAACTTTTTCAGTCGGGATGCTCCCCCTCAACAATATATGTGTGTCTTGAAACAAAATTGGACAAAATTTTAGAAAAACGACACCTCAAAATATGTTGAGGTACGGAGTTGAGATGCCTTTAGCGATAATATATATGACAGATTTTATCACATTTTCGGAATGTGTTGGATACATAAAATATGACAATTTGTGAGATGTACCCAACAACATTAAAAGGCTTGATTTTAAAACGCTCCCCCTCAAAAATTGATCAAAATAACATATGACATTTTTAGATATAAAAACCTATTATGAGGAAGGGAGTGTTGAACACACAATTTTGAAAGATTTAGAAAAACCTTTTGAGAAATTCTTGAAAAATTGTGTTCAACGGTTTTAAAATAAATTCCGATTTACATGAGCTCAAAACTTTGAATGTTTTGTGACTAGCTCATGACCGAGAAAAATTAATTTCCCGTTGTAAAGGATAAGTCATCATCCGTGATAAACTTTCCTTAAGTGGAAGTACGAGTTCTAAGCTGACATTTACTTAGAAGTCGTTTTTCATGAACTTAAAAAGTTTAAATGTTTTTATGAGAAGCTCATGACCGAGAAATATGATTTTCTCGTTAAGAAGGATAAGTTATCGTCCGAGATAAACTTTCCTTAGTTGAGGTCCGAGTCCTAAGCTGTGATGCGCTTAGAAGTCATTATGAGAGAAAAATCAAGCAGCTTCATTTGCCAAAACCTCCAAGTCTTCGGGAGTCATATACTTCATACCAAGACGGCCAACGAGATACGCAAACCTATCTTTCGATAGAGCTTTTGTAAACAAGTCTGCTAGCTGGTACTCAGTTCTGACAAAGTATAATTCCACGATGCCGCGTTCCACTTGTTCCTTGATGAAGTGATATCTGACATCGATGTGCTTGGTGCAGGAGTGCTGAACCCGATTGCAAGATATGGCTATGGCCGACTTTGAGTCACAATACATAGGTATTTTATCAAAGTGGATGCCATAATCCGTGAGTTGAGTTCTCATCCAGAGGACTTGAGCACAACAAGCGGATAGAGCCACATATTCTCCTTCAGCTGATGATAGCGAAGTGCAATCCTGCTTCTTTGACGACCAGCTGACAAGCTTGTCTTCTCCTAGAAATTGTGTGCTACCAGAAGTGCTTTTTCGACTATCAAGACAACCTGCGTGATTAGAATCTGAAAAAGCCGTTAGATGAAAACCGGTTTCCCTCGGTTACCAGAGTCCCATGTGAATGGTATTCTTAAGGTACCGAAGGATCCGTTTAACCTCTTTGAGGTGCTTTTGAGTAGGTCTGGCTTGATATCGTGCACAATAGCATGTGGCATGATGAATATCAGGCCTGCTGGCTGTAAGGTACGTAAGTGACCCGATCATACTGCGATATCGTGTTCGATCTACGGGATATGAGTACAAGTCAGCGTCTAGGGATGTGGTCGACAATGGTGTACCAACGCGAGCACATGAGGTCATACCATGCTTTTTAAGTATCTCTTGAGCATACTTAGGTTGGTTAATGAAGATACCACGTGGGGATTGATGAATCTGGAGGCCTAAAAAGAATTTTAGCTCCCCCATCATTGACATTTCAAATCTGCTGTGCATTAATTTTTCAAAACATTTTGAAAGTTTTGGGTTCGTAGAACCAAAAATAATGTCATCAACATAAACTTGCACCAGCATTATGTCATCCCCATATTTATTAGTAAAGAGAGTAGGATCAATAGAACCTTTGGAAAAATCCTTTGGACACCAAGAAGTTTGAAAGTTCTTTGTACCATGCCCTTGGAGCTTGTTTAAGTTCATATACAGCCTTCTTGAGACGATTGACTTTGTTAGGATGATGAGGATCGATGAATCCTTTTGGCTGATTCACATACACTTCTTCCTTCAAATGATCGTTGAGAAAAGCAGTTTTAACGTCCATCTGAAAAACCGCGAAGCCCTTATGTGCAGCATAAGCAAGGAATATCCTAACTGCTTCCAAACGAGCAACTGGAGCGAATGATTCATCGAAATCTATCCCTTCTTGTTGACGATTCCCCTTAACCACAAGACGAGATTTGTTTTTGATGATGGTTTGTTCTTCATCCAGTTTGTTTTTCCAGATCCATTTGAAATCTAAAATTGACATTCCATAGGGTCGGTCAACAAGTTCCTAAACATTTAGGCGTTCAAAATGATGAATTTCGTCTTGCATTGATTCAATCCACGCATGGTCAGTCATGGCTTGTTTGATGTTTGTAGGTACATTTGAACTCACGGTGAGTGCATACATACACACATCACCATCGGTTTCGAGTTGTCTGCGTGTTCAAACCGGTTGTGAAGGATTTCCAATAACTTGCTCCAATGGATGATCACGTGTCCAATGGTGAGTGGATGGATATAGTTGGTAGAATGTATGCATGTTGGACGGATCAACATGTTGAGTAGAAGACTCTCCGACTTCGTATACCGGTGTACCGAACGGGTTGATAAATTCTTCTTCGTCAGGTTGTGCATCGACTGCTTGATTGTTGTTTCCTCCTTCAGCATTGACGGTTGGTGATGTTGGTTGTATGATGGTTTCTAGAGTTTGTTGAGTATCCAATGGAATAGTCTCTTGAGCAACGGTTGCTGAAGTAGAGGCAGTTGTGTCTTGTTGATGTTGTTCAGGTGCATCAGCAGTATTGACAGCGGAAGGCTTTGACACAACTTGATTGTTTCCATAGTATTATTCATCAAACATTGGATCATATAAATCAACCAACTCATTCATTTGTGTCGTATCCGTCGAGTCTGCTATAGGAGTATTTTCTTGACATTCTTGCACGGGACGTACACTTTTGTGTGTAGGTGCCATTGCTGGACATTGAGGTGCAGGACTTGAGCTGTTGTGATCAAGTACCATTTGTGGCAATTCGTCAAAGTTCACATGAATTGTTTCAATAATAATCTTTGTTCTCTTGTTATAGACTCGATATCTTTTCGACAATGTAGCATACCCCACAAAAATACATGCATCACCTTTTTCTTTCATCTTGTCGAGATTCTCACCGTCTTTAAGGATGTAGCATAAAGATCCAAATACGTGAAAGAATTTGACAGTAGGTTTCCTGCCATTGATGATGTGGTAAGGTGTCTTTTCATGTCTAGGGATGTCGAGAGAACGATTCTGAGTATAACAGGCAGTTGCAATTGCTTCAGCCCAGAAGAATAGCGGTAATTTTGAAGCAGAAAGCATTGTTCGAGCAACCTCAACCAAAGTACGGTTCCGTCTTTCGACAACGCCGTTTTGTTCAGGAGTTCGAGCAATATACGTTTGATGTTCGATGCCTTCTTCTTGAAAGTAAGATTGCATGTTCTTGTTCAAAAATTCAGTACCCCTATCCGTTCTTACGGTATAGACATGAGCTTGAAGATTACGTTGTATCATCTTGAGAAAGTTTTTGAAAACATCTGGTGTTTCATCTTTGGACCTTAAGAAGAAAGTCCATGTGTATCTAGAGTAGTCATCAACAATCACGAGAATATACTTTTTCCCGTTAATACTCTCTACACGCATGGGACCACATAAATCCATGTGTAGAAGTTCTAATCGTCCTTTTGAGCTTGGGGTAGTCTTTGTTTTGAAAGACTTCCGTTTTGATTTCCCCAACTCACAAGAAGAACAAAGATGGTCTTTGACGAATTTCAACTTAGGAAGACCGGTCACAATATCATTCTTCGAAAGAAAGTTGATGGTGTCAAAGTTGAGATGTGACAATCGTTGATGCCATAACCATGCTTGAGATGATGAAGCTCTAGCCATTAAGCAAATTGGATTTGTTGAAGATGTGTCTTGAAGAGTTACTGTGTAGAGATCAGAACCACGAGAACCTATAAGAAGGTCATTCCCATCGTAGTCTCTAACATAGCAACTAGATTTCCGAAAAGCCACTTCCAAATCCGCATCACAAAATTGAACAACCGAGAATAAATTGTGATTCAGTCCCTCGACGTAATAAACCCGTTTGATAGTGAGGTTTCCTTGAACCAAGTCTCCATATCCGAGTATCGGTGCAAATTGATCATTTCCAAACCGTACCGTACCCAGAAACATCTCCACGAAGTTAATGAGAAGCTTGAGATTTCCCGTCATGTGCTTTGTGCATCCGGAGTCCATTATGAATAGGATGATTTCGACGAGCTGCAGAAGAATTAGAAGACAATGTAGCATTTGACAAATGGGAGCCCTTGATAGAAACGGGTTCCAAAATAGTAGTGGACCTAGATTCTAAAGGAAAGCTAACATTCATAGACCCAATTAGAATGGGGGTTGTCTTAGGTACCCATTTGTATCCGGGTGGTGTAAATCTTGAATACCCCCGTGTACATGTCCTAATCATGTTCTCATAAAGCTTCTTTAACCTGCTTTGTTTACGTAGAGTAGTGGATTCTAACGCACTTAGTTTCTTAAGTGGTTGCTCAGTGGATTGGTTCAAAGTTCTTGTGGGTTCACTAGTACTAGTGGGCATACGAATAGGCTTCCTAGTTCTAGTATTCACGCCATTATAATTAAGAGCACAAGCATCATGATTGAAAGTACGAACACATTTGCCACATTCAACACAAACAAATTCAACATTCGAGGTCTTAGCATTTAAACTGTCATTACATGTAGTTACAGACGTTTTATTCTTAGAAAACTTAAAATTCCTACGATGGTCTTCTATTTCCAACTTCTTTCCTTGACTATTGTTAGGCATGACCTTATCGTTCATTTTATCGCTCTTAAGCTGTGGTCCGCTAACGCTAGTAGTGGGGATTACTCCTGTAGAAGAAGACACACGTTGATTAGTTTTCTTAATATTATGAGGTAACCGCGATGTTCCAGTTTGAGTGGGCTTAGTGTTCATCTTATACATTCCAGGTGCTATCACATTGGTACTCTTATCATTTCCTATCTTAGTCAAAGTCTGTGGGGATTGTCCCAAAATTGATGATTTAGGGCATTTAACCGCATTCGGTTGACGAACGGCGGATGGTTTACCCAAAACAGACTTTCCTTTGATTTTCTCAATGAGTTTCTGTAACTCACTTATGGCTATGTCCCTTTCTTTTAGCTGAGCTTTCAAATCATTTATTTCAAAATCTTTTTCATTTAGTAGACGAAACGAAGAAGCTGACATTTCTTGACACTTTTTATGATTATGAGATTTTCACCTTTTTGTAAAGCAAGTTCAAGAGAAATGGAGTGTTTCTCAAGTTGAGAAAAACTTTCCGAAAGTTTGTTATATGACTAAATTTGTTTTGAAAGCTCTACTTCAAGATTGCGACATTTCGCGTCTGATTCTGACACTAGACATGCTACATGACAATATTGATTCAGATCGGTATACACACCAAGTATAGCATTCATATGGTCAGCATAAAAGTATTCCTTAGAAAGTCGATCAATTTCGTTAGAAAGTTGGTGTTCTTGTGTCTTTAATTTAGTTTGAAGAAAATCAACTTCATCTTCAAGAGATTTAACATAACTTAAATCAGTTAACATTTCCTCAATGAGAGCTGTATAAAACATTTCCACATTTTTTGAAAGATCATCAATGGTTGGAACAATACATTGTTGAATGACAACTTCTACTTGTGGGTTAGGTTTAATATTCTAAATGGTATCCCTAGAAACATTTTTATAGTCGACGACACCTTTGTACAAATTTAAAACCCCTTGTTTTATAAACTCAAATTGCTGAACACTTTTGCTTTTCTCATCCCATTTACGTTTTTCATCCAAAATTCGCTTTTCTAACAAAATTGATTGCTTTTTGAAACTCCTTTTTAAAGAAACTTTCTTTTGTGGTTCATCACTTGGTGGTGGAACACTATTATACATATTTTGTTCTTTGGAAAGTTCTTTTTGAGGAACAAACTTAATATAATTATCAAAATCAGAAAGGTTTATTAAATCACTTAAGTTTGATCGACTTTCTTCTTGTTGACGAATGATTTCATCGCAGTCAGGGGAGAGCATAAGAGCAAGATTATCAAAATAACAACCGATATCATAAAGAGCAGGCTTGGTGCTTTGAGCTTTCTTGAGATATTCAAGCTTGACAAAACACGTTTTCATATTTCTATTGAGCATATTCATAGTTTGAATAGACTGACCCGTTTTGTAAACAATGTTGTTTAACGTGTCGACTCTCTTTTCCAAAGCAAGAATTTTTTCAATATCCTTTTCTTCACGAGTTTTATAAAGCTCAGTTTGTTCTTTGTTAACCGACTCTAATTCAGTAATTTGGAGTTTATGTAGCAGCAGTTGTTCTTCAAGTTCCGATATCTTCTGTTTTGACATATGAATTTCGTGTGTTACTTCAGAATAATATTGTTCGTTGAGCACCTTACGTTCATATACCAAACCATTAGCTATCGCAACCCGTCGATCAGCTTCTTTTACATAATCACACTCTTTAAGCCTGTCTATCTCCTCGGCTAAGGATGTGTTTGCTTGCTTCAAACGTTTATTAGCCTCTTTGTTTTCCTCAATTTCATGTTTTAAAGAATCAATAATAGACGCATGCAAATCACGGTCCTCATCCGAGTCAGTATCCTGAACAGATTTTCTGTCATCATTACACATATGCTGTGAATCCGTAGAGATATTGCTATCCTCCGTGTCCATTACATATGTGTCATTAATGCTTTCGGGTTGTTCAGGATGACGTCGTTCATTAGCAAACACATTATAGTTATCATGTGATGGTACCTTTTCAAGTGGCTCAGAATCATAGATGGGTCCAGAAGTATCATCAGTCTCTGGGATCACTTCTTGAATCTTTGTCATGTACACATAATGTGCCTCCAACTCTTGATCATCGGCTTCATCATCAGTGTCATCACGCCAGTCAACTTCATCTGCTGTGAGTGGAATTCCTGCTTCTTCTTTCTTACACAGCAACATCTTTTCCTTGTGATACCCTGAGTCCTTAACCCGTTTTGGCTTCTTGCATTCCCTAGCCATGTGCCCAAATCCCTTGCAGTTGAAGCATTGAATCCCAGTCTTTTGCACAACCGGAGTGCCTACAGTGTCTCTAGCCCCAACTTGATTCGGCATCCTCTGATTATCATACCTAACATCACGATCATACCTAGGTGCATGATCAACTTTATTATATCTTGCATTGGATGATGATCTGAGGTTGTTGTTGGTAGGTTTGTAGATCTTCTTATAAGTTGTGGTGAGTAAAGACACGAGTTCTTCAATCTTCTTGTCCCTTGAAGTTTGTTCATCATCACTGTCTCCATCTGACTCGGTGTCATACTTTAGAGGTGGAGTGGGGACAATTGCTTTTTCTTTGTGTTTAGCAGCAGCTAGAGGTTTGGTGGATGAGCTTGATGACTTCGAGGAATGAGTAGTTGGTTGTTGACGAGGAACGGGTTTTGTTGAAGTAGCAGCCACAAAAGCAATAGAATTAGCAGACCGTTCTGACTTTTCAGCCCTTAGTTCATTCACTTCATTCTGATGTTGTTTCAAGATATCATAAATTTGTGATAGGAGATGGTCTTGATATCCTCTCTTTGTTTAACCAAAGTCACAAACCTTTGCCATTCCGGTTTGAGTTGAAGTAGAAACTGAACATTGGCATGATGGTTGGAGATGGTGCACTAATTTCTGACTAGCTCATTCATCATTTTGTAAAATCTCGAGTAATATGAGTCAATGGATTCACCATCTTTAGATGTGAATTTTCCAAATTCCCAAAGTAGATTAGTCTCGAGATCTTGAACATTGATCGACTCACCTTGCTTCAATCGATGAATTGCATTCCACATTTCCATAGCATTAGGACATGCATCAACTGTGCAATAGATATCGTTATCAATTCCAGTGAGTATGTAATTTACAGCATCAGCTTCAGCTTGGAGGAGTTTCTTTTTCTCAGCAGAACGTGTGTCAAAATCCTCCATAGCTCGTATAGTTGATGAAGTACCATCCTCTGCCTGTGTGGTAATTGGTCTGAATTCAAAAAATGGAGGTGGATTCTCAAGGCAGTGACGAAGAGCAGTTCGGTTTTCTTTTCCGTCGAGAAATCTGAGAAAACGAGATCTCCATTGAACGTAGCAACCGGCAGTGAGCACAGGTGGATTACCGTTGCCACCTTGTTCCTAACGAATTTGATTAGCAGTTGCAATGTTGATGTTGTTGTTAGACATGGTGAATACTTGTGAATGAATTGCAGATCTTAGTGGATTTGTTATGATCTTGTGTGGTTAAAATTGAAATTCCGAAAATTCAAAAAAAAATTCTCAGTCCGATAATAAATTCCTCAGTCTGACAAAACGGTAAGCCGAAAAATTTTGTATCGCCAAATTTTGAATTTGAGTTAGAAATAGCCAAAACTAATAGGGAAAAAATTTGATTTTACTTGACCTAAGTATAAAAATTAGTCTAGATAGTGGCTAAGTTTAAAAATTACTCAAACAAAATGTCCATCGGAATGTCCATCGGAATAACCTTGTCGGAATGACCTTGATCGGAATACCCTTGTCGGAATGACCTTGATCGGAATACCCTAATCGGAATAAACCCTATCGGAATACCTATCGGAATGGCCAAATCAGAATGCTCAGATCGGAATGTCAAATCGGAAAGCTCAGATTGGAATGTCAAATCGGAATATTCAAATTGGAATACTCAAATCGGAATGTAAGATCGGAATGACCAAATCGGAATCCCTAAATCCTATTCCGATTACACTGATCGGAATAACTGTAAACCCCTTTCCGATGACCTGATCGGAATAAATCCCACTTTTCGCGGACAAAACTCAACCAATTCGTGATTTTAAGCCAAAAAATGATCAAAACACCCAAAAATTTTGTGTTTTTAGCCGAAGTAACAATACCAAATCTCTACCACAACTATGTAGAAGATTTGTATCAAGAAAAAACCATAAAAAACACAAGAAAATTTTTTGGGACGTGATATATAGATCAAAATGACCATGAAAAATCAAGAACACACCACACGAATCTTCAATCACCTATCCACTATAGGCTCATGATACCAATTGTTAATCCCATTCAATCTATAACACAAGATTTAGAAGAGATATTTAGAGAGAGAAAGAGAAGAAAGTAGAGAGAGAAACAAGAGAGAATTTGGAAGGTTAATGTTTACTAGAGAGAGAAAGTAAAATGAACCAACACCCTCTTCCACACATGAAAGAGGGTATATATACGCTTGGCTTTTGGGCCGTGGGTTTAAGAGACATGGGCCGGGCTTGGCTTTGTTTTGGGCTTACGCCCCTAACTTATACAATGTTAGCTTAAAGTCCAAGCCCGGTTTTCCCGACTAACCTATTACAATACAATACCATTAACGACTAAGATGACCTATTACATTCTTGTTCGACTATATAAAATATAGGGCTAACATGAACTTAGAACAAGGACGTGAAGTAAATAAGGAGCACAATTATGAATATTTGCCTGGCCCAATAACTGAGGAATTGCGAAGTGATCGGATGAGCCTTTGCTTGGACATGTCCGATCAATCTGTTGGTTCTGAAATCCTTGCGGATGTAAGGATTCTGCAGACTTGATCAAACTGTTTGTAATAACTCAGATAGCATCATGCTTCTTCTGAGTTTGCGTTAATCTGGTAACCAAAATCCATGGAGATCTTGTCCCATTTCGATTCACAATTTCAGATGATGAAAAACATCCCAGTCTGTTGGTGTCCTATCTTAACCTGTTGGTATGTTAGGTACTTAGATATGAACGTAAATGTATCTTGCTTCATAGAACTTGATACATAGGAGTTTGTGAAACTCTGAATCTCTGAATCTAGACTTCTCCTAGCGTAGGATTTTCTAGAACACCTAATGTAGTGTAGGGTTCTCTCTTTTACGCATAAGCTGAGTCATGGTAAGATTAACCATGCAAATCCATGTGATCCAGCGTGTCACTGTAATCAAACAGAATTGATATTGGAAAAATTTCCAAGGTGAAATTTCTCTTGTCATAGAATTTGCAACATAGTGTAGATATGGTCTTCCTGTTCTTCTTCTAGGCTTAAAGGAAATCAGGTTATCTTCAATGAAAACACTGCTGAATTTGCTTATGAGTTCATGGAAACTCAATTTATTAAGTCCATAATGCTGTTGGAGCATTGATGAGACTAATTCAAAATCATAAATCGAGCATGACCGAGTCGTGCACGAATAGCCGTCATGGACATGTCCTGCTCTTTCACCCGTCACTATTGGCAGCATGATCATGAATCCGATCTTGTCAATACATGGAGGAGAATAACGGTCATGAATGGTGATTTGTTTAAATCGACGGTAGTCGACACATAATCTCATGGTACCATCCTTCTACTTGTAGGTTCTTCTGGAATGTATAGGAAGATTTTGGAATAATCAACTAGCTATGCGTAAAAGGACTTAAATAGTCGTGTCTTACTGACAGCTAGAAAATTTTAGCAACCATGGCTGACAACGCACATGCTTGTAAGGATAAATAATTGTACAAATTTTCCTGATGGAAGATCAAGCTGAATGTATTCAGAAGCCTGAACATTACTGTACATAATTATGAATCGTAGCATGGTGTGCTGTTCATAGTCCATAATTAGGATAAAATTCATCTCGTGTCTGTCCGAGGAAATGCGTTAGCAGCTTGGATGTCATCATTAAGCTGAAAGAAAACCTTCGTATACGTGGGAATACGAAAGGCGTCCTTCATGGTCATGAATCAATGATTTATAGTTACAAGAATGAAAGTGACATCGGCAACGTGACAGTTCTCACTGATGCGCCGATAATGGTATTGAAATTCTTGTGGCCTGATTAATACATGGTACAACAAAATGGAAATACCCTTGGAGGGTACCCTGAATTTCTTAGAAATGTTCTATAGTTGGACGTGAGTCATGTGTCTTGACTCGTTTCCTGGAACTATAAGCATGACATATGTCTTGACTGGTGTCTTGACATGTGTCTTCAGGAGGTATACGTGAGACATGTGTCTTGACTAATGTCTTGACATGTGTCTCGAGATGTGAAACAAATATAACCACAATATAAGGTTATTATGCCAGAATTGGCGGATCGGTTGGACTACTAATCCTTGTATTTCTAATCACGTCCGTGGCCAGAGTTTCGGTTGCGATTTCTAGCATAGTTGCTGTCATAGTAGTGGTTACTATCATCCTGTCTGTCAGTTCCATGATGGTCATTCCCATGACCATGATTCATGTAACTATTTAGCTGAGTGGCTGGCGGGTACCGGTTTGCACTCATATGGCTGAAATGACAGTCGAATGACGTGTGACATGTAACTAAGAATTAGGGACAATGATTGATGGGAATCGTCTGATGGTGAAGCATCTTCTCGTCCAATTGCTTTGCTCCGACACCTTTGTCTTCGTCTTGTAGGAACTCCAGGTTGTGAACAGCATCAGCATCTTGCAGCGTCTCCCAACATCAGCATCATCAACCTTTAGTAACATTTCCAAGTTATGAGCGGCATCAGCAATTTGTAGAGTATTAGCAAGTGGACATATGCCTGAGATGATTCAGAATCGACCAGCGAATACTCGTGCAGTATTGCAAGTGAAATACACATGGATTTAGGTACGTGTAATACACATGGAACACTGTACATGGAGTACACGTTGAATGCACATGAAATGATCGGTATAGTGTCGATCATTTGTCATGATTTAAGGAAGGTATACCGGTTAAACGGTTAGGAAAACCATCATGATAACCTGGCAGTGCCAGTATATACCTCATTCTGGTTGCATAGAGGAACGTTAAGGTGTGGTTACACAAAATTCAACAATGATTTGCCTGACAGCATGATCAATGAAAACCAACCATGACTATCATGAAAGCATGATTCAATGACATCTAACAATATCTTGCAGGACAACGTAAATAACAAAAGAGGCGTAAAACATACAGGAAGACGGAATTATCATGAAGAAAGATGAAACCATCTATCACGAAGAAGTGTATAAAATAATCAGCATGAAACTGAAGTTAACCATGACAGTATGAAAACATACTTGACATAAAAAAAAACATAATAACTTATGAGGGGACATGAAAAAAAATAATTTATGCCAAATTAAATCATAAGAAAAATTTATGCATGAAAAACAGTGCATGAATGCGTAATGTAGTTTATAAAACCTTTATATGTGCGAGGGAACGCCTATGGGTCGGTTCCAAAACAAAAGACATGGCGAGGGGACGCCTATGGGTCGGTCCCAAAGTTAAAAGTTTCGATAAAAGCACATGCGACTAAATAGGGCCAGTCCTGTACCAACCATTACTTAGTCATAATCCCTGCAACAATGATACATGAAACATAAATAAATTAAACTTATGTGTAAAAAATTATCAGAAAAAAAATTTATGTGACTAATTATGAACTATTGAGGTTCAGTCCACATAGTAACAGTTCACGAGGAACGTCATGCATGAAATAATGACACATAACTAAATATGAATGACGGTTGTCCATCCATATTAGTAAAACAATATCGATGAAAACATCAAGGTTAACACATCAAGGTGCTGAAAACATCATGGTTAAAACAACAATGCGCTGAAAACATCAATACGTAGAATATCAAACGTTGGCTTGGGAAGCTCCTGGTGACTACCCACTAGTCACAAGTCGAGTTTTAGAGCCTACAGGTTGAAGCCTTGGCTCTGATACCATAATTGTAACACCCCATTTTGATAATGGAATGTCACGCGTAATTATGGCGTGTCATCAAAACATACAAGGGTAAATGTATAAAACATTACATGACCATAGGGATAACCGTAATCAAACATCGGTTCCCAAACATAATCTCAAAACATAATAAAGCAAAAGAAAAGAATGAAAGACTAGACAAGCATAAGTATATGAAGGCAAAAAGGAAAAGAAGTCTCTAGCAGCTTCCATCCTATGCACGTCCTCCAAATGCTCGAGTCTTCCCTAGGGTACCTGCCATTTTGGGACATGGAAAGGAAAGTAACGGCTGAGCAAAACGCTCAGTGCACGGATATAGACATAGTATAAGTGACAAAACATAATAGAGACTAAATAGCAGCGGAAATGTATAAGTCCTAGAAAACCTGGAACATGTTCATAAAACTGGTTTTATAGTTTGAAAAGCCTTATGTTTATCTTTTGAAAACTGTTTAACATATTTTACCATTAGCCAATATAGGTCATGAAAATCCACCATGCATGAATACTTGGAGGGGTGACCTCATCATGCAAATTAGAGGGGCTGCCTCTAATTTAATATACTGGTTTTTGGGTAGGAGGGATCAGCTCCTTGTCAAGGATGCAAGGCACACACCACATTCACCATGAAATCCTGACTAAAACATGTAACTAGGATGCACCCATACGCCCCACATGATAATAATAATATGGCCAAAAGCTGAAGGGACGCCACGAGCAATCACTTCGCCGTGGTGAAGTCATAACACCAGTGCCTCTAGTGTTATGGTTATGGTACCTCCATAACTAGGTGAAACTGGTCATGCATGTATATGCCTTTAGGTATTCTAATTAAACATAAGCAATTCAAAAACATATAAAACAAATACTGGGGAAAACAGTTGGCTGCATACGGGGAATCCTAATAAGGAAAGAATGTCCATACTGAAAGGACGGGAATCCGTACCTTATGTCCAGTGAGCGAAGGAGACGAACGGAAGAGAGTCCTACTTCGGTATCACTAACGCTACATAAATACATACGTGTATAAGTACATGATCACTGAGTACGTAACTGGTTAACTGTTATGTCTTATCTTATTTTATATGTTCATGTCATGTTTTACCAATTTTAACGTGATACTGTATTTATCGTGTATTATGGATATTCTGTTTAAGTATTACTTGTATTTCTTGTATTATTATACTCGTTGTGTAATAATAAGTAACTTTCTAAAAATAGCAGGTTTCCTAAAATGGAAAGTTTCCAAAAAATAGAATTACTGCTTAAAAATAGATAAGTTTCTAAAAAAAATAAAAATAGAAAGTTTCCATAAATAGATTAGCTGCCTTAATTAAATAAGTTTCTAAAAATAGAAAGTTTCCATAAATAGAAATAAGCTGGATTATTAAGCTAATAATATAAGCTAAAGTGTTTTCTGATTATTTTCGAAATCATATTGGTATAAGGTATAGTTTATTAATTATTACATGTAAATTAATTAAACTATAGGTTAAAAGTATTTAATTAAATATATCATGATTTAGTTAAATAAAAGGTAATAATACTTAGGTTAAAACATGTATTAATATTTATTATTAATATAACCTAAGTCATGACTATTAATTAATTATAAGTCATGTTTAATAATTAATTAATTACTATAGTATAAATTAAATAATAAAAATACTTAGGTAAAACTCATGTATTATTAACTAATAATAATAACCCTAAGTCCATATTTTAATTAAATTAATTATCTAGCATGTTAAATTAATTTAATTAACTTGTAAATAAATAATCCTGTAATTATAAGTCGTGTTTTATTAATTTAATTTACCTTGTAAATTACATATTTTAAAGCTAATTAACCTAAAAATAATAACCCGAACCCGTGTATTATTTTCAGGAAAACGTTGTCGTAAACCGAGCCCGTGACTATGTGTTGTGTTTTTATATAAAGCCGAACCAAACAGCCCCTTAATTTCGTCCTTAAACCCACTGCCAAACGCACCCTTAACCCTGTTTTTAAACCAAAATCCAAACACCCCTTGACTTCCAGTTAATCCTGGCAGTTCTGTGTTTCCCCCCGACAGTGGGGAACTTCCCCTGCCTGCTATAGCTTCCACCGAGACCAACAAGGTCTCGGTTCCCACTGCTAGAACACACACCCCTGCGGGGTTCCCACTGGTAGTACAAACCAAGCCCAAAACCCTAAATTGGGTTGCGGCTGGTGGAATTAATCTGCCACCGAGACTTATATGAGTCTCGGTTTGTGTGCAAACAGGCCAAACGACACACCCACAGGTCTAGCATTAGTATTACGTTTAATTCACAGGTTTTAGGCTTGGATTCATGATCCATCATGCAAGAAAGAAAATGAAATTAGGGTTTTACCTTGTTCTTTTTCCGTGTTAGGGTTTAGGCTAACAAAACGAAAGAAATCTTTGATCTTCTGGATTAAGAAACTCGATCCATTCTTCCTGTTCTTTTGTGTTGGTCGCGACAGAGAAGAAGAAAGAAAAGAAAAAAACGGTTGTTGTATTTATTTTTAGGGTTTCTGTGTTTGTGTTATTTGTGTCGACCAAAGCAAAAACAAAACCCCTCCCGTCTGTTTTATTTACACGCATCATAACACACTTGGGCTTTGAGCCCAAGTCCTCCCTCTTCTCTTGTTTGTCTAAAACAGCCCTTGTACCTTATTCTTATGTGTTTGTATTAATCGCTTAATAAAACGTACGCGTTTAATTAGTCACGTAATCGGTTTCATGTATAAATTATGTCGTGAACTATCTTGTAAAAACTTCATGTGTTAAGAGTAATATTAATTTGCGTAGTACTTGTCGTATTAATTTAATTATACGTAATAAGAATAAACGTGTCTAATATTCATGTTTACGCGATACGTAGTTTACGTGATTAATTTTAGTTATCGATCGTGACATAATATATTTATTCGTCTTTGTAATAAATATATATACGTAAATAATATTAGCTCATGATTAAATTACGTTCATGATTTTATGATCGCGTGTTCGTGCGTAATAAATACTTATCGTGTTCTAACACGTACGTAATACGTAAAATCCTAACACGTAAACGTAATCGTACTATAAAAGGAAAGTTTTAATCTGGTATGTATGATCTTAAGGGCACTATTCATGGTAAAAGCATGCGGGTTTTACAACGGCGGTCGACTGGAGTTGTCATTGGAGGTGGTCGTGGGAAGTTTGTGCCATCCGACAAAAATATTTCTCGTGAAGACATCATTAAAGGTGTAATCGTCACCAGCTCGTCCTCCCCTTTGTTGACCACGGTATTCAAGGCTCCTTCCACTCGCCTGGTTTTATTGCTTTTTGGGTTGGTCTTGATTCCAATAACCCTGGTTTCCTTTTGTGGATAGGCCACTGAGACCGTGGTCTCCCTTTCCATAAAGGATCTAACCCTTTGCATTAACTCATCAAATGTCTCAGGGCGCTTGTCATTCAAGCGTCTAATTAGTTCCTTATCCGTTATGGCGTGCATGTAGTCGGATATGTTTAAAACTTCAGGGCATGCCTTAATTTTTATGCACTCATCTTTGAAGCGCTCCGTGAAGTCTTCTGTGGACTCCCCGTGCTTTTTTTTCACCGTAGCCAGTGAAACCGGGTCTCTGTTATACTTCTTCATTTGAGTATAATTCCTTCTGAAGTCGCTCCGCAACTCATCAAAGCTATTAATGATTCAATGTGGGAGTCTTTTGAACCAGTTGCGTGCGTTTTCAATGTGTGTCGAATTGAACATCTGGCACCACATAGGCATAGGTCATCGCTCAATCATTGCTAGGGTTTCAAAAACTTTTAGATGGTTACCCGGGTCACCAGATCCATTGTAAGTTTTCATGCAGGTGGGCATGCGTCGCTTTTTGTCCTAGGAGTAATCAAGGATGCGACTTGTGAATACGTCCTTCTTCTCTCGGCACCATGGGAGAGAAAGATCTTCATCACCTTGATGGGAGAGACGTCGTGATCGCCTCCTGCATTCCCTTCTGCCATCTGATTATTCCAAAGCGGGATATCTCACCCTATGACGTCTAGGATGATGGTCATGAGAGTCAGATCCGAATGGATCATCATTGGGAGAGCGCCTTTCGCGCCTTGAGCGACCGCGGTAGCTGCTAGTCAGTGGTGGAGGGGTGATATCTCTTCCCTTGGGAGGTTCTATCCTATCCAGGAAGCTAACACGACAGGTATTACCCCGAGACGTTTCTTGGATATCGTGCTCCATGGATTTGTCCGAGAGGTTTGGGTCCCCTTTATTTGCTTTTAGATCCTCGAGTATTCTGTCTCCAGTACGTTCGAAGACATTACGCGGTTGAGGATGGTCCTTAACTCAGGGAGGTGCGTTTGATCGGCGCTTTCTGTTCCTTTTTCATGACCACTTAGGCGTGTCGCCCGCGACGCAGACAAAGTTTAGCCTGGCTTGGATATTTCTTTACAAGTTCATCCTTGCTGTTATTACAGGAATAATTGAATCGAAATTCTGAGTCACATAGTCTTCGATACTTTTGTTATTAACTTCTTGGATGATTATGTCGGTTTCAGGCTCCGTAATCGGAGGTCGCGACTTCTCCTTGTTAGGAGGTATTGATGCTGACCCAGGATCTGGGTTGTTCAGAACCAAGGTTGGTGTCGGGGTACTGAATTATACTTCCATCCCTATTGGGGGTTGGATTGCAACATTTTGATAGGGATCTGTTCCCGCTCCTCGCCTTGGGGACTGGATGGCTGGGGTTTCCGCACCTGACTTCTGGCCAACATTCTTCTGGTGTCCCTGATTAGGGTTTCCCTTTTTCATTGGTATAGTAGAGTTTAGTATAGGGTCCCACGGATGGCGCCAACTTGTTTAACAAAAAGTTGGATGGACCTAGCTTGACCCGCATTAGATTCAATTCGGGTGATAGAGGCTCCGGATCTTGCACCAAGTGAATATATGGTTGAGATCTTGCATAGTAAACAACACGCTGTTAGGCTTAACGTAGGAACGTATCCCACGGTTAGACTCCAGCGTGAGACTAAGTAAACAGCTTAGGGTTAGAAATTGGTTAGATGTGAGAGTGAATGTAATCGTACCTTTGTGGAACCCTTGAGAGTTCCTTATATAGGCGGAAAATCCCATTGGGATTTTACCGAATCTTTGGCCCTATCTAAAAGATAACTACTAATAAGTGTGAAAACACTTATCCTTTTACCACTTATTTCCAATAATAACAAGACCGAAACGTGTAATTTATGTCTTAAAAGTCGGAATTATGCGTGGTTTATGTTTTTATTGTGTTTTAGGACCAAAAGATGAAAAAGGAAGAAAACACGGGCTTTCACGGGCTTTTATCGAAGAAAACGAGAAAAGACGAAGTCAAAAGATCAAGAGTGCAAAAAGAACGGAAGTCCAAGGCCTATTCTGAAGATTTATCGAAGAAAAAGTCTAAAGACGAAAGTTTAATGAAGTCGAAGAACTCGAGTTTAATAGAAGAAGAAAATTATGAAGACAAGTTCAAATCCCGAGACGACGTCGAGAAAAGACAAAGAATTAATTCGAGTCGAGAAGACGTGAATAAAGAAAGAAAGAAGAGGCAACACATGCACACCTTCCCATTTTCCCTATAAATACCCTCCTAATACACATTAGGAGGGTTGGTTAGTTTCATTTTTCCACATTTCCTTTCTAGTTTTTAGAGAAAGTTCCAAACTTTCTCTCACTAAGTTTTCATCTTTTCTTTCTTTTAATCTTTCAAGTTTAAACCTTTTTGTATTTTGATTTCATTAATCAAGTTCAAGTTAAGCTTTTTGTTCCTTAATCTCCTTCGACATTTCTTGGTTTTGATTCACCTTTGATTCGAATTATTCATAATCCGTGATTGATTTTCTTGTTGATGTGAATAAAAAGTTCATCTTTTTATTCATCTATAAGCTTTCATACGGTTTAAGCTTTAAGATCTTTGTGATTATTGGCTTATTTGTATGTTAGCTTATTTACTTTTTAAAAGTTTTCTTAAAGTTTTAATCTTTTTCAAAGTTTGATTCAGAAAGTTTGCTCATTTAAAGTTTAAAAGTCCTTATTTCATGCTTATTAATTCTGCTTATTATTGAGTTAGTTAAGTCTTAGATCGAGCTTATTGAAAGTAGCTTATTTCCTAGCTTATTTTGGATTAACTCTTATCGCAAAGTAAAACCCCATTGCGACGGGGACTCGAGGTATATATTGCGATCATCCAATCGCAAAAGGGTTATATATTGCAATGCACATTGCGATTGGTGCATCGCATTAGGGTTTATTATTCCGATTCGTATTGCGATTGGATTACTTTTATCGATATTGCGATTGGTTCCCTCTTAGTGATATTGCGACAGGATACTTTTTTGCATTGCGATTGGATTTACTTTTTGGATTTAAGTTTCACATTGTGATAGGTGTATTGCGATTGGTATTCCGACAGTATTCCTTTTGCGCCACATTGCGACGGTATTACTTTTGGCCACATTGCGACAGTATTCCGATGGGTACATTGCGGTTGGATTGCTTGACATTGCGATGGGATTAGTTGTTTATACTTAAATTTGTTAAGTGTTTTTCTAAATAACTTTTAGTTTAATCTTTTTAAAGCTTTCACTTTACTCAACAACAATTTTAATTATTTGCTTTTAGTTTAAAATAGATAATCAACCAAATCATTTATTATTCCACCAAGAACAATTGAGTCGCACTTTGAACCAATAGTCAATTCGAAAAGATTCGGACGATAATATTTTCTTACACATTTAAAAGCTAGTATTAAATGGCGCCGCTGCCGGCTCTTTTCGTTAAGATTAAAGGTTTTTGGTGAGAGACGCATTGGATTTTGGGATCCGTTCATCTTTGAACGTTATTTTCCTTGGTTTAAAATTTTCAAAAATCCTAAAAAATATAAAATTTTCAAAAATACAAAAACATTGAAAAACCATTAAAAACAAAAAATATTTCCTTTCTATTTTTCTAATCCTTTTGTAGTTGTGCATGCGTACTCGTGCTCGTAAGAAGAGAGTAGCTCAAGCCGAAGTAATTACTCAACCAGTTGTCACCATGGACAATCAACCAATGATCGAGCTTTTGCAATCGCACGTAGAAGGCAACACCAATGCAATTGTTATCCCTGAGATTGGAGCCAACAACTTTGAACTCAAATCTGGCTTTATACAAATGGTCTCTGCTCAACCTTTTTTGGGCCGCTCACTTAATGATCCTCATGACCACATTAAAAGGTTTCTTCAGCTTACCAATATGGTTAAGTACAATGGGGTATCAAAAGAAGTGATTCGCTTGCAACTTTTTCCTTTATCCTTAGAGGGACAAGCCCGTAATTGGCTTGATAAGGAACCGCCACAAAGTATTCTTACGTGGACGGATTTAGAGACCAAGTTTATCAACTACTTTTTCCCACCCTCACGTACTACCGCTTTGCGGAATGAAATTATTACCTTTGAACAAAAGTACGGTGAGTCTTTTAGTGAATCTTGGGACCGTTTTAAGGAACTTTTAAGAAAGCGTCCACAACATGGTTTAACAAAAGTACATCAAATCAATACTTTTTACAATGGTTTAAGCATGAATGACCAAGATTCACTAAACAGTGCCTCGGGGGGTAATATTTTGGTTAAATCTTATAATGCTGCTTGGGATATTATTGAGAACAAATCTATAGTTCAAACCAAGAGTGTTAGAACTAATGTAGCAAGTGCTAGTACTAGTGATGCCGACAAAAGAATTGATAAGCTTACTTCGCTTGTGGAACCTCTTGCTTTACAAACTGCCAACAATGCCAAACAATTCAATGCCCAAGCTAATGTTTTGAGCCAATCATGTGATATATGCGGGGGATCTCACTCATACACCGATTGTCCTTCGACTCACGACAATCCGGAAAATGTGTATGCCGCCAACGGTACCTATTCTACGGGAGGCTATCAAGCACGTCCTCAAGGTGACCGCAACTTGCTCAGCTATCGCTCAAACAACTTTCTTTCACCACCTGGTTTTCCCCCACAAAACCCAAACCACCTCAATCGTAACAATCAAAACCAACCTCGTGCTCAAAATCAATATCCAAACCAAAGAAACCCATATCCACCTCAAAGAAACAGCCAAGTTTACCAACAACCTGCTTATCAACCACCCGCCTATCATGCTCCTCCTCTCAACCAACCCACATCCTTACACCAAGATGTTGAAACCTACATGAGGACGAACGATGTGATCGTGCAAAATCTTCAGCGGGAAATGGCCAACATGAAAGTAGATATGGTTAAGCAAGGGAATGATCTTCGAGCTGATATGCGAAACACTTTGACAAGTCAAACGAATGACTTGATGAATATGATGGCTAGTTTCTTCCCTAGTAATCAAGCCTCTGGATCGAGTTCTCTTCCGAGTAACACCGTTGCTAATCCAAGAGGGGAGATGAAAGCAATCACCACTCGCAATGGAAAAGGTTTAAAGGAACCCGAGCTTCCTACACCTACACCGGTGATTGTGACAAAGGAAAACGAGTCTCCTTCTCTGAATCCTTCATCTTCTATTCCTCCAACTTCTACTTCTCTAATTCCACCACCTTCTACTTCTACCCCTCCTCCACCCAAGGATGTGAGTGCGAATTCTATCCCAAAGCCTTCATCTCAACCTAATATACCTTATCCTTCGAGGTTGAGGAAAGAGAAATTGAAGAACAAGGATGATATTCAGGTTTCGAATTTTCTTAAAATGTTCAAACAACTGAATTTCAATATCTCCTTTGCTGAGGCTCTCGCTCACATGCCGAAATACGCTAAAATGTTTAAAGATCGTCTCAGTGATAAGAAGAAACTTCTCGATATTGCTCAGACCCAACTTAATGAGAATTGCTTCGCAATGCTCTTAAGGAAATTGCCCACCAAACTTGGTGATCCGGGTCGCTTCTTGATTCCTTGCAACTTCCAGGGAGTAGAGAATTGCATGGCCTTAGCCGATCTAGGTGCCAGTATTAACTTAATGCCATTAAGTGTTTGGAAGCAATTATCTCTCCCCGAGCTAGTCCCCACACGAATGACTTTGGAATTAGCTAACCGTACGGTTGCTTATCCAGTGGGGATAGCCGAAGACGTCTTCGATGGTGTCGACAAATTCACCTTCCCGGCGGATTTTGTTGTCGTTGACTACGAGATGAACCCCCGTGTTCCATTAATCGTTGGACGTCCGTTCTTGAGGACCGATCACACTCTCATCGATGTAGCCGCAGGCGAATTAATCACGAGAGTTGGTGACGATAAAATCGTTTTCAACATGGGTAAACTTTCTAAGCAACCTTCGGAAAACGAGAGTGTTAATTTCATTGATGTTCTTGATGAGGCTTGTGAAGAACACTTTCATGATGCTTGCAAAAGTACTTTCTCTTCTCTACCCAATGTTGAGACCGTTGCCTCAATTGCTCCGTCATTGACTCCTTTTGGAGAAAGTGACTTGGATGATTTTGAAGCTAGCTTGGGTCCTCTCGATCTTAAGTATGATGGTTCTCCCACCGATTGGGATGAAGACATTCGTACCATTGAGAAAATTCTCAATGAGGACCAAACTTCTCCACCATCTCCTAAGGATATCTCTACCGATGATCCGAAGTTGACTACGCCGTCCATCAAAAATCCTCCGGATTTAGAGCTTAAGGATCTTCCGTCTCATCTCGAGTACGTTTTCCTTGAAGACAACAAGAAGTTACCGGTCATCATCGCTAAGGACCTGAAAGAAGAAGAAAAATCCCGACTTATCGCCGTGCTGAAGAATCACAAGAAAGCGATTTCTTGGAAGATCTCTGATATTCGTGGAATCGATCCTCACTTCTGCACACACAAAATTCTCATGGAGGACGACTTTAAACCCACTATTCAAAGCCAACGAAGGGCGAATCCTAAGATCCATGACGTAATCAAAAAAGAGGTTATCAAACTTCTTGATGCGGTAATGATCTATCCTATCTCGGATTCACCGTGGGTTAGTCCCGTCCATTGTGTGCCTAAGAAAGGCGGAATCACCGTTGTTCTCAATGAAAACAACGAGTTGATTCCTACTCGTCTCGTTATAGGGTGGAGAGTTTGTATAGACTATCGCAAACTCAATGATGCTACGAGAAAGGATCATTTTCCCCTTCCTTTCATGGACCAAATGCTTGAACGTCTAGCGGGTAATGACTATTACTGCTTCTTAGACGGTTTCTCCGGGTATTTTCAAATTCCCATCGATCCCAAAGACCAAGAGAAAACCACATTCACTTGTCCTTATGGAACATTTGCCTACAAAAGAATGCCTTTTGGCTTATGCAATGCTCCTGGGACATTCCAAAGGTGTATGATGGCTATCTTCCATGACATGGTTGAAGAAACTATGGAAGTCTTCATGGATGATTTCTCGGTTTATGGCGATTCTTTCTTTGCTTGCCTTGCCAATTTAGAACGCATGCTTAAGCGGTGTGAAGACACTCGCCTTGTTCTAAATTGGGAAAAATGTCATTTCATGGTAAAAGAGGGCATCGTGCTAGGACACAACATCTCCAAAGCCGGTCTTGAAGTGGACCGTGCTAAAGTCAATGTTATTGCTAAATTGCCTCCACCTTTAACCGTGAAGGGTGTGAGAAGTTTCCTTGGTCATGCGGGCTTCTATCGTCGTTTCATCCAATATTTCTCTAAAATCGCTCGCCCGATGACCCACCTCTTTGAAAAAGATACCCCTTTCATCTTTTCCAAAGAGTGTCTTGAATCCTTCAATCTTCTTAAGGATAAGGTAACTAAGGCACCGGTCTTGGTTAACCCTGATTGGAGCTACCTTTTGAGTTGATGTGTGATGCTAGCGACTTTGCTATTGGAGCGGTTTTGGGCCAAAGAGTGAACAAACACTTCCAACCAATCCATTATGCTAGTAAAATAATGACGGGGGCTCAATTGCATTATACCACTACCAAAAAAGAGATTTTAGCTGTAGTGTATGCTTTTGAAAAGTTTCGCCCCTATCTTGTCCTTTCTACCACCATCGTGTATACCGATCACTCCGCGTTGAAGTACTTGATGACTAAGCAAGATTCTAAGCCAAGACTTCTTCGTTGGGTTTTGCTCCTTCAAGAATTCAACATTGAAATTCGTGACAAAAAGAAGCTGAAAACCTAGCCGCGGACCATCTCAGTAGACTTGAGGATCCTTATCAAGGGGATCATCCGAACAAAGAGATCAATGACTCTTTTCCCCTTGAGGCCTTAATGTCTATCAATTCTAATCTCGATGACACCCCATGGTTTGCGGACATTGCAAACTACTTAGCGGGTGGGATTCTCAAGGAAGGGCTCACGTCCCAACAAAAGAAAAAGTTCTTTAAGGATATTGAACATTATTTCTGGGACGACCCTTACCTTTTCAAACAATGTGCTGATCTGATTATCCGTCGATGTGTTGATGGGCCGGCAGCGGTACAAATCCTTGACGCTTGCCATAAAGAACCCACCGGTGGTCACTTTGGTCCTAATTACACCGCGAAGAAAGTATTCGACTCTGGCTTCTATTGGCCCACCATTTATTGTGACGCTCACGATATGGTTAAACATTGTGATGCTTGCCAAAGACAAGGCAAGATCACACATAAAGATGAGATGCCTCAAAATTTCATACAAGAATGTGAAATCTTTGATGTATGGGGCATCGACTTTATGGGGCCATTTCCATCATCCAAAGGGAACAAGTACATCCTCGTAGCCATTGACTACGTTTCTAAATGGGTTGAAGCCAAGGCTCTCCCTACGAACGATGCGAGGGTGGTTGTGAACTTTTTGAAGTAGCTATTTGCTCGATTCGACGTTCCTCGTGCTATTATCAGTGACCGCGGGACTCATTTTTGCAATGATCAATTTGCAAGAGTCATGGCTAAGTATGGTGTCAATCACCGTCTTTCCACCGCTTATCATCCCCAAACCAACGGTCAAGCCGAGATTTCCAACCGTGGATTGAAGGGAATTTTGGAGCGTACTGTGGGAGAGGATCGTGCCGCGTGGGCCGATAAGTTAGATGATGCTTTGTGGGCTTTCCGTACTGCTTAGAAGACCCCGATTGGTTGTACACCTTATCGTCTTGTGTACGGGAAAGCATGCCACCTCCCTATCGAACTGGAACACAAGGCATATTGGGCCTTGAAGTGGGCTAACTTCGACATCAACAAAGTTGGTGATCTCCGCAAGATTCAACTCAACGAGCTTAATGAACTGAGGAATGAAGCTTACGAGAACTCACTGATCTACAAAGAGAAGACCAAGCTCATCCATGACGCAAGGATTAAGAACCGAGAGTTCCACATTGGTGATCAAGTCTTACTTTTTAACTCTCGGTTGAAGATCTTCTCTGGCAAGTTGAAGAGCCGCTGGTCTGGTCCATTCACCGTCGCCAAAGTCTTTCCTTATGGCACCATTGAGCTTTCTCAGCCAAGTGGGCCAAATTTCAAGGTGAATGGCCAGCGTTTGAAGCTGTACTTTGGTGAGGGCATCTCTCATGAGATGAATCCATCCCTCACCACGTTTCCCATGAACTAAATTTGGGTCGAGTCAGGCTCGTGACTCGGTGAACAAAAACAAGCGCTTCTCGGGAGGCAACCCGTGACCTATCCGTTACTGCTTTCATAATAAGTGTAGGGGGAGCCCCGTATGTGTTTGTTGTCTTGTTTCTTATTCTCTACAGGGATTCAACCTTCAAAGTGCACCTTGATGACATTGGACGAACCGTGATCCCGTGTTTCCATCTTCCCGGTTCTATCCTAAACTCTTGTTATTCAATATTTCATATCTTATATGTTCACATTGAATTCACTTTAGTTGTCCTTTCCTTTGCAAGATTTAAACAAAGTGCACAATGTCACAAGGTAGGGGAGTTCACTCCCACATGCTTAAACATTGAGGACAATGTTTATATCAAGTGTAGGGGGACTTCTATCGAAGTAAGTGGTCTTTTCCATGAATTTGTCCTCATTTTAACTAGAAAACTTGATTTTTCGACATTTTTCAAAATTTTTAATCTATTTTGGCCTAGTTGTATAGTTGTATTTTCCATTGTTTTGATTATTTTCTTTCCATGCTAGAATAAATTTTCAATAAAGTGGTTTTAAATTTTTCTTAGTCGTGAACATTTTGACTCAACCCGAGTTTACTTATCCAAGTTTACTCGAGCTAGTATCCTTAACATGTTTAAGTCAAGTTTTGCTAGGCTTTTATATAGGGAGCTTTAAATCGCGAAATTCTTAACTCTCACGGGTTAAGAACAAGAATTTTCGCAAGTTCCTATAATTGATCCTAGAGAGTCGTTTATCAAGGGAACTTTAAAATGCGATTTCTAAGCTTGAAAGAGTCTAAGAATTTGCAAGATCCTATAGGCGACTCGAAAACCGAAAACTTTGATTTAATAGGCTAAGCATCCACGAGTCTCATTCCTTGAGATTTTAAACCGTGGAGAACGAGAGATGATAGAGTCAATTATAAGTTTGGTATTCTTTCGTGAATTTATGTGAGTTAATTATGAGCCTATTCTCCCATCGCTTGTTAATAAATTTATCTGCAATAAATAAGGTTGTACGATTTGAAAAGTTACTTATCTTCTAGCCCAAGATCGTTTAAAAGTTGCTCGGTGTGGATTAGAGTTCATAGCCAAGGCATAACTTATTGAAGCGGGATGCGAAGATTGGCGAGTCCGAAAAGGCCCTAACAAGGCATGAGGGCTACATTTTGTTGCTAAAGATCCAAAAGTGATGTGAAGAATTATAAGTTTGGTATTCTTATATTTCATAATAAGTGTATGGGGAGCCCCGTATGTGTTTGTTGTCTTGTTTCTTATTCTCTACAGGGATTCAACCTTCAAATTGCACCTTGATGACATTTGACGAACCGTGATCCCGTGTTTCCATCTTCCCGGTTCTATCCTAAACTCTTATGATTCAATATTTCATATCTTATATGTTCACATTGAATTCACTTTAGTTGTCCTTTCCTTTGCAAGATTTAAACAAAGTGCACAATGTCATAAGGTAGGGGAGTTCACTCCCACATGCTTAAACATTGAGGACAATGTTTATATCAAGTGTAGGGGGGACTTCTATCGAAGTAAGTGGTCTTTTCCATGAATTTGCCCTCATTTTAACCAGAAAACTTGGTTTTTCGACATTTTTCAAAATTTTTAATCTATTTTGGCCTAGTTGTATAGTTGTATTTTCCTTTGTTATGATTATTTTCTTTCCATGCTAGAATAAATTTTCAATAAAGTGGTTTTAAATTTTTCTTAGTCGTGAACATTTTGACTCAACCCGAGTTTACTTATCTAAGTTTACTCTAGCTAGTATCCTTAACATGTTTATGTCAAGTTTTGCTAGGCTTTTATATAGGGAGCTTTAAATCGCAAAAGTCTTAACTCTCACGGGTTAAGAACAAGAACTTTTCGCAAGTTCCTATAATTGATCCTAGAGGGTCGTTTATCAAGAAAATGCGATTTCTAAGCTTGAAAGAGTCTAAGAATTTGCAAGATCCTATAGGCGACTCGAAAACCCAAAACTTTGATTTAATAGGCTAACATCCACGAGTCTCATTCCTTGAGATTTTAAACTGTGGAGAACGAGAGATGATAGAGTCAATTATAAGTTTGGTATTCTTTCGTGAATTTATGTGTGTTAATTATGAGCCTATTCTCCCATCGCTTGTTAATAAATTTATCTGCAATAAATAAGGTTGTACGATTTGAAAAGTTACTTATCTTCTAGCCCAAGATCGTTTAAAAGTTGCTCGGTATGGATTAGAGTTCATAGCCAAGGCATAACTTATTGAAGCGGGATGCGAAGATTGGCGAGTCCGAAAAGGCCCTAACAAGGCATGAGGGCTACATTTTGTTGCTAAAGATCCAAAAGTGATGCGAAGAATCATTTATCGAAAATCAATATGAAGGATCAAGACACACGACGAAAAGCAAATACTCCCCAAAAGATCATGGAGAAGTCTATCCAAAAAGGCCCTAACAAGGTATGAGGATAAATACATCCAAGTCCTAAAAGGAGGCGGATCGTTGTATATCAAAGTCCAAAATAAAGATTGGAGAAAAATGAAGAAGTCGTGGTCCAAATATGAAGAATCTCTCAAAAACTTCAAGTGAAGAAATTCCTATTATGAAGAGAAGATCATAATTTCAAGAACGTCTCTCAAAGATTCGAAGTATGAAGTCGCTGCCAAATATCGGTCCGAGAAAGGTCTCAAATAGTGAAGCGAGTTATGCCAAGATATGAACTTTATGAGGTCCCGAGAAGCAGTTTTAAAAGATTTTGTCCTTTAGCTAACTATTGATTAAATCGTTCACTTTATTTTTGACCTAACTAACTATCGAAATAAGTCAAACAATGCATCATCGTGATCATTCAAGACAAAAATAAAATATAAGAGATACACCTAGGAATAAGGGAGTCTAAGTGAATAATTGGCCCACATGAATTCGTGTTAGTTTGCTAACTTATAATAACAATGATCTCGTTTTTAAGCTTGGTATGGGGAACATGAAACTTGAGGATGATAAACGTTCATGGCGGCCAAAACCCAATGTAAGTCTTTGATTTCTTTACTTGTTTCTATCTTTTTATGTTTAGCATTTAATAAAGGCCAAGGTGGGTTATTTATGATGGAGAATGTAAACCGTGCTTTGAAATTAATGCATTGCATGAGGGCATTGCAATGGTCAAGTGTAGGGGATTTAATAAGTGTGAAAACACTTATCCTTTTACCACTTATTTCCAATAATAACAAGACCAAAACGTGTAATTTATGTCGTAAAAGTCGGAATTATGCGTGGATTGTGTTTTTATTGTGTTTTAGGACCAAAAGATGAAAAAGGAAGAAAACACGGGCTTTCACGGGCTTTTCTCGAAGAAAACGAGAAAAGACGAAGTCAAAAGATCAAGAGTGCAAAAAGAACGGAAGTCCAAGGCCTATTCTAAAGATTTATCGAAGAAAAAGTCTAAAGACGAAAGTTTAATGAAGTCGAAGAACTCGAGTCTAATAGAAGAAGAAAATTATTAAGACAAGTTCAAATCCCGAGACGACGTCGAGAAAAGACAAAGAATTAAATCGAGTCGAGAAGACGTGAAGAAAGAAAGAAAGAAGAGGCAACACATGCACACCTTCCCATTTTCCCTATAAATACCCCCCCCCCCTAATACACATTAGGAGGGTTGGTTAGTTTTTTAGAGTTAGTTTCATTTTTCCACTTTTCCTTTCTAGTTTTTAGAGAGAGAAAGTTCCAAACTTTCTCTCACTAAGTTTTCATCTTTTCTTTCTTTTAATCTTTCAAGTTTAAACCTTTTTGTATTTTGATTTCATTAATCAAGTTCAAGTTAAGCTTTTTGTTCCTTAATCTCCTTCTACATTTCTTGATTTTGATTCACCTTTGATTCGAATTATTCATAATCCGTGATTGATTTTCTTGTTGATGTGAATAAAAAGTTCATCTTTTTATTCATCTATAAGCTTTCATAGGGTTTAAGCTTTAAGATCTTTGTGATTATTGGCTTATTTGTATGTTAGCTTATTTACTTTTTAAAAGTTTTCTTAAAGTTTTAATCTTTTTCAAAGTTTGATTCAGAAAGTTTGCTTATTTAAAGTTTAAAAGTCCTTATTTCATGCTTATTAGTTCTGCTTATTATTGAGTTAGTTAAGTCTTGGATCGAGCTTATTGAAAGTAGCTTATTTCCTAGCTTATTTCGGATTAACTCTTATCGCAAAGTAAAACCTCATTGCGACGGGGACTCGAGGTATATATTGCGATCATCCAATCGCAAAAGGGTTATATATTGCGATGCACCTTGCGATTGGTGCATCGCATTAGGGTTTATTATTCCGATTCGTATTGCGATTGGATTACTTTTATCGGTATTGCGATTGGTTCCCTCTTAGTGATATTGCGACAGGATACTTTTGTGCATTGCGATTGGATTTAATTTTTGGATTTAAGTTTCATATTGTGATAGGTGTATTGCGATTGGTATTCCGACAGTATTCCTTTTGGGCGACATTGCGACGGTATTACTTTTGGCCACATTGCGACAGTATTCCGATGGGTACATTGTGATTGGATTGCTTGACATTACGATGGGATTAGTTGTTTATACTTAAATTCGTTAAGTGTTTTTCTAAATAACTTTTAGTTTAATATTTTTAAAGCTTTCACTTTACTCAACAACAATTTTAATTATTTGCTTTTAGTTTAAAATAGATAATCAACCAAATCATTTATTATTCCACCAAGAACAATTGAGTCGCACTTTGAACCAATAGTCAATTCGAAAAGATTCGGACGATAATACTTTCTTACACATTTAAAACCGAGTATTAACTACAATAATTGGTTGATTGTTATCTTCTAATTATGGTTAGTGTATATCCTTTACTTTGGGATGAATCACAATGCTAGTTAGGTTGTGATTCTGTTTAACCATTTACCGGATGTACCGGACCATAAGCCACACATGACACATGCGGCCACTGTTCATTAGAAGCCCATAAGTCCAAATGACATTAATCTAACCCATTCGTGATGGGCCAGATACGGGTAGTACCCGTGGGCCAGGTCCATAACTCAGATGGGGACTATACGTCATCAATATTATTGTTTAAGGTTCATAGATTATGGATATATCATATCATTGTTCGGTCCTCATATTTTAGAAGCCATCCTATAAACGTTTGAGGAATGAGGGCACTTTAAATCGTAAACCTAACCACCCAGTCAAAACGTAATATCGAGATGGAACATCTTAATATGAAGTTCCCTACTAAGATGGTACATTTATACTTTTTCATGTTTTGGTACTACAAAAAAGGATATGAAGACCATCTAATAAAGACTAGTTTTATAAGAAACCGTCTCTCTAAAAAAAGAAACCGGAAGAAACAAAAACCAATTATATAAGAAAAACTAGTGCCTATAATCCAAAACGAATAGGCATTATTAAAAAAAACAATTTCTAAAGTGAAATATAACAACTCAAATTATCACATTAAGTTTATCAAATTTACGAATCGAGTCATTGACAATTTGTAATTATACTCCTTATCTTATATTTTATACTTTACATAATATGTATTTTATACCTTCACGTATCAAAGTTGGCAAAATTTACCCTTATAGTTTATATAACTTTAGAAAACATTTATGTTATGAGATTTTAAACCCTTAAGTTTTATAAATGACAAAACCTACTCTTAGAGTTATAAGTTTGAGATATTTACATTTTCAGCCCTAATAGTTATAAGTTTAGGTTGATTACACTTTTAACCCTTAAAGTATATTTTAAGTATTTTCATTCTCAACCTTCTAATATCAATCTTAAGGTTTAAAACTTTACAATTTCATTCCTTATAGTTATGAATTTAGGAAAATTACATTTTTAGCCCAAAAAAGTTTATAGTTTAAGAATTTCGAGTATTTACCCTCGAACATGCAAATAGTTTCATAACAAATTCAAAATTCAAGAAAAAGATCTAGGAACTTAGAAAATAGTTTCAAAACACATTTATGATCATAAAAGATTACTTTTCCAGAATTATAGCTTGTGAAATGGGTTTTTGCTTATTCATTCATGCAGATTATAAAATTAGGTTTTATGATATGTTTGGTTTCAAGAAACCAAATGAGATTATTTTATGAACCAAGGCTTATTGAAAATGCTTATTTAGAGTATAACAAAGCTCAATGACGGTTTAAAACATAAAAATAAGTTATGAAACATAGTGATAACTTACAAAGCTACAAAGTGGGAAAATCATAGGTGTGAAAACACCCATCCTTTTACCACTTAATTACAATTAAAACTAGACCTTAACGTGTATTTTATGTCGTAAATGTCAGAATTATGCGTGGTTTGTGTTTTTGTTGTGTTTTAGGACCAAAAGATGAAAAAGGAAGAAAACACGGGCTTTCACGGGCTTTTATCGAAGAAAAAGACAAAAGACGAAGTCAAGAGATCAAGAGTGCAAAAAGAACGGAAGTCCAAAGCCTATTCTGAAGATCTAACGAAGAAAAAGTCTAAAGATGGAAGTTTAATAAAGCTAAAGAACTCAAGTCTAATTTATGAAGAAATTACAAGACGAGTTTAATTAATCCCGAGACAAAAGTCGAAAAAGTCGAAGAGTTTAGAAGACTAAGGACTAAAAGAGAAAGAAAGAAAGAATGAAGCTTCCTAGCAACCTTCCTCCCCTCATTCCCTATAAATAGAGGATTAGTTTTCATTTTTATGTTGTTGGCTACTTGACAAATAGCTCTTCCATTTTTCATATCTTGCACTTTAATTTCTTGCAATTTAAATACTTGTCTTGCACCTTTAATTTTCAAAGTAAGTTTTACTTTTATGTTATTGAATCTTTACTTTTTATTGTTAATCTCTCATCTACCTTTCTTGTTTTGATTTAATCTTTATGTTTATGTTTATGTTTATGGTTATGTTCTTGAGTTTTTGTTAGATTTATTAAGTGGGTATTGATTTATTTGGTTTTTTATGGTTAGCTTTATTGATTTGGTTTGATTGGTTATTGTTAGTTGATTATTAGTGGTCAGTTTAGTTAAATTTTTAGATTGATTATGGTAGATTTTGGTTAAATTCGTGCCTAGTTTTTCCCCAGTTTTCGTCACTGTTTCATTTTTCCAGATTTTACCGAACGAGTTTTTATTTCCCGAACCAACAGTTTTTCCCGAATGAATTAATTTTCCCGAACGAGCCATTTTTACCGAACCAATATATTAGCCTGAATGAGCTAAAAATACCGAACGAAGCTATCTTTAAAAAAAAAAGAAAAAAAAATACCGAACAAAACATTTTTCCCGAACCACCAAAACTTCCCGAACCAACATTTTTGGAAAAACTTCCCGAACCAACAAGAATATACCGAACCAAGCCTACTTTCCGAACCAATGCAAATTATTCCGAACAAAGAAAAATATTCCGAACGAAGACAAATTTCCCGAACGAACGTAGTATTAGATTGACATGTCTCCTTGCCAGCTTATGAACTTTTCCCGCCAAATTTCAGCTGCCTACCTGCTTGCTTCCAGCTGCTTGCCTGCTAGCTTGTTTATTTATTAGTATTGTTCCGTAATTGTTTAGTTTTATCTGAATGTTGTTCCGATTTTTATTTTGCAAGTTAAGTATTTTTAGTTGAATTTTTCGTCTAATTTTAAAATTAATATTTTTTCGTAAAGTTCAAGTTTTATCTTTTATTTACTACCCGCTTTAGGTTTTGCCTCGTTTAGCTTTAAAGTACCAACTTAGTTTTATTCTCTCATTTTTCATTAAGTAAACTTTATATTCGAATCGATAGTTAATTTCGTCTTTTAGTTTTATTTTTATTAATTGTTTTGTTTTAAATCTACGTTTTATTATTTATATTGTTTTGTTTTTATTAGTTAATTGCTTTTAGCTTATTGTTATTATTTTGTGCATTTACCTTATAAGTAGAATAGATAACCAAACCATTTTATTTTCCACCAAGAACGACTGAGTCGCACTTTTAACCGGAAATCAATTCGAACTGAATCGAGACGAACAAATTTTCATACTTGGCTAAAACCTTGTATTAAATGGCGCCGTTGCCGGCTCTTTTCGTGAAGATTAACGGTTTTCTGTGAGAGACGCGTTGATTTTTGGGATCCGTTCATTCGTGAGCGTTATTTTTCGTGTCAAAAATTTTCAAAAATACAAAAACATATAAAAAGCATTTCTTTTTCAAAGTTTTGCACCAAAAAGATTTTATTTTTCTAAGTGTATATATATATTCTCTATTTTTGTGGCATCTTTTTCTTTTGCTTTTGCAGGTGCATGCGTACTAGATCTTCAACTTATTCAGAGCCCGAGACTCGTGAAGATTTAGATATGGCTGGTGTACCCCCAACATCAATAACAACAATGTTCCACCACCCGATCTTCGCACAATGGAGGAACTTTGCCAACCAACAATGTATGGACGAGGAGGACCGATTGCGCTGATGCAAATCACGGCTCCGGAGTTTTCGTTGAAGCATCACATGATCCAACAAGTTCAAACTAATCCATTTCGCGGATTGTCGGATGATGATGCCAACAAGCACCTCGACAAATTCATTACTATTACTCAAAGCATGAAGTTGCCAGGTGTTACTATGGATGTCCTTCGCCTACAGCTCTTTCCACATACTTTATCCCACCACGCTAAAAAATGGTTTTATCGTCTCCCGAAGAATTCCATTCATACTTGGGACGACATGACTCAACGATTTTTGTCGCGCTACTTTCCACTATCCATGGTCACGAGCCTTCGAAATCAAATCAGCGGTTTCATGCAAGAACTCGATGAATCTCTCTTTGATGCTTGGGAAAGATATACTGTTTTGATCGATCGATGTCCAAACCACAACATGCTCCCAATACGTTTATTGATACTTTCTACAATGGTTTAACTTTTCGTGATCGTGATACTATTAATGCAGCCGCCGGTGGCACATTTATGAAAAGAAGACCCGAGGAGTGTAGAGAGCTTATTTAGAACATGACTACTCATCAAAAAAATTAGGATTCATCTGCATCTTCAAGGAACAACCCGAAAGTCAATGTTTCTTCTACTTCAGCAAACCCCGATATGACCGAATTCACCCGCATGATGGCCGAAATGAACAAAAATATCTTGCTCATCGCTACAAACCAACAACAACAAGTTAAAGCTGTAGCAATTTCTTGCGAGACTTGCGGCGGTCCTCATTCATACACCGATTGTCCTTCTACTCAAGGCAATCCGGAAAACGTGTATGCTGCTTATGGTAACTATTCACCGTAAAATTACCAAGCCCGACATCAAGGTGATCGGAATTTGCTAAGTTACTGTTCTAACAACTATCTTTCACCCGGTTTTCATGCTCAAAACCACAACCCCAACAACTACAATAGAAGCACTCCAAACCCACCTCGAGCTTCTACTCCATATCACCCACCCGCCCCAACCTCCACTTGTAAATCAAGATGTTGAAACTTTCATGAGAACCCAAAGAGAGCTAGTTAACAATCTTCAAAGCCAAATCATCAACTTGAAAGGTGATATCACTAAACAAGGGAATGATATTAGAACCGAGCTTCGTCAAGATATGCAAACTTCTATCAGCACTCAGACGAATGATTTGAAGAACATGATGGCTAGTTTCTTTCAAGGTAATCAACCATCTACTTCGGGCTCACTTCCTTCAAATACTGTTACCAACCCGAGAGCGAATGTAAGTGCTATTACTACCCGTAGTGGAGCCACTTTAGTAGGACCATCTATCCCACCCCCAGTTACACCATCTACACCTCCTCCACCACCATTTATCCCTACTACTCCCATACCTAGTATTAGTTCACCGTTACCGTCTCCGCCTCGTCATGAAGAAGTACCCAAGAAGAACCCTTCACCAACCCCACCTTCCACCTCTAAACCCTCAACATCTCAACCTTTACTTGCTACACCTACACCTTCCACTTATAAACCCAATATTTCTTATCCATCTCGCTTAGACAAGGCCAAACTGCAAACCAAGGATGACATTCAAGTGTCAAACTATTTGAAGAAAGTTTCAGAAATGACAATCACTTTTAGCCTTGTTGAAGTTCTAGCCCAAATGCCTAAATTTGTTAAGATGTTTAAGGAATTGCTTATTAAGAAGGAGAAGATGGCCGAGTTTGTTAATACTCGATTGAATGAAAATTGTTCTGCCGTCCTTCTTAAAGAACTTCCGGAGAAACTTGGAGATCCCGGTCGTTTTGTGCTACCATGTACTTTTCACCAAACCGAAGAATTTACTGCCTAAGCCGATCTCGGGGCAAGTATAAATCTTATGCCTTTAAGTGTTTGGAAAAAGTTATCATTACCCGATCTTACTCCAACGAAGATGACTCTTGAGCTTGCAAATCGCACTCTCGCTTACCCCGTTGGTATTGCCGAAGATGTGTTTATTAAAGTTGGCACCTTCACTTTTCCGGTCGACTTTGTTGTTGTTGATTATGAAATGGACCCTCCTATTCCTTTAATACTTGGTCGGCCATTTTTGAGAACCGGAAAAGCTCTAGTCGATGTTGCTGAAGGTGAGTTAATCTTAAGGGTCGGGAATGATGCACAAGTGTTTAAAATGGGAAGATCACAACCAAATCAAATGGAAGAGAATCCACGAATATTTTTAATGTGCTTGATGATTTTGTCGTCAACGACAATCCTCTATTCGATTCTTGCTATGATAATCCACTGTTCCAAGATAATGTTGATGATTCTCTATCCAATTCTGATCCTCCACCAATTTATGATTCTCCACCGATCTTTGATGCTTATGATGACGATTCTAGTTCCGATGGAGATGATTATGATGATTTTACTTATGAGTATCCAGACGTACCCACTTATGATGATTTTGATGAGGCTGATACTCTCTCGAGTGATTCTTCACACGATGAAGATCCTCCGCCAACCATAATTGATCCTACTTTGGATGACTACTCATTTGAGGAAGACTTTGCTACTTTTCTCAACACATACTTCCCAAATGAGAGTGATGCTCCTCCTTTAGACTTTGATGATTATGGTCTTTATCCATCTACGGATCTGAAGGAACTTCTTTCAAAGGAGAAGACGCCGGAAGACACCAACATCCGCAGCACGTATGTTTTAACACATCTCTATCCACCTTCTGAGAACGAGGTTGTGCATTTTCTTAGCGGATCTTCTTCAAATTCTGCTGAGCCTGAGTGCTATTTTCCCCTAAAGGAAAAGGTGTTCGACCCCGGTATCGAAATTTTTCAGCCATCTCAGTATCCATCTGATGCAATAAAAGGAAAGACTTTTGGAACTGTTGGAGCCATGCTATCACTTCACCATACCTCCCACCACCGTGCTCTATCTTTGCTTAAGGGAACCTTGCCTACTCTTCTTTGGCTTTCCTTGTTCGCCTTAAGCTTGTGTTACTTGATGGACGAAAACCATGTGTTTGATCCCGGTGGATACTCTTCAAGGTTCTTAATATGCTAATCAAGGTCGAGTCAGGCTCACGACTCATTGATAAAAAACAAGCGTTTCTTTGGAGGCAACCCAAGTATCTATCTTTTATCCTAAGTGTAGGGGAGACCAGTTGGTGTTTGCTATTTTCTCTCTTCTCATACTCAGGGATTCGCGCTTTCAAAGATTCATTCTTGATGACTTTTGACGACCCGTGATTACGTGTTCCCGTCTTCCTGGTTCTATCCTAAACTCTTTTCGATTCACTATTTTATATTTTCCAATATTAAAATAGGAATCTCGTTAGTTTTCTTTTCCTTAGCAAGATTTAAATAACGTGCACAATGTCCTAAGTGTAGGGGAGTTTACTCCCACATGCTTAAAAATTGAGGACAATGTTTATATTAAGTGTAGGGGGACTTCTATCGAAGTTAAGTGGACTTTTCCATGAATTTGACCTCATTTTAACCGGAAATTCGATTTTTCGACATTTTTCAAAATTTTAATCTATTTTGGCCTAGTTGTAGTTTCCTTTATTTTTGTTATTTTCTCTTATTGTTCAATAAAATAGTTTTAGCAAGTTTAGATATCTTAGATATATTAGGCCCGTCGTGAATATTTTGACTCAACCCGAGTTTACTTATCCAAGTTTACTCTAGCTAGTATCCTTAACCATGTAGACCTTAATTGGTTTATTAGGCTAAGCATCCACGAGTCTCATTCCTTGAGATTTTAAATTTTGGAGAACGAGAAATGATAGAGTTAGTTATAAGTTTGGTATTCTTTCATTAACTTATGTGAGTTAATTATGATCTTTTTCTCCCATCGCTTATAAATAAATAAATGCAATAAGTAAGGTCGTACGGTCTGAAAAATTACTTAGCTTCTAGCCCAAGATCGTTTAAAAGTTGCTCGGTATTAATTAGAGTTCATAGCCAAGGCATAACTTATTGAAACGGGACGCGAAGATTGGCGAGTCCAAAAAGGCCCTAACAAGGGATGAGGATTCCATTTTGTTGCTAAAGATCCAAGATGATGTGAAAAGCATTATTCTAAAATCAATATGAAGGATCAAGACATACGAAGAAAAGCAATTACTCCCATAAAGATCATGGAGAAATCTATCCGAAAAGACCCTAACAAGGTATGATGATAAATAGATCCAAGTCCGAAAAGGAGGCAGATCGTTGTATATCAAAATCCCAAATAAGGATTGAAAAAATAATGAAGGAAGTCGTGGTCAACATTTGAAGAAAATATCTCAACTACCCCAAGTGAAGATATACTCTATAGACGAAGAGAAGACCATAATTTCAAGATCGTCTTCTCAAGATTTGAAGTATGAAGTAAATGCCAAATATCGGTCCGAGAAAGGTCTCAAATCGTGAAACGAGTTATGCAAAGATATGAACTTTATGAGGTTTCGTGAAGCAGTTTTAAAAGATTTTGTCCTTTAGCTAACTATGGATTTGATCATCCTACTTTATTTTCAGCCCTAATAAACTATCGAAATAAGTCAACAATGCATCCTCGTGATCATTCTTGACATCAATAAAATATAAGAGTTACCCATAGGAATAAGGGGTCTAAGTGATTAATTAAACCGCATGAGTCAGTGTTAGTTGTGCTAACTTGTACTAACAATGATCTCGTTTTTAAGCTTGGCATGGGGAACGTGAAACTTGAGGATGATAGACATTCATGACACCAAAGCCCTAATGTAAGTCTTAGATTTCTTTACAAGTCTTCCTTATAGCATTTTGTTATTTTCTATCTTTTAAATTTTCCTTAGTTTCTATTGTTTAATAAAGGCCAATGTAGGTTGATTATGATGGAGAATGTAAATCTTGCTTTGTCACTAAGCGTTGCATGAGGTCATTGCAATGGTCAAGTGTAGGGGATTTGATAGGTGTGAAAACACCCATCCTTTTACCACTTAATTACAATTAAAACAAGACCTTAACGTGTATTTTATGTCGTAAATGTAAGAATTATGCGTGGTTTGTGTTTTTGTTGTGTTTTAGGACCAAAAGATGAAAAAGGAAGAAAACACGGGATTTTATCGAAGAAAAGACAAAAGACGAAGTCAAGAGATCAAGAGTGCAAAAAGAACGGAAGTCCAAAGCCTATTCTGAAGATCTATCAAAGAAAAAGTCTAAAGACGGAAGTTTAATAAAGCCAAAGAACTCAAGTATAATTTATGAAGAAATTACAAGACGAGTTTAATTAATCCCGAGATAAAAGTCGAAAAAGTCTAAGAGTTTAGAAGACTAAGGACTAAAAGAGAAAGAAAGAAAGAAGGAAGCTTCCTAGCAACCTTCCTCCCCTCCTTCCCTATAAATAGAGGATTAGTTTTCATTTTTATGTTGTTGGCTACTTGACAAATAGCTCTTCCATTTTTCGTATCTTGCAGTTTAATTTCTTGCAATTTAAATACTTGTCTTGCACCTTTAATTTTCAAAGTAAGTTTTACTTTTATGTTATTGAATCTTTACTTTTTATTGTTAATCTCTCATCTACCTTTCTTGTTTTGATTTAATCTTTATGTTTATGTTTATGGTTATGTTCTTGAGTTTTTGTTAGATTTATTAAGTGGGTATTGATTTATTTGGTTTTTTATGGTTAGCCTTGTTGATTTGGTTTGATTGGTTATTGTTAGTTGATTATTAGTGGTCAGTTTAGTTAAATTATAGATTGATTACGGTAGATTTTGGTTAAATTCGTGCCTAGCTTTTCCCCAGTTTTCGTCACTGTTTCATTTTTCTAGATTTTACCGAACGAGTTTTTATTTCCCGAACCAACAGTTTTTCCCGAATGAATTAATTTTCCCGAACGAGCCATTTTTACCGAACCAATATATTTTCCCGAATGAGCTAAAAATACCGAACGAAGCTTTCTTTAAAAAAAAAAGAAAAAAAAATACCGAACAAAACATTTTTCCCGAACCAACATTTTTGGAAAAACTTCCCGAACCAACAAGAATATACCGAACCAAGCCTACTTTTCGAACCAATGCAAATTATTCCGAACAAAGAAAAATATTCCGAACGAAGACAAATTTCCCGAACGAACGTAGTATTAGATTGACATGCCTCCTTGCCAGCTTATGAACTTTTCCCGCCAAATTTCAGCTGCCTTCCTTGCTAGCTTGTTTCTTGTTCCGCAATTGTTTAGTTTAATCTGAAAGTTGTTCCGATTTTATTTCTGAAAGTCAGGTATTTTTAGTTATATTTTTCGTCTAATTTTAAAATCAATATTTTTTTCGTAAAGTTCAAGTTTTATCTTTTATTTAGTACCCGCTTTAGGTTTTGGCTTGTTTAGCTTTAAAGTACCATTTTAGTTTTATTCTCTCCTTTTTCATTAAGTAAACTTTATTTTCGAGTCGATAGTTAATTTCTTCGTTTAGTTTTATTTTTATTAATTGTTTCGCTTTAAATTTCGTTTTATTATTTGTTTTAATATTCGTTTTAATATCGTTTTAATTTTTAGTTTTTAATATTCATCTTGTTTTACTTTTATTATTTGTACTTTTCTTTAGTTTGTTTTTAAATACTTTTCACATTTACTTTTTAATTAGTTATAGATAATCAACTTCCCTTTTTCTTAACCAAAAACAATTGAGTCACACATTTAACCAGAAATCAATTCGAATTGAATCAAGACGAACAAATTTTATACTAGGCAAAAAAATCTTGTATTATAAAACTAGGGTTTATGATCTTAACTTCAACTCTACTTCTTCATAGGAATTCAAGACTTCTATATTGATCTTGTTTATGATCTATGGACCTTCTTAAGACTTCAATGTAGTTATCAAATGCATAATTGGGTAATAGGTAAGAAAAGTTAGGATAGTTTGATACTATGAACAATATACGCCTATTTATAGTCTAAGATGAGGTCCTAGGATTTTGATTAGTGTCAAGTATATTCATTGTGACTAAGGTAAACTAGTATGCTGAGTATAAAGCTAGGAAGATAGGCTTAAAGTGTTGTAATAATGATGAAGAGGACACAACAAAAGAATGAAGGTGGAATAGTATTTCAAGCCTTGTTCTACAAGGTGATGATGTAAGGTTTGATTTAGGAAGAAAGCATGTGCCATGGTTGTGTCATTATGGTTTCATGGTGGTTGTATGTCTGTGGTTGAATAGACATTACTAAGATGGGATAAAAGTATAGTCAGATTGAAATCTAGGGCTTGTAACATGTAAAGTTTGTAATTAAGGTTTTAAATCATGATTAAGGAAGGATAAGGGTGTAATAGGGTTTTTATATTGTAGCTAAGAAGTTTATGGCTTTGTTTTAAGAGTTTATATGAGTTTGAACTTGATTTAGCAAGTAGAAACCCTAACTAGGCTCATTAGGTTAAGTATGTGGTTTAATACTTGTTATGGCCATCCTATTAGTGTTTTCTACTGACCTAAGATTAATTTAGGTCTTATAAGAAAGTTTCTACAAAAATTGTACAATTGGTTTAAGGAGTTATCCAAGGTAAACATCTCTAAAGAGGGAAAATACCTAGTTTGACTGAATATAAATGTCATGCATTGAAATGTTGTACATTATGCTTTAAGAGCATTGAAATATGTCTTATATTGATATTATAACATAAATATCATGCTAATGAGGTTTGTACACTTGTACTAAGATATTGTGCATTGATTTCAAGTAAAATGGGTTATATGGTGATTTTTGGGTATTATGCCTAAGTAACTTGTACTTTGTGCTTAAGGATTAGTAACTAGGGTTTTCGAGTGAAAACTTACTCTTATGTGATGTATTATATCTTGTAAATATGCCCTGGTAACTTGTACATAAGTGTTCGATAGTTATCTTGTATCAAAATTAGGGTTTCCAAGTACTCTTAGGGTTTTCTAGGACTTTGAGAATGATTATAATAGTTTAAGATGTTTAGATCAATAATCTACTTGTATAAGTAGATTTAGAACTTAGACTTGATTTATATAAGATGTCTATACCCTATATAGATGTGTTAAGTTGACAATAGTAGTTGTGAGAGTCCATTCATCTTTATAAGTAAGTCATAATGAGTGAAATAAAGAAAAAATTTCCTAGTAAAAATAACTCTTTAGTTATATATCATAAGTGAGAGTTACATAGATAGTTTTTACATAAGTGAAAAATACAGGATGTTATAGGTAAGGTAAAAAGGATTGGTAGATTACAGGTATATGTATTAAATAGCATGGAAAAAATGACACAAATATGATCTGATGCCCCAATATCTACTACCCAGACAGCCTTAAAACTAATCATGATAGAGGCTATAAATTTATGCTTTCTAATAGAGTAGGAATTTATGATACTAGTATGTGGTTCCTTTTGGAATTGTTGTATCATAAGCATCACTTGATTTAATTGATTATGCAACTGATATCCTAACAAACACTACATCAGTTCTTTTTCCACTAACTTCATTAATACCATTGGTTGAGCAGCTTGTAGTATCCTGAATATGAGCCAAATTCACTTTTGCAATTATGTTTCACCCAAATTGACAGTCCTAGCAACTATAGGCTTGTACTTTCCATCATAAGGTGACCAGCAATATATCCTTTAAGCTTATAACACTCATCACCATTGTGTCCTTATTTTCCACAGTTAGAATAATAAACACCAGCATTAAAAGTACTTTTTCGTCCACTATAGGTTACATTCCTGTTTGGATATTGTGAACTAGTATTCCTATTTGGATTGTTAAACCTGTTTGATGACAGATTATAAAATTGAGCACATAGAGCAATTGATCCTATTGGTTTAGAAGTACTTCCTTCTCGCTGCTTCTAATCCTGTCTAATCATACTGTATGTTATGAAAACTGTGGAAAGTGGTTGGAGCAGTAAAATTTGATCTTTGAGATTTGATTAGCATTCATCTAACCTCATAAAAAATTGGATGAGCCTCTTCGTTTGTTATATGTCCCCATTACTTCTATCATTTTTACAAGTATAGGTGCAACTACACATATATGATGCTTATAAAGCATCATGTTTATCCCAAAAGACCCTTCAATTTATGAGAATACACCTTAATACTGCAATTCAAATGTTTTAGTCCTATGATATCATTCACAAGTTGATAAATCCTACGATCATCAAGTTGTGTGTAGTGCTCATATAGCTCAACCCATAATTCACATGCGAAATTAACAAAATTTAGCTTATTGCTAATCTGATCATAGTTAGTATTGAGAAGCCATGATATAATCATATCATTGGTTCTTTCCCACAAAGCCCTTTCTTCTATTAGCATTTGATACAACAAGTTCACCAGTAAAGAATTATTTGGGATGGTGGAAAATAGTTATTTGGCTAGAAAAGTTTGTTATTGTTACCACCCACCACGGTTTTTATGGTGGTGGAACTTGTTGGGAATAAAATTTTCAAGACTTAGCCACTAATAGAGTCTGTACTAGCCACTGACAGAGTGTTGTGTAGCCACGGATAGAAGACTTTATGCCACTAATGGCTTTGTATGGATCTGCATGGATATTATTCTAGAAATATATACACGAATATGTTATTTAGTTTGTTTATCTTTGTATAACTTTTATACTTAATAGATTGTTTACTTATTGTACAAGGCTCATTATGTCTATAAAAGGAGGCCTTAGGTCTAGATGTCGAATATGCTTTTACACACTCTTATTACTTTACACATTCATCTAGTCGATAGGTTTTGGAAAACCCTAACATAAGTTCAATGTGTTAAGTATTCGATAATATCAAGGTCCGAAAGTTTGGTTTACTATTGTGTTTGTGTGCTTTACCTAATTGTAATTTTCCACATAACACTTGGTTTGTATATCAAACAAAGTTTATTTAAGTGTTATCCTTGATTTATCTCGGATAGTACAAAGCTAAATCGATCTATGTGTGGGATCAACTAGTGGTGTCAGATCTTGTTGAGTAACTTTGATCCGAAGAACAAAACCTTTATCGCACATCCCCAACACTAAAGAATGTCTAATTTTGAATATTCACCAAACCCTACTCACCCCACTAGCAACATCAAACTTCCAATCATTGACCTTGACAACTTCGAACTATGGGAGTTCAGGATCAAACAATATCTCATGGTGGATCACTACATCCTTTGGGAAATCATTCAGTTCAGAGATACCTTCACACCAAAGAAAAATGTTTAAGAAGATGGTTAATGGCGTGGAAGTTGAAGTTGAAGTCAAAGCTTCTGATCTGAATCTGGGAGGGTCGCATCTACTGAAGAGATTGCTCAAAGAAAGAATGACATGAAGGCACCCAGTTCTCTTTAATTGGCACTTGATCAGAAGTAACAATACAAGTTTACGAATTGTTAGTCTGCTAGAGAGTTGTGGATAGCAATTAAGAAAACATTTGGTGGTAATGAAGCTACCTTGAAGAAAAGAAAGAATAAGTTGACTAAGGAGTTCTCTATTTTTAAGGCTTTCCCTGGTGTGAAGCTTAGTGATGTCAGAAGTCGTTTGCATGATCTCACTAGCAAGTAAGAGTTCATGGAAGTAGATTTGGACAACAAAGAGATAAATACAACGTTTCTGAATAGTCTTTCAGATGCTTGGTATGTTCAAGCACATGGTTGGCTGATAAAAGATGATCTTAATGATAGAGATCTTGATGACATTTATAATCACTTGAAAGTTATTTATCCAAATATCTTGAAAAAGAGTGGTGCCGAATCAGGATCAAACTCTGGAAATATGGCATTTGTCTCTAAGAGTGGGGAAATCTTCTTTAAATAGTGGGAATTTGTCTTATGAAAGTGGGACATGCTCTCACAGTGTGAAGAACTCAGTCATCACTGAATTTTTACAAAATAACCATTCTTCTAGTGATAATTATAATACTGTTAGAATTGATCGAGATACTATATGTGCATACATTGCTGCACTACCACATGGTTCTGCAGTGATGTATGAGGACCTCGAACAAATTACTGACTAATAGCTTGAAGAGATGGATATCAAGTGGAATATGGCACTTAGCAACATAAGAGCCAATAGATTCTACAAGAAATATGGAAAAAATATCACCTTTAAGAACTCAGAATCTGCTGGGTTTGACAAATTAAAGGTTGAATGCTATAGATGCCATAGAATGGGATACTTTGCAAGAGAATGCAAGTCACCAAGAAGAGATGATAGAGGAAAAGGTTTTAAAAGAATTGTTAAAGTTGAGGAATCTGATTCAAATGCTATGGTTGCCATACAAGGCATTAATGGAGTAGGATGGGGTTGGAGCTTCATGGGAGAAGAAGCTAAGGTGAATCAAGCTTTGATAGCAAAGGAAGAAATTGAAGAAGATTTTATTCAGTTTGCACTCATGGCCAAATCTTCTTCGTCATCAGATAATGAGGTATACAATGATGCTTTTTTATAGTAAATGTGGTAGAAAAAAAATACTAAAGCTCTTCAAAATGAAGTTCTAACTTTAAATGATAAGCTTAAACAAAAAGAATCTAACCTTTATAGCTATAAAATAGGGCTTTCACAATCTGATGGTAGGTTATCAAAATATAAGCAGATGGAACTTGACCTTAAAGATGAATGTAAAATCTTGGAAAGAGACTCAAGAATTTGCAATGAGTCTAATGCTATTCTAAGAACAAAGATAGATGAGGTCACAAAATCTAATGAGAACATAGACTTTAAATTTGAAAATTTTGAAAAGGCTAGTCAATCCCTAGACCAATGCTTAAGTGAGTAAAGAAACCCTAAAGATAGATCTAGGTTTGGAATGAGTGTTGGTTTGTATGCTGCTGTCCCACCCTCTATTGTTGATTTCTATGAGGTATCCAATGGACAAGATTTGTCATGGACAGGTCTTACTAAGTTTCAAAATAAGTCTGATGACTCTAAAGCATCATCGGTTGACCCTATAGAAATTGAAGATTTTAAAAAGATATAAATCGAACATAGATGTTAGCACAATGGAAAGCTAATAACCCGTTTCTTTTTGTTAAAAGAGGGGTTCTTTATGAACTTGAGACCACTGAGTCTAAACCTATTGTGATAACTAGTCCCATTGATGAGAAGCCCATTGACCTTGGTTTCCATACTATAAGAAAACCTAATGTTAGATATGCTGAAATGTATAGAAAACCTAGTACACCTAGAGAAACTAAAGAAGCTGGAATGGGATGATGGCCAATAAATATGGGACCAGTTTTGTGTCAAGCAAGAAAAACTTACTGTACATGTGGGAGCTTTAATCATTTGGCTCATAATTGCAACAATGGTAAAGACTTTTCCATTGTCCATACCTCTCCCACTGTTGGCCATCGACCACTTGTCCACCCAAGGCCATATGCTGCTAGACCTGTTGAACCTTTCTTTACTAGAGCAGCTAATTCAACTAGACAAAGACCCTTTCAAAGAAACATGACATCTACTAACAGACAATGGGTTCCCTTTTTTAACCCTAGGGTACCCAATGTTAGTAAAAACTTTGGCGCTGTTAAACCTAGGTGTGGCACTGTCATGCCTAAGTTTGCCGCCTTCAGACCAAAAGTCACCCCTGATAGAACTTACAATGCCAAAACTAATATGGGTAATAAGGGACAAGTTGTTAATCCCTCAACTCATTGGACATGGAAACCTAAATCAGAGCAAGGTTCCTAATGGAAACCCCAACTAATATGGGTAATAAGTATATCTTTTTCAAAGATTTACTTGAGTATCTTTTTGATATTTTTCATACTTACCTCTTTTTCAACCAATCAAATTCCTACTCGTCTACTATATTACCCCAATTTGTTGTCCTAACAGTGTCACTTGCTCTTCTTATAATTTTCTAACATCCATAATCTTTTTTCTCTCATCACTTTCACTTAAAGCTTTCACTTTTAACGATGGCTCCCAAAACTCAAACCCTTGAAGTTCAATTTCATAATAACCATAATATGTTTATTGTGCTGGAAAAAGATGTCAAATATCCTATTTACCATGAGATGATCGACTTGAGGATATCTAAACTCAGGTTTGCTCTAACTCATATGCCAATCATTCCTTAGTCACATATCAAAAGGTTTTGGAAGACTGTTACTTCCAAAACAGTTGATAATGTGCGTACATTAGAAGGCTTTGTTCATGGTGATAAGAAGGTAGTGACAGAAGCTCTTATTTGTCAATCTTTACAGCTTGATGATGAGGGTGGTGTGGTTACTCTTACTACTAAAGAATTACATGCAAGTTTACAAGATTGAGGTATGCTCTTTGTAACACCCCCAAATATTTATACTTTAGTTCAGTGGAAGAGTCGTTGGTGTTACGGGATAGCACATTACCCAAATCATAGACAACGCATAAAAATCGCGTCGTTTAATAATAAAGCATTTCCATTCATGAATATCAAATTTACATAGGTCCTAAGTCATAGTATTTCATACAATTTTTACAAAACATTTGAATGGAAATTGTTATTTAAGTGCGGGCCATACATTCTTGTTGTCTTCCCGAGAATTAACTTCAAGTACCTGAGATAAAACATGTTAAAATAAAAGGTGAAAGAAAACGCCGAGTGAATTCATAGAGTTTAATAAAAACCATTAATATATCATCGGTATATATTTATTACCGAAAATCGTTTTGTACAAATCTTTATAGTAGGCCATAACATAGGCCAAAAACATTTTATACAAATCTTTGTCAAAATCATAATATAGGCTTTTGCCTTCAAAACTATTATACGAACCATTGTCGTAAAAAAAACATCATACAATACGTTTTATAACGTTGTATAGAGTTAAATAAAAACCGTTATATGAATATGGTTATGTAAAACCAAAACACAAACATAATATCAATAACAAGACCCCGTATTGCTAGTCAGGCAATATATTGTAATTCAATGCGTATAGCAGTATTTTCGTTATTGGATTATTACAAGCCGCATGACATTGCTACCTTACTATAACAAACAACTGGTAGTTAACCAGAAACTCATTTGCCCATCTAAAACAGCGTGTCGTCACAATAATCACGCTATATATAAATCTTCTCATACATAAATTCGCTTACCAATCAATGTGGCACGACGGGGATCAACTGTCAAGGCGCGAACTGGGGTGATCTTCCCCAAATAGTACTATTATATGCATAAGCATCTACCAAATCCCGGTAGTTCACAATTCATGCTAATGGGACTTTTAGTGACATTACCTAACTTTAATAATCCATTTCATTTCATCTATCGGGTCATATAATTATTCATCGGGTCATATAATCATTCGGGTCCAAATCAATAAGCAAATAATCGGGACAAATGGTGTCCTATTTTATCAAAACTAACATGTTATCTCCCTCACGGGTTTATAAAACATTTCATAAAAACATTTAAAAGAGTGTTAGGCTATGAACTCACGTTGATTCGGAAAAGGCATTTAGCGGCGATTTGGATGTATGGTACGTGCTTCAATCACGGAAACCTAGACAAATAATATTCGTCTTAGACTCTTGTCTAATGACTTTATAAAAAAATGGCTATGTATATATATGTTGATTTTATAAATATGATGATGATCAAGTGGGATTGTACATCTTTATTTACTCGTTATAGTATCAAGTGTTAGTAAATTTTTATACTAGTTTCACTAGTTTAACTTCTTTACTTGTCAAGGCCCAATAAGCCGATTATAAGCCCATTACCTTATATTAGTGCATTTTATACTTTTAACATCAGTCCTATGCTTACATGTTGGGACCAAGTGGGGTAAGCCCAATAAGTAAGTTCATTAGTGTTTAACCAAATTAGTTGGATTAGTAGTCCAATAAGGCTAATTTGGCCCGTTAATGTTCATATGTTATAAAGCTCGGGTTTTATTGATTTTTACTTGTATTATGTACTTATATATATCAGTATATGAGTTATAAAAATTTTACATTAGACGGGTCCGACCATCTAAGTTTTAATTGACGAAAACGTTAATTTTACGGTTTTAGCCGAAAAGATGTAAAACACATGTTTATAGTTTTATTACTTATAAAACTTATCAAATTGCCAATTTTATAAAATGTATCATTTATTTATTAATGTACATACTTATATAAATGTAATATATAAGTTAGTGTATTTTAAGTTCACATTTATATATATTATTTACTTGAGTGCTAATATTATACTATACTTCAATTTCACAAATCTGATTTTTACTTTCACTTTCACCATTTTTAGAATATCTTGAGTTCTACAAGAAGATAGAAGCTCATTTCTAGATGACATAAACTTCATATTATGTGCTACAATTAACTTAGTTTTAGCTACTGCTCAATCTAAGTATAAGTGTCCCTAACAGTCCTCACAAAACAGACTATTCAGATTGGTACTTCAATTTTGTTTTGATCATATCTAGCTCATTATAATGATTCCATTGTATGGCGAACTCTCACATGTGTAAAAGTCCTTATACATACTGTATATTAATTTATCTATACCATTTTATCACCTTAACATATGGTTGTTTACTATTTTTATACAGCCTACTAAATTAAGTAAGATTTACCACTTTTACATGTAGTTTTTCATCTTTTTATCCAAGTTTATCAATACATGATCCCCACACAATATTTTTTTCATCATTCATCATCATATACATATACATAAATAAAGAAAATACAAGATTACATATTCATGTTGGAAATACGTTTTTGCGTATAAAGAAAGTCTCGGTCACTCCAACAATATAGTTATAGGCTCGTAGTAGTGTTTAAGTTACATTTATATTAAGCCCGACCCATGAGCATGTTCATGGGCCGGAGGCCCAAGTCCATTAAGGACTTGGGTATATAAACCTCTTTCCACCATGGAAAGAGGTGTTGGTTGTTTCATTTCTCTAGTTAATATACATACTTTTCTCTCACTTCTCTCTCTTGTTTCTCTCTCTAGAAATACATTAACCCTCTTGAAATACAAAGATTATCATTGTTCTACAATTGGTATCAAGAGCATGGGATGAAATATAGGTTGGTCTTTGTGTTGTTAATGCTTATTTAAGCATTTCGTATGTTTTTTTATTGTTTTTTACCAAAGTTTCAAAAAAAAATTCGTGTTTGTTAGTGTTCTTAAGTCGCAGACCTTCTTTATTCGTGTATTAGTGATTTGGGTATCTTGGTTTCGGTTAAAACACAAATCTTTTGGATCAAAAGTTAAGAACTTTTTTGTTTCATCTTTCCGAAATTCTAGCAACTGATTCCATTGGAAAGTACAAGTGAGTGAGGCTTGATCGCAATAACCCAAGGGTTTTACTTTGCGATCACAAGGATTCAGACACCTTATTCTGACGGCTATTCTGATCACTCATTGCGATCGAGGATTTTGATGGTTTTTAAGGGATATTGAGACGTTACTCTGTCCAAATAGTTTTAGCCATATTGCGATCAGGACATTCCGACAGATCAACATTCTGACAGATCCAACATTCAGATAGAAGGACATTCCGACAGATCAACATTCCGATAGAACCAACATTCCGATACTAGCAATCATTCCGATAGAAAGGGTATTCCGACAGAATCAACTTTCCGACACTTGACACATTCCTATAGAATTTGTTTCTTTTTGGATAAAAGTTGCATAACTTAGAGGATTTTTCTATCTTGCATTAATTTGGTAATTTGGTAAATTTCAAAAACGCACACAACAAAAAGATAACAACATCTTTCATTCAACAATACAAAAACACATAACCTTATTTCATTGATCGATCATTTTTGATAATCTTTATTCAAGGGATCATAAAATGAATTCAAATTCATAGATGCCAACAATGACTTCGCTTACCAATATCTCAATCATCTCGGGTACCGACACTCGCCCAACTTTGCTCATCAAAGATTTATTTGAAGCATGGCAAGGTCGCATGAAAACGTACATCATGGGAAAACCCAATGTTCGACTTATGCTTCAATCAATTGAAGAAGGTCCATTAGATTGGGGAGAAGTTACCGTCAACAATGTGACGCGGGAAAGGTTGTATCATGAGTTAACCGATGCTAACAAAATCATTTCCGATGCAGATGAAAGGACTGTTCAGACAATACTTCAAGCCCTTCCACCCGATATCTATAGAATGGTAAGTGAACACACAGTGGCAAAGGATCTTTGGGATCGATTAGTTGTTTTGTTACAAGGGACCTCTCTAACTAAGCAAGAACGAGAGTGTCAATTGTATGACTTGTTTGATAGGTTTACATACATTCCAGGGGAGACTCTTCATGATTAGTACTGGCGTTTCACTAATTTGATGAATGACATGAATGTGTATAATCTAAGGATTGAACAGTTTTAACTAAACACAAAGTTCTTGAACACGTTACCCCAAGAATGGAGTCAGTATGTCACCGATGTTAAGATGATTCGAGATTTGCACAAGTCAAATTTAGATCAACTCTATGCCTTCTTGCAACAACACGAGAAGCACATGATCCAAAAACGCATCTCTCAGGGATCTTATAAAGAACCATTGGTATTAATGGCAAACCATCCTACAATGTCATATCACAACTCTCCGTTTGCTTTGGGACACCAATCTTCCTATCTATCAAACACCAAGTTTCCCACAGTATTCGATCTTGCCACAACCGCCTACATCTTATCACCAACAATACAAGCAACCAGCAACATCATCACAAGGAGACTCACATCAGTTACCTTATGCTTCACAACAGTATTCACCGTATCAACCTCCAACAAACCCTGCTCTTACCTATCAACATCTTGAGGCTCCTCAACCCCATTACTCACAACATGGTAGTGTTCCCTCAAATCAGCTTGCAACGCAATCAGCACCAGCATTCTATTGTGATGATGAGATTCCTGTCCCTGAGTTTAGACAAGGGGATAGTTCTACTGATATACTTGCTCAAATGTCTGCTTATCTCACTCAAACATTGAACAAACGAGGTTACAGAGGACCAGCTCCGACAAACAATCAGTTAAGGAACTCTACTAACTCTCGACAACAGGCTACAATTCAAGATGGCAGAGTAATGGTGCAACCACTTCAAGGGAGACCCAGTTCATCTACTGATGGTGCACGTTCATCTACTATTGGTGCACGTTCATCTAACACTGCTGCTACAAGGGGTAATAGCACTGGCAAAATGAAGATGATTATATGTTACAACTGCAAAGGGGAAGGGCACATGGCCCGATAGTGTAAGAATCCCAAGAGGAAAAGGGATAGCACATGGTTTCAAGAGAAGATCTACTTGGTGAATGCTCAAGCCCAAGGACGTGAGCTCGATGAAGAAGAGTTGGCATTTCTCGCAGATCCGGGAGTCGCGGATACTGACGGTCTCACAGCAGCCATCACAAACAATGCCGCATATCAATGTGATGATTTGGATGCATACGACTCTGACTGTGACGATCTCAATATTACCAAAGCAGCTCTCATGGCAAATCTTTCACTTTATGGAGCTGACACAATTTCTGAGGTTCCAAATACTGCTACGGATACTAGTATTGTACCTTATCAAGTTGAGCAAGTGTCTGAGTATCCAGAACAGCCTCTGGTGGTTAGTAACTCAATTGGAGAGACAAACAATGATAGCAATATCAATGCAAGTCCCCAGACATTGAGTGAACCATAACCGGGAGCTATTATGACTACAAATTCGTTTGCTCAACCTGATTTGGTTCTAGTCTCGGCATCTATGCTTAGCCAAATGAATAATGCGGTCCTTGAAACCCTCAGTGTTAATCAGACATTATCTGCCAAGCTTGCTTTGCATAAGGGAAAGGTTAAAACCTTGGAAATAACTCCAGTGTCCACTACATTAACCAATCCTGAATTTGATAGGTTTAGGGAAGTCCAAATGGATAATCTGCTAGAAATTGAGAGTTTAAGAGCAAATCTTTCGAAAGAACTTAGAGAAAAAGAGTCAGTCGTTAATAATTTTCAAAAAATACAAACGAATTTCAAAATTATCGAGTCTAAAAGGGTTGAAACGGAAATTAAGGCGTCTGAGAAAGTTAAAAAGACTGAAATTTTGCTTTTAAAACAATACTTTGCTTCACATTTAGTACACTTGTTCATTCTTCTTTTCAAGAGTTCAATCTATCGCGTCTAATAGACCTACCACCTAACCCGGGGTATGCAAAGCAAGCATTTCACCACAACCCACGACTTTATGATGCAACCAAGTTAGGATTGGTCTTAGATCCGATTGAGTTTTTAAATGAATCTGAGAGCATGTCACTACATGAAGAGAATCGGTTAAAATTACTTCCTACATATCCTTAGTATGATTATGAACAAATGAATGCATCATATGCAAAAACAGATTTTAGAATTCGCTTTAATATGCAAAAGGAATTTATCCATACACCAGCTTACATGCCTACTAGAGAAACCCTTAGTATACTTCCTACACTTGTTAATTCGGTCGAACCCAAGGAAATTCCTAAGAATCTTCCACCGGTATGTACGGTAAAGCTCATCTTGGAAGAGCTTGAGCGATACCTAACCGAGTTTGACAAGGTCATCCTAGAATGTACGACTTCAACGGCTCAAACCGCTGGATAATGGGCTTTCAAACACATGAAAACGGTGTTTGATAAAGAGATCGTTCCGTTTGTAAACAATATTAAAAATGGAGTCTATTATCTTGCGGGAAATCTAAGTTTTGAAATGGGTGAAGTTCAAAAAGTTTTCTATGAAATGGATGATGCTTATGAACAACATTTAATTGAGAAAGAAAATATTTTATCCGAATATGACCGATTCTTAGAACATATAGTGTCTCTCGAAGTGATGCAAGTTGTTACTAATGAATATGCTCTTGAGATTACATCTACTGTGAATAAGTGTGATGATGTGCATGCTACATCTGTGAATATTGTTGAACCTGTGAATATTGTAGATAATCATTCTTGTCACGAATCTAACAATGATTTTTTAAAGCTTCAAGATTCTTATAACACACTTTCAAAACGTTTTAATGAGCTTCAACAACATTGTATAACTCTTGAAATTGAGAATCAATCTATAAATGAAACTCTTTCAAAAACAAATGATTGTGAAAACTCCGTTGAGACTAGTGACAAGATGATTCAGGTGGTTCAGGCATTAGAGGAAGAAATTATGAGACTTAAGAGAGAATCAGTAGCAGAGAAATTGGAACTAGAGGCTGTAGAGATTAAAAATCACGCCCTAGAAGATAGAATTACTTCTATGCTAGGGGAGTATGATAAAGTAAAGCAGGGTTTCTCAGATATTTATGGTTCGTTAGAAGAACGCTTCGCTTTTAATGCGGCAGAGCAAAAGTCACTCGTTGACCAATTGAACCGTAAGTGCGAGGAAATCTCTGACTTAAATATTCAACTCATAGACAAAAACATGGTTTTGGCTGAATTAAAGGAGACACTTCAACTCAAAGGACAAGAAGTTGTTGATAATCCAGCCACCATCTCTGCCTCGACCTCTAGTGCTCCCAAACCCAACCCACATGTGCTATATCGGGACCCGAAATTTAAGAATAGTCCAACTAAGTTTGCCACATACATGAAAAATGCCTTAGAATATGCAGATCTAGCTAGATAGATTGTTGATGACATGCGTGCACTAGATCCCACAAGTTATCTTCTATATGAGCTTTTATTATATGTGGATCGCGTTCAGGATTGTTTAGCAAACTTAGAGTACATTGGGCAACTGATATCTGTACCCCCGAAACAACAAACCCCCACCATTGCCATTACTCCATTCAATAAGGATCCAATATCTAAGCCTATATTAAACACACCCATCAAGGCTACATCAAAATCTGTCACTAATGTTCCCATGGCTTCTACAGGAGTAATTATGTCTACTAAGACTAAAGGATCTCAAGACAAGAAACATAGGATCAAGCCTTCCACTAGTAGGACTGTCAAGAAGAGAGTAGAAGTTCACCCTAGGAATGTTATTTCAGTTTCAAATAAAAATAATCATGTATCTAAGACAAAAGGATCTGCCTCTATGCAGAAGCCTAAGCAAAATGTGAATTCGAATTTGTGATGTTGGAATTGTAATGAATGCATGTTTGCTCAGCGTCATGATTTATGTCTTGTTGATCACGTGAATGAAATGTATGCTATTAGGAACAATCTTGAATGGATTCCAACGGGGAAGAAACTCACCCAAGTTGGTTGGAAATGGAAACCCACTGGTAGGACCTTCACTGCTAATGGAACTAAGTGCCCTTTAACTAGGATCACATCCACGGAAGATAGGTCTCAGCATCCTTTCACTAGGAACACTAGCACTAAGAAATGGAAAAAGCGCCCATTAACTAGGTCTGCCCCCACTATTGTGCCTACCAGTGATGAAGTACCTCAGGATCTTAGACAACTAGAATCTAAGCCGGAATTTAGGAAGCAAGTTTGAAAGCCTAAGAATTCTTCGGTTAGCAAATCTAAGATAAATATATTTGTACCTGCTAACACAGAGGAACTACTAGATTCTGATACATCGTCTTTGTCTGGTGATATTTTCAGGTGGTCCAAATCATCCTCTAGTACTTGGACTCTGGATGCTCAAAGCATATGACCGGAGATCGCTCGATGCTCAGAAATTTCGTCAGCAAGTTTCTAGGAACGGTTAAATTCGGCAACGACCATATTGCGAAGATCATGGGTTATGGTGAATACCAAATTGGGAATGTTATGATTTCAAGGTATATTATGTGGAGGGACTTGGTCACAATCTATTTTCAGTGGGACAATTTTGCGATTCAAACCCTGAGGTGGCTTTTCGACAACATACTTTCTTTATTCGCGATCTTGTAGGAAACGATTTGTTAAAGGGTTCTCGAGGGGATAATCTCTACACACTGTCCATTCAAAACATGATGGCCGCCTCTCCTGTATGCCTTCTCTCCAAAGCATCCAAGACCAAGTCATGGTTGTGGCATCGCCGGTTATCTCATCTCAACTTTTATGCTATAAACCATTTGGCTAAAAACGAACTTGTACGTGGTCTTCCAAATCTTAAAACTAACACAAACAACCCGAGATCATAGTTAATAAAAAATTATGGTTTTTATGTTTTGCGATGAAACTGTAAATTGATTAGTGGGATTAGCTTAGATTGCCTAGATGCACAAAGGTCTTCCCCAGTTTTGTTTAAAACGTTGCCAAACTCCAGGAATCATAAAGTCAAAGATAAGATCGAATCCCAGTCTCGGATTGCGATGATCATTGCGACACCACATTGCGATGCTTAGTCATTGCGATGAGTCATTCCGATGGCTCATTGCGATGAGTTATTGCGATGGGTCATTCCGATGGCTCATTGCGATGGCTCATTGCGATGGGTCATTACGATGACGCATTACGATGGCATATTGCGATGCTGCATTCCGATGCATTATTGCGATGGAATTGTAATGGTATTTCGATGGGGACATACTTCGATCAATTCTCAAACATTGCGATGGAAACACACTTATTGCGATGGAACTTAGATATTCCGATGATTGTGGTATTGCAATAGGATTGCGATGATTAAACATTACGATGGTTTTTTAGGATTCTGATGGTTTGTAAGATTGCGATGGATTTAGGATTGTTATTATTCCGATGACTTGTAAGCTTGCAATGAGTTTTCTTGGTAATTGTTGATGCAAAAGTTGGGTGATCCTTGCTAGACCCGAATTAGGCTTAATTCGGGTTGGCTGGGCTCCGGCTCCTGCACCAAGTGAATCGTTTGGTTGGGATCCTGCACACTAAACAACACGCGTTAGGCTTACTGTGGGAATGTTTCCCACGATTAGACTCCAGCGTGAGAGTAAGTAATCGGTTAGGGTTTATCTGAGTTGAGAGTATAGAGCGTAATACCTTTGTGGAACCCTTGGGGTTCCTTTTATAGGCAGTGGAACCCTAGTGGGTTGCCACTGATACTTCGGCCCCAAGGAAAGGATAACTATCAGAATTAGAATGATTGTTATCTTCTAATTATTGTAGTGAATATCCTCCCCTTTTGGGGTAAACCTATTCCTAGACAGAATATGATTCTGTCTAACCCTACGTCGGCCGCACCGGGCCGTGGGCCGCACGCATGTGTACGGTCACTGGTCATCCAAGCCCATAAGCCTGAATGACATTATCCCGACCATCTGTGATGGGCCGGATACGTGTAGTACCCGTGGGCCGGTTTCATGACCCGGCTAGGGACTATACGTCATCATGTCCCCCCAGTCTAGTTGTTACAACCATAGGCGTAACCTCTAGACTACCAAGATGCTCCCTGGACGTACCAAGAAAAAATAGGGAATGATAAGTTGTCCAAGAATTTGTGTTGGCCGCACATGGCAACCTGACTTAGGAAATTATTCCATTATTACCTCAACCGCACATGGCGACCGAGACAAATTAAATATAGCATTAAATGACAAGTCTTACGTAACAGCCGCATATCCCGACATAAATAACTGTTCACCTGGCATGTTGACTGACAAAAGTGCAAACAGTCAGAGCCTCGAGCAGTGCAAACGTTTGAGTCAGAAGTTACCAGTGGGTCCCGCCTGACGTTTCACTTGCCACTTACCCCCTAACCACACGATCAAGAATAGTGGCAGACACGTGTCACACATCCAACAGGCCATGACCCACAAGGCAACCCTATAAATAAGCCACCCCTACGACTGTGTGAAACACACAGTTATTATCTCCATTTCTGCCATTAAAGCTTTCTTCTTAGCTCGAATCAATTACGCACGGATCCCTTCATCCGCAGGTTAGAACACCACGCCCTTACATTTTTATTTAGTAATGGCTCATAGAAACAACCCTACCATTGGATTCATGCTTAATGTAGTGACCCAGGACCAACTAAATCACTTTTATACAAACTATTTCATCCCTACCAACCTACACCCCTCACTTCCTGGCGCCGGAGACCTCATAACTGAGGCTCCGGTGGGTAAGATTGGCCTGTACACTCGCCTTTTTGATGCGGCCAATTACCGCATTCCCTTCACCCGTTTCCTCATAGATCTGTTAGGATATTATGATGTACATATTAGTCAGCTCCACTATATAGGCACCTGTAAGATTAGTCAATTCGAGATCCTATGTCGTGCTAGAAGAATCCCCCCAACCGTAGAACTATTCCGGCTTTTTTATATCCCCAACCTAGTAAATGGTTGGGTATCCTTTAAGAAACAATCCCCCAACAGTCCCCAGTCTCATAATAAGCCAATGGATTCGCTAAAAAACTGGTATGACCACTACTTTTTCATTGACGCAGTAGTATGTCTGGCTGATTATACCTTTAGACATAGGATACCCCACGACCCCAAGCCGCACACTAGTACATATAACCCCCGACACTCCCAAGAATTAGATCTGAATAGGACCGTGTTCTATAGAAATCTTCCCGAGTCATTTCTATGTTTGCTAGGGATTAGCCGCAATTATTTGGCCCGTCCAACAGATATCCTATGTTTTGGAGAAGGCAGGGTGAAGGTAGGCTAACATCCGTACACAAAAAACTTGTTCAATCACTTTGTAAATGGCTAACATATTTTTTTTTTGGTGGGCAGAAATGAACTTCTTTGGACTTCTACGCCAGGGCGACCCGAAGCTCGTACCGGAGGGCTCCCGTCCCCTCCGTGAGAATGAACTACCCCTTCTTGATCATACCCGAAACGTGACGGTTGCTCTTTAAGCCGTGCCAGATCCCCACTCGGACGAGGAAGAGCAAGGAGACAACGAGGGCGGTGACAACAGGATGCGTGAAGGAGGAGCCGGGCCCTCCTCACCACATGGGGAAGAGCAGGGAGATAATATTGACTTAACCACCTCCAGCCTTTGCCGGATGATGGGAGATGATGATGAAGAAGTACAACAAATCAATGAGGAGGAAGAGGAACAAGTGGAAAAAGAAGTCGAGGAGGAGACTGAAGAAGCAACAGCTCAGCCTGTCGCCAAGCGTACCCGTAAAAGAAACAAACGAGTAAGGAGAGCTGCTTCAGCCGAGATTGGCGAACACAACGCCCCTCCCAAAAAACTTCGAGAAGACCACCCCTTGTACCAATCTGTTGGGAGCACCACCTAGGCTTCCGAGACGATCCGGGCCGCACATGTCGATCCAGTCACTCAGATTGCCCCAACCACATCAGAATTAGCAAGAAATCACATGTAAGACTCCATCCTAACACGTAAGAATGACAAATTCCCTTTAAGCAATACTTAATATGTATCCCAATGCTTGTTTCTCAGGGATGAACAAACTGGTGTCGCGCCTCCTCCTGACACCCAAATGGAGAAGGGAAAAGAAAAAGAAGTGGAAAGAAACCCCATACTTCACACGGCCGCCACGAAGTCCGGCCCCGTGTTTGAAGAAGGTTCTCCCACAGCCTCCCAAGACCTCCCGACGTCCGGCCCCCCTTAATCGTTCAACCCCATCTGGGATATAACCATTGCATCACGAATGAGAGACGCCGAGGAATGCCGGGAGTACCTCAACAACTGCATACCACCAGACTTAGTGCGAGGAGTGAATGCGCTCAGCAATGCGGACTTGGCGGATGAGTACAACGGTATTTTGGTACACCAAATGGCAATGGGAACCTCGATGAGAGTAAGATTTGAAGCCGCACTTGGGCATGTGGAGTCTCTTAAGGGGAAGGTCGGACGGATGGAGAAAATGATCGTAGACAATGAAGCTCAAATTGCAGCCCTCCAGTCCCAACTTACTAGTGCCGAGGCGACCATAAAAAGCAATCGACTCGCGCGAATGAGTATGACCAACAAGTGGCCAACCTCGAGTCAAAACTAGATGTCGCGACCACCAAGGTACATATCCGTGCCGCACCATCCTATTTCTAAAAGAAATATGTTCTAACAATTAATCTCATATAGGTAGCCACAGCGGAGGCGTCTGCCAAGTCTTCCTCCAGCCAGGTATCCGTGCTTAACAAGAAACTAGAAGACGCGCACATGGCAATCCAAAGCATGGAGAAGGTACAAGAGGAACTTGCTGCTGAGAGGGCTGTCACCAAGGAGCTGAAAGAGGCGTTTTCCCAAAAAGATGTGATGATCGATGCCCTCACCGCCGAGCGTGATGACGTGCTATGCCCTCAACTACTAGCGGTTATTGCCGGCCGCAGGTGGATGGTAGGGCATGGAGCACGCTTGGCCGTCACCAAGGTATTAGAGGCCCCCGAATTTGTGCAACAGTTTGCAAGTCTTGTGTCTAATGGCATTGACCACGGACGTCATGAAGGAATGGTCCAGGCCGTAGAGCTGATCAAGAAAAGGGAGAACTTCACCATACATGCTTTCTTTAACCCTGAAGCAGCTAACAAGATGGCTGCTTCTATGGCCGCAATGCGAGACTTGCATTATCCATTCTTGGCTGAGCTGGAGGCTACAAAAGATGCATCAAACATGGAAATCATGGAAAAGATAAGTCTTAGTGCGTTCTCCCAAGATGAGAGTCATTCTCGTGCCTCCTTCACCCCATCGCCCAGTCACCTGACGCTTCCCATCTATGAGGATGTAACCAGGATCGTGCTCGATGAAGAACCCTTATGTGGGGTGCTGGAGAGGAACGGTGCTCAAGCCCGGAAGTGGAAGGAAAGTAATGAGTGGTTGTCATGCTTGGTCGAGGAACAAGTGGAGATAGGTAAGCTTCTCCCCCCTATGTAGGGTTCTTCTACTATATGATCCATTTTATACAACTCTGGTTTGTAACCGCTGAATATTTGTTGTTTCTATTCGTCCGTGTATGTACACGGCTAAAACATGTGCATTTTGTATGTAAGTCCGTGATGACCACGGCCATTTTTGTTATTTATTTGGAAACTTGTGTATTTTGATTGTGTTGAATATTGTATACCAATACTGCATGATACGTCACGTCTTACACACAAAATAGGAAAATACATACAAGCCTATAATTTACTAGACATGCGACGTGCGTGTTTACTATGCGAAGCACTGTGTGACTATGGCATATGAAACTTACCACAACGTCTTGTGAGTAAGGTGTCTAGTAAGGATACATGATCCGTGCGGCTGGGGTTCATCCCTCTTACGCGGCAAGTTGAATTAGTAGGTTCACTTAATCCTCTTACCCCTCCTGGAGGCGTATAGTACATGTACAGTAATTTGAATGAATGCATACGAATAAACATGGCATATTATAGTAACAACTAAAAGATGCATATGACTACCAGAAAATCTAAAAAATGATTTGCACGAAACAGGTCGTGGAGCTAGCTAGGCACCACGACATTTTATTAGAACGTTTACATGTTTTGTTTGAACAATAATGACAAGTCCTAGAAAACAAGAAAGGAAACTAAACAAACATAAGAAGAAAAACAGATAGACCGCACGGTTCTTCATTAAAGCCACATATAGCGAAGCACCCATGCGGAAGCCGTAGCTTTCAAAGATAGCACCTTTTGAGATTGGAGATGTTCCATGTACGCTCTAGGTCGCGGCCATCCATGTCACGCAACTTGTACACGCCTCGTGCCAAGGCCTCCGTGACTTCATACGGTCCTTCCCACTTAGGGCCCAGCTTTCCTGTATTCTCCGCTCGACTTGCTTCGTTAGCACGATAGACATAATCTCCCAGTCGAAAAGAAACGCCTTTGACCTTGGCGTCATAATAAGCCTTCATTTTAGCCTTGGACTTAGCCTTATTGATGGCTGCTATCTCCCTTTTTTCTTCCAACAGATCCAGGTTGATTCGTAGCTGCTCATCGTTCGTGACGACATTAACCTCCGCCGTGCGGATGGTAGGCATTCCTATTTCTGATGGTATAACAGCTTCAGTGCCATAAGCCAATGCAAATGGAGTATCTCCGTTGGCTGTTTTGATCATAGTTCTATGCGCCCATAGCACATGCGGCAACTCATCGACCCATTTGGCACTTCTTTCGTCCAAACGTGCCTTGATGCCATTTCCCAAGCTTCTGTTTGCTCGTTCCACGAGGCCATTTGTCTGTGGATGCTTAACAGATGCGAAGCGCCGCTTGATGTTCAATGATGCACACCAGTCTTTGAATGGATTGTCTATGAACTGTTTGCCGTTATCCGAGATGATTTCTCCTGGTAGGCCAAAACGGCACACAATATGCTCCCAAACAAACTTTTTAACTTGCTTGCCTGTGATAGATTTGACTGCCTTGGCCTCAATCCATCGTGTGAAGTAATCCATTGAGACAATCAAGAACTTCACTCCCCCCCGCAGCTACCGGAAACAGCCCTGCGATGTCAATTCTCCACTTATAGAATGGCCATGGAGATGTAATAGGTGTAAGCTCCTGCTGCGGATGTCGCGGCACTGGTCTATGCACTTGGCAATCACTAGACTTGCGAATCATGTCGCGCGCGTCTCTGTGCATGGTAGGCCAATAATATCCTGTTCGTAAGGCTCTAGCTACCACAGATCATGGACCTGCGTGCATGCCGCATAACCCTTCATGTATGTCAATGATTACGTAAGCGGCCTGTCGTGGTCCAACACACCGCAACCACGGCTGCAAGAAAGAGCGCTTATAAAGGATGCCTTCTCGAAGTTCGAAGTGTTGCGACTTCCTCCTGACGCGCCGTGCCTCTTTTTCATCTTCCGGAAGGGTCTCACTAGTCAAATAGTTGATGATCGGGGTCATCCATGTAGGTCCGTCCTCCTCAATTATAGTAGCGACCTCCCCTTCTGTGATAGATTTCTCCTTGAGTATTTCCACCAAGACTTGTTTTGACAAGTGAGCGAACCTTGTGGATGCGATCTTGCTAAGAGCGTCCGCCTTCTTGTTCTCGCCTCTTGGCACCTGTTTGATGGAAAACTTACTGAAAGCCGCGATTAGTGACTTGACTTTTTTCCAAGTACCTCACCATGTTGTCCTCCTTAGCCACATATCCACCTAGAATATGGTTCGCGACAAGCCGTGAGTCCACGTAGGTCTCAAGGTTGCGGACTCCCATTCTAGCGGCGATTTTTAAACCCGCAATTAATGCTTCATATTCCGCTTCGTTGTTGGTGGTCGTGAACTCAAAACGGAGGGCGTACGTGAATTCCATTCCTTCTGGATTTGTGAGGATGAGACCATCTCCGGACCCTTCCGTACACGAAGATCCGTCCGTGAATAACACCCTTGGTTCTGTTGGAGTCTCATCTTGTTTAACGATTGGCCCTTCCTCATCCGGCTTCTCGATCAGGAAATCTGCCAAGATCTGGCCTTTCACAGCCGTCCTTGGCCTATAAGATATATTGTGCTCCCCCAATAAGATGCTTCATTTTTGTAGCCTCCCTACCACGTCCGGTCTAGAAATAACCTGCTTGATTGGCTGATCCGTAATGACTACAATTGGGTGCGCCTGAAAGTACCGGCGCAGCCGCTTTGTAGCAAACACTAGTGCTAACACCAATTTTTCCATAGAGGAGTAATTCAGCTCCGGCCCTTGTAGTGTTCTACTTATAAAGTAGACCGGAGTTTGCACTGTATCTCTATCTGTCATGAGTACCGCGCTTATTGCGCCATGAGTGACTAAGAGATACATAATGAGTTCCTCCTTTGGCCGGGGAGCTACTAGCATAGGGAGAGATGCAAGATGCTGCTTGAGTTGGCCGAAAGCTTCCTCGGCTTCCTTCGTCCACCGGAAGTCTCCCTTCCTAATGCACTTCTTGAGTGTCTTAAATAGGGGTAATGACTTCTCTGCGGATTTAGATAGGAACCTATTCAGCCCGGCTAGTTTCCCATTTAAGGATTGCACCTCCTTCCGTGTCTGAGGGGATGGCAGTTGTATCACTGCGTCCGTCTTCTCTGGGCAAGGTTTGATGCCGTTTGGATCAATCAAATATCCAAGGAGCATTCCCCCCGTTGCCCCAAACGTACATTTCTTTGGATTTAGCTTCATGATAATCCTTCTCAGTGTGTCGAATGTCTCTTGGACATCCCGGAGAAGTGCCTCCTCCGTATGACTTTTTATAACCAAGTCATCCACATAGACTTCCAAGTTGCAGCCTATCTGTGATTAAAAAGCTTTGTCCACAAGCCGTTGATATGTAGCACCGGCGTTCTTCAGTCCAAACGGCATTTTCGTATAGCAATATACGTCCTGGCTCGTATGGAACGCCGTTTTTCTGCATCCTCCTCCGCCATCTGGATCTGGTGATATCCTTTATATGCGTCCAAGAAGAATTTAAAAGGATACCCACATAGGGATTCCACCTTCCAATCAATTTCCGGTAACAGGTAACAATCCTGTGGACAGGCCTTGTTTAAATCCGAAAAATCCACACACATGCGCCAACTTCCGTCATGTTTTTTTACCATGACCGGATTGGATAACCACTCGTGGTAGTATACCTCGCGCATGATACCTGCGTCCACTAGTTTCCGTACTTCCTCCAATATTACTTGACTGCGCTCAGGCGCCTGGTCGCGCTTCTTTTGCTTGACAGGTTGGTACCCCTGGCGGATCTGGAGCTTATGTTCTGCTATCGCCCTTGGCACGCCTGTCATATGATTTGGCTCCCATGCGAATATATCTAGGTTTACACTTAACAGCGAGCACACGGCCCTCTTGCCGTTATCTGAGAGTGCCCCTCCTATAGATACCTCCTGTTCCGGATAGTCAGGATGAATTGCCACCTTCCAATTGGGAGGTGGTGATCCATCCTTGGGTGGAACAGGTGGAGCCGGTGCTGTCACGGTATGAAATTCGGATGCTGGTACGATTGTGTTGTAAATGGTGACGATTCCTCCCTCCACAGGGAATTTGATCATGCCTTGTGTCGTGGAGGGTACCGCCCGTATAGCCAAAATACCTGGTCTGCCTATGATCCCATTGTACGGAGAATGTGAGCGTATCACCATGAATTTCATCCATGTCGTAGTGGAGTGTTCCTCATTCCCAATGGCTACAAGCAGACGTAGTTGCCCTATCGGCCAGATAGTGTCTCCACTAAAGCCAGTGAGCGGCGACGTGGCCGGTACTAATTGGCTTCTTATTTCTGGGCATAACTGCACGAAACAGTGTTCATACAGTACCTCTGCTGACGACCCTCCATCCACATACATGCGACGAACATTGTGTGTTCCAATGCTTATCTCAATAGTGAGGGGCGCATCAATCACATCGCTTGCTGTGATGGGAGGGAATGAAATTTCCCTGCCGCGTGAAAATTTTTGGCCAACTTTCTGCCTCGTGCGGCGCTGTCTGGATTGGATCATGTATATGGTCGAAGGTTTGTCCTTTTGGGGATCCTTCTTATCATACTTCTTGTTGTCTTTTCTATCTTTCCAATCCTTAACTAAATGCTTGAGTTTACCTGATTTGATCAGTGACTCGATGTGCTTCTTGAGCTGGATACATTCCTCCGTACCATGGCCCTTGTCATTATGGAAATCGCAGAAGCGATTTCCTTGTCGACGTTCCGGTGGAGTTGTCATTGGGGGAGGCCTTGGAAAATTTGCCCCTTCCGTCAGCAAGATCTCCCGATAGGACATCTTTACGGGGGTAAACTTATCGTCCGGTCGTCCTCCTTTGTTCTGGCTCTTATAGTTTGAGCCCTTGCTATTGTTCTGATTGCCTTGACCGCCCGACTATCTCCGAGACTGGTCATTTGACCGGTACCCATTTCCTCTGGATGGGTAGGCCGCGGCAACAGCTGTTTCTCCTTCTATGAAATTTCTGACCCTTTCCATGAGGTCATCATATCTCTCTGGACGCTTGTCATTGAGGCGCCTGATCAACTCCCTGTCTGTTATGGCGTGCATGTAGTCAGAGATTTTCAGGAGCTCCGGCATTGTTTTTGTGCGCGTGCACTCATCATTGAAGCGTTCAGTGAAGGCTTCTGTGGACTCCCCCGACCGTTGTTTGACAGTTGCCAATGAGACCAGATCCCTATTATACTTCTTCCTCTGATTATAATTGTTCTTGAACGCAGTGCGTAGTTCCGTGAAACTATCAATGCTCCGTGGAGGGAGTCCCTCAAACCAGTCACGGGCATTTCCGATCAAAGTTGAATTGAACATTTGGCACCATATAGGCATGGGCCATCGCTCAATTTTAGCCTGCGTATCAAATATTTTAAGGTGATCATCCGGATCACCAGTCCCATCATAGGTCTTGACACACGCCGGCATGCGACGTTTAGTGTCCTCAAAATAGTTCCGTATGCGGAGGGTGAAAGGGTCTTCCCTGGGATCCGCCCATGGCCGGGTGAGCCTAGGCTCATCCCATGGTTCACACCATGGGCGCGAAAGATCCTCCGCTTCTGTATCTCGATAATAAGGGCCACCATAATACTCATCATTGTTTGGTGGTGGTGGAGGGGTGCGCCTAGGTCGGCGACGCTTAGGAGGATGGTCATTTGAGTCCTCTCCTGACGGGTCTGGAGATGGCGGTGGTGCCCCATCCTTTGGGTAGGGACCACTTTTTTGGGATGGACCAGGAGCCTTTTTCCCAGTGTTCATCTTGTCCCACACGCTCGTGCGACGAGCGGTTCTGGCCAGCTCTCGATCTGGCAGCTCGGGTGATCCATCAGACTTATCTCCTCCTTCTCGAGACTGCATTAGTTCCTGTATGAGGCGATCTCCTATGCGCTCAAACACATTCCTGGGTTGAGGGGTTTCCTCAAAGATGCTCTGCTCCTGAGGCCGAGCTCTCCTTTTCCTCTGATTTTGGGAAGAGGTGATTGGTCCGGTGTCACCAAAGTTGAGTCTAGATTGGAGGTTCCTCCCCAGATTCAACCTTGATGCGATCCCCGGGACGATCCTATCGAAGTTCTGCATGAGAACTCGAGTAAGATCCTCCTTGCCGACTGGTAGGACCTCTACTTCCTCCTCCGCCGATGGTCTGCGCGGCTCCTTGTTAGGAGGGTTGGGCGCACTCCCTGGGTCAGGGTTGTCCAGGGTTGAAGTAGGTGGGGGTGTCATGGAGATCGTGCTCGTCACCCCCAAGGGCTGAAAACCGCCACGGTTACCAGGTCCGCCTGCAAGGCGGCTAGGTGATTGATTGGGGATGAGTATCCCTTCCCCTTGGGACTTCCGATTCCCAGGATTCGTGTTCCTGGGGTTAGCTTGCGGATGCCCCTTCGTCATTGGAACTTCAGAATGAGGTTTTGTTCTAGCTTAGTGTAATGGGCCCCACGGATGGCGCCAACTAGTTGATGCAAAAGTTGGGTGATCCTTGCTAGACCCGAATTAGGCTTAATTCGGGTTGGCTGGGCTTCGGCTCCTGCACCAAGTGAATCGTTTGGTTGGGATCCTGCACACTAAACAACACGCGTTAGGCTTACCGTGGGAATGTTTCCCACGATTAGACTCCGGCGTGAGAGTAAGTAATCGGTTAGGGTTTATCTGAGTTGAGAGTATAGAGCGTAATACCTTTGTGGAACCCTTGGGGGTTCCTTTTATAGGCAGTGGAACCTAGTGGGCTGCCACTGATACTTCGGCCCCAAGGAAAGGATAACTATCAGAATTCGAATGATTGTTATCTTCTAATTATAGTAGTGAATATCCTCCCCTTTTGGGGTAAACCTATTCCTAGACAGAATATGATTCTGTCTAACCCTACGTCGGCCGCACCGGGCCGTGGGCCGCACACATGTGTGCGGTCAGTGGTCATCCAAGCCCATAAGCCTGAATGACATTATCCCGCCCATTTGTGATGGGCCGGATACGGGTAGTACCCGTGGGCCGGGTTCATGACCCGGCTAGGGACTATACGTCATCAGTAATATTGTGATAGCTTATATTATTATGTTAACACTATAAGGTTGTGATGAGTAATAGGATTGTCATGCTAGTATCATGTTAGGTGGCACCTATAGACATGTGTCATGATCTAGTTATTGTTGTTCTCTAAATATAATGTGCTAATGATCGTCGTGTGTTAATGCAAATGCTACAACTTGGCATAGATTTAAGATATATTTGTATATCATTTGTGTTTATGTCATCAAAGCAGGAAGATGTCGATCACAGAAGAACAAAAGCGATCTCGAACTTGTTTCACTCAGCAACAGGCTAATATTTGCTGAGAACAACTCTTGTTTGCAAGAGGATTTTGATCCATCTTTAGCAGCTTTCAAAATCGCCACGGATATTCTTGACATTTCACCTATCAAAGATGCATTCAGACGTACTGCCTTTGTTCCCGAAGTCTATATGCACGAGTTTTGGACCACTGCAACACTATCACAGAGTCAACTGTCTCAAAAGACTATCTCATTCCAACTAAACAAAACGCCAATGGTACTTAACTTGAGCATCTTTAGGCAATTGTTTAACTTTCCTAAGTTAGCAAAAGGTGAACATTTTGTGGCTAACCCAAACAACGATGAATTTTTTCGAGTCATTCGTGCTCTGAATTATGAAGGTGAAATCCACAACCTATCCTAGTTCAATACATCACACATAGGGCAACCCTGGAAAGCACTTATCACCATCATTGTCAAATGTCTTACTAGATAGACTCGGGGCTCCGACGTAATAAGACCACCTCAGGCCCACATATTTTAGGGACTTTACACAACATCTAAAGTAGACTATGCTCTCCTTAACTGGCAAGAATTCTGTTATCAGTTTACTGGAACCAAGAATATATCCATGCATCTTCCATTCCCAAGATTCACCAAGCTCATCATCAACCACTTTATGAAGAGTGACCCAACCATTGATACTCACGGGAATTTCTTCTACCACACAAAAGATGATGACTATGTGATTCTACAAATGAATGCGGATACTCACTCCACAAAGTATGCATTACGTCCAGCTCTAGTACCTGACACAATGATCAATGAAGGAATCAAGGAAAGTGATAAATATCAAGAGATGCTTAATGATATTGACACACAGTTTCGACGAGAAAATTCACTTCCCTTAGAGAAGCAAAAAGGTAAACGCAAGAAAAGAGTTTCAAAGCGCCAATCGACTACCTCCTCCAAAGATAAAGGCACAGGAAAAATGAAAATAATTGATGAAGATGATGATGAAGATGAGATGATCCATACTGAGAATGAACAGGAAGAAGAAGTACCACTCAGAAGGCCAAAGAAAGCAAATCAAACCAAAGGTAAAGAAGCAAGTGTTGCTTTAGAAGAACCAGCTCAACAAACCATTTTTGAAGCCAAACGACTGCGTATTATTCTTCAACAAAGCAGAGAGGAGGCTTTTGAAACTTCAACTGGATCAGGCTCAAGATTGTTTGAGGACTTAGAGGAATTTGGTAATCCTGATGCTGATATGGCCTTTTATGAAGATCCTACCGATGAAGATGCGTATGAAGATGCTGATAACTTCCATTTTGAAAGTCGTGAGCAGAGTGAAGAGGGTGGTAGTAGTGCAAACACATATACAAGTTTGTTGTATCATGATGTCAATGTCAACACATCTTTACCAGAACCAACTCACATGGTGATAAACGATGATGCTCATGCAACTTTCATACCAGAAACTCAACTTCAAAGTAACTCTACTTCCGGCTCTGACGATGTTATGAAATATCTCAATTTGGAAGGGGAGGGTGTCGAGGTGACAAATAGTGATCCCTCGACAAATGAAAACATGGTGGATGTTCCTATAACTTCTGTTACATCAACCACCATTCCACCATTATCCACCCCGGTCATCAGTGAAGTCATAACACCAGCTATCACACCAGCACTTGTTGAACAACCGGTATCAACTTCCACCCCAACGACTGAATCTACACCATCATCATCAATAGCTGAACAACCTGTATCAACCACCGCCCCAATCACTGAACCTACACCATCACCTATCCTTGAAAAACCTGTATCATCCACCACCACTTTAACAGTTATGGTTACACCTCCACCATCAGTACAACAAGTATCATCCACCTCCAACCCATTCCTCACAGTCAGTGATCCACTGATCTTGTCTCTTCAACAACAGCTGAAGGCTCAAGCTAAATAAATAGCTTCACTGACTTAAAGATTCACCACTCCCGACACACAACCTCTCAAGGAACCGAAACCTGATGAGCCTACACTTAAGAAAATATCCTACAGAGTGTCTAAACTTAAAGAACAACACAAATCATTTCTTGGAGAGAAGAAAACTCGTGACAAAGAGAATGCTGCCTTTCTTGGGTCAATTAATGATAAGATGACCAAGATCATTCAACGAGATGTAAAGTCATACGTTGATCAGGAGCTACCAACTCTTTTTGGTACTGGTTTATCTACCCTTCAACTAATGACATTGTTACAGACACGTCTGAAAAATATGGGGGCTCATAAATCGAAAAATAAATGAAAAGTTCTGCAATATCTCAACAAAGCAATTATTGAAGATACACCTGAAGATACTACCGACTCTGAGTCTGATAATGAATACGAGCTAGAGGAGGAAGATAATGAGGGTAACGGTGACGAGGATGATGGTGAAAATGATCAAAATGAGGAAGAGGATAAGAAAGGAGATGAGGAGGAAGAAGAGGATGAGGAAGAAAAGGATAAGGATGAAGATGAGGACGAGGATATAGATGAGGATGAGGATGACGATGATGATAATGATGATGGTAACGGAATCAACAAGGGTGATAAGAAAGACAAAACGGGTACTAATGCCGAAGAGTCAAATAAGGATGAAGGTGATAAGGCAATTGAGAAAGGTATTGAAGAAGCTGCAGAAAGCGTTGCTGAAACCACAGAAAAGACGGTGGAGTCTACTGCACCAGAATCTCAGCAGATTGACACAGGTATATCTACTAAACCAGTCTTTACTACTGATTCTCATAATGAATCTGTAGAACATATGCTAGAAGACGAAATTCCCGTGTCTACGTAACAAGAAGAACCCACAGGGTCAATACTAGAAGACGAAATTCCAGTCTCTATGCCAAATGATAATATACCGGTGACACAAGAACAACCTTCAATACCATCAGAAGATCATCACATCTCTGATATGGAAGTTGAAGACTTAAATATGCCAGAACCAACGTTTGTTGAATCTCTCATTATCGATGACACGATACAGGAGCAACTCTGGCTTACAAATGCAACACCACAACATCCTTTCGACACAACAACTAAAATGGAGCTGACTCAATTCCTAAACAATCCTATCGATTTCTCGGCCTTTCTAAGGTATTGTCATGGGAAACCGACAATGACTCCGGATCTTATCAAAATGGCAGCCGCAAATGTAGACTTCTTTGATACTTTGAAGATCAGCCATAATGAGGCAGAATATCACTTAAATGAGCTTACAAAGGCAATGATAGCAACGACTACAGGAATTCAGACTCCAGTGTTACGACCTCTTACACCCACAGTCATCGCCGGTTCTACAACGATCCCAATAGAGCACTTTGTATCTCACGATCTCGAATATCTTTAAAAAGGCGCGAAGAAATATGCCACATCACTTACTATGCTCAAGGCTGTTAATCTGGAGAATGTTCCATGGATCAAAGATATAGTACCTGATGCACTATGGAGAAAGAAACTGCTCCAGTTTTATGATACTTTTGCATCACTTGGCATCTCTCACTGGACTGCAAAGAAAAGGTTAGCTTACAATCACTTCCATTATCCAAAGAGAGGTTCTTCTATTGTATCAGCTCAAAGAATCAAAAGCATCCAAGAAGAAACCACTCAGACTGTATTCGGTTATGATTACTTGAATGTAATCGTGTTCAAACGTACTGACGAGAAAGAATACCGAATTGACGAAAGTGATCTCCAGTACCTTTAACTTGAAGACATCGAAGATCTTCTGTTATTATTGGCTCAAGAAAAAGTCGACCATTTGATTCCTGAGATAGTTATTGCTTTGAGCTCCAACCTTCGTCAATATGCAAGAAAAATCTTCACTCAAAACCGGGTGGAAGATTTTCAACTTTGAGTAGAGAGCTATCAGAAACAGCTAAACTTGCAACGTCCCCATACAACTCCGCTCTGTAATTTTCACAAGAACAAGAAGCCGTACATGGGGACTACGACACCGGAAGCAGGGATATTTTTTTCCAAATGAGACTGGAGTTATGCAGTATATGCGATTCTCTGAACTGCATAAATTCAGCGATGGTACACTCAAGCATGTTCGAGATGATCTGACGGTTCTCAATGCTGACCTACCGCTTCCAGCAGTCAAGTACACCTGGACAAGCCAGTGTATAAAGGGAGCAAAGTACGTGATCAAGAAGATCGAGGAACTTTTAAGGAAGCGCCGGTTGCTACGAAGTGTGGAACGATTCGTAGGTGGAAGGCCATATGGAGCTCACCATAGGTTCACGGAACGATCCATTTAATTATGGATCGTCTTATAACAGGTCAACTCCATATTTCTATTATTGTGAATATGTTAATTTTTGTATAATCAGCTTTTGTGGCATGTTGTAGTGTAAAAGTATGATATGTTTCAAGAATTTCTCTCGAGATTCTAAATCTTTCAAACATATCGTACTCAAGCACTACAACTAACCCTAATTAATTTGAGGGGGAGCATTAATATGTTCTGTGGACAACATTTAATTTCATTTTATTACCCAAAGACCGGTTAATCCATTAATATCCAAAATATTGATGGTTAACATTTTGGAAAGGGGAGAAAATGAGATTAAGGAGACTTAATGATACTTAGCTAAACAATGAAAAAGGCTTAAAAGATAAACCAACTTAATATGTGTAATGCACATGTTAAGGGGGAGCGTTTTTAATGAACAAAACATTTAAGGCACAAAAACTTTGATTATAATATCACAAGTGCTTTAAGTGATTTTCTCAAGGATTTTTCATGGTGACAATACTTACCCAAAACACACTTAATTCACGACGGATGTGGTGACAAAAGGGTGGTAGGTTTAGGTATTAGTCCAATGATTCATCAGAACCGATGGAATCTTCCTAAGGACAATTCCCTAGATAGAATTATAAGTCCTAGGAAAGATGGAGAAAGATTGTGAACGTAGCTGAATGCTGACCAAGTACTTAAGCTAGCACTAGAACAATCACAACAAGGTGCTAGTTATGACGTATTGGTAAGCATTGAAGGGGTTGAAGAATGAAAAAGAATTGTAAAGATAAAGGGTGTAAAGAAAGAAGCCCTCCTTACAACCTTAGGCAGAAACCGGGTCAATACATATGCTATTAAGATCATTTTTTAATGATTCTCGATATTGAAGATAGACATCATGGACCCAATGATGAAATGCACAACCCATCCCAGCTAACTTAAATATCTTTCAAAAGGTATTTGTTTTAATCACACGGAGTTCAACACGTTATCTATTGGTTTATTCACTCCGAATATACTGATATTAAATAGGTGGCAATCCTCTCTAGCCATTGCTCACTAATCAAAACGCACTATCGAGTCTAGAGCCACGAGATCATCAAAAGTCTCATTGGGACACTTTCCATTTATTCCTTGCTTCTTCACATACTGTGAAAAGTAAGAGATCTTTATGAGTCCTACGCAATATTCTTGTAATATTTCCAGAACATCCGAGTGATACGCAAGTATTACAATGAAGATGGAAATCCTGGTTGAGCCAACAACAAACAAGCTCATGGTATGTGACACGTACGGTTCTATAAGAACCAATCTTGTGAAAAACTGGAAAGAAACAGTAGTTTAATTCTTAATTGAACTTAAACTCGTTCCAGGCCTCTACGCATTATCATATGATCTTGCCAGAACACTCAGAGTGACACTCTTTAGTGTTCACAGTGACGAGTGGAAATTCTTCTAGTGTTAACATCAAACAGAACTTGGTAGGTGACAAGCAAGATTCTTTTTGAATTGATTGTAGTAAAACACGACTCTTGTTTAGGAAAACAAAAGAACGTATATGAGCGGAAAGTATTGAGTGATGATTTTAGGAAAAATCAACACTAATGACCCAATCACTTAAAAAGAGAGAAAGTTCGTTTCCCAAGGAGGTATATGTGTGTGTTTTAACTTGTATTTATTTGAGATTAATATTGAGAAGAATGGGGATGAGAAGATGAAAAGACGGTTACGTTAAAATTAAACTACGACGTAAAAGACGTAAACGTAAAGTCGTGAAAATCTACCAAAATTAAAAAAAATTTAACTAAAACCAAAAACAAAATAAATAAAAGATTAAAAAGAAGTCAATAATAATATAAATAAAGACAAAAATCCAACAAAGATATTTTAAAACCTTTTATTAATTAAATATTTAATTTTAAATGCTAATTGAAGCCCTAAAATTAAATATAACTAATTCAAATGTCTAAAATATGATTTTATTGAATAATTACTTAACTTATATTATTAGAAGACTAAAAAGTAATTTTCCAAAAATTAAAACCTATTAAAACTATTTTTAAAACTCTAAAAATGATTTAAAATGATTAAAAACTAATTAAACTTAAAATAATTATAAAAATAAATCTAAAAGCTATAAAAATATTCTAAAAATGGAAAAGGTCCTAATTATTGCTAGAGAATCTAGGAAAAATGAAAAATAAAGAAAAATAAAACTTTGAATTTTTATTAATAAAATAATATTAAAATAATGCTAAAAATAAAAAGTTTCTAAAATTAATTCTAAAAAATTTCTAAAATCTTAAAATAATCTAACTAAGAGAAAAACACAAATTAAAGTTCCTAAACCTTTTTTAATAATTTTATAAAAATGTTTAAAGTTTATAAAAAACCTTAAAATAATATAAAATTAAAAATTAAAGTTTATAAAACCAAAACTTAATGTAAACCTCAAAATATTATTTTAAAAGCTAAAAATTATTTTTCCTAAAAATTAAAAATCTTTTTCTATTTTTTATGATTTAATAAAATACGGCTAATAAATAAATGCTAGAAAATAAATAAATAATGGGAAAATTATGAAACTAGGCTAGAAAAGTCTTAAATACTACAAAGGTCCTAGGAAAAATTGAAATAAGCAAAAACGAAAAGCAAATAAGCTGAAAAGGGAGAAAATAAGCTACGGCTTTATATTTAAGCTAGAAATGAAAAACGTGTTAAATAGAATTTGAAAACAAACTTAAACGTAAAAAGGTATCCAGATCAACGGTAGAACTCTTAACCCTCCAGCGAGAGGTCTAGGGTTCGAGTCCGTTGCGGGTATTCTTTTTGCTTTTATTTTCTTTTTATTTTTTTTTCTTTTCCAAACCAATCTATGACCTAGTTAACCTTACAATCCAATCCAATATCACTTTTTAACTGAGATTAATCCAAATTAAGGACCAAAAATGTGTGCAGTTCTTAACTTGTTTGAAGAACACAAGTGAAGTTTTCACTTGTGTATTCTGAATGCCAAGAGGAGCTTGGCTGAGCTTACTTGGTGTTGATTTTGGACAAGAGAGGGCACCCTTGTGCTTATTGAAGCACAAGGAGTCAATGACTAGCAGCAAATAAGCACTTAGCACTCAAAAATGATCAAAACAAAGCACACAAGGGCAAGTCAAGTTTCTGTGATACTATGACCAGGTCTGGTGGCCTTATGAGCTTTTTACATGCCTTCAAATGAGACTTAGACTCCTATATTTTGCACACACAATCACAAATAGATGCACAAACAACTTGCAAACCTGTAACACCCTAACTCTTAACAAACTTCAAGATTCAAACACCAAATTCTCATAAAAATCAAGCACAAAGTGACTATGCAGATTTCTATCCTACTTTTTCTTTAAACCACACAAACTTGCTTCAAATCTGTTCTATTCTACTCTTAAACTAATACTCTAACTATCTCAACCTATTTCAACCTTGCTAACACTTTTTTAACTTACAAATCAAAATTTTTACCCTGCTTAAACCTGTTTCCAAACACCCTTTTAAATCTTGAAAACCAACTTTTAACAAATCAAAGCACCCTAAAACCTATTCAAGCTGATCATAAACAGGTCTAGCATGCATACAAACACAAAAGAACATAAATCAAACAGCTATTAACAACAATCATCAAATAATCATGAAAATCACATAAACTCAATATTTCTGAAATATCAAAAAGAAAACAAGTGTTTTTACCTCAGGACCCTACATCCAGGGCCCTAGTGGATGTAAATCCACCTCCCACAGGCTGGAGGCCTGTGCTTGAACAAATATCAACCACTTCCTCAACCTGTTAAGACAAATCAAACAAAACACAAGTATAAAATCCAATAATCTTTATGTTTTCTCTTTTTCTTAAACCTATCCAAAAACTTTTAAAACTTCTTAACACGTTTCAAAAACCCTATATTACCAATTAAACTTAACCTCTTAACACCAATCCTTGAAACAAATTTCTAAACACTTTTCCAAAAATTCACAAATTTTCAGAAAACCTTTTTAAATAATTTTGAAAGACAAAATCACATAACCAATTATGTGGAACTCAGAATCCTTAGCTTCAACACAATACTCAACTTTTAACAAACCTAAAAAGGAATTATACTTGTTTAAAACAAAAACCAAACTTTTATTTTATTAAAAAGGAATTACAAGTGAGAAGCTAAAAAAACTGGAACAAAAGAGAGTGAACAGGCTCACATCCCTTATATACTACTCTAAGAATGATCTAGAATCATAAAATACTAAAACCCTAAATGTAAAAATCCCAACTTTGCCCTTGACGATTTTGAGTGGTGAGCTGTCCAAACTTGATCTCATCCGTTTGTTTTTGCGTTGTGATGAAGCAATGCATCTCCACTGTTGATATTGGACACGTCATAAGACTTGGGGACCAAGGCGTGTTCTTATTGGTGGAATGGGAATTTGGGGGTAGGGTCCACAGTGGTGGGATTGGGGTTTTTAGGTGTGGGATGGGTTCCTGCGTGTGTGAATCACACGTGGGCAAGATTAATTGGTTTTTACCCAAGTTTAAGTTGGGGTAATTTCTGGGGGTGAAAAAGATGCACAGTAAGTGCTTTGATCCGATTTTGGGGGAAAAGGGAATGTTTAGCGCGTGTTTTGGTTTGAAAGTTTCAAATGTGCAACTTCAGCCCTTATCTTTTGAGAATTTTGGCAAACAAAGTCTTATGCCCTAAAACCCGTTTTTGCTTTGTTAATATCTTTCACCTTTTTACACTTTTGGCACCAAACTTTGGAAAAGGCTTATCAAGTGTTGTTTTTGCCATTCTTGAATAATTCAAGGGCTGATCTTGGACAATCTTGATCTTCAAAGGTCTTCAATGTCTCTTAATCTTCATGAGGGACCATAATTGACAAATTGATTTTGTTGAGGGACCAATCTTGTCATTTCTTCAAAGTTGAAGGACCTTTTTGCAATTTTGACAAACTTAAGGGACCAAACTTGTAATTATTAATATACAATGGTTTTAAGTGTCTTTTCTTCAATAATTGAGGATCAATCTTGTTTGTCTTCAAGTCTTCAAGGTATTTTGTTGAATATTCCATGATTAGGGCCCGGTTCTTTGTACGGCTTCGTTTCTCGTGTCCGTTTTTCCTTGTAACTTGTGATCTTTTGTCTTTTTCACGATATCCATACCTAAAATACACAAGTAAACAAACACAAGCATATATATGGTATTTTATGACATTTTTATGCATTTAAAGCCCGAAAAGAACGATGAGATCATGTATAAATGCCATCTCATCACTCCCCCATACTAAGCCATTGCCGTGCCCTCACGCAATGCTAGAATAAAGTATCTAAGCATCACCAAAGTTCAATTTTATTAACCTTTATTGAAGAGTAAAAAGCTTGCAATATACTACGAGAATGTGTAAAGACATAATGTATGATTTTCATCACCAAAAGGTGACTTTTAGGGTCAAAGAATAGAAGCAAGTTAATGTCCCTTAGAGTAAACTTCGTCATCCTTGATTGTCATACATTCCATGCTAAGTGCAAAAACAAGATCATTGTTGGTACAAGTCACAATGCTAACACTACTCATACGTCCAAATTGTGTAATACTTTTTCTCCCCGCAATCCTAGTTATTATAAAAGGAAATGGGTTACTAGCATTTTTTATCTATTTGTCATGGATCACAAGTGATACATATTGACTTATTTGAGTAGTTATTAGTCCGAAAGCAAGGTAGCACGATTTGATCAATAGTTAGCCGAAGGACAAAATCTTTTAAAACGGCTTCTCGTGTATCTCCTTAAGTTCATATCTTGGCATAACTCGTTTCACGATTTGAGACCTTTCTCGGACCGATATTTGGCATGTACTTCATACTTTAAATCTTGGGAAGACGTTCTTGAAATAATGGTCTTCTCTTCATATATTGGAATTTCTTCACTTGACGTTTTTGAGAGATTCTTCATATAGGACCACGACTTCATCATTTTTCTTCAATCTTTACTTTGGATTTTGATATACAACGATCCGCCTCCTTTTCGGACTTGGATATATTTATCCTCATACCTTGTTAGGGTCTTTTTGGATAGTCTTTCTCCATTCTTTAGGGGAGTAATAGCTTCTCGTCGTGTGTCTCGATCCTTCATATTGATTTAGGAATAATGATACTTCACATCATCTTTGGATCTTTAGCAAAAATAGAGCTCCTCGTGCCTTGTTAGGGCCTTTTTGGATGATCGCCAATCTTCGCGTCCCGCTTCAATAAGTTATGCCTTGGCTATAAACTCTATTCAACCCCGAGCAACTTTTAAACGATCTTGCACTAGAGGCTAAGTAACCTTTCAAATCGTATGACCTTACTTATTGCAATTATGATTTATTCCTAATGCATTGATCTTATGGGAAGAAAAAGCCACAATTAAAAACATATGAGTTTTTGAAAGAACACTTTCATGTTCTACGTTTAGCATGATCACTTGTCTAACTCTATCATTTCTCGTTCTTCACTATATAAAGACCTCTAATTAAAGAGACTCGTGAATACTTAGCCATGCAAGTCAAAATTAATCCAAATTTGGATTAGCTTTCATTAAGACTATATCAAATCAAAGTTTTGGGTTTTCAAGCCACCTATAGGATCTTGCACTTTCTTGGACTTTTTCAAGTTTAGAGAATGCGTTTTAAAGTTCCCTTGATAAGTGACTTTCTAGAATCAATTATAGGAACTTGCGAAAAGTTCTTGTTCTTAACCCGAATGAATTAAGACTTTCGCGTTTTAAAGCTCCCTATATAAAAGTCTAGCAAAACTTGAATTGAGCGGGTTAAGGAATGTAAATGGCTCCAAATGCCCATCAAGTCAAAAATTAACTCTTATTCTACCCAACGGAAAATATACATTCGTGTCTTAAAAACACTTATGAAAACTAAAAAAAAATTTTAAAATTTGGCCATTTTTAGCCTTATTAGCAAAACAAAACATTGAAAGTTGGAAAACGTGAGGGCGTAGCAAAGCAAGTACCTATTCACCCCCCCATACTAAAAGTAAACATTGTCCTCAATGTTTCGAGTCTAAAGGTGGAGCACCCCCATACTAGAGACGAAGAGTCGAATGCTTAGGATCTAGCATGGAAAGGGTGATCAACAATATATCTAAAGCCGTTTATTAATTATGCTAAAAGATAATTGTTAGAACAATAAAGGATATGTCATGGATTCGTGAAAAACTTCTTCAAACGAACGATGGAGGCTCACGTAAACGAACACGAGAGTCTTCAATCGTAGATGATGATGATGATCTAGATAACACAATCACAAACAACCACGAGACAACGAGTTGAAAAGGGTACAAGTCCCCTTATTAGTGAATATAAAAGATAAGCATGGGATCTCCCCCACGAGGCACCTCGTTTTTGATTACCGAGTCATGAGCTCGACTCGATCCCCTCAATGTTAATTATCATTGGGGAAGGTGTCTTGGTCGGGGGCAACCATTGAAGGAATTTCCCCACCAAAGTAGTGCTTAAGCCTATGTCCATTCACCTTGAAATTGGGACCATCATCTTGAGCTAGCTCAATGGTCCCATATGGAAACACTTGTGTAATGGTGAACGGACCCGACCAACGAGATTTCAATTTCCCGGAAAATATCTTAAGACGAGAGTTAAAAAGCAACACTTGATCACCAACGTTAAAAACCCGGTTTTTAATCTTTGAATCATGAAACTTTTTAGTCTTTTCTTTAAAAATTAATGAATTTTCATAAGCATTATCCCTTAATTCATCCAATTCGTTCAATTGTATTTTCCGGTGATCTCCCGCGGTCTTCAAGTCAAAATTAGCATGCTTAAGGGCCCAATATGCCTTATGCTCCAATTCAATGGGCAAATGACAATTCTTCCCATAGACTAACTTATAAGGAGTGCAACCGATAGGTGTCTTATAAGCGGTCCTAAAGGCCCATAAAGCGTCATAAAGTTTGTCGGACCACGAAGCACGGTTTTCTCCAATCGACCTTTCTAAAATCCTCTTCAAAGCTCGGTTCGAAACCTCGACTTGCCCACTCGTTTGCGGGTGATAAGCCGTAGAAAGACGATGTGTAACCCCATATTTCTTTAGAACCTTTTCGAATTGGTCATTACAAAAATGGGTTCCACGATCGCTTATAATAGCACGAGGGGTTCCGAACCGAGAGAATAGTTGCTTCAAAAACTTCACTACCACACGAGCATCATTAGTAGGCAAAGCCTTAGCTTCCACCCACTTAGAAAGGTAGTCCACCGCGACGAGGATATATTTGTTGCCATGAGACGATGGGAACGGCCCCATAAAGTCTATTCCCCATATGTCGAAAATCTCACACACTTGAATTATATTTTGCGGCATTTCATCACGTTGAGACGATTTTCCTTGACGTTGGCATGAATCACACGACTTCACAAGTGCGTGTGCATCACGATAGATAGAAGGCCAAAAGAAACCGGCATCGAACACTTTCTTAGCCGTGAGATTAGCACCGTGGTGACCACCCGTGGGTCCCTCGTGACAAGCTCTAAGGATATTAGAAGCTTCGGCACCAAACACACAACGTCGAACGAGTTGATCCGCACAAATCCGAAAGAGATAAGGGTCGTCCCAAAAATAGAACTTGACGTCACGAAAGAATTTTCGTTTTTGTTGTGTCGTCATACCCTTGATTATGAAATTGCCCGCATGGTAATTTGCAATGTCGGCAAACCATGGGGTGGTGTCTTTAGAATTCACTACACCGAGAGTCTCAAGAGGAAATGTTTCGGTAATTTCCTTGTTCTCGAAAACATCTTTGTGAGGATCTTCTAGACGAGAGAGATGATCGGCCGCTAGATTCTCGGCTCCTTTTTTGTCAAGCACGGTGACATCAAATTCTTGGAGGAGGAGCATCCAACGAAGCAATCTCGGCTTAGCATCTTGCTTAGCTAAGAGATACTTGATAGCCGAATGGTCGGTATACACGATGCTTTTAGTTAAGACGAGATAAGGTCGGAATTTCTCAAAAGCATAGACCACGACAAGGAATTCCTTTTCCGTTGTGGTGTACTTTAATTGAGCCTCGGTCATCGTCTTACTAGCATAGTGGATAGGACGAAAATGCTTGTCATAACGTTGCCCTAAGACGGCCCCTATAGCATAATCACTTGCATCGCACATGATTTCAAAGGGTAATTCCCAATTAGGAGCAACAAGAATGGGAGCTTCGGTAAGTTTCCTTTTTAGAGTCTCGAAAGCCTTAACACAATCCTCATTAAAGTTAAAAGGAGCATCCTTCTCGAGAAGGTGTGTCATAGGACGAGAAATCTTCGAAAAGTCCTTGATGAAACGACGATAAAAGCCCGCGTGGCCAAGGAAACTACGAACTCCCTTAACGGTTTTGGGATGAGGTAACTTGGCGATGACGTCTACTTTAGCTTTATCGACCTCAATCCCCGCCTTTGACACCTTATGTCCTAAGACGATTCCTTGTTTGCACATGAAATGACATTTCTCCCAATTAAGCACAAGATTGGTTTCTTCACAACGTTTTAACATTTGTTCGAGATTAGATAAACATGACGTGAACGAATTACCAAACACCGAGAAGTCATCCATAAACACTTCCATCGACTTCTCGATCATATCGTGAAAAATCGCCATCATACACCGTTGAAACGTACCGGGTGCATTACAAAGTCCGAAAGGCATCCTACGATAAGCGAACGTTCCATAAGGACACGTAAACGTAGTCTTCTCTTGATCACGAGGGTCGATAGGGATTTGAAAGTAACCGGAAAAACCATCTAAAAAGCAATAGAATTCATTTCCCGCAAGTCGCTCCAACATTTGATCCATGAAGGGCAAAGGAAAGTGGTCTTTACGAGTGGCGTCATTTAACTTTCGGTAGTCAATACACACCCTCCAACCGGTCACAACACGAGTGGGAATTAACTCGTTGTTTTCATTAGGCACAACGGTCATTCCTCCCTTTTTAGGGACACAATGGATTGGGCTCACCCATGGGCTATCGGATATAGGATAAATCATTCCCGCGTCAAGGAGTTTAAGGACCTCCTTTTTAATGACATCGTGAATTTTGGGATTCACCCTTCTTTGACTTTGAATTGCGGGTTTGTAGTCCTCCTCCATTAAAATCTTGTGAGTACAAAATTTTGGGTCAATACCCTTAATGTCGGAAATTTTCCACGCAATTGCCCCTTTATGAGCCTTAAGAACTTTCAAGAGCTCGGTTTTTTCATCATTAGCAAGATCTTTTGCAATAATAACCGGCAACTTGTCATCACCTTCCAAGAATGCATATTCAAGGTGAGAAGGAAGATCTTTCAATTCAAGGATAGGCGGTTCCTCGATTGAAGATTTTGGTTCAACACTCATAACTTTCATCGGCGAAAGAAATGGTGGAATAGAAATATTATTACTAATCATCACCTCATCTTCATTGTCGATTTCATTTGAAGTGAGATCGCCTCCTTGGAATGGAGTGAGATTTGGTGTGGAATTAGCAAGAATCGGATCCAAAATAGTGGGATTGCCACTTGACGAGCTATCGGAAAAACCTAACACTTCTTGTGAAAACTCATCGCAAACCACATCAACGATGTCAATGTGATTGATGGTAGCGATTGCATAAACATGAGAAGGTTTCGAGTTTTGAGTAGCGTTTATAACAAGTTCCTCTTCGTTGAATCTCAAAGTGATAGTTCTCGCATGAACATCGATAAGCGATCTCGAAGTATCTAAAAATGAACGACCTAAGATTAGAGGAACTTGAGGATCCGCGGGGATGTCGACTACTATAAAATCAACGGGATAGTAGAACTTCCCCACTCTCACGAAAACATCTTCGGCTATTCCACATGCCATAATCGTAGAATGATCGGCCATCTCGATGGACATGTTCGAAGGAATGAGAGCCGGAAGCGAAAGCGATTTCCAAATGGAAAATGGCATCAAATTAATGCTCGCACCAAGATCGGCCAAGGCGAGGCATTCTTTCATATCTTGTATGTCACAAGGAATGAGAAACTTTCCGGGATCACCAACTTTTTCCGGTATGCGGTTAAGATAAACCGAAGAACAATTAGCAAGCTTTGAAAGCTTTTCCTTATCGCTCATCATACTTTTAAAAGTGGAAGCGAAACGAGGCATATATAACAACGCGTCGGCTAAACTCACATCAAAATGTACTTGTTGAAACATCTTAATAAAAAGCTCGATTTGTTGTTTGTTACGTTCTTGCATTTTCTCTTTGTTTCGTCTTGAAGGGTAGGGTAAGGGTAGTGTGGGTTGGTCATTAGGCAACGGCCTTGGAAACTCGGGTTCCACAATTGGTATTGGTGTAACCGTAGGTGTGGTTTGAGCGGTACTTCGTGGGATTGTAATATGCTCCTTTTCGACCATCACCTCGGGTTCATTCTCGATTTCCTTCTCCGTAGAAGTACTTGGACGAGAGATTGGTTCCTTGAAAGTTTTACCACTTCGTGTAGTAATAACCTTCATTTCTCCCTTCGGGTTTGCAATGGTATCACTAGGAAGACCACCCGAAGAAGAGGGCTTACACATGATAGCTTCAAACATCTTAGCCATTCGGTCCTCAAATTTTGATTGCCTAGCATCCGCTTTCAATAACACTTGCTTAATCTCATGTTGTCCTAATTCCATCTTTTGTTGGTTTTGTTGAAGACGTTGGACATTTCCTTCCATTTTATTTGCATGAGTTTTAAGTTCATTAGCAAGTTCATTTTTAAGCTCGTTTTTCAACTCGGATCTTAAGCTAATCATCTCACGTTGCATGTTATCAAATTTAGCATCATTTGCTTTTGCATAATCCAAAAATTCTCCTTGCAAATTTTTCGTGTGAGCATTTTGAAAACCTTGAGTAGTGTTTTGAAAATCACGGTTTTGGTTTTGATTAGAGATTTGTCCATTCCCACTTTGATGATTCCCTTTGTTGTAATTGCGTGTGTTGCCTTGGTAATTACCTTGGTTGTTGTTTCGATAATTGTTAACATTTTGGTTTGGTGGAGCTTGATTTTGGCGGGAACCTTGGCCGTTTTGGTTGTAAGTTCCCGTTGCTACATAAGCACTCGAAGTGTTATCATCCGCGGTAATGCACTCGGAAAGATCATGAGCTCCCCCACAAGATAAACAACTCTTAGCAACCGCTTTAACCGAAGCGGAATTGGAAGCTTCTTGAGCCTTCCAATGGGACATTAGATTAGCAAATCTACCAAAAAACCGATTTTCCTCATTAGCTTCATCATGTAAGGCGTTAATGCTACGAGACGATTGTGACGAAGATGACGAACCCATATTGGCAACACTCGGTGTGTTACGAGGGTTATAAACCTTGGATCGATTCTCAATGATTTGTAAAGCCTCATTTGTCGTCTTGAACAAAAAATTACCACCCGCGGCGGCATTCAAATAATCTCGTTCATGATCATTAAGCCCATTATAAAAAGTATCAATTTGATGCAATTCCGAAAAGTCATGGTGAGGACATTCATGTAACATCTCTTTAAATCGTTCCCATGCCATTGAAAAACTTTCATTGTTACGTTGCACAAATCGTGAAATCTCATTTTTTAAGTGTGTTGTTTTAGATGGTGGAAAAAACTTGTTCACAAACTTAGAAACGAGATCGGCCCATGTCAAAATCGAATTTGGCGGTTCTTTCTCGAGCCAAATTTTTGCGGGTCCATCCAACGAGTATGGAAACAACATCATCTTAATGGCGTCATGTGGAACATCCTTAAATTTGCTAGTAGCGGTGAGACGGTTGAAATTCCTAATGTGGTAATGCGGGTTGTCTTTCTCGTGTCCTCTAAACTTATTTGCTTGCAACATAGACATTAAACCCGTCTTAATCTCGAAATTCTCCGCAAGGATGGCGGGAATCACAATAGCCTCTCCAAAACCCTCGGTGGGTGCTTGTAGCAACTCCATCATAGTACGATTAGCCATGACGACTTTTTGTTCTATAATAGGTTCAACAATTGGAGGTTCTTCAACAATCAACGATCCTTGATTTGCTTGCTTTTGAAGACGTTTACGAGCTCGTTTCGCTTGATTACGAGTGATCATAAACTACACGAAGAATGGGAGGTGAGCAAAGAAGATTCTTTTGGGTGTTTTGTGGATTTTCAATTTTTTTGTGTTTTTGATGATATTTAATTTTTTTGGATTTTGGTGTATCTTCGTAGACAACAATCTACAAAATCTCTCCTCGAATCAAACTCTTGATTAAAGAAGCCTCAAAGGAATGAAAACGATCACGTGGAGTGAACGTCTTCTAATGACTTTAGAACTTTGGTGAAAACCAAATTGTTCAAGAGGGTTTAATCACAAAGAAAACAAGCAAATATAGTATACGTATTAATACTTTGGGCGGCAAAACCCTCGATTAGCCTTCAATCTTAAAATACTCACAAGCAAGCGGGGAAACGAGGCGGCGCGAAGCACTTAAGAGCCTTTTTCCTTAGGGTATATTTTATAATACCCGCCTTATACCCACCTTATAGTTTGTATTTTTCAAAATCGAGCTTCACGAAAGTATTTATCTATTTTTGCCTTTTCTTTTTGTTTGAGATTCGAATACAATAATTAGGAGATCAAATCCCAATTAAGGTTGTGTTTTCACACTTTTGGAGATATTGTATTTTGATTGTGATACTTAATACAATATATTAATAATATTTGTACAAGAAAAACCAAGAAAACCGATAATACGTGTTAAGGGAGTTCCACTTAACACAAATACTTTTTATGGATAATATCAAAAACAAAAGCTTCCAAATTAAAGCACAACACACCTCCCCGGCAGCGGTTCCAAAATGATTGTGGCAAAACACGACTCTTGTTTAGGAAAACAAAAGAACGTATATGAGCGGAAAGTATTGAGTGATGATTTTAGGAAAAATCAACACTAATGACCCAATCACTTAAAAAGAGAGAAAGTTCGTTTCCCAAGGAGGTATATGTGTGTGTTTTAACTTGTATTTATTTGAGATTAATATTGAGAAGAATGGGGATGAGAAGATGAAAAGACGGTTACGTTAAAATTAAACTACGACGTAAAAGACGTAAACGTAAAGTCGTGAAAATCTACCAAAATTAAAAAAAAATTAACTAAAACCAAAAACAAAATAAATAAAAGATTAAAAAGAAGTCAATAATAATATAAATAAAGACAAAAATCCAACAAAGATATTTTAAAACCTTTTATTAATTAAATATTTAATTTTAAATGCTAATTAAAGCCCTAAAATTAAATATAACTAATTCAAATGTCTAAAATATGATTTTATTGAATAATTACTTAACGTATATTATTAGAAGACTAAAAAGTAATTTTCCAAAAATTAAAACCTATTAAAACTATTTTTAAAACTCTAAAAATGATTTAAAATGATTAAAAACTAATTAAACTTAAAATAATTATAAAAATAAATCTAAAAGCTATAAAAATATTCTAAAAATGGAAAAGGTCCTAATTATTGCTAGAGAATCTAGGAAAAATGAAAAATAGAGAAAAATAAAACTTTGAATTTTTATTAATAAAATAATATTAAAATAATGCTAAAAATAAAAAGTTTCTAAAATTAATTCTAAAAAATTTCTAAAATCTTAAAATAATCTAACTAAGAGAAAAACACAAATTAAAGTTCCTAAACCTTTTTTAATAATTTTATAAAAATGTTTAAAGTTTATAAAAAACCTTAAAATAATATAAAATTAAAAATTAAAGTTTATAAAACCAAAACTTAATGTAAACCTCAAAATATTATTTTAAAAGCTAAAAATTATTTTTCCTAAAAATTAAAAATCTTTTTTCTATTTTTTTATGATTTAATAAAATACGGCTAATAAATAAATGCTAGAAAATAAATAAATAATGGGAAAATTATGAAACTAGGCTAGAAAAGTCTTAAATACTACAAAGGTCCTAGGAAAAATTGAAATAAGCAAAAACGAAAAGCAAATAAGCTGAAAAGGGAGAAAATAAGCTACGGCTTTATATTTAAGCTAGAAATGAAAAACGTGTTAAATAGAATTTGAAAACAAACTTAAACGTAAAAAGGTATCCAGATCAACGGTAGAACTCTTAACCCTCCAGCGAGAGGTCTAGGGTTCGAGTCCGTTGCGGGTATTCTTTTTGCTTTTATTTTCTTTTTATTTTTTTTCTTTTCCAAACCAATCTATGACCTGGTTAACCTTACAATCCAATCCAATATCACTTTTTAACTGAGATTAATCCAAATTAAGGACCAAAAATGTGTGCAGTTCTTAACTTGTTTGAAGAACACAAGTGAAGTTTTCACTTGTGTATTCTGAATGCCAAGAGGAGCTTGGCTGAGCTTACTTGGTGTTGATTTTGGACAAGAGAGGGCACCCTTGTGCTTATTGAAGCACAAGGAGTCAATGACTAGCAGCAAATAAGCACTTAGCACTCAAAAATGATCAAAACAAAGCACACAAGGGCAAGTCAAGTTTCTGTGATACTATGACCAGGTCTGGTGGCCTTATGAGCTTTTTACATGCCTTCAAATGAGACTTAGACTCCTATATTTTGCACACACAATCACCAATAGATGCACAAACAACTTGCAAACCTGTAACACCCTAACTCTTAACAAACTTCAAGATTCAAACACCAAATTCTCATAAAAATCAAGCACAAAGTGACTATGCAGATTTCTATCCTACTTTTTCTTTAAACCACACAAACTTGCCTCAAATCTGTTCTATTCTACTCTTAAACTAATACTCTAACTATCTCAACCTATTCCAACCTTGCTAACACTTTTTTAACTTACAAATCAAAATTTTTACCCTGCTTAAACCTGTTTCCAAACACCCTTTTAAATCTTGAAAACCAACTTTTAACAAATCAAAGCACCCTAAAACCTATTCAAGCTGATCATAAACAGGTCTAGCATGCATACAAACACAAAAGAACATAAATCAAACAGCTATTAACAACAATCATCAAATAATCATGAAAATCACATAAACTCAATATTTCTGAAATATCAAAAAGAAAACAAGTGTTTTTACCTCAGGACCCTACATCCAGGGCCCTAGTGGATGTAAATCCACCTCCCACAGGCTGGAGGCCTGTGCTTGAACAAATATCAACCACTTCCTCAACCTGTTAAGACAAATCAAACAAAACACAAGTATAAAATCCAATAATCTTTCTGTTTTCTCTTTTTCTTAAACCTATCCAAAAACTTTTAAAACTTCTTAACACGTTTCAAAAACCCTATATTACCAATTAAACTTAACCTCTTAACACCAATCCTTGAAACAAATTTCTAAACACTTTTCCAAAAATTCACAAATTTTCAGAAAACCTTTTTAAATAATTTTGAAAGACAAAATCACTTAACCAATTATGTGGAACTCAGAATCCTTAGCTTCAACACAATACTCAACTTTTAACAAACCTAAAAAGGAATTATACTTGTTTAAAACAAAAACCAAACTTTTATTTTATTAAAAAGGAATTACAAGTGAGAAGCTAAAAAAAACTGGAACAAAAGAGAGTGAACAGGCTCACATCCCTTATATACTACTCTAAGAATGATCTAGAATCATAAAATACTAAAACCCTAAATGGAAAAATCCCAACTTTGCCCTTGACGATTTTGAGTGGTGAGCTGTCCAAACTTGATCTCATCCGTTTGTTTTTGCGTTGTGATGAAGCAATGCATCTCCACTGTTGATATTGGACACGTCATAAGACTTGGGGACCAAGGCGTGTTCTTATTGGTGGAATGGGAATTTGGGGGTAGGGTCCACAGTGGTGGGATTGGGGTTTTTAGGTGTGGGATGGGTTCCTGCGTGTGTGAATCACACGTGGGCAAGATTAATTGGTTTTTACCCAAGTTTAAGTTGGGGTAATTTCTGGGGGTGAAAAAGATGCACAGTAAGTGCTTTGATTCGATTTTGGGGGAAAAGGGAATGTTTAGCGCGTGTTTTGGTTTGAAAGTTGCAAATGTGCAACTTCAGCCCTTATCTTTTGAGAATTTTGGCAAACAAAGTCTTATGCCCTAAAACCCGTTTTTGCTTTGTTAATATCTTTCACCTTTTTACACTTTTGGCACCAAACTTTGGAAAAGGCTTATCAAGTGTTGTTTTTGCCATTCTTGAATAATTCAAGGGCTGATCTTGGACAATCTTGATCTTCAAAGGTCTTCAATGTCTCTTAATCTTCATGAGGGACCATAATTGACAAATTGATTTTGTTGAGGGACCAATCTTGTCATTTCTTCAAAGTTGAAGGACCTTTTTGCAATTTTGACAAACTTAAGGGACCAAACATGTAATTATTAATATACAAGGGTTTTAAGTGTCTTTTCTTCAATAATTGAGGATCAATCTTGTTTGTCTTCAAGTCTTCAAGGTATTTTGTTGAATATTCCATGATTAGGGCCCGGTTCTTTGTACGGCTTCGTTTCTCGTGTCCGTTTTTCCTTGTAACTTGTGATCTTTTGTCTTTTTCACGATATCCATACCTAAAATACACAAGTAAACAAACACAAGCATATATATGGTATTTTATGACATTTTTATGCATTTAAAGCCCGAAAAGAACGATGAGATCATGTATAAATGCCATCTCATCATGAATCAAGCTCGTGACAACTGGAAAGCAACGATGGTGAAAATTTTAATTGAAATTCACTTGTTCTAGGTTTCATGAATTGACGGCTTCAATCATAAGGATTTTTTAATCATCCAAATGATTCACTCTTTATGTTCGCAGTCAGCTTTGGACGGTCGAATAAAGAGAACGGGTTTACCCGCGAAATCCTGTCAGGAAGTTACTTAATTGAAACTATCCGTTACGGGTACGATATCTAATATCGTCCAACGGTCTTCACCGACCGGAGGTAAAATGCTACCGAATTAGAATAAAATGTCAAAGCCGTTTTATTCGTGTCTTATTATGTTGCTGCATTCGAAGATGGTGGCGTTGCGGTGTACCTGTTGAAGTCGTCCTCACATACTTATTCCTTCTGCATCAAATATTTCTACAAATTCAAGAAAGTATGACCTAAAAGTCTTCCGCTGTATCGACTCTGAAGCTTTCAAGAATTCAACAAAGGATAAGTGTGTGGGACATGAAGTCACGAAGAGGAGAACATCACAAGAAGATAAAGACTGCACGTGAAAGGCCAAAAGAACGCGTTCCAAGCAAAAGGCTGATATTCAACACATATTCACAAAAAGAAGAAAAGTTAAAGAGAGAAAGAGAAAGTGGACTACGAGCAAAAGAACAAGATCTAACATGCTAGATTAGGACTTTGTAAATTTGGAGTGACCTCCCTTTGGGGGAGATTGTTGGAAATACGTTTTTACATATAAAAAAAGTCTCGCTCACTCCATCGATATAGTTATAGGCTCGTAGTAGTGTTTAAGTTACATTTATGTTAAGCCCGACCCATGAGCATGTTCGTGGGCCGGAGGCCCAAGTCCATTAACGACTTGGGTATATAAACCTCTTTCCACCATGGAAAGAGGTGTTGGTTGTTTCATTTCTCTAGTTAATACACATACTTTTCTCTCACTTCTCTCTCTTGTTTCTCTCTCTAGAAATACATCAACCCTCTTGAAATACAAAGATTATCATTATTCAACAATTAAAAATAACAAAAGGATAGGAAGAACAATCTCTATACCACCAAAGTGATGAAAAGATGGGGTTGATGATGAACAAGACTTGGTTTTAGGTAACCAATCTTATGAGGTATCAACACCACTTCTAGGATCACCAAATATTTGTAGACTTCTCCAAAAATCAGCCTTTGATCTCTATGGAAACTCCTTTCTAGTTGTTGAAATCACCTCCAATCAACAAGTCTTCAAAAGGACATTATCATATGTGTGAATAACACATGATTTCATGGTTAACTTTTGATCAAAGTGGATGTTTTATGGTGGTGGTGGACAGCAAGTAGAGAGAAAAGGGGATAGAGTGAGTTGTTTTGCATGTAGGAAAAGTGAGATAATGGTTTGGAGTAAGTGGTTTTGATGTGGTAGCTTGTTTACAAAGTGGCTAGGACAAGTGTCCTAGCTTACTTTGTAAGCTTTGACACATATCAAATGGGTTGTTAGCTTAGTTAAACCGTCCCATACTGGGGGTGGGCAAAACTTGTTTTGTCTCATCCCCAATTATTTACGGGTACTCCTCGATTCTAATTTCCTCGATTTGCGTGCCCTCAGGTCGTTTTACGAAAAATATTTTTATAAATTATAAATCAACGACACAAAACGAATCTAATAAAAATTGTCTCATCAAAAACGGAGTTCAAAAACGTAAATACGTAAACTAGGGTTTCCGGTTTAGTCGTAAAGGACATTAAATTATGAACGTAGGTCCTAATCTCTTCTCGTAAATTTTTGAGTTTATGAACCAACACAAATTTAAAATCCCAAAATAATATTCACGGATAAATTTATTTCCTGAAATGTCGGACTGTCACCAAAAACGGTGTATGTAAACGTAAGCACGTAACGTAGAATCCTCCGGCTTAGACGTAGTCGATGCTACTTCTAGACGAAAACCCAAATTTCTTTCCAAAAATGAGTGAGTTCATATTATAACATTAAAATAATGTTTTAAAATAATACTTGAGAATAAAATATCGACCATAAATTGACGGATTGTCATAGCATTTACCCCTAAACAGGATCTTTGTCCTCAAAGATCGATTTATCTTACTACTCGCTTCTTATAGAGTTAAAGCCACGTGAGTATTTCCTCCACCATGGGTCTTTTCTCACAAGTGTAATTCATTACAATACGCGAGTTTCATCAAACATAACTACGGGAATATGATCAGGCTTAATGTTGACTTACTTTCTCTATCCATGATGTTCACGGGTTTTTGATGAATGCAACTTTTTGCCGATCTAAACTTTATCAAGAATTAATCAGATTTCACTTGATATACATTTTAACAAGTTAGATATACGAATCATAATTTACGCAGCCCTTGAATTCCTAGGGTAGATCCATCTTATATGCCTATCAAACCAACTTTTTACATCATCTCAATGGTCCCATACAACGGGGACTTATTTCCCATGATCTTTCAAATCATCTATTCATTTTTCCAAGGTGAAAATTTTTGGCATAACTTCGCTACCCAACCTGCACTTCAAGATCTACACTTCATATTTACATAACCTCCTGCCACTATTGGCAGTTAATAATTAGATCCTAATTCCAACAATCATTTCAGGTTTCACGGGTCGGGTATTTTGTAAGGTTAGGTTTGTCATCATAGGCAACCTTAAACCTAAAAGACATGTCCAACTCACAATGAGTGTATGTCGGATGTCTTCATCCCAACTCCTGCTTACAGATGCTCTCATATTTAGATTCTCACAAGATTCGATCTCGATCCTAATACGATAATTATCAATGATAATCTCTCCAAAGGAAAGCTATTATACGGTTTATTACCGAAGGTCAATCATTCAAGCATAAAACAACACTTCTAGTGTTTTGTATCGCTACTTTACCTTATCCCTTCGATTGGGGTGGTAAACAGTACCCTCATCAAGGTTCGTTCCCAATGACTTCTGAGCAAATCTCTAGAAATTCGATATGAAGCGAGGATCTTGATAGAGATGATCGATACATGCACACTATGTTTACACAACTCCTTTAAATACAAAAGAGTCAATTTCTTCATTGAGAATCTATCATTAACAGGAATGCTATTAGCAGATTTGGTCAGTCTGTCGACGATGACCCAAATCGAATCAAATTCAGATGATGACCTTTGCAATAGTTAGACGTTTACTAATGTATGAGGCGATGTCTGCCTTCATAATTTTCCATCAGTACAACTTCTTCAGATAAAGATACATTTTATCAAAAATGGAATGAATAGAATACTTAAACTTATGAGATTCCAACATAACTAAATCTCGAAATCCTCCATGTTTAGGCAACTACAAGCGGACTTTTATACATATAACACCATTGGCTTCTCAATTCTAATGGTTCACATTAGCCGCGAACCCCTTTTATTATCTATATTATCCTTTTTACAAGCATCAGCTTTTTTTAAATTGCTCGACAATTTATTTTGCACAGTCATTACTAAGGAACACATTCTAATTGATTCTTTATCCTTTCTATATAATGTGTCAGTATCTACATTCACCTTTCCTTGTGAAATAATTATCATGACCACAATTCACTTAGAAATTCTTTCTTCATATTTTCTAAGTTTTAGTTTCGTCTCAACTATTATCTTTATTAGTTTTGCTCAATCTGACGTTTAAAGCGTCGATAATTATCACAAGTAATTAAATAATAAATATTAAATTTTTATGAAACATAAACGTAAAAAGTTCTAAATTTTTCAGTTCGTCCAATTATATAAAAATGTTCAAAATAAATTTGAATTTAATTAACAAGTTTTTTGTTGATTTATCGAAAATAATTAATAAGATTCATAAATGTTCGAAAAATCTTTGTTTATACTTTGGTCAAAATTTTCTTAGTTGAAAAGAAAAATATTGTCATTTCAAATTTCAAGTCATGGTTTATATTGTTTCCTCAATTCCTCCTTGGTTGTCTTGAGGTATGCACAAACATTTACCCCTAACGGAGTTTAGTTAAATGATTTGGGTATAAAGGAATGATTCTTTAAAATTACTTCGATAAATATTTGTCAAAACATTATTGCACTTTCTTTTTAGTAAAACCCAAGTCTTAAATGGCTCTAATCTTTGAAGAGTCAATATATATTTCATTATCATTAATTACACAGCCATTTAACGTAAATGATTAAGCCTTAAATCACATGTTAAATATTCAAGGTACATGTTTTCATTGCTCGGCCAATTTAGGTCAGTCTATATATGATTATTAATTCCTTCCTATTCTTATAAACTAATAGATGATCCTTTAAGATCACAAGCATGAATTTATCAAATTACATCCTACACACGTGATTCACTATATTTATGGATGCTACATGTGTATTAGTCAATCCAAACCACATCACGTGAAACTCCTAATGTTCATTATAAGTTCTGGATGTAGTGAAAATAATCTTTTTCGTGGACGCGAAGTTGATGATAACCATGCCGTGGATTAAATATTTAGAACATACGCTAGAACCTTGTAAATGATCGAACAAATCTATCCTCTTAGTTAATGGATATCGATTTTGATCGTCAATTTATTAGTTCACGGTAATCAACAAATATAAGGAATGATAACACGGTAGCTCTTCATGATGACAAGATCGGTAGAATAAAATCTTTCTTCGACAACTCTCTCAGTTGTACGGTAACACTTTCGATTCAAATGGTGTTGAAGTACAGTGCACACGCCACAGGTGCAGCACACGGAATATAATCAATACCAAATTCGACTTGCCTTAATGGCGAAAGTCTAGATAATTCACCAGCAAATACCTCTTAAAGTTTCAAATAACATGAACATCTTTTTATACATTTACTTTAAGTTCTTTCTAGATTATAATATCTATGACTAATTTTCAATTATTCATGGTAAAATTTCAAGTCTAAATGCAGGATATGGTCATCCATCAAGAATTATTTAGATCACTTTTGATAATCAGCATCTTATCATTTAGTGGAATTCTACTCGAGTTCCCATCAATTAAGACAATGTCATTATGTCATAATCAATCAATCTATTCTACTGGCACTACCAACTTTCCAGTTTCATTATTGTTGATAAGATGTGAACTTCTCAAAAGACTAATAATAACTCATAATCCTTCACAAATTCAAGGATATCAGGAGACATAACTAACCTTAAAAGAGTAAGGTCAACGCATAATCTACACGAGAGAATTTCAAATCAGATACAGACGAAAACATTAACGAATATGAGTATATCCCATGTTTTCATAATTTGAGCACGTATTCGAAAGCTCCTCGGATCGTTACCCAAGTCATTCAAATGAATTCTAATCAAAAGAAATGATAGGAACGTCGATACACCCAATCAGGTATTAATACTCAATAATTAGATACTTTTCCAAAGAATCTTATCATTTACAGAAAGGAAAAAGAAAGGGATGTCAATTGTCAATTAAGACAATTTCCACAGATGAGTAACTTCGAATCAAAAAAATAAATTGTACGGGCACATATGTAGGTGTCCCTAATAATATGCCCCTATTTTGCACTTCTTGCAGATCTCATAAAATTTAATCTTTCATAACTTCAAATAAAATGTAGTGTTTATTAATCAATTTTATGATGACTACTAATCAGCCTTGCATGGTCCCTTCCAAATTATATGTAGGCGCGCAACTATATACAATTTTAAAATTAACGATGCAATACTCAGTTCGTCAAAACATTGTCATCATGTTTAAAATATATGGATTAATTTACAGAGATGTTCTTTGTTAGGGAAGCAATTAAATTTTCCAAAGTGTTTCATAAACAACTTTATTTCAATAACGATTACTTATAAATCTCACTTTGAATAATCCTTACGGTGATGAAAATTCAATTTTTCTAAAGGGATACTATTGTATCTTATAAAAACAATGAGTGATCTGCAAAGGAGTGATGAAGAGTTGTTCACCAAGAACTAACTACAATATAATAGGATATGAGCTTGTTCATGACCTCGATGGCGCTCAAAAAGAATAATCCACAACGTAACTCAAATCGAGATGAGTGCTTGTTCAATGGTTGCATCACTAATGCGAACATTAGAATGAAGCAATAAAAGATAGATAACATCGATACATGTAGGATTTAGCAATCAAATGTAGTCTTCTCATTAATCACAAACAAGTCAAAATTGTACCGTAACACATTACGCGTCACTATGTCATACAATTCCAATAACTCATCCTACCAACTGATGTCTCAGTTAAGTTAGGGATTTTAAAAGATACCACAATGAACGTTAATCTACAAGAGTCATTAGGTGTTCCACCTGTCCCAGAAGATTCATCGGTCCCAATTCAGAAGAAGATTTCTTCAATTTATTTCTTGGACATTGGGCATCCTCGTTAGTGGACAATGGCCTAGGAACAACCCTTAACACAAACTAACAATCATTTAAAACCTTATAATTCAATCACAGGACTTAACGACTTCTTCTTAACAATCTCATATTCCATACGGGTTAAATTTTTACTTCATTCAAGTTTCAACCAACTTATACTCAATGCTACATCCTACCTCATTCTTCAAAATTTTCAACCTTATTCTTAGTCCTTGAAAGGGCAATAAAATCACAATATGAACAACACTTAATTTCCATTCCTATAGCTCTTTCATCAATAGTTATCAAATAAGTCACTAGTATGAAATGACTCACACATTTAATTAAACTCCTCGGAAAGGTACTAGTGGCATGAGGCTTTTGGGTAAAGGCTCCAATAACAGCCTCAAGTGCAACATTCACCCTTTCGATTTCAATTTAAGAATTGGGTGAAAATGAATCAGATGACATCTTTCCCAGGTGGTAACGTTTTGTCAAACTCCACTCAATAAGGAAAGATCGTCATGACATCGATATCAGATTTAATCTCGCCAATTCATCTTCAAGGTCACAATCAACTAATATCAACATTTCTACGAATATAAACCATTTTGTTGGGATCATAAATATCCGCAACTTGGTTTAGATCTAGAATAGCTAGAATTCCTACGGGAATAGCTTCGATTGATTTCTAGGAGAGTTAGGGTTTCTTGTGACAATCTACGTCGTATAAATACCTCGTATAATTATTAAAACAATCATCAAACAATCATGTTATCAAATTACATCATATATATATATATATATATATATATATATATATATATATATATATATATATATATATATATATATATATATATATATATATATATATATATATATATATATATATATATATATATATATTATATATATATATATATATATATATATATATATATATATATATATATATATATATATATAATCCAAGTTATATATATATTAAAATAACACTTCTCAGTCTGGCCTTGTCGGTAACTCAGGAATTCTTCAGCACCGTTATAGTTAAAAGTTTTTTAGACATTTTGAGAAAAATGTTTATAGTTAGAAGATTTTGAAATGTTTTATTCAAAACCTTGCTTTTAAAAATCTTTAGGTCTCTATAACGAGACCTCTGGTACCAAACTGTAACACCCCCAAATATTCATATTTTATTTCAGCGGAAGAGTCGTTGGTGTTACGGGATAGCACATTACTCAAATCATAGACAAGCATAAAAATCGCGTTGTTTAATAATAAAGCATTTCCATTCATGAATATCAAATTTACATAGGTCCCAAGTCATAGTATTTCATATAATTTTTACAAAACATTTGAATGGAAATTGTTATGTAAGTGCGGGCCATAAATTCTTGTTGTCTTCCCGAGAATTACCTTCAAGTACCTGAGATAAAACATGTTAAAAGAAAAGGTCAGCGAAAACGCCGAGTGAATTCATAGAGTTAATAAAATCCATTAATATATCATCGGTATATATTTATTACCGAAAATCATTTTGTACAAATCTTTATAGTAGGCCATAACATAGGCCAAAAACATTTTATACAAATCTTTGTCAAAATCATAATATAGGCTTTTGCCTTCAAAACCATTATACGAACCATTGTCGTAAAAAACATCATAAAATACGTTTTATAACGTTATATAGAGTTAAATAAAAACCGTTATATGAATATGGTTATGTAAAACCAAAACACAAACATAATATCAATAACAAGACCTCGAATTGCTAGTCAGGCAATATATTGTAATTCAATGCGTATAGCAGTATTTTCGTTATTGGATTATTATAAGCCGCATGACATTGCTACCTTACTATAACAAACAACGGGTAGCTAACCCGAAACTCATTTTCCCATCTAAAACAGCGTGGTGTCACAATAATCACGCTATACATAAATCTTCTCATACATAAATTCGCTTACCAATCAATGTGGTACGACGGGGATCAACCGTCAAGGCGCGAACTGGGGTGATCTTCCCCAAATGTAGTATCATATGCATAAGCGTCTAACAAATCCCGGTAGTTCACAATTCATGCTAATGGGACTTTTAGTGACATAACCCAACTTTAATAATCCATTTCATTTCATCTATCGGGTCATATAATCATTCATCGGGTCATATAATCATTTGGGTCCAAATCAATAAGCAAATAATCAGGACAAATGGTGTCCTATTTTATCAAAACTAACATGTTATCTCCCTCGCGGGTTTATAAAACATTTCATAAAAACATATAAAAGAGTGTGAGGCTATGACCTCACGTTGATTGGGAAAAGGCGGTTATCGGCTATTTGGATGTACGGTACGTGCTTCAATCACGGAAACCTAGACAAATAATATTCGTCTTAGACTCTTGTCTAATGACTTTATAAAAACAATGGCTATGTATATATATGATGATTTTATAAATATGATGATGATCAAGTGGGATTGTACATCTTTATTTACTCATTATAGTCTCAAGTGTTGGTAAATTTTTATACTAGTTTCACTAGTTTAACTTCTTTACTTGTCAAGGCCCAATAAGCCCATTATAAGCCCATTACCTTATATTAGTCCATTTTATACTATTAACATCAGTCCTATGCTTACATGTTGGGCCCAAGTTGGTTAAGCCCAATAAGTAAGTTCATTAGTGTTTAACCAAATTAGTTGGATTAGTAGTCCAATAAGGCTAATTTTGCCCGTTAATGTTCATATGTTATAAAGCTCGGATTTTATCGATGTTTACTTGTATTATGTACTTATATATCAGTATATGAGTTATAAAAAGTTTACAGTAGACGGGTCCGACCATCTAAGTTATAACTTATAAAACTTATCAAATTGCCAATTCGATAAAATGTCTCATTTATTTATTAATGTAAATACTTATATAAATGTAATATATAAGTTAGTGGGTTTTAAGTTTACATTTTATATATTATTTACTTGAGTGCTAAGATTATACTATATACTTTATTTTCACAAATCTGATTTTTACTTTCACTTTCACCATTTTTATTATATATTGAGTTCTACAAGGAGATATAAGCTCATTTTTGGATGACATAAACTTCATATTATGTGCTACAATTAACTGAGTTTTATCTACTGCTCAATCCAAGTTTAAGTGACCCTAACAGTTCTCACAAAACAGACTATTCAGATTGGTACTTCAATTTTGTTTTGATCATATCTCACTCATTAGAATGATTCCATTGCATGACCAACTCTCCCATGTGTACAAGTACTTATACTTACTGTATATTAATTTATCTATACCATTTTATCAGTTTAACATATGGTTGTTTACTGTTTTTATACAACCTACTAAATTATGTAAGATTTACCATTTTTACATGTAGTTTTCATCTTTTTATCCAAGTTTATCAACACATGATCCCCACACAATATTTTTATCATCATTCCTCATCATATACATATACATAAATAAATAAAATTCAAGATTACATATTCAAAATAACAAAAGGATAGGAAAACAATCTCTATACCACCAAAGTGATGAAAAGATGGGGTTGATGATGAACAAGACTTGGTTTTGGGTAACAAATCTTATGAGGTATCAACACCACTTCTAGGATCACCAAATATTTGTGGACTTATCCAAAAATCAGCCCTTGATCTCCATGGAAACTCCTTGCTAGTTGTTAAAATCACCTCCAATCAACAAGTCTTCAAAAGGACATCATCATATGTGTGAATAACACATAATTTCATGGTTAACTTTTGATCAAAGTGGATGTTTTATGGTGGTGGTGGACGGCAAGTAGAGAGAAAAGGGGAGAGAGTGAGTTGTTTTGCATGTAGGAAAAGTGAGATAATGGTTTGGAGTATGTGGTTTTGATGTGGTAGCTTGTTTACAAAGTGGCTAGGAAAAGTGTCCTAGCTTACTTTGTAAGATTTGACACGTATCAAATGGGTTGTTAGCTTAGTTAAACCGTCCCATATTGGGGGTGGGCTAAAACTTGTTTTGTCTCATCCCCAATTATTTACGGGTACTCCTCGATTCTAGTTTCCTCGATTTGCGTACCCTCAGGTCGTTTTACAAAAAATGTTTTTATAAATTATAAATCAACGACACAAAACGAATCTAATAAAAAACAGAGTTCAAAAACGTAAATACGTAAACCTAGGATTTCCGGTTTAGTCGTAAAGGACGTTAAATTATGAACGTAGGTCCTAATCTCTTCTCGTAAATTTGTGAGTTTATGAACCAACACAAATTTAAAATCCCAAAATAATATTCACGGCTAAATTTATTTCCTGAAATGCCGCACTGTCACCAAAACCGGTGTATGTAAACGTAAGCACGTAACGTAGAATCCTCCGGTTTAGACGTAGTCGATGCTACTTCAAGACGTAAACCCAAATTTGTTCCCAAAAATGAGTGAGTTCATACTATAACATTAAGATAATGTTTTTAAATAATACTTGAGAATAAAATATCGACCATAAATTGACGGATTGTCACACTCTTCCACGTGGTCATATTTCAACATTTTATAAAGACCAGTTTCCCCCATCTTAGAAGTTATTGATTCATGTCCGCATGTAGTGTATTAGTGTAAAACCCGCATGCTTTTACCATGAATAGTACCCTTTAGATCGTACGTACATGATTAGAACTTTCCCTTTTTAAAGCATGTTTACGTTTCACGTATAAGAACTTCAAGTATTACGTACGTGTTAGAACACACGATAATTATTCCAATAATAATTATAATCACGAACATGCGATCATGAAATCATGAACGTAATTTAATCACGAGCTAATATTATTTACGTATATATTTATTACGAACATGAATAAATATATTAGGTCACGATCGATGATTAACTACGAACACGTAAAACACGAACACGATAACACACGAGAACACACTAATATTTAGACACGGAAAAAGGTACGGGTTACCCCAAGTGGGGCCCCCACCCGCGGCTACACCAAAGGAAATGGGCCAAGCCTATAATAATTTTACTAAACATGCAAACTTAGGAAAACTTGTGTCATTTATCACAAAACAAGAAAATAATTAAAAACCCTAATTCTTCTACCTTGTTCTTCTTGGCCGCCGGGTTTGAGCACCAAAATGGGGTGTTCAGGTTTATTTTGATCTTGGAAATTTTGCAAGGATTCGTGTGTGTTCATCTTATTTGATCCACGTATTCGGTATAGCTTTTAACTCTTTTCTTTTTATGTTTGATTTTGATGATCACATAAAATCATGATGTTTTTAATTAAACTAATTAAAAACAATTATTTAAACATGTTAATAATCATGGGGTGAATCAAATCAAGGGTTTTAGAGGTGTTTGTTCCTAGCCGACGCCTAACCGAGCCCCATGGGGGTCTCGGCTTGGCTTATTACACACCACCGAGACCATATGGTCTCGGTATGGTGGTGATGGTGTCAGGGAAGCAACAAGGGGCAAGGGAAAACCGACCTTGGTCGGGGTATGGTGTTGGTTACGGGTCCTTTTCATGGTTTTTAGTCACGGGTCCGGTTCATGAATCATTTTTTTCAAGGTTTATGATTTTTACTAGTTATGTTTTAGACTTAAATTAAATTAATAAAAACATGACATGATTAATTTAATGTACATGACTTAGGTTATAAATTTAATTAGTAATTCATGAATTTTAACCTAAGTATTTATATTTAATTAGACTTTATAATTAATTAATTATTTAAAACCATGACTATAATTAATTAATTAACATGACTTAGGTTATATTATTAATAGTTAATAATACATGTTTTAACCTAAGTATTTTACCTTTATTTAATATAAATCATGTTATATTTAATTAAATACTTTTAACTTATAGTTTATTTAATTTACATGTAATAATTAATAAACTATACTTTATAATCACATGAGTTAGAATAATAATCAGAAAACACTTAAGCTTATATAATTAGCTTATCTAACCAGCTTATATATATTTATGGAGACTTTCTATTTTTAGAAACTTATTTAATTAAGGCAGCCAATCTATTTATGGAAACTTTCTACTTTTAGAAACTTATCTATTTTAAGCAGTAATTCTATTTTTGGAAACTTTCTATTTTTGGAAACTTTCTATTTTTGGTAACCTTCTTTTTTTGGAAACTTTCTATTTTAGGAAACCTGCTATTTTTAGAAAGTTACTTATTATTACACAACAAGTATAATAATACATGAAATACAAGTAATACTTAATCAGAATAGAAAGAAGATAAGATAAACACAGTATAAAGCTTAAAACACTAAACCATGACATGAACATATAAAACAAGCCAAGACATGATATAAAATTAGTTACGTATTTTGTAATCCGATACTTATACACGTATGTATTTATGTAGCGTTAGTGATACCGAAGTAGGACTCCCTTCCGTTCGTCTTCTTCGTTCACTGGACATAAGGTACGGATTCCCGTCCTTTCAGTATAGACATTTTTTCCTTATTAGGATTCCCCGTATGCAGCCAACTGTTTTCCCGTAGTATAAGTTTATATGTTTGATTGCTTATGTTTAATTAGAATACCTAAAGCCATATATATGCGTGACCAGTTTCACCAAATTATGGAGGTACTATAACCATAACACTAGAGCACTGGTGTTATGACTTCCCCACGGCGGAGTGATTACTCGTGGCGTCCCTTCAGCTTTTGGCCATATTATTATATTTATCATGTGGGGCGTATGGGTGCATCCTAGTTACATGTTTTTCAGTAGATTACTCAGTGTGAATGTGGTGTGTGCCTTGCATCCTTCACAAGGAGGTGATCCCTCCTACCTAAAACCAGTATATTAAATTAGAGGCAACCCCTCTAATTTGCATGATGAGGTCACCCCTCCAAGTATTCATGCACGCTGATTTTCATGACCTATATTCGTTAATGGTAAAATATGTTAAACAGTTTTTACAAGATAAACATAAGCCTTTTCAAACTATAAAACCAGTTTTACTAAGACTTAACCGGGTTATTCATGACTTAGTTTCTTCCGCTGTTTCATGATTATATGCTTATATTATTCATGCTTATTTGTACGTCCGTGCACTGAGCGTATTGCTCAGCCGTTTTCGTTTTCATCTTCCCAAAACGGCAGGTACTCAGGGACGCTCGTAGACTTTAAGCGTACGTGCATATGGACTGGAAGATTTCTAGCCTTTCTTTACTTTATGCATTATCTATACTTTGATATTCTTTCCATGGACATTGTTTAGTCCTTTCATTTACAGTAGTTATGTTTGTGTGTGATGAGCTTTACTTTTGGACTACCAATGTTTGATTCCGGTATTTCCTTTTATGGTCATGTAATGTTTTAGACATTTATCCTTGTATGATTTGATGACACACCATAATCACGAGTGACATTCCATTTATCAAAATGGGGTGTTCCAATTAGTCCTAAATCTTCTGGTTTCAATGAATTTAGTCATGGTTTGGCTACTATCATTGTTTGTTTTGCCACAGGACAACAATATAACTTTCCTAGAATGATTTTTGAGGGCATGTTGAAAAAAAGGTAACAATATGTTTTTACAGTACCCTAGATATTTAGAAATGGTTTTACAACTTCAGGGTCTTTGTAATATTGAGCATAATGTATACTTTGAGGCCCCTGTACAACAAAAACGGATTTTTGGAACCCTGAATACCAACCCTAGGGAGTTGCCTCTTACACCCCCTATGCTTGCCCACATTCAAAGGGGTGAAGTTGTTGCAGCCCCAACACTTAACCAACCCCCCTCCTTATTCTATTGACCAAATGCAAGTAGATGACCCTGCCAATGTAGATGTTTCCCCTAAAACTCAAAATTTAACCCCCGGTTACACAAGCTTTTGACACCGTCACACCACCTTTACCCACTGTCACACAAACTATACCCACTGTTGTACAATCTCTTAACCCAAACACCCTTTTCTACTTCTTCACCATTAACCTATAGGATACATAAACGCCAAAGGATCACTAGGGTTCCTTCCCTTAGTAGTCTTAGCCATGTAGTAGAGGAGGACACTTCCAAAAGGGTGACAAGTGATATGGAGATAGTTAACACTATTGCACCTTGCTTAGTAGCAAGTCAAGCCAGTGTCACTGTCACTCAGCCCATCTCCATGTCCCATGATTATCCATTGAGGGCTAGTTCCCCGAATGTAGATGAGGGCAGTATGCAACCATTGAAAAATATTGAATTGACGATACTCTGCATGAGCTTGCAAAAGCAAAATGTTGAGATTGTACAAAGGTCAACTCTTAAGGCCTGAAACTCAATTTATTGAGGGACATGATTGCTTCTTTGGAATCACAGGGTAGATCAAGGAGACGATTTCTAATTTAATCACCAGAGATGAGCTTGGGAGATGATTCTTAGAAAGAGGAGGAAGGATTAGCCATTAAACAAGGTGGTGATTTGAGTGACAAAGGCTCAAAGGAGGGTTTCCAAAGATTCTAACACTGGTACAAAAGGTAGTTGGTACTGTGTTAACTGGATTGAAGGCTACAAGACTTTTTGATACTTATACAACAACAACCATAAAGTCTTTTACTCAACTCATGGAAGAAGCTAATGCGGGAAATATTGACACTAACAGTGATATTTTTGCTACTGTTAGTGCAAAAAGAGCCATTGTTGAGTCTATGGAGGTTTCTCGAGAAATTATAAGTGTCACACGCCACCATGGCGGAATGTGGGCACGACGTATGGATATCGTCCCAACATGGCATATCATGTCTATAGAGAAAACTAAATGAAGTAGAAATGTCATAAAAAGGTGACACCAATGTCATGACAATATCTCAAACAATGCAGGCGTCTAGGTAAGTAGGTAAAAGTCCCACCTCTTACCAAAGACAACAAATAAAAACAAACAATGCAACATATAGGTGTCCAAGTATCACATAGTAAAAAAACAAATGAAGAACTTAGAAGGAATAGGGATCTGCTTCTATATGCAATCCTATACTTCCAATTCTACTCACTCATACTCGCAGGCCTAACTACAAATTTACCTGAAAGAGACACTAAAACACGTCAACAATAATGTTGGTGAGAGTCATAGGTTTAGACTCCAACGCCAAAACATATACATTTCAATACATTAGCTGTGAATCACAACATTAAATAACATTTTAGACAATTGGACAGTGTACTACTATCATACATAAGTATTCAGTACTAAGCACTTATCCTTTCTTTCCTAGGCTCCAAGTCTTTCCTATCCTTCCTTCCTTCCATGGCATATTAGGCGCCCATACACCTAACAGCCAAACCTCAAGACCCAACTTTATCCTTCTTGATATCAATTATACTTAAATAAATTAAGTTTCCACATAGTAGTTAAATGCATAAGTAAACACATAATGTCCAGACTAACATACGAAATACATTCATAGAAATTTCATTTATAAGAACAAATAAAGTAGAGTGTCTCTTCCATCCCATATGGAAGTAAAAAGATTAAGAAATATGGGATTATGAAACTCACCTGCTTGAGCTTCTCCAAATATCCGCGCACTAGCAAAAACTAAACAAACAAATACAATACATCAAGACATGAACCAATAACTAAAATGGCTCATCAATCTATGATGGACATCTAACACTTACCCTCATATTAAGCCCATTAGAAAGCTATAAACATCCCATTTACCCTCTCTAATAAGCCTTTAACCTAGCGTAGTTCAATACATATTCCGTTTACATTTTACCCAAAATAGTCCCATTTTTTAGACCCCAAACTATGAGCCAAAAACCTACCTAACCATACCCATACTTTCTATAAAAAAACCCTAATGACCTTACATGTGTTAGCTAACTCTCCTCTTTTGAACCAACCTTAAAGCTACTATTAAGGCCCTAATATATATATATATATATATATATATATATATATATATATATTATATATATATATATATATATATATATATATATATATATATATATATATATATATATATATATATATATATATATATATATATATATATATATATATATATATATATATATATATATATATATATATATATATATATATATATATATATATATATATATATATATATATATATATATATATATATATATATATATATATATATATATATATATATATATATATATACATATATATATATATATATATACATATATATATATACATATATATATACATATATATATATATATATATATATATATATATATATATATATATATATATATATACCACACACACACATATATATATATATATATATATATATATATATATATATATATATATATATATATATATATATATATATATATATATATATATATATATATATATATATATATATATATTATATATATATATATATATATATATATATATATATATATATATATATATATATATATATATATATATATATATATATATATATATATATATATATACATATATATATATATATATATATATATATATATATATATATATATATATATATATATATATATATATATATATATATATATATATATATATATATATATATATATATATATATATATATATATATATATACTAGCCTTTAGACCCGTCCGGTGGACGAGCTAGCTTTAAGTATATATATTTTTAATGAAAATTGAATTTATGTGTGTTTATATTAGATGTTTAGTATATATAGTGTTAGTTATGACATTGATATTTTAATAATGTAGCATAGAATAGACAAAAATAACATATTTTAAGATATTTTATTTATTTAAGAATATTATGAGTTAATTGAATTTCCATACGTTAACGGTATGAATAAGTTTGTTACATAAATTTTTTTTAGAATTTTAATAATATTGTATAAATAGTTTATGTATTTTTGAATTTTATGAGGTAATAAATTTTGTATATGTTAATGTTATGAATAACGTTTTTATATTATTTTTTTTTTGAAATTAATATTCTTGTTGTGCATTTTTATAGAATTTTGTCTTTAAATCATTGTTTCACCATCCTTCCTTATATATTTTTATAGAATTTTGTATTTAAGGTATCATTTGTAATTCCTATATATATTTTATAAAATTTTGTATTTAAGACATCATTTGTAATTCCTATTTTATTTTTGAAGCATTTTATGGAATCATTTTTATTGAATTTTGTATTTAAGGCATTGTTTCATCATCCTTCCTATAATATTTTTATTTAATTTTGTATTTAAGACATCATTTGTAATTCCTATTTATATTTTTATAGAATTTTGTATTTAAGGCATCATTTATAATTCCTATTTTACTTTTGAAGCATTTTACGGAATCATTTTTATAAAATTTTGTATTTAAAGCATTATTTCACCATCCTTCCATATATATTTTTATAGTATTTTGTATTTAAGGCATCATTTGTAATTCCTATATATATTTTTATATAACTTTGTATTTAAAGCATCATTTGTAATTCCCTATTTTATTTTTGAAGCACTTTATGGAATAATTTTTATAGAATTTTGTATTTAAGGCATTATTTAACCATCCTTCCTTATATATTTTTATATAATTTTGTATTTAAGGCATCATTTGTAATTCCTATATATATTTTTAAAGAATTTTCTATTTAAAGTATCATTTGTATTTCCTATTTTATTTTTGAAGCATTTTATGAAATCATTTTTATAGAATTTTGTATTTAAGGCATTGTTTCACCATCCTTCCTTGTATATTTTTATAGAATATTGTATTTAAGGCATCATTTGTAATTCATATATATATTTTTATAGAATTGTGTATTTAAGGCATTATTTGTAATTCCTATTTTCTTTTTGAAGCATTTTATGGAATCATTTTTATAAATTTTGTATTTAAGGCATTGTTTTACCATCCTTTCTTATATATTTTTATAGAATTTCGTATTTAAGGCATCATTTGTAATTTCTATATATATTTTGATAGAATTTTGTATTTAAGGCATCATTTGTAATTCCTATTTTATTTTTGAAGCATTTTATGGAATCATTTTTATAGAATTTTGTATTTAAGGCATCATTTGTAATTCCTATATATATTTATATAGAATATTGTATTTAAGGCATCATGTGTAATTCCTATTTTATTTTTGAAGCATTTTATGGAATCATTTTTATAGAATTTTGTATTTAAGGCATTGTTTTCACCATCATTCCTTATATATTTTTATAGAATTTTGTATTTAAGGCATTATTTGTAATTACTATTTTCTTTTTGAAACATCTATAGAAACCCTTCAATGAATTACATGTGTCATTTTTATAGAATTTTGTATTTAAGGAATTGTTTCACCATCCTTCCTATATAAGGGTTTTTTATTTTGATTTGATTTGATATATATATATATATATATATATATATATATATATATATATATATATATATATATATATATATATATATATATATATATATATATATATATATATATATATATATATATATATATATATATATATACATATATATATATATATATATATATATATATATATATATATATATATATATATATATATATATATATATATATATATATATATATATATATATATATATATATATATATATATATATATATATATATATATATATATATATATATATATATATATATATATATATATATATATATATATATATATATATATATATATATATATATATATATATATATATATATATATATATATATATATATATATATATATATATATATATATATATATATATATATATATATATATATATATATATATATATATACTAGCTTTTAGACCCGTTCGGTGGACGGGCTAGCTTTAAGTATATATTTTTTAATGAAAAATAAAGTTACGCGTGTTTGTATTAGAAGTTTAGTATATGTAGTGTTAGTTATGACATTAATATTTTCATAATGTAGCATAGAATGGATAAAAATAACGTAGTTTAAGATATTTTATTTATTTAAGAATATTATGAGTTAATTGAATTTGCATACGTTAACGTTATGAATAAGTTTGTTACATTAAACTTTTAGAAATTTAATAATATTTTATGTATTTTTGAATTTTATGGTGTAATAAATGTTGTATATGTTAATGTTATGAATAACTTTTATACATTAATTTTTTTTTGAAAATTAATATTATTGTTGAGTTTTTTTTGTTGGCAAAAACATTATAGTTAAATATTTTTTAGAAATAATTTCGTTTTGTAAGTTTTGTGGTAAAGTATATTTTAGAAAAAGTAAAGCCAAAAAGCTCATTCATGGTATTATTTTTTGTCATGTGTAAAATATAGCAACAGTATATAGCCCAGTCCAAAACTTGACAATCCAAATATCTAAAAATATTTTCATTTTAGTAAGTCAAACTATTGTGAATCATTTGTAATTCCTATTTTCTTTTTGAATCACTTTATGGAAACCTTTAATGAATTACATGTGTCATTTTTATAGAATTTTGGATTTAAGGCATCATTTGTAATTCCTATTTTCGTTTTGAAGCATTTTATGGAAACCCTTTAATAAATTACATGTGTCATTTTTTTATAGAATTTTGTAGTTAAGGCATTGTTTCACCATCCTTCCTTATATTTTATATAATTTTGTATTTAAAGCATCATTTGTAAATTCTATTTTCTTTTGAAACATTTTATGGAAACCCTAAAATGAATTACATGTGTCATTTTTAGAATTTTGTATTTAAGGAATCATTTGTAATTTCTCTTTTCTTTTTAGAGTATATTATGGGAACACCTTAATGAATTACATGTGTCGTTTTTATAAAATTTTGTATTTAAGGCATTGTTTCACCATCCTTCCTTATATATTTTAATAGAATTTTGTATATAAGGCATCATTTGTAATTCCCATTTTCTTTTTGAAGCATTTTATGGAAACTTTTTAATGAAATTACATGTGTAAATTTATAGGATTTTGTATTTAAGGCATTTTTTTCACCTTTTAATGAATTACATGTATCATTATTAGAATTTGTATTTAAGGCGTCATTTGTAATTCCTGATTTCTTTTTGAAACATTTTATGAAAACCATTTAATAAATTACATGTGTCATTTATTGTGTCACCATCCTTACTTATATATTTTTATAGACTTTTATATTTAAAGAATCATTTGTAATTCCTATTTTCTTTTTTAAGCATCTTATGGAAACCCTTTATTGAATTACATGTGTCATTTTTTATAGAATTTTGTATTTAAGGCATT